>JALAZF010000951.1:0-600000 GCA_022829125.1 Lathyrus tuberosus | reverse complement strand
CAGAATCCCTAACTTTTGCCTAGATTGCCCTTTCGGGTTTTCAATCTACCGGGATGATTATTTCTGTTTTTGTCTCTGATTTTTGCCTGGACCGCCCTTTCGGGTTTTCAGCCCACCGAGACGCTCATTTTTGCCTAAGCCGCCCTTTCGGGTTTTCAACTTACCGAGCTGTTCTTTTTTTTTTATTTTAGGCGAAGTATTTCTTGACTGCATCGGCATTCACAGGACGAGTGAACTCTTCACCATCCATAGTTGTAAGAAGTAATGCACCGCCAGAGAAGGCTCTCTTAACAACATATGGGCCTTCATAATTAGGAGTCCACTTGCCCCTAGAATCATTGGTAGAAGTCGAGATCCTTTTGAGCACGAGGTCGCCTTCTCTGAACACACGAGGTCGAACCTTCTTGTCAAAAGCTTTCTTCATTCTCTGTTGATACAATTGGCCATGACACAAGGCCGTCATTCTTTTCTCTTCAATCAAATTCAATTGATCATATCTGCTTTGACACCATTCAGCCTCAGACAATTCAGCTTCCATCAAAACTCTCATAGAAGGGATTTCAACCTCTACCGGAAGCACTGCTTCCATACCGTAAACAAGAGAGAAAGGGGTTGCCCCTGTTGAAGTGCGGACGGATGTACGATACCCATGCAGAGCAAAAGGGAGCATCTCATGCCAATCCTTGTAAGTAACAACCATCTTCTGAACAATCTTCTTAATATTCTTATTAGCAGCTTCAACAGCCCCATTCATCTTAGGTCTGTAAGGAGAAGAATTATGATGCTCAATCTTAAACTCATCGCATAATTTCTTCATCATCTTATTATTCAGGTTCGACCCATTATCAGTGATAATCTTGCTCGGAACACCATACCGACAGATGATTTGGTTCTTGATAAATCGGACCACTACTTGCTTGGTCACATTGGCATATGATGCCGCTTCAACCTACTTGGTAAAATAGTCAATAGCCACCAATATGAAACGGTGTCCGTTCGACGCTTTAGGCTCAATCATTCCAATCATATCAATGCCCCACATGGAGAAAGGCCATGGAGAAGAGATAACATTGAGAGGAGTCGGTGGTACATGAATTTTGTCAGCATAAACCTGACACTTATGACACTTCTTCACAAATTTGCAACAGTCAGATTCCATTGTCAGCCAATAGTAACCTGCCCTTAACATCTTCTTAGCCATTGCATGCCCATTGGCATGGGTACCAAAAGATCCTTCATGAATTTCTTTCATCAACATGTCTGCTTCGTGTCTATCCACGCATCTGAGCAAAACCATGTCATAATTTCTTTTATACAGCACATCATCATTCAAGAAGAAACTTCCAGACAATCTTCTCAAAGTCTTCTTATCTTTCTTGGATGCCCCAAGCGGGTACTCTTGATTTTGAAGAAAGCATTTAATATCATAATACCACGGTTTATCATCAACAACCTCTTCAACCGCAAACACATGAGCTGGTCTGTCAAGACACATAACATCGATTTTGGGCACATCATTCCACCGACTCACCACAATCATGGAGGATATAGTGGCTAAAGCATCCGCCATTCGATTTGCTGCTCTGGGTATATGATGAAACTCAACTTTATTGAAGAAAGTTAACAACCTTCTTGCATAATCTCGATAAGGAATCAAATCAGGTTGACGTGTCTCCCATTCTCCTTTAATCTGATTAATCACTAGGGCTGAATCTCCGTATACATCGAGAATCTTGATTCTCAAATCGATAGCTTCTTCTAAGCTCATAATACAAGCTTCATACTCAGCCGCATTATTTGTGCAAGTGAACGTCAACCTTGCAGTGAAAGGAATATGAGAACCATGAGGAGTAACAATTATTGCCCCAATACCCTTGCCATACTCATTAACAGCTCCATCAAAAATCAAACCCCAACGGGATCCAGGCTCAGGCCCTTCACCAGGTAACGGTTCTTCATAATCTTTAACCTTTAGATACATCACATCCTCATCAGGAAAATCAAACCTGGTCGGTTGATAATCGTCAATTGGCTGGTGTGCCAAATGGTCAGCCAAAACACTTCCTTTTATCGCCTTTTGAGTTCGGTACTCGATATCATATTCTGACAACAACATTTGCCAACGAGCGATCCTCCCCGTTAAAGCAGGCTTTTCAAAGATATACTTGATTGGATCCATTTTGGATATCAACCAAGTTGTATGATTCAACATATACTGGCGGAGACGCTTGGCAGCCCATGCTAAAGCACAACATGTTTTTTCAAGCATTGAGTACCGAGACTCACAATCAGTGAACTTCTTACTCAAATAATAAATGGCAAATTCTTTCCGACCAGATTCATCTTGTTGACCCAGAACACAACCCATAGACTCTTCCAGCACAGTCAAATACATGATCAAAGGTCTTCCTTCTACGGGAGGAGACAAAATCGGAGGTTCAAGCAGATACTCTTTAATTCTTTCAAAAGCTTTCTGACAATCCTCTGTCCAGACACAACCCTGATCTTTGCGAAGAAGCTTGAAGATCGGCGCACAGGTGGCAGTCATATTGGATATAAATCGGGAAATGTAATTCAAACGTCCCAAGAATCCTCTTACTTGTTTTTCTGTTTTGGGCGCAGGCATTTCCTGAATGGCTTTAACTTTACCAGGATCAACTTCAATGCCTTTTTGGCTGACAATAAAGCCCAACAATTTTCCAGAACGGACACCAAAAGTGCATTTATTAGGATTCAAACGGAGCTTGAACTTTCTCAAACGTTGAAACAGCTTCAATAAGTACTCAATATGATCTTCTTCAGTCTTCGACTTACAAATCATATCATCCACATAGACCTCAATTTCTTTATGCATCATATCATGGAACAAAGTGGTCATAGCTCTTTGGTACGTTGCACCAGCATTTTTCAAACCGAAGGGCATCACTCTGTAACAGAATGTTCCCTAGGGTGTAATGAATATTGTTTTTTCCATGTCCTCGGGTGCCATCTTTATTTGATTATAACCGGAAAATCCATCCATAAAAGAAAAGATACTGAATTTAGCAGTATTATCTACTAACATATCAATGTGCGGCAATGGAAAATCATCTTTTGGACTCGCTTTATTTAAATCTCTATAGTCAACGCACATTCGGACTTTTCCGTCTTTCTTTGGAACAGGCACAATATTGGCCACCCACTGAGGATACTCAGAAGTTACAAGAAAACCAGCATCAATCTACTTTTGAACCTCCTCTTTGATCTTCACAGCCATGTCGGGATGAGTTCTTCTCAATTTCTGCTTCACAGGTGGACATTCAAGCTTCAACGGCAATCTATGCTCCACAATATCAGTATCAAGACCAGGCATGTCTTGATAAGACCAAGCAAACACATCAACATATTCTCTAAGAAGCTCCACAATCCTCTTCTTAACATATGACTGAAGCAGTGCCCCAATCTTGACTTCTTTTATATCACCCTCTGAACCCAAATTAACCAATTCCAACGGCTCTTCATGAGGCTGAATGGCCTTTTCCTCGTGCTCAAGCAACCGAGAAATTTCATCTGGAATCTCCTCAATACCCTCTTCTTCAGCTCCAAACACAGGGAACTCAAAGTTGGGAGGGGGCATAGGGTCATTGTTTTCAATGGGTTTAATAATCAATCTGCACAATGATTTATATTTGATTTTAGAATATGAGCAAAAGTGTAAGTATCATGCAGATAAAGGTGATTATCACATTATTATTATTATTTTGGTTTTTTATGTTACCATTTTTCAGAAATAAAGCAAAAAGGGAAAACATAATAGAGATAAACAAAATAACATTTTATTGATGATGATAAAATTTGAAACAAAGCCCTCACAAATTCACTTTCACCTTGGGCAGAGTGAAAGGATTTTTTTGAAAGAAACAAAAACAAATTACTTTGAAACATGAACAATAGTAGGAACGTCAACAGCTATCCAATTCTGGCAGACTTGTCCACGTGTAACAAAATTGGGAAGTTCTTCCTCTTCATTATCTTCAATGATGGCAGCAGTAGAGTGATCTTTGTGGATGAATCCAGCGCTGTGAAAGGTCTCATTAATACGCTTCAAATCCCTTCTGACTATACCAGGCGTAAAGCCTAAACCAGTTTTGCCCAGGTTATCAACCACATCAATGACTCGACCCCAACCGTCAGACCGACCAGTTTCTAACACATGCAGAGCATCTTTCAAAGAAGACATGGGTAACTCATTCCTCTTAACAGCTTTGTCATCAACAGAAAGTGCTTGGAACGGAGTTCCAACAGTTTCATCCGCATCAACATATGAAAAGGATGAAAGGTGGCTCACCAGCATTGCTTGCTCACCTCCAACAATTACCAGCTTATCATTCTTAACAAATTTCAACTTCTGATGGAGAGTCGAAGTCACTGCCCCAGCCTCATGAATCCAGGGTCGGCCAAGCAGACAACTATAAGCAGGACGGATATCCATTACTTGAAAAGTAATCTGGAAGAAACACGGTCCTATTTTGATCGGAAGATCAACCTCTCTAATCACAGTCTTTCGAGATCCATCAAAAGCTTTAACAATAACTCCACTATACCTCATGGGAGGACCTTGGTAAGAAAGCTTTGATAAAGTAGATTTTGGTAACACATTCAAAGAAGAGCCAGTATCAACCAACACATTAGAGAGCGCATCTTCTTGACAGTTCATAGAGATGTGTAAAGCCAAATTGTGATTTCTCCCCTCCTCGGGTAACTCTTCATCACAGAAACTTAAATTATTACATGCGGTGAGGTTGGCAACAATGCCATCAAACTGGTTAACAGTCACATCATGCTCAACATATGCTTGTTCCAATACCTTCTGCAAAGATTTCCTGTGAGCTTCAGAATTCATCAGCAAGGACATCACTGAAATCTTGGACGGGGTGTGCAAGAGTTGATCCACAACACTGTAATCACTCTTCTTGATCAACTTCAATACTTCATCTTCAAAAACTTTCAAACCACTGGACTGACCAGCAACATCGACATTACTCTCATCTTGAATTTGTTTGCCAGCTTTAACATTCTCCACAATCTTTGGAGGCTCAGGAGCAAAGACACGACCACTTCGAGTTACCCTACTCACATCAGCGATGCTTACCACAGAAGACACAGGAGGAATTGGAACTTCCTTACCATCTTCTACCATGGTAGCATTGTACTTATATGGAACAGCTTTATCAGATTCATATGGTACTGGTCCGGGCAACCGAATAACCAAAGGTGTAACAGCTGTCTTCCGACTATCATAAGAGATAACAACTCTTTCAGGGATATTAAAGCGTGGCTCAATAGCATTCACCTCATTCTGATATTCGTCCCTCTTAGCAGTGACCTCAATCAAATTCTCGTCCATCATCCTTTGAATGTCCCTCTTCACTATCACACAACCACGAGGATTTACAGAACAGATACAACAAGCTGCATAGTCATGATCAATATCATGGTATTCACTCAAAACTGCATGCATTTCCACAAGAGACCTTCGGATCCAACGGATATCAAAAATTTTGAATGTACCAGGACAACCATACACCATATTGACAGATACCTGGCCATGGTTAGGCAGCGGATTTGATTTCACATTAGGGTTGGAATCTTCGAAAGACAAAATACCACTTCTTGCCAGCCTTTGCACTTCCATTTTCAATGGATAACAGTTCTCAGTGTCATGTCCAGCTCCTCCTTGATGGAAAGCACAATGAGCTTCAGGCTTATACCACCAGGGTGAATCTTTTGGAATAGCAGGCGGTGGACGGGTCTGAACAAGATTCTTCTTAATCAAACAAGGAAGCAATTCTGTGTAAGTCATCGAAATTGGATCAAAATCCTTCTGAAAACGGCCCCGTTGATTGTTTGGCTGAGTAGAACGTTGTTGCTGAGCAGGAGCTGTCTGAACAACAGGAGCTGAACTGATAACAGGAGTGACAGATGCAACATGTTGCTGACACTGATTGTTTCTATTGCGAGGTCTTCTATACCTTTCTCGAGAAATGGCATTGGTCTCTCCTTCTTTCTTTTTGGCAAATCCTCCACCATATTTCTTGGAATTTCCAGCAGAATTTCCATCTTTCGACAAACGTCCCTCACGGACACCCTCTTCCAATCTCATCCCCATATTAACCATCTCAGTGAAATCACTTGGGGCACTAGCAATCATACGCTCATAATAGAAAGGACTCAGAGTTTTCAGGAAAATCTTGGTCATCTCCTTTTCTTCCAAAGGAGGGTTGATCTGAGCAGCAATTTCGCGCCACCTCTGCGCGTATTCTTTGAATGTCTCTTTATCTTTCTGAGCCATTGCTCGAAGCTGGTCACGATCAGGAGCCATATCCACATTATACTTATACTGTTTCACAAATGCCTCACCTAAATCTTCGAAAGTGCGAACTCGAGCACTATCGAGTCCCATATACCATTTCAAAGCTGCACCAGACAAACTGTCTTGGAAGTAGTGAATAAGGAGCTGATCATTATCTTTATGAGCCGACATCTTACGAGCAAACATAGTCAAGTGACTCAACGGACAAGAATTACCCTTATACTTTTCAAAGTCAGGGGTCTTGAACTTATGCGGGATCTTCACATTCGGAACCAAGCATAACTCATGAGCATTCTTTCCAAACAGCTCTTTACCTCTCAGAGCCTTGATCTCTTTCTGCATTTCAGCAAACTGGTCTTGAATCTCTTCCATTCTATCATAAGCACTGCCATTCTCACTTTGAGCAGTATGGAAGATTTGCTCTTCACCAAAAGGAACAGTATGCACCACAGGCGGTGGCACAGTCATCACAGGTTGAACAATAGGAACCACTGGAATTTCAGGAGGCGGAGGTGGTAGTTGATAACCTTCAGGAACAAAGTTAAGAGGCATGCCCCAGGGGTAGCCAGGAGGCATGGAATACTGAGGAACACTAGCAGGCGCCACAAAGATGGGCGTAGAGACAATCTCAGAAATGACTGTCCTTTGCACAGGAGTTGAAAGCAGAGGAGGTGGTGGTGGTGGCTGATTCTGAGCAGCCACCAGAGCTTCCATCATAGCAGTGAGTCTTTCCAAACCATCCTTCAGAGTTGATACTTCTTCACGAAGCTCACGGTTCTCTTGTTGCAATTGATCCATCTTTTTCTTCAGATTAGCTCGAGTATTATACTGGTGCGACAGCTTGGCTGAATGAAGACCAAAGAAACAATAAGACACCTGGAAAAGGCAAGAAACAATGCAAGAGAATGATGCTTGATATGCAAGATGCAAATGCATAGTTTCAAGGAAATATAAGGTATATTGCAAACATTGTTATCTGAAATACCAAAATCTCATTCATTAATGATAGAAAAGATTACATCTCGGAAGTACAAATTCAAGAATCCTAAAACAAAAGAGAATAAAGAAAACTAGATCCCTAAAGAATCCTATGAGAAGAAGTCCCAGCTCTATCTTCCAGCTTCTTGATGTGGGCCTGCATCTGAGTCTTCTCAATCAGCAACTTATCAACGATCAACTTCCAAGGAGATTCTGAACTCTTCGGAATATCGGAAACTAGATGAATGCGAGAGGAAAATAAATCCTCTTGCGCCTTTCTCTTCTTGTTGGCAACTTCCTCTTCATTCTTCTTCTTGAAGTGCTCTTGAAGTCTTGCATTCTCTAACTCAACAATCTGATACTTGTTCTTCCAAGCATCTCTCTCTTGTTGCATCTCGTCCAAAGCAATCTGAAGCTTTTCTTTGTCTTCCATAAAGTAGAGAATAGGCTTCTTAGCAGTTAGAGACAAAGGCTCTTGATGCTTATAAGGCATCTTCAAAGTAATGGCTCTATTTTTAACCCACTGGAGGTAAGGTTCCGAAGAGACACAATTCGGATTTCCCAAACTTTCCTTTCCTTTTCTACGAATGTTGGACCAAGCTTCCACAATTTCTCTCTTGAGAGCAACCTGAGATTCTTCATCCTTGAAAAAGAGACCGGCCAAATGAATGTTCTTCGGTACCTCTCGCAAAGGATATCCCAACTGACGACGAGCTAACACCGGATTGTAGCTGATTCCCCCTTTTGTACCAAGAAGGGGTACATTGGGAAAATCACCACAACTATCAATAATCATCGCTCCAGAAGGAATACGGCTACACCAATCAATATCAGAATGAGTGAGAGACATGATCTTCCGCGACCAATATAAACCATCCTTGAGATTCCAGAAAGCTGTAGACTTCGGCAAGTGAGAAATAAACCACTTGTAAAGTAAAGGTGCACAACAGATAATCATCCCTTCACCATGGAAATTCCTAAGGTGAATAGAATGATAAGCATCGGCAAGCAAAGTGGGAATTGGATTCCCAATCAAGAAGATCTGAATAGCGTTGATGTCGACAAAGTTCTCAACATTCGGGAAGAGGAATAGTCCATAAATAAGCAAGGCAAGAAGAGCCTCGAAAGCAACTGTATTCTTCACACTAGCAAAATGATGAGCTCTATCCATCAAAAACTTAGCGGGTAACCCAAGAATCTTTCCTTTGGTATCCATGTGAGCCTTAATTTCGGAAACCTTCAAGTGAGTAGCATTCGCAATAACATCATGCTTGGGAGCGGGATCCAAACCAGAGAAAATCTGACCATAAATAGGTAAACCAAGCAGGATAGAATACTCCTCTAGCGTAGGTACCAACTGATAATCAGGAAAGGTGAAACAATGAAGCAAAGGGTCATAGAACTGAACCAAAGTAGCAAGCAATCCTTCAGCCATATCAACCTTCAAGAGAGATAAAAGCCTTCCATATCTGGACTCAAACTTATTGGTATCAACAACCAAAGATCCTAGCTTTCTCAAACCCTCTAACTTAGGACTCTTGAAAGTGTACTTCTTGGTACTTCTCCTTCCAAAATCCATAACAAAAGTACCTGCAATGTTTGCAATAACACCTTTAAGTTCCTTGAAACCTTCCAAAAGAATGCTCATGAATGCATGAGTGCATGAATGCAACACCCACAAACAAGATCACACAAAGCACACGGGTCAAGGTTTAAGTCACGAGCATGAAGACAAGGGTAAGAACCAATCCCACAAAGGTATGTACTAAGGTTTTGTCTTCATTGTACCTGCAGAAAACAGCGGTTCTAACAGAGTGCCCAGGGTCCACAATCCACTATCAGACACACCAGCACACCGATTTGCTCGGAGGTTGGTAGTTATCCTCAAGAGAATCTAACCTGAGTGTAGCATCGCGTGACAGCTAAGTCAGATTTGCATCTTCATAGCTTCCGCGCTACGATCCTAAAAAGGCTAGGATGGGTTAAGGGTTACTACGGTCCTCAGTGTTATAGGCTTTAATGGAAAAAGTAATGCCTTCTCGATCGCTCGATCGACATCAGTAATTCCAAAGAGGCAACCACCGAGTGGATAGATTTGCAAGTTCTTCTTTTTCAGGATTCGACTCCTTCAAAGTTACCTTGACTATACTATCCCCTATCTCAAAGTGCACTCTGATCCGGGTATAGGACCTATCTCACACACAGAGGAACTCCCAAACAGAACAAACAAGTAACAAGCAAATCAAACAAAAAGCAGTAAATAAATCAAAGTAGGCTAAACCCCTCGAGGGAGAAGCTCCCCAGCAGAGTCGCCACTTTTCTGTAGCGGGGAAATTTGTGAGTGTAAGCTATTGATTAACTTAACTCAAAAATAAGCAAGAGTCGCCACCGCACTTTTATTTTTATCCAAAGAGGAAAGGAAAAAAGAGCGAACAAAACCTAAAGAGTTCTAAAACAACAAGAACAAACAGAGACTGGGTAAGGGGGGTTGGTTATGTAAAGGGAAGGTTTTACGCACCCAATACATCTATAGTACTCTATAGGAGCCCTTTGATGTATTCACTGCTTTTTGGTCTGAAAATGGTTTGCTTGTAAAGAGATTGAGGAGATGAGAGGAGAAATATTTTTTAAGATTTTTGTGTTTGGAGAGACTTATCGCCTCATGCCTACGTACCCACGATGTGCAATGTAGGATCAAAACCTCGTAGTTCGTGGTACAAAGAGCAAAAAATTATTGGTTATGATTTATTTTATCTTGAAAAAGACAACCTGTCATTCTCAAGAGAGAATACTCAACTAATTACCCAAAGGTATGGGAAAGTGGCATTTGCATCACATTAAGATGGAGGATTTGCTTGGATTAACATCAACAAGACTAATCACTTCAACATCTAAGTGGAAAACGACCATACTTTCAACAAAATACCATGGTTAGGAGTTTTACATCTCATCAAAAAAATGACTCATGTCTAATTCTTTTTGAAAAGTTTAAAAGAAAAAGGTGCATAAAAGCACAAAAGAATTTGGATGAGTTTTGTATTTTTTATTTATTTTTATGAAATAGTCAAAATATAGTTAAATGGATTGACATTTATTAAGAAAACAAAGTTTAAAAAGTCACTTGACAAAAGTCAAGGTTTTATTATGAAAGTGGTTTTAAGTTTGAAAACAAGAAGAAGATTTTGAAAAAGGGAGAAGATTTTGAAAATTTAAGAATGGGGAGGAGAAGAAGCGACTATCCTAGTGCATAAAGTAAAAGCTAGGGAAAGGAAAGATCTAACCAAAATGGAGCCACTTCAAAGTAATATTAAAAGAATTCCATCCTTAAGCAAATTGGCCGAATAAGGGCAAGTCTTCAATCAATACTCCAAGCAAAGGGATGAGAAGTCCTAATTCTAGGTCCATAAGTCCAATATCACTTCAAAAGAGGTCCATAAAGAGATCACTCCAAAGCATAGGATAGTAACCAATAGTCCAAAATGAAGAGAATTAAGTTTTTTATGGTTTAATCCTTTATTAATGTTTTAAGTCCAAATGGACAAAAGAAAAATGGCATAAGCATAAACATATGTCCAACGGACAAAGGGAAAAAATTCAGAAGCATAAACATATGTCCAACGGACAAAGGAAAAATTGCGGAAACATAAACATATGTCCAACGGACAAAGGAAAAATTGCGGAAACATAAACATGATATGGAATGATAATAATGAAGCATAAAAAAATAAAAAAAATAAAAGAGATAGGGAGCGAGAAGGAATCATAAACAAAATTAATATAATAAAATTGTTAGTAAGTTAGTGGTTAATTGTTAATGTTAGTGATCAATAACAATTGAATAATTGCACTTAGGTCAAGGTTGATGAAACTCATTAGAGGATTGATAAGACCAAAGCCTCCTAACAACAAGTTTCATGAGTTGTGAACCATAAGACAAATAATCAACTATTTTTGATATTTATTCCGATGCGGGACAAATTTTGGTCTATGTTAAGCGCACGCCGAGTAATTTGTTCGAGCAATTACCCTACGAATGAGGCCGGCCGTGAGATATATGTGTTAATGCACGCGAGATAAACGATATAGAGATCGTTATCCTAAAGCGATGCCACACGAAAAGAAAAAGTGGTAATGATCTCGTCTCGATCGAAATTCCATAAAGAAATTTCACGATCACTTCGACTTTCATAGATCAAAAAGAAAATAGATGAAGAAAAGTGGATCTAAAAATTATGATCCACACAACCAATTAAAATGAAATAAAATGAGAAAATCAAGATAAAATAGAAATCAAGAATTAAAAGATAATCACATGATATAAATCTTTTTTTTAAGACTATTCTTCAAGAAAAATTTAAAACCAAAATTCTAAAACCAGAATTAAAAATAAAATCTAAATCAAAAGATGCTTAAAAAAAAAAATAGAAACCAAAATGGAAATATTTTTTTAAGAAAATGAAAGAAAAGAAGGGAGGTGAGAAAATGAATAAACCATGCGCATGAATTAGTGGATCTAGGCCCAATACTACATAGTTTTGCTTTTTTTAAAAAAAATAGAAAAGAAAACTACAAAAGTAATAAAAGAAAAAAGAAAATCAGAAAAAGAAAAAGTAGTAAATGCATCTAGTAGCTACTTCTTCTTCTTCATTTTTACCACGAACACTATTCACCACCACCATGCCAACACCTTCAAACTCCACCAAATCGGAAGCGACGGGAAGAAAATTTGTGACGGAATCGATCGGGAAGAAATGCTCTACGCAATGGTATAATCGGTTTCAAGAATCGTTACCGACGGATACGACTCGAAATTACCGAAAAAAGCTTCAAACTACCTTCAAAGTGGTGAGAAATGTTCTTCAATTCTTCTTCCTCTGATTATAGCTTGAATTTCTTTAAAATGGAGAATGAATTGTTGTTGTTGATGTTGAATTGGAGTTTCAAGAATTGTTGTGGTTCATGGTGGTGTTGTTGAATTTTGAGATTGGAAATTTATTGATGAATGAAAACGAATTATGGAAGCTTGAGTTGGAATTTTGACAGGGGTTTGAAGGCTGTGAAAGCTTGAATCAAATGTGAGAATTGTTGCTCTATTTATAGATGAATTAGAGAATGAAATATGATTCATGATGTCGTCATTTTGATTTTTTTGCTCTGCGTTTGGCTTATTTTGATTTGCGTTTTGATGAATTTCAGCAGCTTTGAAAACGTTTTGATGTCGTCACTTGCAGGTAACGTTTTGGTTCGTGTGATTGTGTGAGGCTTTGTTCGCGGCTGGAAGTGAAGCTGATGGCGTTTGGAAATTGTTCACGACTGGGAGTGTGCGGTTTGGATTGGAGAATGGCGTGGGAAGTTGGCGCGGCTTGCGTGAGGCTGGGAGTTGCGCCGGTTGGAAAATGCTTGGCTTGGGAAAATTCACGGCGTGGTTGTAGCGTGGAGACTCGTGTGATGGAAGTGGCTGCTGAAGAAAAAAAGGATTGGAATTTGGAAAGCTTGTTGTTGTTGTTTTTTTTCAATTCTTTCTAGCATGGGCTTAAGGAAATGGGCTTATGAAATTGCTATATAAAAAAAATAGATTCAAAATATATGTAGGTAAAAAGGAAAAAAAAAGGATTTTGGATTAAGAATTGGATAAAAAAAAGAAATGGATTAAAATGGATAATTGAATAGAAATGAATTAAAATTGGATAAAATGGATAATTGGAAAAAAAAAAGGTTGGAATATGGATAATTGGTTTAGAAAAAATGGATATGGAAATGTGGGTTAGAAAAATTGGAATGGGCCTTGATTGGAATAGGAGGTGTGAATAGAAAAATGGAAAATGGGCTTTGTATCATGAAAAAAAATGAATGGCCTTTTTGTAGATTAATGATTATGAAAAATGGTAATGGATATGGATTTCTAAAAAAAAGTGGACATGAACAATTGGATAATTGGATGTGGATATTAAAAATATAAAAAAAATGGATATGAAAAGTTTTAGGAAAGAAAATGGATTTAAAGATGGATATTTAGAATTTTTTTGGATATAAATGGATTTTTTGAATAACATGGATAAGAAGTGGATAAAAATGGTTTAGAATGGTTTAAATGGATAAATGAAAAATAATGGGTACTAGTCATGGATATTGGAAATGTGATGGAATTAGTTTCTAAAATGGGTAATTGGAATTAGATTTATGAAAAATGAATAGTAAATGGTTAAGAAACAAAATGGTTAATAGAAATGGTTTAAAGAATGGATAGTTGAATTTGGATATTTGAAATGTGAAATGATAAATCTGGATATTTGGTTTAGGAAATGGATTAGGGAAAAAATGGTTTAGATAGCAAAAAGTGAAATATGGAAAATTTGGTTAAAAGATGTGGATAATGGAATAGCAAGTCTCTTTTTTTTTTAGCCCAAAACCAAACTTGAATTTTTTCACAAGCCTCTGATAAACATATGCCACATAACCAGCCACAACCGAAACTACGACCATATGAATCTGTTTGAACCCAAAACTCATATGCACCACTGCCTGACAAATTAAAGAATCTCAGCACAAGACATCTTGCTTTTAAACAAACACCCGTGACTTGAAATCACTTCATTATTTTTGACAAACCTGCACAACACACAGAAAGAAAAACAAGCAAACGACAACATATTTTTTGTATTTTTGGTTAGAGGTTAGATAAACAGAAATAAACATAAAACAAAAAAGAAAACACAAGGATACTGGTGATCTTGTTTGTGATATGAGATGCAAATGATATGTGGGATCTTAGGGGTAAAAATTAGGGTATTACAACAGGGAACGTAAAATCTTCGCCATCCATTGTTGAAAGTAATAAGGCTCCACCGGAGAAAACCTTTCTTACCACATATGGCCCTTTGTAGTTTGGAGTCCATTTGATCCTATGATCTGTCTGAGGAGGAAGGATCCTTTTCAAAACCAACTCGCTTATCTGAAAACACCGAGGACGCACTTTCTGATCAAAGGCTTTCTTCATCCGACTCTGATACAATAGGCCATGCGCAATGGCTGCCAATCTCTTTTCTTCAATAAGGTTCAGCTGATTCAATCTGGAACGTACCCATTCAGCTTCATCAAGCTTCACATCTGCCAGAATTCTCAACGAAGGAATCTCAACCTCTAATGGTAGGACTGCCTCCATACCATATACCAATGAGAAAGGAGTTGCCCCAGTTGATGTACGTACCGAAGTACAATAACCATGTAGAGCGTAAGGCAACATCTCATGCCAGTCTTTATATGTTACCACCATTTTCTGCACAATCTTCTTGATGTTCTTATTCTCCGCTTCAACAGCCCCATTCATCTTTGGACGATAGGGAGAAGAATTGTGATGTTCAATCTAAAAACTCTGACATAGCTCCTTCATCATCTTGTTGTTCAAATTTGAACCATTATCAGTAATGATTCTCTCCGAGACCCCATAATGATAGATGATGTCCTTCTTTATAAACCGGGCTACCCCTTGTTTGGTGACATTGGCATACGAGGCTGCTTCAACCCACTTCGTGAAATAATCGATGGCAACCAGGATGAAATGATGCCCATTAGAAGTAATTGGCTCAATCTTCCCAATTATATCAATGCCCCACATGGCAAAGGGCCAAGGTGATGACAGTACATTCAGAGGGGTAGGCGGCACGTGCACCTTATCGGCAACAATCTGGCATTTATGGCATTTCCTGGCGTATTGAAAATAATCGGACTCCATAGTCATCCAGTAATACCTTGCCCTCAACAACTTTCTAGTCATAGCATGCCCATTGGCATTAGTACCAAAAGAACCCTCGTGAACCTCTTCCATTATCAGGCCTGCCTCGTGTTCATCAACACAACGTAGCAAGACCATGTCAAAGTTCCTCTTGTAAAACACATCGTCTTCCTTTAAAAAGAAGTTTCCTGCCAGTCTCCTCAGAGTTTTCTTATCCTTGGTAGATGCCCCAGCTGGGTACTCTTGACCCTTGAGGAAACACTTAATGTCATGATACCAAGGCTTGCCATCTGATACCTCTTCAACTGCAAATACAAACGCCGGTCTATCAAGACACATAATTCTGATTGAGGATGTTTTATTCCACGGATTCACCTGATACATCGAAGCCAACGTTACCAACGCATCTGCCATCTGATTTTCCAATCGGGGTATATGATGAAATTCAACCCTATCAAAGAACGGTAGCAACGTTCTGGCATAGTTGTTGTAAGGTACCAGATTTGCCTGACGAGTTTCCCATTCTCCTTTAATCTGATTAACTACCAACGCAGAATCACCATAAACATCAAGGTTCTTGATTCTCAAATCAATTGTTTCTTCTAACCCCATGATGCATGCTTCATACTCTGCCTCATTGTTGGTGCATATGAACGCTAATCGGGCGGTGAAGGGTATGTGAGAACCCCTTGGAGTTGTAATGATTGCCCCGATTCCATTACCATATGAGTTGACGGCCCCATCAAAAACCAATTTCCACTGAGATCCAATGTCGGGTCCTTCGTCAGGCAAAGGCTCTTCACAATCTTTCATCTTCAGAAACATAATATGCTCATCTGGAAATTCAGACTTCATCGGTTGATAATCTTCAATCGGTTGTTCGGCAAGGTATTCTGACAAAACACTTCCCTTAATGGCTTTTTGGGAAACATATTGAATATCGTATTCTTTCAAAACCATATGCCAACAGGCTATTCTCCCAGAAAGTGCCTGCTTATCAAACACGTACTTAATCGGATCCATCTTCGAAATCAACAGGGTTGTGTGGTTTAACATATACTGCCTCAAACGCTTGGCTGCCCAATCGAGTGCACAACATGTTTTTTCCAACATAGAGTACCTCGACTCACAATCAGTGAACTTTTTACTCAGGTAGTAAATGGCATGTTCTCTTCTACCTGACTCGTCGTGTTGACTGAGCACACACCCCATTGAGTTCTTAAGAACCGTAAGATACATAATCAATGGCCTTCCTGGCACTGGCGGCATGAGGACCGGAGGTTCCTGCAAATATTCTTTTATCTTTTCAAACGCCTTTTGACAATTTTCATTCCACCTGACCTCTTGATCTTTTCTTAACAATTTGAATATTGGTTCACACGTGGCTGTGAGATGAGAGATGAATATGACAATGTAGTTTAATCTCCCCAAGAAACCACATACCTCTTTTTCTGTTTTCGGTTCAGGCATTTCCTGTATGGCTTTTACTTTAGCAGGATCAACCTCGATACCTCTTTCACTAACAATAAACCCCAGCAATTTTCCAGATCTCACCCCGAAGGTGCACTTGTTCAGATTCAACCTCAGTTTGAACTTCCTCAACCTTTCAAATAACTTCTGAAGGTTCACCAAATGTTCTTCCTCCGTTTATGACATCGCAATCATGTCATCAACATAGACTTCAATCTCTTTGTGAATAATATCATGAAAGAGAGTCACCATTGCCCGCTGGTAGGTTGCCCCAACATTTTTCAATCCAAAGGGCATTACCTTATAGCAAAATGTTCCCCACGGTGTTATGAACGTCGTCTTCTCCATGTCCTCTAGGGCCATCTTGATTTGGTTATACCCGGAGAAGCCATCCATGAAGGAAAATACAGAGTATTGAGCAGTGTTGTCCACTAACACGTCAATATGGGGAAGCGGGGAATCATCTTTCGGGCTTGCTCTATTCAAATCTCTGTAATCAACACACATCTTGACCTTTCCATCCTTCTTAGGTACATGCACGATATTAGCAACCCATAGAGGATAATTCGTCACAGCAAGAAAACCAGCGTCCAACTGTTTCTGAACCTCTTCCTTGATTTTGACAGCCATGTTCGGTTTTGTCCTTCTCAATTTCTGCTTGATCAGAGTACAACCTTCTTTAAGTGGTAACTGTTGTACAACAATATCAGTGTCAAGCCCGGGCATGTCTTGGTAAGACTAGGCGAAGATATCCACATACTCTCGAAGCATCTCAATCAATCTTCCCTTGACAATGTCTTCCAAACCAGCCCCAATCATTACTTCCCTTTTCGCGTCCTCGGTTCCCAGATTAACAGTCTCAATTTCCTCCTGATGAGGTAAAATAACCCTTTCCTCCTGTTTCAGCAATCTGGCCAATTCTTCCGGTAAGTCACAATCTTCGTCAGTTTCTTTTTTAGCCTGATAGATGGGATTGTCAAAGTCATACCGAGCCATAGCTGAATCATTATTGGTGGAATCTGAACAAAGAAACCTGCATGATTGATGTTTTATGTTTATTATGAATGCAACAAACAAGAAAACACATTTCCATTTTGATGTGAATTAATGCAAAAAATAAAAACAGAAGAACAGGGATCAAAATACTTGAATGTAAAAAACGTCTTTTATTGATGATAAAGTAGCAAAAAAAAAACATTAAAGCCCTACAGACAAGTATCACTACGTCTTGGGAAGAACGTAGGATTCAACATAAATAGAAAACAAAGGCAATTACTCTTGACGGGTCACTTGGATGACTTTCTCAGATGACCAATTGCATAAGCTTTGACCCGGAGCGCAGGGGCGGATCCATTCATCCATGTCACAATCGATGTCCCCCTCATCACCAATGGCATTAATCCTATTAAAGAACACCCCAGCACTTGTGAATTGAATCGGGCCAGAGTAATTGGGAGGCTCATGAAATTGTCTGGTGGCTTGTACCCCAGTCCATAAGTATTCTGCTTCATCGGAACCTCAATGACCTGTCCCCACTTCTGAGAACTACCTGCTTCAACTACAGCGCGTGCATATTTGAAAGAAGACATCGAGACCTCTAGCTGACTTACCACTTCGGGTTGCCTAAGCACCTCAGGCTGATTGACTACCTTTGGAGATTCCTCGAGGATCTTCACGACTTCAAGGGCTTGGCACAAGGTTTCATGTATCTCACCATCCACCTCTACATACTTGAAAGTGGATAGGTGACTCACCATGATGTCTTCCTCACCACAGACTATCACAACGTGGCCATCCACCATGTATTTCAGCTTTTGATGCAACGTGGACGTTACTGCCCCAACGCTATGGATCCAAGGGCGACCCAATAAACAACTATAGGCAGGCTGAATGTCCATGATGTAAAAAGTGGCGTCAAAAATCTCAGGACCAACTTTGATTGGCAGCACAATTTCTCCAAAAACAAACCTCTTAGAACCATCGAAAGCACGCACCACCAAGTCACTCAGCGTGCAAATCTGCCCACGGGTATCTAACTTCATCAGAGCCTTCTTCGGCAACACATTTAAGGATGACCCGGTGTCAACTAACACATGTGACATTAAGGAGCCTCGGCATTCCACTGAAATATGTAGAGCGTTGTTGTGATTCCTCCCAGCTGGAGTCAGATCTAAGTCTGTGAATCCCAAACCATTACCAGCATTCGTGTGAGCCACAACCCCTTCTAGCTGATTAACAGATATTTCTTGAGGTACGTATGATGTGTTCAAGACCTTTAACAATGCATTCCGATGTGCCTCAGAGCACAACAGAAAAGATAGAATGGATATTTTCGATGGCGTCTGGTGAAGTTGATCAACAATCTTGTAATCGCTTTTCCTGATTAATCTCATAAACTCCTCCACATTTTCCGAGAAGGAGTTGTCAACTCGTTTTGTCGCAGAATCAATCACGACCCGCTTCTGCATGGAATCATCCATCACTTATTTCCCTTTGTCTTGCTTCGAACTGTCGACCTAATTATCAGCAGGAATAAAGACTCTACCACTTCTAGTGATAACTCCTGCTTCCACATTACTTTCGACTTTTGAGTTCTCAGCCGATGTTCCTACCAATTCTTGCTTTTGTCCATCAACAAATACCTCAGCCCCGTAATTCCAGGGGACGGCTTTGGTACTCTCATACAGGACTGGCCCAAGAACTGTAATGATGACCGGCGATGGTCTCGCCGATGCTGATATTGTTATTGTCTTGAAAGGAATGGTTATAGTGGCAACATCATTCTCATTGTCAGTAATTTTCCTCTGCTTATCACATCTGTCAAACTGTAATTATCCTTCATTAATCAATTGGTGAATACATGATCTCAACAAATCACAACCGTTTGATCGTAACTCACATTCATTACAGCCTTCAACATAACCAGGGAATACCCCTCCCTTTAATAATCTTTCCTTCACCACACACAAGGGAGTGTTCAACTCGTTCACATCTAAAACCAAATTCAAGGATTCACCATCTTCAATAATAGCATTGACCCTTGGCCCACCGTGATTCGGCATTGGGTTCTGAATGACATTTGGGATGTCATTGGAGAAATTGATAACTTTTGAGTCCACCAAATCTTGGACCTTATGCTTAAAAGCTTTACAATCCTCAATATGGTGCCCTGGCGCTCCGGAGTGAAATTCACAGTGGGCATTGGCATCGTAACCGAGAGGTGGATTACCGGTAATGAGGGCCAAAGTCCTCTTTTAAATCAATTGTAATTGTAGCAAGTGTTGGAATAACTGGGAGTAAGGCAAGGGTGGAGTATCAAAATGCCTATTCTGTTGAGGCCTGTCCTGGTATCTGCGAGGAGCCTGATTTTGCTGCTGAGGCGCTGCTTGTGGTTGAGGAGCTGTAGGTATAGTTACTGAAGCCACCTGCTGACTGAAGTTTTGACGATGTCTTCCTTTACCACGGTATGATGAAACATAATTTGTGTCTCCTTCTTTTTTCTTGTAATTACCGGCATACGACTTTTTCCCTCCTCTAGATGAGGATCCATCATTGACCATTATTTTCCCAGTTTTAATCCCGCTTTCAACCTTTTCTCCGACTAAAACTAAGTCAGCAAAACCAACAGTCATATAGCTTATTAATCGGTCATAATACGGCCCCTGAAGAATGACCATGAACATATCAACCATCTCCCGCTCTACCATGGGAGGCTGGACTCTAGCTACCAATTCATGCCACCTCTGGGCGTACTCCTTAAAACTCTCATTATTTTTCTGCGACAAACTTTGCAACTGTGTTCTGTTGGGAGCCATGTCGGTATTTTACTGATATTGCTTGACAAAAACTTCAACTAGCTCACGCCAGTTACGAACATGGCATCTCTATAACTGCTTATACCATTCCAAAGATGCCCCAGACAGGCTATCCTGGAAAAAATGCATCAATAATTTCTCATCATCAGAATAGGCAGCCATCTTTCTAGCATAAGCCCTGACATGAATCTTCGGGCAAGTGACACCCGCTATACTTCTCAAAAGTAGGTACCTGAAACTTGTGAGGGATCCTAACACCGGGGACCAGTCCCAAGTCTTCTATATCCAATCCCAGGGAATTCTGATTCTCAAACGCTTTCAACTTCTCCTCAATCAATCGGAATCTTTTATCACTATCAGGTTGAGGGCCAGCATCCCCACCTGGTAGAGAGAAGACATCATCTTGTTGATCATCATAGTGACCACCGTGCACTGCACAAACACTGTTGCCTCCTCCCACTATAGAAGGAATCACAACATTCTTTCCTCCGCCCGGAGGGATGATAACAGAAGGGACAAAAACACCTCTGCCCGGAGGACCAACAGGAATACCATTACCATCAACACCTCCGCCCGGAGGAATGACACCATGGTGAAGGCCACCATGAAGGATACCGTCTTCATCAACTCTTGTGACCAGAGGCTGGACCAGAGTCCTTAACTGCTCTTGACCTTGAGCAACACCTTGCATTAACTCCATATACTGAGCCATGCGAGCTTGCATCGCAATCATCTCAGCTTGCATTTGTTCCATGGCTTTTCGTTGATTCTGTCTGGTAGAGTATCGGTGAATGCGTTGATCAGCAATCTTGTCTGAAGAAAAGAACAAGATGAGAAAACCAGAGATAGACCTGCTATGCACAATGATTATGAGTATGCAAATGCAAATGAACATGTTTGAGTATTCGCAGGGTGATCCACCCCTTGATTCTAGTTTAACAACAAGATATAACAGAACTTCTGCTCATATATTAAGAAAACAGAGGATAATCATTTGTCAACAATTATAGCCCAAGATAAAGATAGAAGTCTGAATATGATAATCAAAGATCCCAACCAACAAGCCTGGCGGTGATCAATAAAAACGAAAGAGAAAACTATGGCATGTCATCAAAGTCCACAAGTGCCAATCCTCCCCAGCCATTATGCTCTTTGCTCCAGTTTTGCACTTCTTTGAACAATTTCTTGGTGTCGGGATGCTTCGGTCTCTGGATCAACTCTTGAATGAGAATGTCTCTTTTGTGCATGATCCCCTTCAGGTATCGGCAATGCAGTTCCCAAGCATCTTCTCCAAAAACACCATCCATGCTAGGACCCTCACTTCTAGGCCTCTTCACTTCTGCTTGAATCTTCAGCTCCTCTATAGTAGCTATGGCCTCATTGAATCGATCTTCGACTGCCCGTTTATGGAAGGTCTCTGACATGATCTCTTCATCTTTCTTCTTGAGCTTCAATTTCAATTCCTCAATCTGTTCCAGAAAACTTATCTTCTTTCTGTTTGTTGGCAATTATTGCAGTGTTTCGGTAAGCGTTGAACTTATGAATCTTTGACAAAGCCTTGGCCAAGTCTTCCTTCTTAGACTTGAGAACCTTGTTAATACCCTTTAGAGCTTGCCCTACCTTCTGTCTAGTTGTGACCTCGTCAACTAGCTCCTTTCCTTCTTGGGAGAAGTTCTGTCCTCATCTTGGCAACATGGACAGCTTCACCTTGCTCGTGCTTCAGCTGATAGATCTCTCTATGTAGCTCACTATTCTCTTCTCAAAGCTTCTCTTTCTCAGCCCACAATTTGTTAAACTTCTCTATCTCAATGGTGGTAGGAGGCTCAATCAACAAAGGGTAAGAGGGTGGTTCTTTGGAGAACGGCAGAAGCTCTTTCTCTACTCTTTTCTGAATCCAATCTTCGTATGCCAGAAATGCTCTGTTATCACTCTTCCCAAAAGAAGTCTTCCTCTTCCTGTGACGATCTTCCCAAGCATTTGCAGCTTCTTTCAACAGTTTCGGATTGACTTCCCCACTCAAATATAGAGATTCTCGGACATCCTTTTCACTGGTCGGCTCTTTCAAGGCATACCCAAATTGCCTAATAGCAAGAATATGGTTGTAGTTAATTCCCCCTTTTCTTTCTATTAGAGGCACGTTTGGGTAATCTCCACAACTGATCATGATCTCTTGGCCTAACAAGTCATCGTTGACCCAAATCAAATTATCCGCTCTTAATCCCATCAATATCTTGGACCAATCTAACATCCCTCGAGTGTCTACGAATGCTCCAGATTTGGGAAGGCGATCAGCAAACCATTTGTAGAAGATTGAAGCGCAAAAATTAAGGGGTCCTCCCCTCCTCTTCTCATTTTTGTAATGCATTGAATAATACAGATCTCCGAGCAAGGTAGGCACTGGATTCTTCATAGTAAATATCCGGACAGCGTGCATGTCTACGAAATCCTTCACATTTGGGAACAACACCGTTCCATAGACACACATAGCCAAGATTGCATTAAAAACTGACCAACATCCCGCCTTAGCTTGTATAGTAGCCTGATCTACCAAAAACTTCACGTGAAAGCCTTTACACCCCTTTGTTGGCAACGTTGCTTTTTAACAAAAGAAAGCCTTTACACCCCCCTTTTCTGGTTTGGCATCATCATCAATCAAGGAGACCTCAACTAATTCCCCTAAAAAAGGTCATCCTATATAAGTTCCCAACTTCGGGTCCTCGAATCAAGAAGTATAATGGGTTTGCCATTTCTGGTCTGCCATTACTACCTCTTGGGAGGAGTGCCTCAACTGAGTCCTCGGGGAATGGTCGTCAGAGTCGACAGTTTTCCAGGTTATGTTCCATCGTCTGCACCAATGCGCCGGATAAAACATTACCAAAGAAAACCTGGTCTGGATGTAGAGTTTTCATGTATACTACGTTTGTCCAAATGCTACACAAGTCACACTACTTTCCACGCTAATCCTAGGTGTATGCTCAAGCCTGGGTATTGGGCTTATCTCTCATGAATCCAATCCACCCAATAGAACAATAGCAGCAGAGCAGTATGATAGCAATAACCCAAATGCAATAAAATGCAGTAAAATACAGTAATATATAACAAAATAAAGCACAACAGTAAACACCCAATGAAAATAAACAGACAAGCGCTAGGATTGACTCGTATAGGGAAGCAGAGTTTGTTTGTCCCCAGCAGAGTCACCAGCTGTCGCAACCACGAAAAAAAAATCGGCGAGAAATTAGAACAGAAGAGTCGCCACCCGAACGTTATTTATCCCGGCGCAGGGAAAGGAAACGATCGAAGAAAACCTAAACAGAGGGAAAGACATGGTCATCGCAACCATAGTCCGGGTTCGGGAGTCGGTTACGCGAGGGGAAAGTATTAGCACCCCCACACGTCTATCGTACTCGATGGGATCCACGATTATTGTCTAATCAAAGGGTAAGTTATCCTAAAGTCCACGGCTAAACAGAAACGGGAAACAAAAGGGAAAAAGGAGACTCGGTAGGGCATCTCCGTCCTAGGCCCATGTATTCCCTCGTGCAATGGTAAAATCAGAGTCAACGTAGTTCGACGGACTACGCGCTAAAGGGGGAGGTTGTAACACCCGCAATCTACACCCCCAATTAAAGTAAAGCGATAACAATTAATCAGAGTATAATAAAAAAATTCACGACATAGACGGAGGCATCACATCAATTGAAACAAAATACAATACCCTGCTCATAAAGATATGCAACAATACAGGTAGCACATAATAGAGGAACTCAGTTCCTAATACCCACAATTCAGAAACATAATAAAAGCGGAAAATCTGCAACTGAATCTCATATATATATATATATATATATATATATATATATATATATATATATATATATATATATATCATGAAAGGTTTGTCTGTCAAATACAAAGTCATACATGTACAATCCAAAAGAAACATATACATATACACATAATCACTACGGTCTCCCCGACTACCTGGTGCTACATATCAGAGCCGACCGACAAAAGAATGAAGACCTAAGCTTCACAAAAAGACCTCCAGCATCTAATCTGCAATGCCTCATAGAGCACTTAAAACAGCAGAAGGGTAAGAAACACAATCATAATACAGTTGCATACAATTATATAATACCACAAAATACACATATAAATCGTTCTCACCACAATTCAACCTTAGATCAAATACAAAACAACACAATGCATATCTCATATATTCATCACCAAGGTATATCAACCATGCACAATGCATTTATCACCAACATATAAATATATCTCAACTCATCAATTACATTCACAATTCCACACAAAATCAATCCATTCATGATTTATGCAAATGCACAGAGACCGACACAACGACTCTATGCAATGCAATGCGGTACCGTCCATCCATCATCTCATCACTAGTTCACTCACGAACTATTGGAACCATCGCTTGTTACTTAGTGTAACTCCCCGTCGGGTAAACGATGTTCCCCGTCGCTTTAGGTCCTCTTGGTATAAGGCGCACAACGTTTATGGATTGCTTTAGGTCCTCTTTGTATAAGGAGCACAATCCGATCGCTTTAGGTCCTCTTTGTATAAGGCTCACAATCGTCTATAATCATCGCTTTAGGTCCTCTTTGTATAAGGCGCACGATGTTATAGCGGATTCCCTCTGGAATAGTTTCGTCGCTCACACCTACTAGGGCACACGACATCACAAGAATGCATATCATGATGCTTGGCATACAATGACTCATGACATTCAAATGCACACATATACACATCCATAATCATGCATATATATTCAAACACAACAACTTGCATTTACTTGCCCTTAGGTCACAAACCATCATCACAACATGTCATCACATGCATTCACATCATATAACATCACACAAGTCATACGACATATATATCAATAGCACATTGCGTGATACACATCAATTACATAGTTAAGACGGTAAAAGTCGGCAAAATGACACTATTCCAAATTCCTGACATAATTAAATCGACTAACAATCTCAAAACCATTTTAATAAGAAAGAACATTTCATTAGCTCTCAAACGCATCAAACCGCGCCTCAAACCGACTTACGACCCAACACTTTTAAAGAAAACAAATTAGAAAAGCTGTCATGTTCGCAATGCAAAGCCCCTAGCGAGTCCTTCGCTTTCCTCATTCGTAGTGAGAATACCCCAGCGAACCATGGCAGAAATAAAAACAACCTAAAGTTCGCAATGCAAACTCCCAGGGAACCTTCGCTGTCCCCTTCGCAGTGCGAATCCCCCATCGAACCGTGGCAGAAAGAAAAACAACACAACATTCGCAGTGCGAACCTCACACGAACGTTCGCTTTCCACTTCGCTGGCCATTCGCAGTGCGAACCTGCGAAACCAAAAAAACTCAGTAGTGCTATAGATCATTCCCAACCAGCATTTCAACCCTCAAAACACCCCAAACCAAAACATAACAATCAGAACATAACCCAATCATGGTAACAAGTATTCTACAACATTTATATCACATTTCAACTGCGAACGCATCGATTCTATCGTTCCGACCTAGAATTGAAAAGCTATGGAACACAATAAACATTTACACAAACATATACATAATCATACACAAACATAGTATAACTGAGTTTCACACCCGTACCCGATTAAATCGTGTTTGAAAAGTCGGTTGATTGATTTTCTTCCTTTCCAAGTTTTTCTCTCTTTTCTTCTTTCTTTCTCTTTTCTTTCCCTTTTCCTTCTTCTCTTTTTCTTTCTCTCTATTTTTCTCTCTATGTTTCTATTATATGAAAAATATAATATCTACCCAAGCAAAATACCAAAATACCCCTACACTCAAATATCTCGCAAACACTCCCAAAACGCGATAAAACATAATCACGATGAAAAATAATATTTTAACAAATAAAAGTCAAGAATAAAATAATATAATAATAAAAATAATTAAATCGACTCGATTAAATAAAACTAACAAAAACTGGGGCGTTACAACTCTCCCTCACTTAGAGATTTTCGTCCTCGAAAATATTACCTGAGACGAACAACTCCGGATACGACTCTCGCATCCGACTCTCCAACTCCCAAGTCAAATTGCCCTCAGCAGCGCCTCCCCACGCTACTTTCACAAGCGCAATATCCTTACCTCTTAACCGCTTCAACTCGCGATCCAAAATCCTCACTGGTAACGTCTCAACCGTAAGGTTCTCCCTTACCTCTACTTCATCAATCGAAATCACATGCGACGGATCCGGAACATACTTCCGAAGCTGTGAAACATGGAACACATCATGCAAATTCGAAAGATTCGGCGGCAATACCACCCGATAAGCCACAACACCCACTCTCGCTAATATCTAGTAAGGACCAATAAACCAAGAAGTAAGTTTCTTCGACTTTAATGCACGACCAACACCCATCACCGGTGTAACTCTCAAAAATACATGATCGCCCTCTTGAAACTCAAGATCTTTCCTCCTTCGATCATGATAACTCTTTTGCCTACTCTGAGAAGCCTTCATTTTCTCACGAATAAGTTTCACTTTGTCCGTAGTCTGTTGCACCAACTCCGGTCCAACCACCAAACTCTCACCAGATTCATGCCAACACAAAGGTGTTCGACATCCCCTTCCATATAACGCTTCAAAAGGTGCCATTCCAATACTCGAATGGAAACTGTTATTAAACGTGAATTCCACCAACGCAAGATAACTATCCCAAGCACCACCTTGCTTAAGAACATAAGCCCGCAACAAATCTTCCAACGACTGAATAATTCTCTTGGTCTGACCATCCATCTGCGGATGATAAGCCAAACTCAACCTCAGCTTGGACCCTAACGCCTTTTGCAAACTTTCCCAAAATATGGAAGTAAACCCCGGATCTCGATCTGAATTAATACTCAACGGAACACCATGTAATTTTACAATCACACTGATATAAATCTCAGCCAACCTCTCCAAAGAAAAACTGATGTCAATCAGAATGAAATGCGCCGATTTAGTCAGTCTGTCCACAACTACCCAAATGGCATTATGTCCCCTCTGTGTATTCGGCAACCCTGTCACAAAATCCATAGAAATACTGTCCCATTTCCACTCGAGAATATCCAACGGTTGCAACAAACCACTAGGCTTCTGATGTTCCACTTTCAACTTCTGACACGTCAAACACGAATACACAAACTGAGCCACATCCCTCTTTAATCCAGACCACCAAAAGATCTTCTTCAAATCTTGGTACATCTTATTAGCTCCTGGATGTATACTCAAATTACTCCGGTGTCCCTCCTCTAAAATCATCCTTTTCAAGTCCGAATCATCGGGAATACAAATTCTCCCACGAAACCTCAAAACACCCTTATCGTCCACTTTAAAATCATCATTCACACTTTGATTTCCAACCAACATCAAATCAACAAACTTCACATCCAGCTTCTGCTTCTCACTCACGGTCAACAGAAAATCATTAGTAACCTTTAACATACCAAGCCTCACGCTGTCATATGTCAATTCGCATACCAAACTCAAATCCCTAAATGCTTCCAAAAGTTCCCACTCTTTAACCATCACAGCAGACACATGCAAAGATTTCCGGCTTAACGCATCAGCTACCACGTTAGCTTTACCAAGATGGTAGTTCAAGCCAAAGTCGTAGTCCTTCAAAAATTTCAACCATCTCCGTTGCCTCATATTCAATTCTTTCTGATCAAACAAGTATTTCAAACTTTTATGATCACTAAAGACTTTGAATCTTGCACCATAGAGATAATGCCTCCAAATTTTCAACACAAAAACCACTGCCGCTAATTCCAAATCATGAGTAGGGTAATTCTTCTCATGAATCCTCAATTGCCTCGAAGCATAAGCCACAACTTTACCTTCTTGCATCAACACACCACCCAAACCAATCAAAGACGCATCACAATACACCACAAACGGTTCAGTAGGATTCGGTAAGATCAAAATCGGAGCTGTAGTCAATCTTCTCTTCAGCTCACTAAAACTTTCCTCACACTGAATATCCCAAATTAACGCTTTACCTTTACAAGTCAATTGGGTCAATGGAAGTGCTAACTTGGAAAAACCTTCAATGAATCTTCGATAATATCCAGCTAAACCCAAAAAGCTTCTAATTTCAGTAACAGATCTAGGAGCCTCCCATTGTAGAACTGCATCTACTTTAGATGGATCCACAACAATACCATTACCTGAAATCACATGCCCAAGAAAACTCACTTCTGACAACCAGAACTCACACTTGGACAACTTGGCAAAAAGTCTCTTTTTCCTTCAAAATTTGCAACACAACACGCAAATGCTCTGCATGTTCCTCTCGGGACTTAGAATAAATCAAGATATCATCAATAAACACAACAACAAATCGATCCAAATGCTCAGGGAAAATACGATTCATATACTCCATAAACACACCTGGCGCATTAGAAACCCCGAACGACATCACAGAATATTCGTAATGACTGTATCGTGTCCTAAAAGCCGTCTTCTGAATATCTTCCTCTTTCACTCTAATCTGATGATAACCTGACCTCAAATCAATCTTACTAAACACACACACACCTACCAACTGGTCCATCAGATCATCAATTCTTGGAAGAGGATACTTATTCTTAATCGCCACCTTATTCAACTGGCGATAATCAATACACAATCACATACTCCCATCTTTCTTCTTCACCAATAAAACTGGAGCACCCCAAGGCGATACACTAGGCCTCACAAACCTCTTCTCTAACAATTCATTCAACTGCTTCTTTAACTCAACCAACTCAGATGCCGACATACGATAAGGTGCCATAGATACAGGTCTAGTACCAGGAACTAGATCTATAGAAAACTTCACCTCTCTCTCTGGCGGCACATCTGAAATATCCTCTGGAAACACCTCTGGAAAATCACACACAACTGGAAACACATCAAGTGCAACTTGACTATCCATGGTCAACGATGCAAACAACCCAAACATCTGAGCTTCCTCCGCCAAAAGTTTCTTCAACTCTTTGGTAGATAAGAAACTCGATTCCTCATCTTCTTCAAGAGAAGGAAATCTTACCAACTTATGATAACAATCAATATGAACCCGATTGAACTGCAACCAATTCATTCCCAGAACCACATCTAAACCCTCCAACGGCAAACATACCAAATCCATCTCAAAATCTTTACCATAAATGGTCAAAGGACAACTTAAACAAACCAAAGAAGTAGTTACCGACCCCATTGCTGGAGTATCAATAACCATCTCTCCACCCATCGAAGATAACAAAAGATTCAAACGCTTCACGCACTCAGACGAAATAAACGAATGATTCGCTCCGGTATCAATAATAGCAACTAAAGGCGTACTATTAATAAAACATGTACCTCTGATCAGATGATCTGCACTAGTAGTCTGAGTCCCCGCCAATGTAAATACTTTCCCTCCAGTCTGAGCTTGCTTTGGTTTCGGACACTTCGTACGAATATGACCAGGTTCACTACAGTTGAAACACTTCGCCACATTCTTCCTCTTGCACTCAGCTGTTACATGACCTAAACCTCCACAATTGGAACACTTCCTCATATCTTTTCTGCATTCGAACTGACGATGTCCTAACTCACCACACCTAAAACATCTCGGAGAATTAGACATACCTCCCCCACTTAGCCTTTTATCAAAATTACCCCTTTGCTTACCCTTGTTGGCTGGTGTCACATAAGGACCACCACGAAACGATTGCTTCCCTTTCCTTTCGTTCACACTCTTATACTGAGTAGAGCGAGCTTTGCTATCCTCCTAAAAAATCCTACTACAATCCACCAAATCTGAAAACCTCCTAATCCTTTGATAGCCAATTGCCTGCTTAATCTCAGGACGCAATCCGTTCTCAAATTTCACACACTTAGAAAACTCTGCAGTCGCTTCAGCATAATGAGGATAAAACTGCACAAGCTCCACAAACTTAGCAGTGTAATCAATAACAGACATATTACCTTATTTCAACTCTAAGAACTCTATCTCTTTCTTTCCTCTTACATCTTCAGGAAAACACTTCCTTAAAAACTCCTTGTTAAACACAGTCCAAGTGACCTCTTCATCTCCAGCTTCCAACACAGGACGCGTACTAACCCACCAATCATCAGCCTCCTCCTACAACATGTGAGTACCCAGTCTCACCTTATTTTCCTCAGCACAGTCCATCACTCGAAAGATTCTTTCAATCTCTTTAAGCCAAATCTGAGCACCATCAGGATCATATCTTCCTTTGAAGATAGGCAGTTTGTTATTCCTGAACTCATCATTACCAGCAGCATTAGGTGCACCCTGCACAGCCTGAGCCCTAGCTTGCATAGCAACAGCCAAAGCAGCGTCATTCCTACCAGCCATATTCTGTTCATGTCCAATAACAGCGACTATGGTTAAACAAATAGCTCACCCAACCACAACGACCAACAAGGACTGACACAAACTGACACGGACTGGCTCTGATACCACTTAATGTAACACCCCCAATCTACACCCCAATTAAAGTAAAGCGATAACAATTAATCAGAGTATAATAAAAAAAATTCACGGCATAGACGGAGGCATCACATCAATTGAAACAAAATATAATAACCTGCTCATAAAGATATGCAACAATACATGTAGCACATAATAGAGGAACTCAGTTCCTAATACCCACAATTCAGAAACAGAATAAAAGCGGAAAATCTGTAACTGAATCTCATATATATATATATATATATATATATATATATATATATATATATATATATATATATATATATATATATATATATATATATATATATATATATATATATATATATATATACATATCATGAAAGGTTTGTCTATCAAATACAAAGTCATACATGTACAATCCAAAAGAAACATATACATATACACATAATCACTACGGTCTCCCCGACTACCCGGTGCTACATATCAGAGCCGATCGACAAAAGAATGAAGACCTAAGCTTCACAAAAAGACCTCCAGCATCTAATCTGCAATGCCTCATAGAGCATTTAAAACAGCAGAAGGGTGAGAAACACAATCATAATACAGTTGCATACAATTATATAATACCACAAAATACACATATAAATCGTTCTCACCACAATTCCACCTTAGATCAAATACAAAATAACACAATGCATATCTCATATATTCATCACCAAGGTATATCAACCATGCACAATGCATTTATCACCAACATATAAATATATCTCAACTCATCAATTACATTCATAATTCCACACAAAATCAATCCATTCATGATTTATACAAATGCATAGAAACCGACACAACGACTCTATGCAATGCAATGCGGGTACCGTCCATCCATCATCTCATCACTAGTTCACTCAGGAACTATTGGAACCATTGCTTGTTACTTAGTGTAACTCCCCGTCGGGAAAACGATGTTCCCCGTCGCTTTAGGTCCTCTTGGTATAAGGCACACGACGTTTATGGATTGCTTTAGGTCCTCTTTGTATAAGGCGCACAATCCGATCGCTTTAGGTCCTCTTTGTATAAGGCTCACGATCGTCTATAATCATCGCTTTAGGTCCTCTTTGTATAAGGCACACGATGTTATAGCGGATTCCCTCTGGAATCGTTTCGTCGCTCACACCCACTAGGGCACACGGCATCACAAGAATGCATATCATGATGCTTGGCATACAATGACTCATGACATTCAAATGCACACATATACACATCCATAATCATGCATATATAATCAAACACAACAACTTGCATTTACTTGCCCTTAGGTCACAAACCATCATCACAACATGTCATCACATGAATTCACATCATATAACATCACACAAGTCATACGACATATATATCAATAGCACATTGCGTGATACATATCAATTACATAGTTAAGACGGCAAAAGTCGGCAAAACGACACTATTCCAAATTCCTGACATAATTAAATCGGCTAACAATCTCAAAGCCATTTTAATAAGAAAGAACATTTCATTAGCTCTCCAACGCATCAAACCGCGCCTCAAACCGACTTACGACCCAACACTTATAAAGAAAACAAATTAGAAAAGCTGTCATGTTCGCAATGCGAAGCCCCTAGCGAGTCCTTCGCTTTCCTCATTCGTAGTGAGAATACCCCAGTGAACCATGGCAGAAAGAAAAACAACCTAAAGTTCGCAGTTCGAACTCCCAGCGAACCTTCGTTGTCCCCTTTGCAGTGCGAATCCCCCAGCGAACCGTGGCAGAAAGAAAAACAACACAACGTTCGCAGTGCGAACCTCACGCGAACGTTCACTTTCCACTTCGCTGGCCATTCGCAGTGCGTACCTGCGAAACCAGAAAAACCCAGCAGCGCTATAGATCACTCCCAACCAACATTTCAACCCTTAAAACACCTCCAAACCAAAACATAACAATCATAACATAACCCAATCATGGTAACAAGTATTCTACAACATTTATATCACATTTCAACCGCGAACGCATCGATTTTATCGTTCCGACCTAGAATTGAAAAGCTATGGAACACAACAAACATTCACACAAACACATACGTAATCATACACAAACATAGTATAACTGAGTTTCGCACCCTTACCCGATTAAATCGTGTTTGAAAAGTCGGTTGATTGATTTTCTTCCTTTCCAAGTTTTTCTCTCTTTTCTTATTTCTTTCTCTTTTCTTTCCCTTTTCCTTCTTCTCTTTTTCTTTCTCTCTATTTTTCTCTCTATGTTTCTATTATATGAAAAATATAATATCTACCCAAGCAAAAGACCAAAATACCCCTACACTCAAATATCTCGCAAACGCTCCCAAAACGTGATAAAACATAATCACGATGAAAAATAATATTTTAACAAATAAAATTCAAGAATAAAATAATATAATATTAAAAATAATTAAATCGACTCGATTAAACAAAACTAACAAAAACTGGGGCGTTATAGAGGTTGCTCGCCAAGACATCGCCGTCTTGTGCCTACGTATCCTCAATCTAACCAGAAGGAGGAAATCAGAGCAGTCGTAGTTCGACCTAATGAGGTCGATTAGTGTTTTTTATGAGCGACGTTAAGTTCGCGTCCGGCAGTTAGGGTCGATGCTTGTTTGCGACTGAATGGAAAATAACGTGCTCTTTTCTGAAAATGATTTGAAACTTAACAATCCCGAAGGATGAAAAAGATTTGAATTTGTTTTGTGTTTTTTAGACAGAAGTGGATTAAGTTAGTTCATAATTTACATTGCACCAAAGTCTACTACGCGGGGACAAATTCGTCACATGGTCGCCCCCAATGGGACGTATGCTAAACACTCTAGAAGAGGAGGGGAGACCCCTCGTTCTTCATTTCCTACACTTAAGGCTCGAGCGCAATATACGTTATATTTATTAAGTGTTTTAGAAATGTTAAGAGATGAGAAGAGAAGACTCAAAGGAAAAGAAAACACTAAGGGAATTCTATCCTAATGTTGTCATGCAAAGATGACCCTAAGGTTGAGGTAAGAGGGGAAAATCTACCTAAGTTAGCATGCATGGTTCGAATCATAATGTCTATCCCATTCCAATCTTAATCAAAGATTAAGTTGGACTAGGAAGTCCTAAGGGAACAAGCAAAAGACTAAGCAAAACAAGAAAATAAGCTAAAGACAGCAGCTACAATAGCGCTCCAGCACCTGCACAGCGGTAAATTCCAGCCAATACACCAAACAACATTCAACAACACACATTTATCACAAAAGTAGGTGTAAAAGGCAGCAGGCAGCAAGGGTATACAATTGACAGCACATAAACAATTCAGAACAGTAGCTGTGAAAAGCAGGACAACATGCAATGCATCCAAACAAATGCTCAATCAATGCTCCAAGCAAACAACAATTGCACACAAGCATTCATATCTAGACAATTTGAGCATATAGATAGCAAGTATCAAGAATGAACAACAATGATCATGTTAATAAACCAATAACAATTACTCAACAAAGTTGCATAGTTCAAACATTGATCAAAACATCATGCATAAGCAACCGCGGAAACAAACAACAATCACGCATCACATGTCCAACAGGTTGAGCATTCATCAAGAATTAACATGATTCAAATATGTGTGCATCGTGTTTATCACATCAATTAATCAACAACGCAAACATAAACATTCATCCTGTAATGGTGTCGAAGAATCGCGTGTCGAAGAATCGTGTTCATGCAATGGTGTGAGGTGAAACAACTCAAGAATAATCCACAAATCATCAACATATTAATCCATGAAGTTTAGACATGCAAAGGATCTCAAACAAACAAGAAGCATGCAAGAAAATCACATCCTGTAGCAGCGGTAACCGGTTATCAGATATGCTGTAACCGGTTACTCAGTTCAAAATAGCAAAAAAATGCTGAAAAACAAAAGGGTAACCGGTTAGCAGATATGCTGTAACCGGTTACTCTGCAACAGAATTCAAAAAAACAGCTTCCAAAATCACTTTTCAGCAGCTTATCACTTCTCCAAACATCCAAAGGATCATGCAATCAATTAATCATGAAATTCACATCAAATATCAGTAATCAAACACCAATTAGATCCAATAATCATCAACATTAAGAATCAAATTCAAGCAAAAATGGATCCAAATCAACAACAATCAAAGATCTACATCGAATAAGTTGTAAATAAGCTAAATCAAGTATAGATCTAAGGAAAATCAACCTACAAAGCTGAGATTTGCTTTGGTGATTGTTGCAAACGAAAATTGATGAATCCAAGATCTATGCAAGAAACTTCAAGATCCTAGCGAGAAACTTCAAGATCCAAACAATGTGATGATTTTGCTTCAAGCTTTCTCCAAAATCAGTTCCAAAAGCTCCAATCCAAGAGCAAAACAGCAGCAAATTCAAGATTCTTTCAAGAATTAGTGAATGGATGAAGGTTTAGTTCCAAGATCAACAAATTTCAATGCAAAATTTGTTGAACTTTGATGAAGGAACTTTGGGTGAGGGTTTTGAAATGAGAGGAGAGTTGAGAGAAAAATGGAGTGAGATGTGTAGAAAAATTCAAAAAATGAATCAAGGTTATGTGAGGTTTAGAATGTACTGATTTAAATAGAAGCTAGGTTATGAATTCAAATGTGGTTTGGAGTGTGGGTTAATGAGTAGAATGGAGATTAGGAATGGGATTTGAAAAAAGAATGGGGAATTAGAGTGGAAAATATTGGAAGGAATTTGAATTTTGGGTGGAAAATGATGAAAAAAAATCATTTCTAGATCCTTCCCACACATGCACAAGCAAGCACATGATCACAAATGATGCAAACTGATTTTTGTTTCAAACTTTGCCCAGAGTAACCGGTTACAGCATATATGCTAACCGGTTACTTAGTTCAAAATCTTTGAAAATACGCAGAAAAACAAAGGAGTAACCGGTTATCAGATATGCTGTAACCGGTTACTCAGTTCAAATTTTGAATTTTGGCACCTTTTGGAGGGAAACTTGGAAAAGTGACCTCTGACAGCTGTTTTGAACCCCGTTAAGCCTCCGAAACTCAAAACTTGATATTGCTACTGAGAAACACCTGAAATGAAACACAAATTCTTCCTGACACCTCAAAATATCCTGCTGAATTAATAATGTCCGGTGCCAGATTACTGATAAAAAAGATTGCTGCCGGAGCATCTGATTACCAAATCATTTAATGAGCCCAATAAAAGCTCAAAAAGACTTTGAAAGCTATCTACTTGGCTCTGAACAATATTGAAAATAATATTGGAACTGAAGATGCCATGAGCTGCTGGAAAATACCTTGATCCCATGCTCAGAAGAAACATGCAAATGCAGAAAAGACGATGCAAATGGAATGAAGCATAAGCCAAAAAGGGTTAGAAATATGAGGGCAAATTTTGGGGTGTTACACTAAGTAGTTGACAAAGTCAGCATACCATGGTGTAGCGAGCGATTTTGGACGCGGTTCTTAAGCGCTGGTCGCTCTCTGCGGTTGAGCTTAAAACTACAGGTCGATTCATTTTTTATCCTATTGTGAGCTGAATAAGGAAGGGAAATAGATGTCTCCAATTAACCTTGCTTGCATACTGAGTTTAAACAGCGGTCTGTTAGGTTACGGATGCTATCAATGTGGGGGGGCCTTTGTACTGGTTATTCGTATTTCGCCAATACAGGTTTGTTTCTTTCTTTTTTCTAGGCAAAGGGTTTCTGGTGGGGACTAAGGATTAGGATGTTAGGACTGATGCTTTTGAATTACTGCTTTTGATTGATGAAGATATGGGATTTGGGTTTTTTGTTGATTGCGCTCGCTAAGATCTTTTCTTTCGATCTTATGCCTACGTATTCCCGTTTACCGAAACAGGGAAATCAGAGCGTTCGTAGTTCCTCCTATTCTATGGGAGGAAATTGGTTTTTGGTGTCTTGTTCAAAGCCCAAGACGTGAAGCGAAAGGTGGTTTTTATCTTGATCAAAGCCCAAGATGTGAAGCTGAAAGGTCTATTTGTGTCTTGTTCAAAGCCCAAGACGTGAAGCTGAAAGACCTCGACTTTAGAGAGAATTTGTCATCTCTAAAGAGGGGGAAGGAGAATTACTTTAACTGGGATACGCGGATCCGAGCAATGCCATAATTTCCGAAGAAAGGGTTTTAACCTGAAGGAGAAGACTTTAACTCAGTGTAGAGCAATGCCATCTTTCCTTAGGAATTTCTCATGCTAAAAGAGGGACAGTGGCATGGATATAGATGATCCAGAGGCTTGCCGCTTACAGTGATTAGATGAAGGGAAAGGAGTTTGTTGATGTTTGTGTACTGCGAACGAGGCACAGCTTTGATGCTAAAAGGTTGATTGGATCAACCAGTGGTTTTCTTATACAAAGCCTAAGAGGAGGCTAATTTCCGATAGGAAAATCATTATACAAAGCCTAAGAGGAGGCTAATTTGTGTCTTGTACAAAGCCCGAGAGAGAGGCTAAAGGTTTTTGACCCAGTGGGGCATATCGTTATACAAAGCCTAAGAGGAGGCTAGCAAAGAGTTCGACTCTTGCTTAAGGGATTTATATCTCGTACGAGGCCCGAGATGGAGGCAAAAAAAGGGGTGATTGACTCAACGAGGGAATATTTTGTGTCTCATACAAAGCCTGAGAGAGAGGCTAAAAGGTTGTTTTGACTCCACTGGGGAGAATTTTGGTATCTCGTACGAAGCCCGAGATGGAGGCTATTGTAACTGTTTCAGTTGAGTGACAGATCCAATATACTGATTTAAAAGAGAAAATCAGTTCTTATATGAGCAACACTGTACTCAGGGATTTGATTTGAGGATCAGGGATATTTCCTTTTCTTTGAGGAAACGGGAAATCCAAAGGGTATTGAGACTATCCGAGTCTGCGGGTTTCCTTCCTATTTAATGAAGGGTGCTTGAGAATGTCTTTGAGACTCAAGGAAATTAGACTGTCCAAGTCTAGAGTTTTATCTTTTGTACTATGCTTCGAGAAACAGTAGTAGACTCTATGAAAGGACTGTTCTATGAGGATGACTAGGTTCTGTTCCTATACCTCTAGGAGGTCGTCGGGACAATTTGTACAAAGCCCAAGAGGAGGCTGGAATCTTTTAAGAAGCCGACGGGTCCTTGTACGAAGCCCAAGAGGAGGCTATCATTCCCGGAGGAAGAGATCATTATACGAAGCCTAAGAGGAGACTGTGAATACTTCTAAGAAGCCGTAGGGTCCTTGAATAATGCCCAAGAGGAGGCCGATGCTTTTAAGAAGCCCGTGGGTCTATCATCTCCTTTCCATTAGGAGAGATAACTCTTTTAAAGATGAAAACCACTGGTAAACGTGAGAGGTTTACTATCCAGCGACTTTTAGCTTTTAAAGAGGGTTCCTTAGTTAAGGTCCAAGATTATGACCGTAGTGGGTACCCAAACCCCGAGACATTCAAGGCAAGCTATCCACAAGGAATAGATCAAGTCAGGAAAGTTCGAGAATTGGGAAGAAACTCAAAGATGCCATTCACGGAGAATACATTTGTGACGCCCCCGATCTACACCCCCAATAACAGGCAATTAAAGCACTAAAAGAAAATTCGAAAATTGATCAGAGTATATTTGAAACATCATGGCATAGAAAGTGAGGATCACATCAAAGTAACCAAACATACACATAACATGCAACACCTGCTCATCTAGATATGCAACGTGGGGTAACAATCATAAAGAGGAAACTTCGTTCCTTGCACCCACTTTTCAGAAATTAGAATTAAAGCGGAAAGATCTAAGATCTGAATAACACACATACATATAAACTTGGTTGTCATACATCAAGTTATAACTGTACAACCAAAATATAATCATACACAAGTATAATATAATCGAGTTTCGCACCCTTACCCGATTTAATTCGATTCTAGAAGTTGATCTTGATGATTTTCACACTTTTTCTCCACTTTTCTCTCTTCTCCTCTTTTCCTCTCTTTTCCCTTCTTTCTCCTTTCTTTCTCTCTATTTTCTCTCCCTTTTCTCTTCTATCTTACTAACTTAGTAAAAATATCTATGAAATGTCTAAAATACCCCCACACTCAAATATCTCATAAACGATCCCAAAACGCGATAAAATATATTCACGACTAAAAATAACACATTTTCACACAAAAGTCGAAATTACAATAAAATAATAATAAAATAATAATAAAATAATCAAAAACGACTCAATAAAATAAAATTGGCAAAACGGGGCGTTACAATTCTCCCCCACTTAGAAATTTTCGTCCTCGAAAATCTTACCTAATACAAACAACTCTGGATACGACCCCCGCATCCTACTTTCCAACTCCCACGTCAGATTACCCTCAGCAGCGCCTCCCCACGCCACTTTCACAAGTGTAATCTCTTTACCTCTCAACCGCTTCACCTCGCGATCCAAAATACTAACTGGTAAAGTCTCGACCGTAAGGTTATCCCTTACCTCAACCTCGTCCATCGGAATCACATGTGAAGGGTCCGGAACATACTTCCGTAGCTGTGAAACATGAAAAACATCATGCAAATTCAACAGATTCGGCGGTAACGCCACACGATACGCTACAGCACCAACTCTCGCAGATATCTGGTAAGGACCAATAAATCGAGAAGTAAGCTTCTTAGATTTCAAAGCACGACCAACACCCGTTACCGGCGTAACTCTCAGAAATACGTGATCACCTTCTTGAAACTCAAGATCCTTCCGTCTCCGATCATGATAACTCTTTTGTCTACTCTGAGAAGCCTTCATTTTCTCACGAATAAACTTTACCTTTTCCGGCGTCTGTTGCACCAATTCCGGTCCAACCACAGAACTCTCACCAGTTTCGTGCCAACACAACGGCGTTCGACATCTTCGTCCATACAAAGCCTTAAAAGGTGCCATTCCGATACTAGAATGGAAACTGTTATTATACGTGAACTCAATCAATGCAAGATAACTGTCCCACGCACCACCTTGCTCCAAAACACACGACCTCAACAAATCCTCCAAAGACTGAATCGTTCTTTCGGTCTGACCATCTGTCTGCGGATGATAAGCCGAACTCAACCTCAATCTAGAACCCAAAGCCTTCTGTAAACTTTCCCAAAATCTCGATGTAAACCTAGGATCTCGATCAGAAACAATACTCAAAGGAACTCCATGCAATTTCACCACCACACTGATATAGATCTCAGCTAACCGTTCCAAAGAAAAACTGATGTCAATCGGAATAAAATGTGCCGATTTAGTCAGCCTGTCCACAATCACCCAAATAGCATTATCCCCACGCTGAGTGTTCGGTAATCCCGTCACAAAATCCATCGAAATGCTATCCCATTTCCACTCAGGAATATCCAATGGTTGCAACAAACCACTAGGTCTCAAATGTTCCACTTTCGATTTCTGACAAGTCAAACATGCATACACAAACTGAGCCACATCCCTTTTCAAACCAGACCACCAGAAAATCTTCTTCAAATCTTGGTACATCTTATTCGCACCCGGATGTATACTTAAATTACTCCGGTGTCCTTCCTCCAAAATCATTCTTTTCAACTCCGCATCATCAGGAATACAAATACGACCACGGAATCTCAAAACACCGAAATTATCAACCTTGAAATCCACATTCTCATTCATCATCAAATCAACAAATTTCAAATCCAGCTTTTGTTTCTCACTAACCGACTTCAAAAATTCATTCGTAACTTTCAACATTCCAAGCCTCACACTAACCGAAGTCACTTCACATACCAAACTCAAATCTCTAAACGATTCCAAAAGTTCCAACTCTTTCACCATTAATGCGGACATATGCAACGATTTCCGACTCAATGCATCGGCTACCACATTAGCTTTACCAGGATGGTAATTTAAGCCAAAGTCGTAATCTTTCAAGAATTCCAACCATCTCCGCTGCCTCATGTTCAACTCTTTCTGATCAAATAAATATTTCAAGCTCTTATGATCACTAAAGACTTCGAACCTCGCACCATAGAGATAGTGCCTCCAAATCTTCAACACAAAAACCACAGCCGCTAACTCAAGATCATGAGTAGGATAGTTTTTCTCATGAACTCTTAACTGTCTTGAAGCATAAGCTACCACTTTACCTTCCTGCATCAGAACACCACCCAAACCAATTAAAGAAGCATCGCAATACACAACAAACAGTTCATTAGGATCAGGTAAAATCAGAATAGGAGCTGTCGTCAATCTCCTCTTCAGCTCACAAAAACTTTCTTCACATTGAATATCCCAAATGAATGTTTTGCCCTTACAAGTCAACTGCGTCAAAGGAAGAGCAAGCTTAGAAAAACCTTCAATGAGCCTCCGGTAATAACCAGCCAAACCCAAAAAGCTTCGAATCTCGGTAACGGATCTAGGAGCCTCCCATTGTAGAACTGCTTCTACTTTAGATGGATCCACAGCAATACCATTACCTGAAATTACGTGCCCAAGAAAACTCACCTCAGACAACCAGAATCACACTTGGACAATTTGGCAAAAAGCTTCCTTTCCTTCAAAACCTGCAAAACAATACGCAAATGCTCTGCATGTTCTTCCCGAGACTTAGAATAGATCAAAACATCATCAATAAACACCACCACAAAACGATCCAAATGCTCGTGGAAAATACGATTCATGTATTCCATAAACACACCAGGCGCATTAGAAACCCCGAACGGCATCACCGAATATTCATAATGACCGTAACGTGTTCTAAAGGCCGTCTTCTGAATATCCTCTTCCTTCACCCTTATCTGATGATACCCCGATCTCAAATCGATCTTACTAAACACACAAGCACCAACCAACTGATCCATCAGATCATCAATCCTTGGAAGCGGATATTTGTTCTTAATCGTCACCTTATTCAACTGGCGATAATCAATAAATAATCGTATACTCCCATCCTTCTTTTTCACTAACAAAACTGGAGCACCCCAAGGAGAAACACTTGGCCTCACGAACCTCTTTTCCAACAACTCACTCAACTGCTTTTTCAACTCCACCAATTCAGATGCCGACATTCTATAAGGTGCCATAGAAACAGGTCTAGTACCAGGAACTAGATCTATCGAAAATTCAACTTCTCTCTCTGGCGACACATCTGAAATATCAACAGGAAACACCTCAGGAAATTCGCACACAACAGGAAACACTTCCAATGAAACTTGACTATCCACAGTCAAAGATACAAATAATCCAAACAACTGAGCTTCATCCGCCAAAAGTTTCTTCAACTCTTTGGTAGACAAGAAACTTGAGTCTTCATCCTCCTCAAGAGAAGGAAACCTTACAAGCTTATGATAACAATCAATGTGCACCCGATTGAATTGCAACCAATTCATTCCCAACACCACATCTAAACCTTCCAATGGCAAACACACCAAATCCATCACAAAGTCTTTACCATAAATGGTCAAAGGACAACTCAAACACACTAAAGAAGTAGTTACCGACCCCATCGCTGGAGTATCAATAACCATCTCACCATCCATCGAAGACAACCCAAGATTCAAACGTTCCGTGCACTCAGACGAAATAAACGAATGAGTCGCTCCAGTATCAATAATAGCAATTAAAGGAATATTATTAATAAAGCAAGTACCTCTTATCAGACGATCAGCGCTTGAAGTCTGAGTTCCTGCCAACGAAAACACCTTCCCACTAGCCTGAGCTTTCTTCTGATTCGGACACTTTGAACTAATGTGACCAGGTTCTCCACAATTGTAACACTTCACCACATTCTTCCTTTTACAATCAGCTAAAACTTGTCCGATACCACCACAATTAGAACACTTATTCAACTTCTTCCTACATTCATGCTGGCGATGACCCAATTCACCACACCCAAAACACCTAAGAGCATTAGACATACCTCCTCCACTTGACCTTCGATCAAAAGTTCCCCTTTGTTTACCTTTATCAGCCGGTGACACATACGGACCACCACGGAACTGTTGTTTCCCTTTCCTGTCACTTACACTTTTATAGTGAGCAGAACGAGCCTTACTATCTTCATCATAAATCCTACAGCATTCCACCAAATCAGCAAACCTTCGAATCCTCTGATATCCAATAACCTGCTTTATCTCAGGACGCAAACCACTTTCATACTTCACACACTTTGAAAATTCAGCAGTCGTTTCCGCATAATGAGGATAAAACTGCACAAGTTCCACAAACTTAGCAGTATAGTCAATAACCGACATATTACCTTGTTTTAGCTCTAAAAACTCAATCTCCTTCTTTCCTCGGACATCCTCCGGAAAATACTTCCTTAGAAACTCTCGGCTAAACACCTCCCAAGTGATCTCTTCTTCCTCCTCATCAGCTTCCAACACCTGACGAGTACTGACCCACCAGTCATCATCCTCTTCGTGTAGCATATGAGTGCCCAACCTCACCTTAACATCATCGTCATCACACTCCATTACCCTAAAAATCCTCTCAATCTCTTTCAACCACAACTGCGCACCATCCGGATCATGTTTCCCTTTAAAGACCGGCGGCTTATTCTTTCTAAACTCATCATTTCCGGCAGCATTCGGCGCCCCCTGCACAGCTCGTGCCATTGCTTCCATCGCAGCAGCCAAAGCAGCATCATTACGACCAGCCATATTCTGTTCGTCCAAAACAGAAACTATGGTTAAACAACAACTCGCTCAACACAACTCGCCCAATATGCCGGACACCACAGACACAAACAACACAACAAACACAACTGACACGGACTGGCTCTGATACCACTTAATGTGACGCCCCCGATCTACACCCCCAATAACAGGCAATTAAAGCACTAAAAGAAAATTCGAAAATTGATCAGAGTATATTTGAAACAACATGGCATAGAAAGGGAGGATCACATCAAAGTAACCAAACATACACATAACATGCAACACCTGCTCATCTAGATATGCAACGTGGGGTAACAATCATAAAGAGGAAACTTCGTTCCTTGCACCCACTTTTCAGAAATTAGAATTAAAGCGGAAAGATCTAAGATCTGAATAACACACATACATATAAACTTGGTTGTCATACATCAAGTTATAACTGTACAACCAAAATATAATCATACACAAGTATAATATAATCGAGTTTCGCACCCTTACCCGATTTAATTCGATTCTAGAAGTTGATCTTGATGATTTTCACACTTTTTCTCCACTTTTCTCTCTTCTCCTCTTTTCCTCTCTTTTCCCTTCTTTCTTCTTTCTTTCTCTCTATTTTCTCTCCCTTTTCTCTTCTATCTTACTAACTTAGTAAAAATATCTATGAAATGTCTAAAATACCCCCACACTCAAATATCTCATAAACGATCCCAAAACGCGATAAAATATATTCACGACTAAAAATAACACATTTTCACACAAAAGTCGAAATTACAATAAAATAATAATAAAATAATCAAAAACGACTCAATAAAATAAAATTGGCAAAACGGGGCGTTACAACATTCATCTTGGGGAATAGAGCTTCTTGACGATTCCTAAGGAGGACAGCCGAAGAGAAGACTGTATCTGGTGCTCCTATTGGGGATCTAGGCGTCTATTTCTATGAATAAATGAAACGGCGTCACTTAGTTCTAGACGTAGTTGCCGGGGAAACTCGAAATATCTATACTATTATTACACAGTAGATATGAGTTTATGAAAGGAGACTTACAGTGAGCAGCCCCACAATACAGTTTATAATATGAAAGCAGTAAATGAAAGCGATAACCACTTACTCGGTTGTAGTGCTTCCATGCTGTTTGGTTAGTTGTTCAACACAGAAAGATTAAAAACAACAGTATATTCAAAATCAAAGGAGAAAGTGCTTTGAAAAAGAAAGATTTGGGGCTTACAACTCAAGGAGAGGCCCAGGGTTTTATCAGTGAGCGCACTGTTTGACTTTGTACATCGGGACTTATACAAGTGACTGGGGCCCAAAAAAGGTTTTCTGTACAAAGGGATGGGTCTTACACTCTCTCAAGAGGCCCAAAAAGGTTTAAAGAAAAAGAGTGGGGCTTATAACACGAGGGTAGACCCAAATGATTTTTCGTTTAAAAATGGCGATCGCGCCGAGGTTTTCTTTTAACGCAGAGGGACTTATACAATAAGTGAGGCCCAAAATGTTTTGGTTAAAAGGGGGTTGGGTCTTACACTCTAATAGAGGCCCAAAGTGTTTTGAATGGGTCTTACAGCTCAAGGAGAGGCCCAAAAGTTTTTGAAAAGGCGACGATCGCGCCGTTTGTTTTCTTTGACGGTATCGGGACTTATACAATAAGTGAGGCCCAAAGATGATTTGGTCAAAAAAAAAGATTGGGTCTTACACTCTAATAGATGCCCAAAGTGTTTTGAAAATGATTTATGAGGGTTGAATTAATCCAAAACCCTAATTTGTTTTCAAAATGTATTTAATTGAATAAAAATTCAATTAAAATGATCAAAATTATTTAACATGTGAAAAACAAATTATGATATTGGATTAATGCTTCAAAAATTAAGTATTGACCTCCAAGTCGTGACAGCAAGAGCATATGTGATTTTGAGTTGGAGGTGTTACAGACAAGTTGTGATGATCTGGACAGCTTCCCTACACCATATGGAGTGTGTTTGAACACTTGGATTGATTTGAAATGGACTGGATCAGTTTATGGCATCTCAGCTGCAACTTCACTTCAAACTTGTGTGGATGGCAAGTGATTTTGTGAAATTGATGTTTCAGATGTTATGTGAGTGTTTGATCAGCTCATATGTGATGTATGTGAGGTGTGTGAGTGATTGGTTTGTGCAGAATTGCTCTCAAACTCAAAACCCGATAGCTACCTTGCTAAGAAAGGCATTTTTGCCAGGAGAAAGAGATATTGAGGAAAGCATCTGTTAGATGGCTTTGGTGTACTCAAACTGACCACAATTGAGCTCTATTTATAGTAGAGCAACTTTGTTTTGCAAGGAATAGTGCATGGCAGCTGGTAAGTAGGTTTCCTCAATGTTGGCCAATGGAAATGAAAGTCTCCTCTAGCCATTGACTAGAGGTTAGGGCACAGAGCTTTGGTCCCCTTGGTCTTGGATAAGTCTTGACTGATTTCAGATGAGAATGGCTCAGTCCATGCCACCTTGATGGTTCCATTTAATGCCTCATTCCAAATTTGAAGTCTTGTCCCTATTTTGGCCATTCTAGGTTCAACATGCTATTCCTTGTTCCTTGGACCTTGGAGGCTTGGCTCAGTGATTGTCCCCTTTGGATTTAATCCTCTGAGGTGTCCAAGTGGATTGGAGCAATTGCAATTGGCTGATTTTGGCAAATCGAGCCAAAATGCAAATTCTGCCTTGCTTTGACAGATTTCAGCAAGGCAACTTGTCAATGTTGTATCTCATGATGTAGGTTGAATTTGGCAATGTTCTTGGCCATTTTGGAAAGCTCTTACATGATACAAAAACTGTTTGAACAAGTTTGGTTTTGATCTCTTTTGATTCCAAGTGAAAAATCCCCCTACATTTGGCAAAAAGTGAAGCAGAATTCTGACTTAGTGAAAATTTCACTAAGTGTTGGAAAAAGTGACATTTTCACTTTTCAGCCACTTTGATCACTCCATAACTCAAAATCCTTAATGAATTGGAATGACTTGTAGTTGAAGTTTTTGTAGGTGATAATGAGGGCTACAAATCCATCTTTGGATGAGAAAAAATGGCCTTGTGGTTTAGGAGTTATGGTCCTCCAAAGTTGGTACCTTTGCCACTTTATTTTTAACTTAGAAAAATTTCTAAGTTTTATGGTTACCCCTTTTACAAGTTATCTCACTTTTCTTGATTTTTCTTGATGAATGATGATTCAAATCGTACATTAACATCATTTTAGGGTTAAAAATCCATTTTGGTGAAAAATCTCAAAAAGTCAAAGTTGACTTTTGTGCACAGTTGACTTTTTATCAGATGAATTCCAAACTGTGCAATTCTTCAGGAAATCATGTCCTTGACCTAAATCAAACTTGATGGACATGTTCCATGGGTGTCATAGGGTATATTCAATCATGTATTAGGGTTTGGGAGCATGTCCTGGTCAAAAGTCAAAGTTACAGTTGTCTTTTCCCTTAAAACCCTAATTGTGGTGCAGATGAAAATGAAACTTGTTGCTCAAGCTTCTTGGATCAATCCATTGTTCCAAATGGATCAATATGGTGTATTAGAGACCCTCAAATCATCTCTTGAGGTCTTGGCTCATGGTTTGTCCCAAAAGTCAACTTAGGGGTGAATTAGGTCAAGAAACCCTAATTCCTGATTTTTGATGAATGCATTCCCTGAGGCAAAATTGACTTGATGCATGGGTTCATGAGGTTCCATGGAGCATATTAGGTCATGTTTTGGATCATTGCCTTGTGCCCAGATGAAAATTTCCATCTGGAGGCCCTGGTCGACCAAAACCCTAATTTGGTGACACTGTCGATCTTGAGGCTTGATCCACCTAGAAGGGAGCAGCCTTGTGCTTAATCCTTGAAGTGGGAGTCCTTTTTGATCCATTGTGGATGTTTGAGAGATTAGACAAGTTGAAGATCATGTCATTTCTTGATTGATCCTTTGTCTAAGCACTCAGAGAGGGCTTGAAACCCTAATTTTGATTGTATTGGATGCTCACCCATCTTTGGGGAGACTGATGAAGCATAAAGGTACATCCATATTGTGATGATCATTTTCACAATGATGGGAAATCTAAGTGGTCAAAATTTGGGGTATTACAGATGCCCCTATTTAATCTTCTTGGACCCGAAGGTATGAATGACGAAGGTATTCGAGCATTCGGGGTGCAAGAGGATTAAATATCGGAATATCCGAAATTTTGATGGTGGTTATGAATGGTAGCTTACACATTCATCTTCTTTAACAAAGCGATGATGCTTAGAAAAGGTAAACTTCCCCTCGATCCTGGTCTTCAGCCAAGGAACTGGTCTCAGTTTTCTTTTGAAATAAACCTCCCCTCGTTCTTGGTTTCCTACCAAGGAACTGGTCTTAGTTTCTTTTGAACTTCCCCTATTTCTTGGTTTCCTACCAAGAACTGGTCTCAGACTCTGATTTAAACTTCCCCTCGATCCTGGTTTCTTACCAAGAACTGGTCTTAGTTTCTGATTTAAACTTCCCCTCGATCCTGGTTTCCTACCAAGAACTGGTCTTAGTTTCTGATTTAAACTTCCCCTCGATCCTGGTTTCCTACCAAGAACTGGTCTTAGTTTCTGATTTAAACTTCCCCTAAATCCTGTTTCCTACCAAGAACTGGTCTTAGTTTCTGATTTAAACTTCCCCTCGATCCTGGTTTCCTACCAAGAACTGGTCTTAGTTTCTTTTGTCAATAAACTTTCTTGACAAGGGACGCTATTCATAGCGGCTTTCCTCAAACTCCTCGCCGAATTTTCCTGGGGAGATGCCATTTGAGTGGAAAAAGTTTTGATGTCAGACTTGCTGGGGAACCCAGTCGTCTGAGTTGTAGAGTTGTACAAACTTCTCTGTTGGAGACGCCATCTGTCGATTCCACTGGGGAAAGTGAGTCTCTTGAGAGACTGTTTTCGTTTGGGATCTTTCATCATACTTTTCTCGGGATCTTCCCGGAGAAACGCCATATGATGGGGTCAAATTTTGTGGGGCCGATGACCTTTTCATTAGCGGTCCTTTCGGAGCAAAACTGGCATGCTACCGAATCTCTGATCATGAGGCTTTCTCTGTGGATTTTCCTTAATCCGGTAAAGCAAGGATATCACCTTCAATGGCGAAGAGTGATGTTTATTGAGAGTTTTCTCTGGATTTTCAGAGGTTCAAGTTATCAAAGTGGCCAAGTGCCGACTTTGATCTAAAGATACACTGGTGGCGAGATTGTGCAGACGCAACACTTCCTGACGAGGAAAGAACTGACAAACTCGATTGAGAAAACTGCTTATCACTAGGGGACAAGACCGACTCAAGTGATAGTGATGCAATATGAAATGTAAATGCAAATCAAAATGCATGAAGTATGTATGTATATGCTGACAAAACAGACGCGACATACAGACTAATGGATGAACACAATTGAATACTCGGCCATCGCGGGGCGAAGAAGTACCGTTGATTCAAAATAGCAATTCCACCTTGCTTAGGAGAGATAGTCCACGCGGGGAGCTATGTTGATCGGGCTTAGGAGATGAGAACTCGGCCGAGGCGTGTCAGACGAAACAAGGTCTCTGACACAGTTGATCCCTTCATTCAGGCATACTGGCTTAGAAGGAGTACTTTGATTCTGCACTTTGAAGTTCGCTTACTTCGGGAGAAGCGATCGATGTTCTTCTGATGTTCAACAGTCAAAAGAAATTGCCATCTTTAATTTAAAAGCAGAAAAAGTTTTAACAAGTAAATTCATTTTTGTTTTATTTCAAGAATCGCTGATTAAGTTTAAACAACGTCGTTCTGTAAAGCTAAAACAAGTTAAGAATTACAAACAAAAGCACAAAGGCTCAAATTTTATTGATAAGATGGAGATCAGCCAAACGCATGATTCCAAAGAGTATATACAAAGTTAGAAAATGGTAATTTACAGGGAAAAGGGCTACGTTGAAACATAACGACCACTATCCTTCTACCAACTTTGAATTCGGGGCATCCTGAGCTTCCGTCGAAGATGACCTTTGACTGGAGTTTTCCTCCGATAGATGATGCTGTAACTGCTGCTGAGGGACTTGCCTCTGTTGAACATAGTTACTTGCCATTATCCCTAACTTTTGCCTGGATTGTACTATGAGATTTCCAATCCATCGGGATGATTCTTTTTTTTTCATGTCTCTAACTTTTTCCTGGACCGCCCTTTCGGGTTTTCAATCCACCGAGACGTTTTTTTTTTAGTTTTAGGCGAAGTATTTCTTGACTACATCAACATTCGTGGGGTAGGCAAATTCCTCTCCGTCCATGGTTGCAAGTCTCAAGGCGCCGCCTGAGAAAGCTTTCGTGACCACATAGGGGCCATCATAATTCGGGGTCCATTTGCCCTGAGAGTCAGTGAGAAATGATTGTATCTTCTTGAGCACGAGGTCTCCTTTCCTGAAGACACGAGGTCGGACCTTTTTGTCAAACTCCCACTTCATTCTTTGCTGATACAACTGACCGTGGCATAGTGCCGTGATTCTCTTTTCTTCAATCAGGTTCAGTTCGTCGTGTCGACTTTGACACCATTCAGCTTCGGTGAGCTGAGCTTCCATCAATACCCGGATTGACGGGATCTCTACTTCTATGGGGAGCACTGCTTCCATGCCATATACTAGAGAGAAAGGGGTTGCCCCTGTTGAAGTGCGGACAGATGTGCGATAACCGTGAAGAGCAAAGGGTAGCATCTCGTGCCAATCTTTGTAGGTTACAACCATCTTTTGAACAATCTTCTTGATGTTCTTGTTAGCCGCTTCTACCGCTCCGTTCATCTTGGGTCGGTAGGGAGATGAATTATGGTGTTCGATCTTGAACTCTGCACACAACTCTTTTATCATCTTATTGTTCAAGTTAGATCCATTATCAGTAATGATCTCGCTTGGAACCCCATAACGGCAGATGATATTGTTTTTGATAAATCGGACCACCACTTGTCGGGTTACATTGGCGAATGACGCTGCTTCGACCCACTTGGTGAAATAGTCAATGGCTACCAGGATGAACCGATGTCCGTTTGAAGCCTTGGGCTCAATCATACCAATCATGTCGATTCCCCATATGGAAAAAGGCCACGGGGAAGAAAGAACTTTGAGATGAGATGGCGGTACATGAATTTTGTCGGAGTATATCTGACACTTGTGACACCTCCTCATGTACTTGTAGCAGTCAGATTCTATTGTCAACCAATAGTACCTGGCCCTGAGAATTTTTCTCGTCATTGTGTGTCCGTTGGCATGAGTGCCAAAAGATCCTTCATGAATTTCTTTCATGAGCATGTCTGCTTCTGGTCTGTCGACACATCGGAGCAAGACCATGTCAAAATTTCTCATATAAAGAGTGTCGCCGCTCAGGAAGAAGTTTCCAGCCAATCTTCTGAGGGTTTTCCTATCTTTTCTGAGTGCCCCAGATGGGTACTCTTGTTTCTGAAGGAAGCATTTGATATCGTGATACCAAGGTCTGTCGTCTATGACTGCTTCAATCGCGAAGATGTAAGCGGGCCGTTCAAGGCGCACGATGTCAATCTTAGGTATGTCATTCCATCGACCTACACTAATCATGGAAGAGAGAGTGGCTAATGCGTCAGCCATGTGATTCTCATCACGAGGGATGTGATGAAAGTCAACTCTGTTGAAGAAAGGTAACAACCTCCTCGCGTAGTCTTTGTAAGGAATCAATCCTGATTGGTATGTGTTCCAATCTCCTTTTATCTGATTGATAACCAAGGCTGAGTCACCGTATACGTCCAAGTTTTTTATCCTTAAATCAATCGCTTCTTCGAGGCCCATAATACATGCTTCGTATTCGGCCTCGTTGTTCGTACATTTGAACGTAAGTCTGGCAGTGAAAGGAATGTGGGAACCCTGAGGGGTAACAATGATTGCCCCAATTCCGTTTCCATAATGATTAACTGCTCCGTCAAAGATGAGTCCTCACTGGGAACCTGGTTCTGGCCCTTCACTGGGTAGCGGTTCATCGCAATCTTTCATCTTTAGATACATGACATCTTCGTCTGGGAAGTCAAACCCGATTGATTCTTGATCGTCAATCGGTTGATGAGCCAAATGATCGGCTAAAATACTTCCTTTAACGGCTTTCTGAGCATGGTACTCTATGTCATATTCTGATAGTAACATCTGCCAACGGGCAATCCTTCCAGTGAGAGCAGGTTTTTCGAAAATGTACTTGATTGGATCCATTTCAGAGACCAACCAAGTAGTATGACGAATCATGTACTGGCGAAGACGTTTGGCTGCCCAAGCCAAAGCGCAACAAGTTTTCTCAAGCATTGTGTACCGAGTCTCGCAGTCGGTGAATTTCTTGCTTAGATAGTAAATGGCAGACTCTTTCTGTTTAGTTTCGTCTTGTTGGCCAAGTACACATCCCATTGAGTCCTCTAGGACTGTGAGGTAAATGATTAGTGGTCTTCCTTCTACTGGAGCTGATAGAATCGGAGGATTAAACAGATATTCCTTAATACTGTCGAAGGCGGTTTGGCAGTCTTCTGACCAAACGCAATCCTGGTTCTTTTTGAGTAATTTGAAAATCGGCGCACAAGTGGCGGTCATAAGGAATATGAATCTGGAGACGAGTTCAAACGTCCCAGGAATCCTCTGACTTGTTTTTCAGTTTTCGGAGAAGGCATTTCTTGAATGGCCTTGACCTTGTCAGGATCAACCTCAATTCCTTTCTGGCTGACGATGAACCCTAGTAATTTCCCCGAACGGACACCGAAGGTGCACTTGTTGGGATTCAAGCGGAGTTTGAATTTTCTTAGAAGTTCGAACAATTTTGACAGATGTTCAACGTGCTCATCCTCTGTTCTTGATTTTGCAATCAAATCATCGACATATACCTCGATTTCTTTGTGTATCATATCATGAAACAGAGTAGTCATGGCCCTTTGATAGGTTGCCCCGACATTCTTCAAACTGAACGACAATACCTTGTAACAAAAGGTACCCCATGGGGTAATGAACGAAGTTTTCTCCATGTCTTTCGGCGCCATTTTGATCTGGTTATAGCCCGAGAATCCATCCATGAAGGAGAATACTTTGACCATTGCTGTGCTGTCAATCAACATGTCAATGTGTGGTAAAGGAAAGTCGTCCTTTGGACTTGCCTTGTTTAGATCTCTGTAATCAACACACATTCTGACCCTTCCATCCTTTTTGGGAACGGGTACGATGTTGGCTAACCATTGAGGATATTCAGATGTAGCGAGGAAACCCGCGTCGATCTGTTTCTGTACCTCCTCCTTGATTTTGATGGCCATGTCCGGGTGAGTGCGTCTCAACCTTTGCTTTACTGGCGGAAATTCCGATCTCAACGGCAAGTGATGTTCCACGATGCTGGTATCCAACCCTGGCATATCCTGATAGGACCAAGCGAATACATCGGAGAATTCTTTGAGAAGCTTTATCAAACTCTCTTTGGCAGTTGGACTGAGCAGTGCCCCAATCCTAATTTCTTTTCTCTCTTTTTCTAAACCCAAGTTTACCATTTCTAATGGCTCTTTGTGAGGTTCACTGGACCTTTCCTCTTGTCTGAGTAATCGGGAGATCTCTTCTGGAATTTTGTCGTCATTTTCTTCTTCAGCCTCGAATACCGGGAACTCAAAGTTGGGAGAAGGCATCGGATCGTATGTTTCAACGGGGTTTAAAACAAACAATCTGCATGACGCGATGATTCATGTTTAGAAGAGATAGAGAGAATGCAAAAGTGTGTGCAGTGTATTTATTTTACTGCTTGTTTTTATTTGAATTGTTTTTTAGGATTACCATTTTCTGAAAAACGAAAAGAGAAAACAACAATTAATGCAGAAATTACAGAACGACGTTATTTTATTAATGAACAAGTCGATCCTCGAAACTACAGCCCTATAAAATAAAACTCTGTCGCTTCGGGCAAAGCGAAGAGGGAAATTTACAGAAAGCGAGCCCTATTAAAACATCCGTTTCACCTGGGCAGGGTGAAAGGTTAAAGATGGCAATTACTTTGACTGACGAACGACCTTCAGAACCTCGACGGCAACCCATTGGCGGCGAACTCCTCTGTGAATCACAAAGTCTGGCACCTTCCTTGATTTGTCTTCCGAAATGACGCTGATTTCTGGTGGAGCAGGATCATTGGAATCTGTCTCCCAAGCAGAGTTGTCGTAGGAGGATTCCTCTGTTGCATTTTGCATAGCATTTGTGCTCTCAGCTGTATCTCCCCATCCAGTTGACTGGATATCTTCGAGCCTGATACGAGAGCTTTCGGGAGCGGTGTACTTGACCATATAGTTGTATTTTCCACTCGGTTGTCCCAAGGTGTCCCAAACTTCTTTGGAACTGGAGAAGTCATCCCTCTCGTTGACGTTGACCTCAGGAAAAGCATAGTTGATGAATTCTAGTCCTGCAAACGTTGCGAATTCATCTTCATGTTGAGTAGTCTCTGAATGACCTGAGTGTTGATCCCATGACATGGCGGGGACACAGGTATTTTGTTCAATGATGGTCAGCTGAGTTTCATTACTCAGCTGACTTTCTTGCCCCAAGTTTCCTGGGTAAGGCTGCCACATTGGCAGACCATCCATCGGGCCATAGTAATTGCGGTCAAAGTTGTCTTTCATCAGAGTGTCCTCCTTTAATGAATTTGGCGGAGCACGACATCCTTCCGGATCACAATCTCCGTAGGTCATTTCGACATCTGATCTTGGTATAAATCTCGAACTTTCTGTAGGAAAGCAAAAAGGCATAGACACCTCTTCCTGAGACATATAGCCGTCCTTGTTAAGGTAGGACTTCCATTCTTCATCTGTGTCAGAGGGATCTTCCTCATTGATAGCATGAACTGTTTGAGACACTGGGTGAAGAAAACCTCCACTGTGGAAGAAGTTTTGAAGGGGATGAAGACTTTCATCGTTGGCAGCTGTCCGGGTACAGGTCGCAGAAAAACCAAGACCCTTCTTTGTTTTATTGTCAATAGGAATGACAAGCCGTCCCCATCCTGTCGTATCGGTACTCTCGACCGCTTTGATAGCATCTTTGTATGAAGAAATTGAAGTTCCTTCTTTGAATTGATCGTTCTTGCTCACCGATAGTGCTTGGAACTGAGTTCCAATAACCTCCTCGGGTTCCACACAAGTAGATGATGATAAGTTACTCACTAGCAAGGCTTGTTCCCCACAAACCGTGACAAGTTGATCGTTCTGGATGAACTTTAGCTTTTGGTGGAGGGTTGAAGTAACCGCTCCAGCCTGATGTATCCAAGGTCTTCCTAATAAACAACTGTATGTCGTCCGGATGTCCATGACCTGGAAAGTGACTTGGAAAGTGTGAGGACCAATAGTTATGGGAAGATCCACTTCGCCGATAACTGTTTTTCTGGATCCGTCGAATGCTTTGACGACGACCTCGCTGACTCTCATCGGAGGGCCCTTAAATGATAATTGCATCAAAGTGGACTTCGGCATAACATTCAGGGCTGACCCTGTGTCTACCAGTACGTTGGCTAAAGCATCGTCCTGGCAGTTAACTGTGATATTGAGCGCCATGTTATGATGACGACCCCCTTCAGGTAATTCCTCATCACTAAATCCCAAATTATTGCAGGAAGTGATGTTAGAGACAATACTATCGAACTGTCTAATTGTTACATCCTGTTCCACAAAGGCTTGCTCCAAGACTTCCTGTAGAGCCTCTCTGTGTGCTTCTGAACTGAGTAACAGTGATAATACTGAGATCTTTGAAGGAGTATGTAACAGTTGATCAACAATGTTATATTCACTCCTTTGGATGAGCTTTAGCATCTCATCTTTGTCTTTTGAAAAGTCGGGATTACTAGATTGGTCGACTGGTGGATCAGGAATCTCCGCCTGAAGTTCCTTTTCTTTGTTGGATTCTCCAACCCCTCGGTTGAAGATTCGACCGCTCCGTGTTACACGACTGATGTCTGCAATATTCACGACGGAGGGTAATGGAATTTCCTTACCATTTTTAATTATTGTTGCACCGTATTTGTAAGGGATTGCCTTAGCGGATTCATACGGTAGTGGCCCCGGTAGATAGATGACTATGGGAACCTTCTGATTTTTCTGACCATCATAAGTAATCTCGATCCGTTCCTGGTTGGGAACTTTAGATTCGTCCAGTAGAGGAATGATGGCAAAAACATCCCTGGTCCTATGATGACCCGAGATTGTGACAACATTCTCAACTTGATCGGCAAGGTAGTTCGGCGTCCAGTTGATGGGTCCAGAACCTGGATATGGACGAATTTCTCCATGATCGACCTGACCCTGAAGAGCTGCTCTCACAACGTAACACCCTTGGTTACTTTCCGAACAGACGCTACAACTGTCATAATTGTGTGGTGGCACCTGGCCACGCCCACTTTGAATGCAATGCAACCTCACTAGGTTACCTTCCATTGATCGGACATCCTGACTTTGACGATGAGTAGGATTCCTGTTATTGATACTAATCTGCTGAGTATCTTCGTCCATATAAATTGGCATCCACCAGTGATTTAACAAGTGCTGAAGTGCCTCCTGGACAAGGGTACAACCTCGATCGTTTTCGCAACCCGCTTTACAATTTTGATAGTCATGTGATATTAAGAATCCAAGTCAGACCTGCTCAGCATGTAACTCTACCAGGTTGGTATTCATCACGCGAATGTCAAAGATCTGAACCATGTTGATTTGATAGGAGTTCCTATCATGGTAGTCTTGGATCCATCCAAGATCCATCTGACGCTGGAGGGCCTCTTGTATGAAAGAGCATCCCTGTTTGTTTACCGAGCAAATCAGACAGGAACTGTAATCGTGCCGCGGCAGATTATGATACTGGCTTTGGCTTGAGTGCATCACCACCAAGTTGACATTCATCGCACGGATGTCGTGGTTTTGAATGACGTTAGAATTCGTAGAGACCATGTTAACTCCATGAACTCGGTGCTCCTGGATCCATCTGAGATCCATTTGTTCCTGTAGAGCTGCTTGCACTACAGAACATCCTTGGTTATCTTTAGAGCAGATATCACACTGGTGATAGTTATGAGGTGGCACATGGCCATATCCACTCTGTCAACAATACATCTTGACCAGATTGGTCTCCAATAAGAGTACATCATGAATTTGATAGACATTGTTAGTCTCTTTCTCAATCAGATTGACTGCAGCCTTCTCATGTTGAGGCAGCGGGTTCGTAAGAACATTAGGATTCGTATCTTTGAAAGATAAGAGCCCGCTCCTAACAAGCTTTTGCACGTCGGATTTGAAATTTAGGCAAGTCTCAATGTTATGCCCTGAACCTCCTTGATGATAAGGGCATGTCTGATCCGCTTTAAAGCAAAAAGGCGGATTTTCCGGAACTGAAAGGGGAGACTTAGTCTGAATGTGCCCCTTAGCCAGTAGTAACGGAAATAGTTCTGCGTACAACATGGGTATAGGATCAAACCCTGATGGTCGTGTTGTACGGTTGTTATTGTACTGAGGACGGGCCTGCTGAAGAGGCTGTTGAGTCCTTTGTTGGCCAGGTTGGCTCTGCGCAACCTGAGGTTGATACATAGGAACGGGCGCGGGGCCGATAGCAGGAGTAACAGCTGCTACTGGCTGATAACGTCGCCTTTGCTTTCCGAGAGAGATATTCCCAATATCTTGCTCTTTTTTCTTAGGGAGAGCACTGCCGTATTTTTTAGTACCGCTCGTTGATCCAGTGTCTTTTACCAAACGTCCTTCTCGGACGGCTTCCTCAAGACGTACACCCATGCCGACCATTTCGGTGAAATCACTGGGCGCACTGGCAATCATTCGGTCATAGTAAAATGAGCTTAAGGTCTTTAAGAAGATTTTTGTCATCTCTTTTTCCTCAAGAGGTGGACAAATTTGAGCGGCAATTTCATGCCACCTTTGAGCATACTCCTTAAAGGTTTCCTTTTCCTTTTGCGACATTGATCTGAGTTGATCTCTGTCGGGTGCCATGTCCAAATTGTACTTGTATTGTTGGACGAAGGCAGTACCAAGATCTCTGAATGTACTGATCGTAGTACGGTTTAAACCCATGTACCATTTGAGTGCGGCACCGGTTAAACTATCCTGGAAGTAGTGAATCAGCAGGTCCTGATTCTCCGTCTGAGCTGACATCCGCCGAGCGTACATCACCAGATGACTCTGAGGGCAAGAGTTACCCTTGTATTTTTCAAAGTCGGGCACTTGGAACTTGTGCGGGACTTTTACATTTGGGACCAAGCAGAGGTCTGCGGCGTCCTTTCCAAATAGATCCTGACCGCGAATGGCTTGCAGCTCTTTCTGCATTTCCAAGAACTGTTCATGGAATTCCTCCATTCTGACAAACATAGTTTCCTTCTTACCAGAAGGTGTTGGTGGAATCTGTCCTTCCGGGACAGTGTGCACCACAGGGGGTGGTACCGTGACTACGGCGTTGAATCTTGGCATCTCCCGAAGTTTGTAACCTTCAGGAGTCTTGAGTATGCCCCTGGCATCTTCGCTTTCCCGAAGTTTGTAACCTTCAGGCCCAGCGGCTTCTGTTGCGATTCCCTGACCTTCAGTGATCGGCGGAACATATCCTTATGGGATATAGTTAACAGGCATGCCCCAAGGACGATCTTTCGGTATCTGATACCTAGGATCATACTTTTCTATGATGGGCGTTGAGGTGATCTCTGAGATCACAGTTCTTTGTAGCTGAGCTTCTGCCATGGCTTGCATGTCGTTACGAAGCTTTCTCATATCCTCTCTCAGAGTGTCGATCTCTTCTTTCAACTCTCTATTTTCTTCCTCAAGATCATCCATCTTTTTCTGACGATTGGCCCGAGTATTATACGAATGAGACAGTTTGACTCTAGAATCGAGACACGAACGTGAGATTCGTAGGGAAGAAGAATACGCGATGTGAGAATGATGAATGCAATGATTATATTAATTGTTTTGAGGTTTAATTAAAATAAACTTCGACAATTAGATTGCAAATATCAAACAGCGGGGAAACCCCTTTTTATTGAAATTCAAAGGATTACAGAAATGGAAATACAGTAGATTACAAAGTGCAGAAACAGAAACCTAAACTAATGGGTCCCGAGTCCTCTCTGAGGAGAAACCGGGTGCTGATTCTGGTATCTTCCTTTTCTTTGACCGGGGCTCTGGGGCCGTTGTCGGGTTGTCATTCCTTTGCCAAGTGAAAGGAGTGAGCAATTTCCTTTGGTCATCTTGATTCTCTACAGCGTGCTGCTCCAAAATTTCGATCAGAGCATCTTTCTCTTTCAGTAATTACTGTATTTGGATACACTCTACGTCGAGGGTGCGGTACTTGTTCTTCCAAGACCTTCTTTCCTTTTGAACTTTGTTGAGAGTAACCTGAAGCCTTTCAGTTTCCGTCATGAAGTACATGATAGTTTCCCTCGGCGGAAGAATTCCGTAACGAGGATAAGGCATCTTTAGCTTGAGAGCTCTAGTTTGTACCCAATGGAGATAAGGCTCCACCGAGACACAGTCCGGTTTTCCCAGAGACTCTCGTCCTTTCTTATGAACCTGTTTCCAAGCTTGCACTATTTCCATCTTTAGTGCTCTGTCACTTTCTCCCTCTTTGAAGAAAAGACCTTCCAGATGAACACCCAGTGGGATGTGTCTCATCGGGTATCCAAATTGACGAAGAACCAATATCGGATGATAGTTGATTCCTCCTTTAGTTCCTATGAGGGGTACGCTGGGGAAGTTTCCACAACGGTCAATGATTCTGATTCCCTCATAAATCTTATTACACCAATCTATATCAGAGTTGGTAAGAGACATGATCTTCTGCGATCAACGTAAGACACTCTTGCAATCCCAAAAAGCGGCAGACTTGGGCAAGTGAGAGATAAACCACTTGTAAAGCAAAGGTACACAACATGTGATCTCCCCTCCGCTGTACAAATTTCCTAAGTGTACAGAATGATACGCATCTGTAAGCAAAGTCGGCACAGGGTTTCCAATGAGAAAAACCTTAATAGCGTTGATATCGACGAAGTTATTGATGTTGGGAAACAAAAATAACCCGTAGGTGAGCAAGACAAAGATGCTTTCAAAAGCAGTCCCGTTCCCTATACTAGCGAAAGACTCGTCCAAATGAATTGCTCTTGCAATAGTCTGATTCTTTGGAATTTCTTCCAGTCTAAAAAATGGAGCTCGATCTGTAATGTGTAAATCAGCCAGATGAGAATACTCCTCCAGCGTTGGTGATAGCTGGTAATCCGGGAATGTGAAACAGTGATAAACCGGATCGTAGAACTGAATGAGCGCATCCATGATCCCCTCAATCACATGGACTCTTAACAGTGGTAGCAAACCACCGTGCTTGGCTCTGATAGCCTCTGGGTTAACGATCATCCTCGCTAACTTTCTCAAATCCCCTAGTTTTGGAACCTTGAAGGTATACTGGTGAGTTCTCCTTCTACCGAAATCCATTAGCGTAATCTTTTTCTCTGATATTTGCAATCACAGTCTTAGTTTAATTTGAAAAACAGAGAGACTAGAAGAGAAAGTTTTTTGAATGTTTTAATGTTTTATTAAATGAATGCATGAATGCAGCACACAAAAACATAGAAAAAACATGGGGTCAAAGGGTCGTTGTCATGAAGTCAAGGCTCTACCCGTCCCCAAAGGTTTATACTAGGGTGATTTTTGTACCTGTACTCATTATCATCAGCTCCTCCCAGGAAAGCAAAACAACAAGCGGATCGCCAGCGAGTTGTGTGCAATCTTAGAGTAAGTGCTATTCACCGAGAATAGATCACCAGCCTCAAATGAGGGTAGTATCGCGTAACAGCTATTTCCGATAGCTTCCGCACTACGAAAAAGGTTGGCTTTTCTTAAGTGTATACTCAATCTCACCACATGCGGCATCACACGCATTCCCAGTAGCAGAAAAATAAACACGTATAGCAATTAGGAAAAGCAGTATATATATTTGTCCTAATCATCCTAGACTTATAAAGCTATGAATCTTAAGTTCCTGACAGAAATGGGTTCCCCGGCGGAAGCCCCAATCTGTGGTTCCCTGCCTAAGAGATGGACCAGCATAGGTCAATCTTTCTCTTCGGTAGAGTTCCCATTTTCCGTAGAAAATGGGGATGATGCCCTAAGGCAGAAAAGGAGACTCCCCAGCAGAGTCGCCATTTTACAAGGAAAACAGACAGAAATAAAAATCGGCCCCACGATGGGCGCCACTCTTCTGTAGCAATCTTTCTTTTGTAATTCTTTTCGCATTTCGCTTTCAAATTCTTTTGCTTATCCCTAACTTTTGTCTGGACTGATTCTTTTGAATCTTTAGATTTTGACGTCCAGCGGGATGCCCTAACTTTTGCCTAAGTTGCTTGTTTTCAAGTTTCAACTTAGCAGGCTTTTTCATTTCTTTTTTTTTTCTTTCTTCTTTTTTTTTGAACACGTCGTGTGACACTAGCCTGTCTTGACTTTGTTGAAAGGGTTATGACTACCTCACTCTTTGATTGTTGATGGATAACCATTGTGGTTTCACATCTCTTGACCTCTTGATGGTGGAATATAAGGTAATGGATCCTCAGATGCACACTCCTTTTGAAATTTGAACGCTCGGTCAAATTAACTGACACCTACCCTGCCCTTGGGTTAAATGTGAGGGTTTTTTCGTACGAAAGAAACTCCTACTTCAAGGCTCAAAGGGGTTAACGAGGGTCTACCTCCCTTATATCTCCAGTGTTTGGGGATTTGAATCAATGCTTGTACATCCTCAACAGGGTTTTATCCAAAAGCACACAATTAGAGATTTTTGCGTTTTCAACTCATCATCCTCCTTCAAGAGTTTGAGCAAGAAAAATGGTATTGCAGTACACATTAGCATTAAATGAGTAAACACAAATGAAATTCTTCAAGAAAACATATTCATTGCATTAAAATCCTCATACCAAATACAAACAAATTTTAACATGCGAACAATGTCTGAACGAACAAATAAAGACTACATATGAAAATGCAGCAAGGAAAATAAAGATTGTCGTTGTTGAGGAGGCTTGGCTCCGTCTAGACTGACCACTTCTGGTGATGTTCTTGTAACTTTGAGCACTCACCATGGTACAGAAGCTTCACCTTGTGGGGTACCGTCTGGGGTGATAACCTTTGAGTCAATCAAATCCTGCACCTTGTGCTGGAACACATTATAGTTATCAAGTGTGTGCCCAAACGTTCCTGAATGGAACTCACAGCTAACACTCATGTCATAGTCCGGAGGAATGGGGTATGGCACAGGCATGGCCTTTCTCAGCTGGATTTGCGAACTTTTGAGCAAACGAGCCAACAACTGACTGTACAGAATAGGAATAGGATCAAATGTCCTCTTGGGCTTCCTTGGTCTGAGTAGCCTCCGCTGCTGATAATCTTGCTGCTGCTGGTTCGGGCGCCCAGCCTGGCCCTGCACTTTCCTTTCTGCATTCGGCTGAGGCACAAAAAAGGGTTGCTGACATAGGTCTTCTGCAACACAGGGTTGTGGAAGAGATCCCTGACGCGAGGTGGACCCTTTGGAAAAGGAGAGAGTCCTCAGTTCCCTTGCAACAATGGGAGTGACATCACTTGGTTTACCAGCACCAACTGATGCAAACTTGATTGTCCCTGAATCAATTAGCTCCTGGACTTTATGCTTGAACCTGGTACAATTATCAACATTGTGACCAGGTGCCCCAGAATGGAACTCACATCTAGCCTTAGCATTAGGTCCCAGAGGAATCTTCGTGGGCAACGGTCCCAAACCAACACGCTCAACTAGCTTGAGCTCGAGCAAGTAAGAAAGCAATTGCGCGTACGGAATCGGAATGGGATCGAACTTCCTCTTAGGCCCCTCTGACTTAGGATCCTCTTGAAAATCAGGAAGTGACTGCTGATGAGAGAGCTCTGAACCTTTAGCTTTCAGAGGGGATTCACGAAGCAATCCATGATCTAGAGCATATCCCAAAGAGATGGGAGGAGTAGAGACCTCTGTTGTGGAAGCAGGCACATGATCATTTTCCTTTTTCAACACCTTATTCAAGATTTCCATGACCAGGCCCATTTGAATCTTCATCTGGTTGACTTCCTCCTTCAGTAGTTCCTGACCTCGGGACAGCGCCTGAATGTCCCCCATAAAATGCCCCAATTGGGCCCTCACCCCAGCCAAATCCTTCTGCATTTGATCCATGATTCTTACTTGATTTCTTCGCGTCGAATATCGGTGAATATGATTCTCAGCTATACTGCCTGAAACCAAATAAAGGTTAGAGACCCTGCAACGAGTACCTGAAAAGCAAGTAACAAAAAATGCAAAATGATATGCAATGTCATGTTTGTCATTTCCGAGGTGCTTTATACCCTGATTCCAATCCAACCACAGAAATCTGAAGACCAGAAATCGTGATATAAAGAGACGTGTCGTGGTCATGTGCTTGTGTGCAGCTATCTGATAAGGAATAATTCTGAATAAAACTGCTCATACTCATTCAACGAAGTATTCAAGTATATTTAAGAAAGGTTCAACCGCAAATGCGATACAAGGAAAAATGGATCCATCAACAAGCCTGATGGTAACCATTAATAACAAACAATAAGGAAAAGAACATCAATCTGACAATTCCACATCCTTCAGCCTATCACTTGAGTACTTGATCTCCTCAAAAAGTATACGGGTACGCTGGTGATTCGGCTTTTCAATCATTTCTTTGATCAAGACATCCCTTTTCTCAAGAGCTTCAGTTAAAGAACCCATATGCAGCATCAGAGCCTCGTCATCACACACTCCTTTGTGTCTCTTTATGCCAGCTTGCGTCTTGAGTATCTCCCTTTCTATCATGATTTCTTCAAGCTCTTTCTTGGTATTCTTCAGCTCACCTCTAGCTTCTTCTAGCTGTTCTTGACTCTTACCGAGGCTTTCCCGATACTTTCTCCTTTGCTCATGCGCCTTTTCAAGCTCTTCGTCCTTAATCTGCAACTGTTCCTGTAATTCAGCATTCTCTATCCTAACTTCGTCCCAAGCGTGCTGAAACTTTGTTAACTTTTCTTTGGTCTGTGCTAACGCCTGTTTGGTTTGCTTGTGGGCTTGAGTAGCATCATCAGCACCTTTACTAATCTTCCGGAAATGTTGGGCTCTTCCAGCAAAGTCTTTCTCTTTTGCAGTTAGGATTTGTTTAGCATCTTGGGCTTTCCGCTCCAGCTCTTTGTTGGCATGTAGAGCATTCTGAAGACGGCTACTCAACTCGGAATTCTCTCCTTGGAGCTTTTTCACCAAGGCTTGCAACTTGTCAACTTCTTCCACAGTAGCAGTGCTTCTTGCTTTCTCATTCTCCGGATACAAAAGGGGTGCCTTACCAAAAGGCAAGAGAAAATCTTCAACTCTTTTCTTCACCCACTCTTCATATGCTGGATAAACCCGGTTGTTAGGCTTGCCTAGAGTAACTTTCCCCTTTTTCAGTATGCTACCCCAGCTTTCAGAAGCTTTCTGTGCTGCTTCCCAACCATCTGATGTATGAAAATAGAGGGACTCCTCCACATCTCTCTTAATAGGCGGACCTGTCAGGGCATACCCAAATTTTCGAATGGCCAAAGAAGGATTGTAGTTAATCCCACCCATTCTTCCTATTAGTGGAACGTTAGGGAACTTACCACAGCTGTGGATAATATTCTTGCCAATCAGCCCATGATCTACCCATACGATGTCCTTGGCCACCAATCCCATTAAACGCTGTTTCCACTCTAGAGAATCTTTGGAATCCACAAAAGCCCCTGATTGTGGTAAACGGCCTGCAAACCACTTATAGAACAAGGGTGCACAACAACGAATTATCCCTCCTCTTTTCTTTTCGTTTCGGTTGTACAACGAGTAGTGAAGATCTCCCAGTAGCGTTGGCACCGGGTTCTTCATCATGAATATTCGTATAGCGTCCGTATCAATAAAATCCGGCTCGTTGGGAAACAACACTATGCCGTATATACAAAGGGCTAGCAAAGCATTAAAAACAAGCCAATTCTCGCCTTTAGCTGCTTCCTGGGCCTTCTTAATCAGATATTCCAGCTTGTAACCACGAATCTTTCTTTTGTTGGAGACATTGGCGTCTAACTCTGATTTGCTCAAATAAAGAGCACCAGCCACCTTCCCAAAGTCAAGATCCCCCACCGATCCAAAGAAAGGGGGCTCCTCCTTGATAGCAATCCCCAACATGTTGGAATACTCCTCCAAGGTAGGAACCAACACATAGTCTGGAAATACAAAACACCTCAGAGGCGGATCATAGAACTGCATCAACGTATGGAGACCTCTGGCTTCATAATCACTGACATTACGGACCATAGATAAAATCCACCCATATTTCTCTTCAAAAGCTTCTCGTACTGCAGGGCTCGCCATTCCCTTCAGCATAACAATAGGGCCTAAAGTAGGCATAAGGAACTTATAGCTGATGATATTCTTCCTCTCTTTAGTGTTCATCTTTGCAGGGACCTGATGACTGGAATCAAGGGTAATATATGCACCTGGAAATGAATAAACATGTATGTTAGGATATGATAATGCAATGCAAAGGGCAATGTGATCAGGTAATCAGGTGTTTGTGCTTAACTGTGAACGGTGTCAGTGTAGCTCTGAGACTAATATAGAACCATAGATAAGAACCATCTGAATACAATAGGATGAAACTTCCTTTTTGTGCACTGATGATAGAAAAAACGGGTATGTAGGAGGTCATGGTTACCTGCAAACCTGTAAACAACCCGCCCTTCTCACATGTGGGTACTAGGATGTTCAGTATCCCGGGCTCTCAGGTCGAGAAATGATGATACGTTCACCATTTCTGGTTTGGCATCATCATCAATCGAGAAGGCCTCAACTGATTCTCCAAAACAAAAAGGTCCTCAGCTTCTGGCACTGAGGTCGAGAAGCAATAGTACATTCATCCCTCAGGGTACAGTACTATCGCCAATCGAGGAGTGCCTCCGCTGATTCTCTTTCAAAAAGGGATGTCCTATAGCAAGTTCCCAGCATTGGGTCCTCGGATCGAGAATGTGCAATGGGTTTGCCACGGAATGTGGTCTGCCACTGTCACAACTCGGGAGGAGTGCCGCAACTGAGTCCTCGGGAATGGTCACCAGAGTCGACAGTTCCTCAAGAGAATAACCACTGGCCTGCATAACATGCAGTAGCAGAAAGCTCCTGATAGAACCTCGTCTGGTTGTGGGTCTCATGAACAACAATACGTGGTCACCACCACGCAAGCGTCATGACTATCCACTCTAATTCCTATGTGTGTACTCAAGCCTGTGTAGTGAGCTTATCTCTCAGAACACCCCGCCCGCCAAACAGAAAATAACAGCACAGTCCAGCACAATAATGATATGTAATGCAGTAAATGCGATAAATACAGCAATGTATAGTAAAGCAGTAAGTAACTATACAATAAAACAGTAAATATAGCACAACAGTAAACACCCAATGAAAGAAAAACAGACAAGCGCTAGGATTGACTCGCTAAGGAAACCAGAGATTCTGGGTTCGGTCCCCAGCAGAGTCGCCAGCTGTCGCTCCCAGGATTTTCATCCTAGTACAAGCGCGAAAGTGGCACCGAAACAGAGTCGCCAGCAATGTGTATTTATCCCAAGAGAGGGAAAGGAAACACCGCGTAAACCTGAGAGAAAGGAAAAGCATGGTCTTACGACCAAGAGAACTGGGTTCGGGAGTCGGTTACGCGCGGGGAAGGTATTAGCACCCCCACGCGTCCATCGTACCCGATGGGATCCACGCTTGCTTGTCTCGATCAAAGGGTGATAAAAAGAATACTGGAAAAGGAACTGGAAAAGGAAAGGAGAGAGAAAGAGAAACAAACGTAGGGAAAATAAAAGAAGTGCTCGCATGGGCCCTACCCCACTGCCTACGTATCTCATCGGGAGCATGAGAATCAGAGCGACGTAGTTCCCCTCACTAGGGATGGATTGTTTGTGTTTTTTAGAGAACGGCTTACGTTCTAGCTCAGGTGTTGCAGGCTCGCTGGTTCGAGTGCGTTACCATCTTGCAAGAGAATGAGTAGAAGCGCGTTCGTACGCTAAGAGTGAATGAGGTGAGAAAAGAATTCCCGAAGGAAAGACGTTATTGTTTGTTTTTGTCTTTTAGAAAGAAGTGTCTTGTTATTTGTTTGCATATGATAGTGTATCTGAATCTTAGTCATTGGAATGTGTACATTCTCACATTCCAAGATGGAATGAGTAAGAAAGCACACTAAGGGTGAAGAAGACCCCCACACTTAGTTCCAATTGTCAAGGTTCAAACACACTAGCATACTTGTGTTTATTAAGTGTTTTTGTTGATTAAGAAATGAAGAAGTGCTTTTTATTATTTGTACCTTCAACAAGTATTGCATTTAGGTCCCTCATACAAGATCAAATGTTTAACACATTGACCCAAGAAGGGCCATATGCTACACATTCTAAGATTGTAAGAGAAGACCCCTTATAATCTTTTCTTTATATGAAAGGCCTAAATGCAATAAATGCCTACCTTCATTAGATATTTTGAATTTTCTTTAAGAGAGGAGAAGAGAGACTCAAGAGAGGAGAAAAGGTAAAACCTATATGGACTAAGACTCAATCCTAATTGAAGATTAAAGGGAGTGATCCTAATGGTTTGTGAGGTTTCAACCTAAAGTCTAAAGAAAGGATGAATTAAACAATTCACTTCTAAAGTAGAAGATGAATTGTAATTCACAAAGGGAAAGTGATGAGTTATTAAAAGAAAGCACATAAGTGTTTAACAAAACATAAAATGGAATTGTAAAAGAGAAAGGATAGAAGTTGAATGTGGATTCCTTATCCACACTCAATTGAAACTTACCAAAGCCCCTACATGGTTAGTAAACGTGTACAAGAAGTATAAGAAGTAAAAGAACATGTAATGCACCATAAAACTCAAAAGAATTAAATGAGAAATCAAATCCTAGAACCACAACCAGAATGTACATCATATGAGAAATAAATGGTTATTATCAATCAAACTCAAGTGGATAGGCAACAAACATCCTCCATGACATTAAAACATGATATCATAAGAAAAGGGAGAATGAAAGATGAAGGGAAAAAAGAAGAAATGTGCATAAATGGAACATGTAATCCATGGATCAGAATTGAAATGAAATGAAAAATGATTCACAAACCTCTCACAAGTATTCATGAAGCACATCAAGACATTGAAGAAGTGATAGAAGAAGTAGGATTGAAATGGAAGTTCCAAACAAAAGAAAGTGCAAATACAACATGTTAAAGGTGTACAAGGTTCAAATGATAATCAACAAGCAAAGATGACATATGATATGTATCAATGTCCTATAATGTCAAGAGTGTAGCTCACCAAATAGGCAAATGATCATGCAAGTATACACAAAAGAAAACATGTAAACATGCACAAAAGATTACAATGATATGACATGTTATAATGCTTTAAATGAAATGCATCAAACAAAAATCAAATGGCCTCATGAAAATTATGAAAACATGGTATTGAAGTTCACCAATCAGAGATGAATCACATATCAAAGTAGCATGCAAGGAACCAAGGCAAAATGATGTCAAACAATGCACTTAGGTCACATAGACATATCATACAAAGTAGCACAAAAGTGAACACCAAACATGCCATAAAACTGACCTAAAAAATCAAATAAAAATCACTTAACATACCTCAAGATGATAATGACTCAATGCAAAAAGAAGAGCATCCAAACAATTTTTAATGATCAAGAACAAAATTAAACAAGATCATGTACCATATTAAGAATGCACATCAAAGAAATTCAAAGAAAAATATAGAACAGGGGCAAAAAGGTCATGAAAAAATTTCTAAATGTTTTAATGATGCTCATGAATTTTTGTGGAATTTTATGATGCTATTTAGTATTTTTAAAAATTAAAAAGCAAACGTGTGGAAAAATGGAAAAATAATATGAAATGTAAAAAGGAATGGGGGGTGTGAACATAGCAAATATGAGTTCAAATCAATTGGGCTTTTTAACAAAGGGGGTGGGGATAGCAATCTGATTAGGTCCATTTGTGCGCAGTCCATATCAATTATCATGCACCCTCAGTCAAACACAAGTCAAGCAATTATCACCCTTGGATCAGGTCAAGTCAACAAGCAAGTCAAAGTAGTCCAAATCAACGCACGCACATGAGTGAGCACACTCCATACCATACACTACACCACACAGTGATTAAATGAATTCAAAAATGATGCACATGACATGCACATGCGTTTTAATGTGCTGGCAAGCTTTCCACCCTTGGATCAACAAAATCGCACGGCTGACATTCAAACTGCAAGAAACCCTAACATAAAGACCACCGGCCGGAGAGGGACCTCCGGTCACCTTCTCCGGCCACTCACCACCATCTGCAATCTTCAAACGTCACCAAAATGCACAAAATGTGTACCAATCGAAAGCTAAGCTTATGCACATCATGAATATGCTCATAAAAATCACAAAACACACACACATAGCAAGAACAGAGGAGATCAAATCATGCCCTAGGCTTTGAAACTATGCCTCTAAGAGGCCTATCAACTAGCCGGATTCAACATAGCTTCTAAGAAGCTCAAACCAATAGAAAACAAGTGAAATTTCAAAAAACGAAGGTTGGAGAAGAAACCTGAATTTGAAGTTCTTCAAAGTAACAGAAGACCAGAGATGATCCTCCTATGCTCTTGAGCTTGAGTGGAGCAAAATAAATGCCACTGAACTTGAGATCTTGAAGAAAACCACAACGAAAACTCAACTGAACTAAGCTGCCATTGATGAACTGAACTTCTTCTATCTTGTTCTTGATCAGAAGTGAAACCTTGATGAGGATGAAGATGAAATGTGAATGGAAGATGGTGAAAATCGTGTGAAATCAGAGAGAAAGTAGAGAGAATGTGAGAGAGAGTTTGAAGTGTTTTGAGAGAATGTGGTAGCCAATGAAGTTGTGAGGTGAGATTTGGTTTTATAGTGTGAGTTAACCAAGGTTAAACTGAGTGAGGTTAACTGAGTCACAATGGTTTGAGTGAGTCATCCCTAACTAACTGAGTCAAGTTAGTTAGGGAGAGCAATGATATGGTGCAGCTGGTTTATGAAGAACTATGGTGGAGATGAAAATGAAATTCCAATGGCACGGCTATGTAGCATAAACTTATTCAGCAAGCTTCATTCTTTCCCTTCTCATGCATAATGAAGCACGTGACATGGTGAATGTAAAAAGTGTTTGGTTTAAAAGGGTAATGGATGGATGGCATGAATAATGCACGTGCAAGCTTGTAACAACAACATCAACAACATTGGCTTTGTTTCTGATTTTTATGGCAGCTGAGAACAATGGGGATATGGTGATTTGGTGATATTTTTCTCCCTACTCAATGGGTGGATTGATGAGTTTTTGGAGTCATTTGAAAGAGGGGATATCATGGAACAACATTGGTGTTGGACTTGAGTTGAAATGAGGTGTGCAAGAGGCTTGAAAATAGTTGTGAACATCAAAGTTTGGGGACTGTGTGGTAGGCGTGTGAAGCAGGTCATGGCATGGCAGTGGAATGCATGAAATTTCAGCCTAATCAACCTAACTTGAGACCAAAATTTCTCCCTCATAAATGGATCAAATGGAATTTTGTCCAGCATGAATGTTGAAGATGACACTACAAGGAACAACTTTGATGTTGAAAAGTTTTGCAAATGAAGCCTCTAACTATGAGAAAAATAGGTATACATTTGGCCCACCAACTGTTTGTAGAAATGACATGCGCGTGACCTGAAAATTCTTGGTCATGACCTAGTTTTGGCCTACTTTCTTCCAACTTTGATCCATCATATCTCCCTCAATATTTATCCAATTGAGATGTTCTACACATGGATTTGAAGCTTAAAGCAAGACCTTTTGTTGTGGCCTGGTGGAATTTTCATTTGGTGCTTCAATTTTAAATGGCCTTGGTTCAAACTCTGATGCAAAATGGCCAAAACTTGCTATTTTTAGTAACCCTTCTTCTTCCAAAAATGGCAACTTTCTACATCTTGATTTTTTCATGATTCCTTTGGAATTTCTTGACCAAATTTTGTACATTGGACATATGTAACATGAATTTCATGATTTTGGGCTCAAAAAGTCAAGAGTTGACTTTTTCCTCTGATTATTTGACTTGCCCCCAAATTTCCTGATTTTTGATATTTCTTCCAATTGAACCACTTCTAAAACCAATTGAGAGGTAATTTTCCATACACATACACTTAAGAACATGTAGAATACCATGACATCAAGTTTTGTCCAAAAAATCAAAGATTCCTTGATTTAATTGGAAACCCTAGTTTTGGTGCCCACCTCCTAGGAGAAAAATGTGCAGTCTTCAATTTCAAATTCCTCAGAGTATGTTGTGTACCTTCTTAAAGGATGATGATATATGCCCTTTGAGGATGATTTTGGATCAATGAGCTATCTCTTTTGAGGGTTTTCCTTCAATTTTTGGACTTCTTGCATAGTGTAGGATGTAATGTTTCAATCTCCTATTGTATCTCTTATCCTTGAGGTTGTGGATGATCAATTGAGATAGTATGAGACATGAAAGGCTTCTTGGCTTGCCTTGAGGGCACTTGATTGACCTTTTGTGCTTTGAATGATTCCTTGATTGTCCACCTTCCACCTGATCACATGCCCTGATGGTAAGAAGGATGCCATGCTTCATTTTTCTATGTTAAATGCAATGTAATGTTAATGAGATGGATATGATATGATAAATGATAATGCCATGCTATGATGCCAAAAGGGGAGAGCAAATTTTGGGGTATTACACGGTTGAGCTTAAAACTACAGGTCGATTCATTTTTTATCCTATTGTGAGCTGAATAAGGAAGGGAAATAGATGTCTCCAATTAACCCTGCTTGCATACTGAGTTTAAACAGTGGTTTGTTAGGTTACGGATGCTATCAATGTGGGGGGGCCTTTGTACTAGTTATTCGTATTTCGCCAATACAGGTTTCTTTCTTTCTTTTTTCTAGGCAAAGGGTTTCTGGCGAGGACTAAGGATTAGGATGTTAGGACTGATGCTTTTGAATTACTGCTTTTGATTGATGAAGATATGGGATTTGGGTTTTTTGTTGATTGCGCTCGCTAAGATCTTTTCTTTTGATCTTATGCCTACGTATTCCTGTTTACCGAAACAGGGAAATCAGAGCGTTCGTAGTTCCTCCTATTCTATGGGAGGAAATTGGTTTTTGGTGTCTTGTTCAAAGCCCAAGACGTGAAGCGAAAGGTGGTTTGTATCTTGATCAAAGCCCAAGATGTGAAGCTGAAAGGTCTAATTGTGTCTTGTTCAAAGCCCAAGACGTGAAGCTGAAAGACCTCGACTTTAGAGAGAATTTGTCATCTCTAAAGAGGGGGAAGGAGAATTACTTTAACTGGGATACGCGGATCCGAGCAATGCCATAATTTCCGAAGAAAGGGTTTTAACCTGAAGGAGAAGACTTTAACTCAGTGTAGAGCAATGCCATCTTTCCTTAGGAATTTCTCATGCTAAAAGAGGGACAGTGGCATGGATATAGATGATCCAGAGGCTTGCCGCTTACAGCGATTAGATGAAGGGAAAGGAGTTTGTTGATGTTTGTGTACTACGAACGAGGCACAACTTTGATGCTAAAAGGTTGATTGGATCAACCAGTGGTTTTCTTATACAAAGCCTAAGAGGAGGCTAATTTCCGATAGGAAAATCATTATACAAAGCCTAAGAGGAGGCTAATTTGTGTCTCGTACAAAGCTTAAGAGAGAGGCTAAAGGTTTTTGACCCAGTGGGGCATATCGTTATACAAAGCCTAAGAGGAGGCTAGCAAAGTGTTCGACTCTTGCTTAAGGGATTTATATCTCATACGAGGCCCGAGATGGAGGCAAAAAAAGGGGTGATTGACTCAACGAGGGAATCTTTTGTGTCTCATACAAAGCCAGAGAGAGAGGCTAAAAGGTTGTTTTGACTCCACTGGGGAGAATTTTGGTATCTCGTACGAAGCCCGAGATGGAGGCTATTGTAACCGTTTCAGTTGAGTGACAGATCCAATATACTGATTTAAAAGAGAAAATCAGTTCTTATATAAGCAACACTGTACTCAGGGATTTGATTTGAGGATCAGGGATATTTCCTTTTCTTTGAGGAAACGGGAAATCCAAAGGGTATTGAGACTATCCGAGTCTGCGGGTTTCCTTCCTATTTAACGAAGGGTGCTTGAGAATGTCTTTGAGACTCAAGGAAGTTAGACTGTCCAAGTCTAGAGTTTTATCTTTTGTACTATGCTTCGAGAAACAGTAGTAGACTCTATGAAAGGACTGTTCTATGAGGATGACTAGGTTCTGTTCCTATACCTCTAGGAGGTCGTCGGGACAATTTGTACAAAGCCCAAGAGGAGGCTGGAATCTTTTAAGAAGCCGACGGGTCCTTGTACGAAGCCCAAGAGGAGGCTATCATTCCCGGAGGAAGAGATCATTATACGAAGCCTAAGAGGAGGCTGTGAATACTTCTAAGAAGCCGTAGGGTCCTTGAATAATGCCCAAGAGGAGGCCGATGCTTTTAAGAAGCCCGTGGGTCTATCATCTCCTTTCCATTAGGAGAGATAACTCTTTTAAAGATGAAAACCACTGATAAACGTGCGAGGTTTACTATCCAGCGACTTTTAGCTTTTAAAGAGGGTTCCTTAGTTAAGGTCCAAGATTATGACCGTAGTGGGTACCCAAACCCCGAGACATTCAAGGCAAGCTATCCACAAGGAATAGATCAAGTCAGGAAAGTTTGAGAATTGGGAAGAAACTCAAAGATGCCATTCACGGAGAATACATTCATCTTGGGGAATAGAGCTTCTTGACGATTCATAAGGAGGATAGCCGAAGAGAAGACTGTATCTGGTGCTCCTATTGGGGATCTAGGCGTATATTTCTACGAATAAATGAAACGGCGTCACTTAGTTCTAGACGTAGTTACCGGGGAAACTCGAAATAGCTATACTATTATTACACAGTAGATATGAGTTTATGAAAGGAGACTTACAGTGAGCAGCCCCACAATACAGTTTATAATATGAAAGCAGTAAATGAAAGCGATAACCACTTACTCGGTTGTAGTGCTTCCATGCTGTTTGGTTAGTTGTTCAACACAGAAAGATTAAAAACAACAGTATATTCAAAATCAAAGGAGAAAGTGCTTTGAAAAAGAAAGATTTGGGGCTTACAACTCAAGGAGAGGCCCAGGGTTTTATCAGTGAGCGCACTGTTTGACTTTGTACATCGGGACTTATACAAGTGACTGGGGCCCAAAAAAGGTTTTCTGTATAAAGGGATGGGTCTTACACTCTCTCAAGAGGCCCAAAAAGGTTTAAAGAAAAAGAGTGGGGCTTATAACACGAGGGTAGGCCCAAATGATTTTTCGTTTAAAAATGGCGATCGCGCCGAGGTTTTCTTTTAACGCAGAGGGACTTATATAATAAGTGAGGCCCAAAATGTTTTGGTTAAAAGGGGGTTGGGTCTTACACTCTAATAGAGGCCTAAAGTGTTTTGAATGGGTCTTATAGCTCAAGGAGAGGCCCAAAAGTTTTTGAAAAGGCGGCGATCGCGCCGTTTGTTTTCTTTGACGGTATCGGGACTTATACAATAAGTGAGGCCCAAAGATGATTTGGTCAAAAAAAAGGATTGGGTCTTACACTCTAATAGAGGCCCAAAGTGTTTTGAAAATGATTTATGAGGGTTGAATTAATCCAAAACCCTAATTTGTTTTCAAAATGTATTTAATTGAATAAAAATTCAATTAAAATGATCAAAATTGTTTAACATGTGAAAAATAAATTATGATATTGGATTAATGCTTCAAAAATTAAGTATTGACCTCCAAGTCGTGACAGCAAGAGCAGATGTGATTTTGAGTTGGAGGTGTTATAGACAAGTTGTGATGATCTGGACAGCTTCCCTACACCATATGGAGTGTGTTTGAACACTTGGATTGATTTGAAATGGATTGGATCAGTTTATGGCATCTCAGCTGCAACTTCACTTCAAACTTGTGTGGATGGCAAGAGATTTTGTGAAATTGATGTTTCAGATGTTATGTGAGTGTTTGATCAGCTCATATGTGATGTATGTGAGGTGTGAGAGTGATTGGTTTGTGCAGAATTGCTCTCAAACTCAAAACCTGATAGCTACCTTGCTAAGAAAGGCATTTTTGCCAAGAGAAAGAGATTTTGAGGAAAGCATCTGTTAGATGGCTTTGGTGTACTCAAACTAACCACAATTGAGCTCTATTTATAGTAGAGCAACTTTGTTTTGCAAGGAATAGTGCATGGCAGCTGGTAAGTAGGTTTCCTCAATGTTGGCCAATGGAAATGAAAGTCTCCTCTAGCCATTGACTAGAGGTTAGGGCACAGAGCTTTGGTCCCCTTGGTCTTGGAAATGTCTTGACTGATTTCAGATGAGAATGGCTCAGTCCATGCCACCTTGATGGTTCCATTGAATGCCTCATTCCAAATTTGAAGTCTTGTCCCTATTTTGGCCATTCTAGGTTCAACATGCTATTCCTTGTTCCTTGGACCTTGGAGGCTTGGCTCAGTGATTGTCCCCTTTGGATTCAATCCTCTGAGGTGTCCAAGTGGATTGGATCAATTGCAATTGGCTGATTTTGGAAAATCGAGCCAAAATGCAAATTCTGCCTTGCTTTGACAGATTTCAGCAAGGCAACTTGCCAATGTTGTATCTCATGATGTAGGTTGAATTTGGCAATGTTCTTGGCCATTTTGGAAAGCTCTTACATGATACAACAACTATTTGAATAAGTTTGGTTTTGATCTCTTTTGATTCCAAGTGAAAAATCCCCCTACATTTGGCAAAAAGTGAAGCAGAATTCTGACTTAGTGAAAATTTCACTAAGTGTTGGAAAAAGTGACATTTTCACTTTTCAGCCACTTTGATCACTCCATAACTCAAAATCCTTAATGAATTGGAATAACTTGTAGTTGAAGTTTTTGTAGGTGATAATGAGGGCTACAAATCCATCTTTGGATGAGAAAAAATGGCCTTGTGGTTTAGGAGTTATGGTCCTCCAAAGTTGGTACCTTTGCCACTTTATTTTTAACTTAGAAAAATTTCTAAGTTTTATGGTTACCCCTTTTACAAGTTATCTCACTTTTCTTGATTTTTCTTGATGAATGATGATTCAAATCATACATTAACATCATTTTAGGGTTAAAAATCCATTTTGGTGAAAAATCTCAAAAAGTCAAAGTTGACTTTTGTGCATAGTTGACTTTTTATCAGATGAATTCCAAACTGTGCAATTCTTCAGGAAATCATGTCCTTGACCTAAATCAAACTTGATGGACATGTTCCATGGGTGTCATAGGGTATATTCAATCATGTATTAGGGTTTGGGAGCATGTCCTGGTCAAAAGTCAAAGTTACAGTTGACTTTTCCCTTAAAACCCTAATTGTCGTGCAGATGAAAATGAAACTTGTTGCTCAAGCTTCTTGGATTAATCCATTGTTCCAAATGGATCAATATGGTGTATTAGAGACCCTCAAATCATCTCTTGAGGTCTTGGCTCATGGTTTGTCCCAAAAGTCAACTTAGGGGTGAATTAGGTCAAGAAACCCTAATTCCTAATTTTTGATGAATGCATCCCCTGAGGCAAAATTGACTTGATGCATGGGTTCATGAGGTTCCATGAAGCATATTAGGTCATGTTTTGGATCATTGCCTTGTGCCCAGATGAAAATTTCCATCTGGAGGCCCTAGTCGACCAAAACCCTAATTTGGTGACACTGTCGATCTTGAGACTTGATCCACCTAGAAGGGAGCAGCCTTGTGCTTAATCCTTGAAGTGGGAGTCCTTTTTGATCCATTGTGGATGTTTGAGAGATTATACAAGTTGAAGATCATGTCATTTCTTGATTGATCCTTTGTCTAAGCACTCAGAGAGGGCTTGAAACCCTAATTTTGATTGTATTGGATGCTCACCCATCTTTGGGGAGACTGATGAAACATAAAGGTACATCCATATTGTGATGATGATTTTCACAATGATGGGAAATCTAAGTGGTCAAAATTTGGGGTATTACACATGGCAGTTTGGTTTCGGTGTAGATTGCTTCCACAACTTCTTTTGTTTTGGTATCATTATAAGTTAAAGGGTGTTTAACTGTATTCCTTTCTAACTGGGCTATGAGTCGTTCATAAGGGAAATCATCATTGATGGGTACTCGCTCAGGCTTAATATCTTCCATTCTTGATAAATGATCAGCTACTACATTTTCAGTTCCTTTCTTATCTTTGATTTCTAAATCAAATTCTTGTAGGAGTAGGATCCATCTTAGGAGTCTTGGTTTGGCGTCGTTTTCCCAATTTAACACGAGATTCACTTTTACGCATCTTTCAAATACCATTTCTAGGTTCGATAAGCATCCTTCAAAACTCTGCCCACAAATAGAGAAACTGTCCATAAATACTTCCATGATGTCGTCTATAAAATCAGCGAAGATTGACATCATGCATCTCTGGAACGTTGCAGGAGCGTTACATAGTCCAAACGACATTCATCGATAGGCAAATGTACCATAAGGACAAGTGAAGGTTGTCTTTTCTTGGTCGTTAGGATGACTAGGGATTTGAAAGAATCCTAAATACCCATCTAAATAGCAGAAATAGGAGTGCTTAGTTAATTGTCCAAGCATTTGGTCAATAAAAGGTAAAGGGAAGTGATCCTTTCGAGTGGCTTTGTTCAATTTCCTGTAATCTATGCACATTCTACTTCCAGTCACAACTCTTTGTGCTATAGATTCGCCTTTTTCGTTCTTAACAACTGTAACACCCCCTTCTTTGGTACGACATGTACTGGGCTGACCCATTGGCTGCCGGAGATCGGGTATATAATTTCTTCTTCTAATAGCTTTTGCACTTCTTTCTTGACTACGTCACTCAGAACGAGATTTATCCTTCTCTGATGTTCTCTAGAGGTCTTGCAGTCTTCCTCTAGCATAATGCGATGCATACAGATAGAAGAACTTATTCTTTTTAGGTCGGCAATGTTGTAGCCAAAAGCAGTTGCATATTTTCTCAAGACATGTAGTAGTTTCTCAGTTTCTATTTGTCCTAAGTCTACCTTGACTATCACTGGTCATTCGAGTTCGGTGTCTAGGAATCCATACCTTAGATTTTTGGGTAGTGTTTTAAGCTCTAAAGTCGGTTTCTTTGGGCAAGGCATATGATTGGGTGTCAGTGCTAGGCATTCACTTAGACTGTCATCTTGGTACTCCCCACACCAATTATCATCTTCAAAAATTAGAGGTATTTGAATTTTTAGAACTTCGGAATATGTAGTTTATTCCATCTCCATTTCTCTTACGCATTCGTCGATGACATCTAGCAGACAACATATATCATTTATAGCTGGTGCCTGTAAGAATTGCGTCAAAATAAATTCAACTTTCTCTTCACCAACTTCAAAGGTTAGCTTACCTCTCTTTACATCTATAATGGCTCCGGCGGTAACTAAGAATGGTCTTCTTAATATGATAGGGGTATTGGAATCCTCCTTTATGTCCATGATTATGAAATCAGTAGGGATATAGAATTGACCTATACGTACCGGAACGTTTTCTAATATTCCTATGGGAAATTTAACAGAACGATCAGCTAGTTGTACGGACATCTTAGTTGGTCTCAATTCTCCCATTTTGAGCCTTTCGCATATGGACAAGGGCATTAAACTAATACTGGCTCATAAGTCACATAGAGCTTTGTCTATGACAAACTTTCCAATTACACAGGGTATAGAGAAACTACCTGGGTCTTTCAGCTTAGGAGGCATTTTGTTTTGGACTTTCGCGCTACACTCAGCAATAAGCGTAACTATTTCGTTATCCTCGATGTTTTTCTTATTTGATAAGATTTCTTTAAGAAACTTAGCATATGAGGACATTTGGGTGATAGCTTCTGTAAAGGGTATTGTGATATTCAATTGTTTCAGAAGTTCAACGAATTTCTTGAATTGCCCTACACTTTTAGGTTTAGCAAATCTTTGAGGATACAGGATATGAGGTTTATAAGGTGGTGGAGGCACATATGGTTCTTCTTTCTCTGCAGCCTCTTCACCATTATCTTCCTTCTCCTTTTCGTTTCGTTCATTTTCCTTCTCAGTTATTTTACCAGAATTTTGGTACATGGCTGGATTCTTAAGTCTCGGGTCAGTTGGTTCGTCTAATTCCGTCCCACTTCGTAGTATAATAGCATTAGCATGTCCTTTCGGATTAGGCTGCGGATGTCCAGGAAATGTGCCCGCAGGGGCAGCAGTAGGTGCTTGTTGTTGTGCCACTTGTGAAATTTGGGTTTCAAGCATTTTGTTGGGAGTGGCTAAAGCGTCTACCTTGTTTGCTAATTGCTTAATTTGCTCACTAGTGTGTATGTTTTGATTCAGGAATTCTTTATTTGTTTGAGCCTGGGTGGCTATGAAGTTTTCCATCATTATTTCAAGGTTAGACTTCCTAGGAACATTGGGAGCAGCTACGACAACCTTTTGATAACCTGGTGGTATAGCAGGTTCTTGTCCAGGCGCATACAATGCATTGTTGTTTTTGTACGAAAGGTTCGGATGGTTTTTCCAACCTGGGTTATAGGTGTTTGAGTAAGGGTTTCCTTGAGCATAATTCACTTGGTCTGTGGAAACTCCTGCCAAAATTAGACATTCAGGGGCAGCATGCCCAGGAACTCCGCATAACTTGCAATTTGGAGCTACGGCAGCCACGATGGCTGTAGGTGTTATGGTCAAACTTTCAACCTTTTGAGTGAGAGCATCTACCTTGGCATTTACCTGGTCGAGGCCATTTATTTCGTACATACCGCCTTTCATCGGAGGTTTCTCTACGGAGGTTCTTTCACTTCCCCACTGATAGTGATTTTGAGCCATACTTTCGATAAGTGCATAAGCCTCATTGTAGGGTTTATCCATCAGTGCGCCACCCGCGACAGCGTCTATTGTCAATCTTGTGTTATACAAGAGACCGTTGTAAAAGGTATGGATGATCAACCACTCTTCTAGACTATGATGTGGATAAAGCCTCATCATGTCCTTGTATCTTTCCCATGCTTCGAAAAGAGATTCGTTGTCCTTTTGTTTGAATCCATTTATTTAGGCTCTTAGCATAGCCGTCTTTCTAGGTGGGAAATATCGTGCTAAGAATACCTTCTTCAACTTGTTCCACGTAGTGACAGAGTTGGACTGTAGAGACTGGAGCCAAGCTCTAGCTCTATCTCTTAATGAGAAAGGGAAAAGACGTAGTCTTATTGCTTTGGGGCTGACACCATTTGCTTTCACTGTGTCTACGTATTGCAAGAACACTGACAAATGTAAGTTCGAGTCCTCCGTGCGACCACTGGAAAATTGGTTATGTTGTACAACTGACAACAACGAAGGTTTTAGCTCGAAGTTATTTGCCTCGATGGCAGGAGCAGCGATGCTGTTATGTGGTTCCTCCTACGAAGGGATGGCATAGTACTTTAGAGGACGGTTCAGAGGTTCTTCAGCCATGGGTATTTTTAATTTTGGGTAAGGAATTTCAGGTTCAGGAAGGTTATACTTAATTTGAAAAGCGTTAATTCGGTGTCTTAAATTTATAAAACGCTTGATATCGTCAATCGTTTGCTCAAGTTCGTCGCCTCTAAAGCGAGTGTTTGGCATACAATCAACGAATTAATAGGGAAATAGTTGCCTTAGTCTATACTGGACAACACTAAAGTTACGATATCGACTTAATTGGTCCCCGACAACGGCGCCAAAAACTTGATTGCGACTTAGTATGTCTATATGATTCGTGACTGCAAGTGCACAGTCGTATCGCGTAGCTTTAAAGATTATCGAACCCAAAGGACCAAAAATCGAACTTACCGTTATCTAATGTTACTACGTAAATCTAAGGCTAATGAGGTTTCTAAAGGTTTGGGGGGCAACAATAAATGAAAACGACAAAAAAAACTAAACTTTAATAGAGATATAACGGGATATCGATATGTTACTTATCGGACTTCGGGGATTCAATAAATAGTTGGCGTAGAAAGGATGTCAAAATATTCTTTAGTGGAAAATATTGATTTAAAAGATTTTATCTCACACTCTCGTGTTTGTTGACTCTGACTATACTCTTAAACCAGAATGCTTTGCTCTCGCTGTCTCATTTGAATTTAAAAGTACTTTTTGGAAATCAAGAAGTTCTAATTAATCCTAAAGCGCTCTCGCTGTGTTTGGTATTAATGACCAGTTTCTGCTATCCGGTTAAAATCTCAAGCTCTCGTTGTATTGATCATAACCTTTGTTTTCTTTTTACTCTCGTATAAAAGCTGTTTTAATTTTAGAACAAGAAACTAAAACCAGAAAAATAGTTGTTAAAAGTTTACGCCAATTATTACCGAATCTCGGCCGGCTAACTGTATTTACATACCGATATCAATGGATTTAGCCAGACATGGTTTTCAACATAAACATGCTATTACGAGGATTAAACATAAGGCAATACATAATTAATCTATTCTAAATTAAAAACATAAACAGTAGAAATAAGCAAATAAAATAGAACTTGGAATTAAATGGAAACTGGAAACTGCTGAAACTTTAATTGGAAAAATATGCCGACACACTTGGTATTCGATTACAGAAATATGGTCAAAGAAACAATCCTAAAACTAGAATCGTAATAGCCTCCCGATGTGGAAGAACTATCACTTTTACAAGTAATACTTTCAGCTTAAAATTCTAAAGAAACAAAATTCTGGCACAAATTCTTCGACCCTTGATATGGAAAATGACCTTCTCTTTTATACTCAGGTATCTTCGTAAAACTCGGGTTGTTTCCGTGCAATTCGTGTAACTGAGTTCGTGGCGAAGAAATCTGAACGTGGAGAGAATATAGGATGGTCGTGGAGAGAAAAATGGAGAAAAAGTGGGGCACTAGGTCATGCTGAGGTGGCACTCGCCACCCTTTCCTTCTTTTGAGTGTGGCAGGTGCCACACTCCTTCAAAAACTCACGTGGCAAGCGCCACAAGGATGGTGGTGGGCGCCACCCTTCATTAGGTGTGGCAGGCGCCACCCTTTTGTAGTGTGGTGGGCCCCACTTCCATTTCTTTTATATTTTTTTCTTTTTCTTCATCTCCTTTTCTTTTCTTTTATTTTTCTTTTTCTTTCTTTTGTAAATTCAATTCACTTCTAGTCAAGGTACCTGAAACAACAAAAATACCGGCATAACAAGACATAAATCATGATAAATCAGAGAAAGTGTAACTAGAAATTCATGCAAGTCAAGTCAAATATACTATATAATTTCGCGTTATCACTTGGCATATGACTCCAAACAAGAATGTGTTTGAAGAATTATATGATCAAGATGGTGGATCAGTGCTGTTGGGAAACAACAAAGCTTGGAAGATTACAGGTATTGGATCTGTAAGATTCAAACTCCATGATGAGTCAATAAGGCTATTGACTGGGGTTAGGTATGTACCTGACCTGAAGAGAAATTTAATTTCTCTTGGTGAATTCGACAGGAAGGGATATGTTTTCCAAGGAGAGAAAAGTATTCTAAGAGTCGTGAAGGGGTCGAAGGAAGTCTTGAGAGGCGTGAAGAAACAAGGCTTGTATACCCTTGAGGTTGAGGTTGTAAGTGGTTCGACAAATATTGCATCCACGAAACCTGTGTCGAAGACAAGATTATGGCACATGAGATTGGGCCATGTCAGCGAAAGAGACCTGGTCGAATTGGGGAAGCAGAACCTGCTAGGTGGTGACAAAGTCGAAAAGTTGGAGTTTTGTGAATCTTGTGTATTTGGTAAATCCTGTAGGGTGAAGTTTAACAAAGGCAAGCAAAGAACACATGGATCCCTGAATTACATTCATGTTGATCTTTGGGTTCCTGCAAGGAATCCTTCACACTCAGGTGCAAGGTATTTTCTATCCATCATTGATGACTATTCCAGAAAGTTATGGGTATTCATTCAGAAGACGAAGGATGAAACCTTTGAGAATTTCAAAAGTTGGAAGGTTCTGGTCGAAACTCAAACTGGCAGAAAGGTTAAGAGGTTGAGAACCGACAATGGCCTTGAGTTCTGCAACGAAGCGTTCGACAGTTACTGTGTTGAGTTTGGAATTGCAAGGCATAAGACTGTAGCAGGTACTCCTCAACAAAATGGCTTAGCTGAGAGATTCAATCGAATAATCCTTGAAAGGTTAGATGTATGTTGGTTAGTGCTGGATTGAAGAAGGTGTTTTGGGCGGAGGCTGTTTCGACAGCAGCTTATCTGATAAATAGATGTCCCTCGACTGCCTTGGGAATGAAGACACCTGAAGAAGTTTGGTCGGGTCATCCACCATATCTCGACAAACTGGGAGTATTTGGCTATTTAGCCTATGCTTATATTAGGCAAGACAAGGTCGAACCTAGAGCTCTGAGATGCATGTTCCTTGGATATCCTGAGGGAGTCAAAGGTTATAAGTTGTGGTGCCTAGAACCAGGTCACAGAAGATGTATCACAAGTCGTGATGTAGTTTTCAATGAAATCGAAATGGTGTTTAAGAAAACTGGTGATGCTGGTCGAAGTGCAGAAATCTCCGAAGAAGAGCTGGAACAGGTAGAGATTCCTGTTGAGGTAGAGCATAGTGATGCTGAAGTGCATAACCCAGATGAAGTCGAAGAAGAAGAGCAAGATGCCTAAGAGACTGAGGAAACTGTCGATGACTACCTAATAGCAAGAGATAGGTTGAGAAGAGTCATCAAGCCACCTCAGAGACTTGGTTATGCAGACCTTATAGATTTTGCTTTAATCTCTGTAAGTGAGGTGCTTGAGGAAGAACTTTGAGATTACAAGGAAGCTATAAAGAGTCGAAACAAGACTGAATGGCGAAAAGCCATGGATGACGAGATGAAATCTCTTCATGATAATAACACTTGGGAGCTAATTGAGAAACCTGCAGGAGCAAGGTTAGTCAGTTGTAAGTGGATTTTCAAGGTCAAGGAAGGAATCGAAGGAGTGATGTCGAAGCGCTTTAAGGCAAAGTTGGTTGCTAGGGGGTTCACTCAGAAAAAAGGAGTCGACTTCAATGATGTGTTCTCTCCTGTTGTAAAGCATAGATCCATTCAAATGCTGTTGGCCATGGTGGCAAAGTTCGACTTGGAACTTGAGCAAATGGATGTGAAGACAGCCTTCCTGTATGGTGATCTAGATGAAATGATCCTGATGCGTCAACCTGAAGGGTATGCAGAAAAGGATAAGGAAGATTATGTGTACAAGCTAAATAGGTCCTTGTATAGCCTGAAACAATCTCCTCGACAGTGGAACAAGAGATTCGACAAGTTCATGGCACACATTGGTTTCACTAGGAGCCAGTTCGATCACTGTGTTTACTTCAGATTTTGACATGGAAACTCACTTGTTATTTTGTTGCTTTATGTGGATGATATCCTCATAGCCAATAACAGTGTTAAGGATGTAATGGAGGTGGAGGCTGAACTCAGTAAGGAGTTCAAAATAAAGGATTTGGGAGCTGCCACTAGGATTCTTAGGATTGACATCTGGCGAGATAGAAAGCAGTCGAAGTTATGCTTATCTCAAGAGACATACCTACATAAGCTTCTCGACAAGTTTGGTATGTCGAATTCAAAGCCTGTTGTGACTCCGACAAATCCTCAGTTTAAGCTTAGTACTACTCAAAGTCCAAGTACTGAAGCTGAAAGAATCTATATGAGTAGCATTCCATATGCTAGTATAGTGGGTTCTTTGATGTATGCTATGGTCTGTACGAGGCCAAACATAGCGTATGGAGTGAGCCTTGTTAGTAGGTATATGGCCAATCCTGGAAAGGCGCACTGACAAGCTTTAAAGTGGATTCTCAGGTACATAAATGGGTCTCTGAGTCGAGTCCTGATTTATGGTGGAGCCTATGGTGATGATATCAAAGTCGAAATCGAAGGTTATGTCGACTCTGATTATGCAGGTTGTATGGATTCCAGAAAGTCTATTTCTGGATATGTGTTCACTATGTTCGACACAACAATCAGTTGGAAAGCGATGCTTCAGAAGGTTGTTGCCTTATTAACCACTGAAGCTGAATATATTGCCCTCACTGAAGCTGTGAAGGAAGCATTGTGGCTTGAAGGTTTTGCAAAGGAGCTGAAACTTCAAGGTCGAAGTATCACTGTTAAATGTGATAGTCAAAGTGCTATACACCTGTCGAAGAATTTAGCCTATCATGAGCGGACCAAGCACATCGATGTGAGGTTGCACTTCGTCAGAGAGATAATTGAGCGTGGTAAAGTCCAGGTGCTGAAGGTTTCGACTGATGACAATGCTGCTGATATGATCACCAAGACGTTGCCGAGTTGCAAGTTTTTCCACTGTATGTAGTTGATAAAGTTGCATGATGAAAGCTAGTTTATTCCCTGTTGTTTATAGAGTTAGATCCAAGGTGGAGATTTGTGAGACTTTGGGTCAAACTCTAGCTCTGTCGAGGAGTAGCTTTCATGTGTTTCGACAGGAGACAAGCATGAAGTCGAAGCTGGGTCACATGCTGTAGTCGAAGTCTGTTCTAATATGTATTGTCTAAATCTTTGTCTAATTGGGCTTTTATGTTATGGATCCAATTGTTTAGGTAGCTTGGACTGCAAGTTATCTAGTTAGTCTATATATAGGCTAGTACACTCAGTTTGTGAGTGTGGCCAGATTATGGTATTCACTTGTAATCCTTTTGTAAAGTGAGAAAGTGAATAGTATAGCAATTTTTCCCTAATCCTTCTTCTTCTTTCTGCTTTATCCTTTCTTCTTTCTCTCTTTATTTCTAACCGTTTCATTGTTCACCCAAGAACTCCGTTTCTCAATCTTGATTTGTTGAAAGGTATCGTTTGTGATCACAACAATATATATATATATATATATATATATATATATATATATATATATATATATATATATATATATATATATATATATAACAATTAATATTCTAACAAAAAACAATACAACTTCAAAAGTGACATAAACTTTCTTTAGATGACATACTTAACACATTACTATTGTGTCCACATTGGCCTAAAACATTACAATCCAAAATACGATTCACTTCACGTTACTAAAATTCCTTACCCGTAACAACTTCCATGTCTATTTCTAAGTAATACTTGGTCCATTTTCTAAATATACAAAATACACGGTTCTATGCAGAAACTACAAACCCATACATAATTTGAGATTGATTATATTTAGTACTTAACAGTCGTGCACAATCTTCCGACTTTCAACGCCGCCAATGCCGTTCATTACAAAAACCACTTTTAACGAGGTAGGATGGACACAAGAATACTTGTTCCCGGAGGTTTCACAACATTAAAACCCACTACGTCTCCTGTTCTCAGACTTCTCTTCTTTGCAAATTCATACCAACCATGCCTAATATATTTGTGTCGGTGATGCGACCACCTTATCACTGAGTTTTCCTCACCGCAATGGTAGGAGGGGGTGTTACTTTCTGATTTCTTATTTATCCCGTGAAGTTGGAAGGGAAAGGGAAGTTATCTAAAACTAACCTTGCACGCGAATGTTTAACTGAAAAGACGCTTTAAAGAGATTGGGGGGTCCGGGGTCAGGTTATACAATGGGTAGTTGTCAATTACCCATCCTATATATGGTTATCCACATGATCTTAGCTTTAGGTTTCGGTTCGTACTTGATAGTGTTTATCCGTAATGGGTTGGGAAAGTTTCTTGGGAAATATGAGAGAGTGAGTGAGTTTTTGTTTGATTTCGGGCTTGCCCGAGGTGTTGGTAAGGTACGGGACCTAGAGTTTTAGATTGGTGTGAAGGTACTGGACCTAGGGTTTTTGTTTAGTATGCTCGCTAAGATTTCGCAATCTTATGCCTACGTATTCCCGTTTAAACGAAACAGGGAAATCAGAGCAATCGTAGTTCCTCCTATTTGAAGGGAGGAAAAAGATGTTTTGGTGTCTTGTTCGAAGCCCAAGATTGAAGCTACAAGTTTTTGACTGAGAGGGAATTTGTCATCTCTAAAGAGGGATTAGACTTCCTTTGAGGGAATTGTTAATTTTTGTGTGCCTTGATCAAAGCCCAAGGTTGAAGCTAAGAGGTTGATTGACTCCACTGGGGAAATCCTTACCCACAACCTAAGAGGAGGCTGGATAAGACCAACTCAACAAGAGAGGGTATATATTGGTGTCTTGTACAAAGCACAAGATTGAGGCAAAAAAGAGACTGATTCTTTGGGGATATCATTATACAAAGCCTAAGAGGAGGCTGAAAGTTTGACTTTTCCTGGGAAAATGTTCTATCTGTCTTGTACAAAGCCCAAGATTGAGGCTAAAAGGATTTTGACTCCGCCGGGAAGATTTGTATGTGTCTTATACAAAGCCCAAGATTGAGGTTGAAAAAATGACTGACTCAGTGGGAAAGAAATCTTTATCTGTCTTGTACAAAGCCCAAGATTGAGGCTAAATGGAGACTTTACTGACTCGGCTACGGATATTTTAGGTGTTTTGTACGAAACCCAAGATTGAGGCGAGAAAGAGTTTGAATCTGCTTGGGGAATTTATTTCTCAAAGCCTAAAAGAAGGTTGGGAGGAATTGACTCCGCTGGGGAAGATATTTGTCCCAAGCTTGAGAGAAGGTCAAGATGATTTATGTCTTGTACAATGCCCAAGATTGAGGCTAAAATGATCAACTCAACAAGAGAGTGTTTTTATCTGTCTCGTACAAAGCCCGAGATTGAGGCTAAAAGGGTTGACTCAACAAGAGAGTCTGGAACGTGATTGACTCAATAATAGAGTCTGAAAAGGTGATTGACTCAACAAAAGAGACTGAGACGGTGATTGACTCAACAAGAGAGTCCAAAAATGTGATTGACTCAGCAAGAGAGTCTGAAAAGGTTAGCTCCGCTGGGGGAGAATCATTGTACGAAGCCCAAGAGGAGGCTGACTTCGCTGAGGAAAGATCTTTATACAAAGCCTAAGAGGAGGCTAACTTCTGCTGGGAATCATTGAGATCCCGAGGCAGGTCCAAGTGGGGAATCAACTCCTGTTGAGGATTACAGAAGAGTTGATAGATCAGAAACCTTAAGGTTTTGATGTGTTATGATTATGATAAACCAACCCTGGCTTTGGATTTTTAGGAGAGAGACTGGGTTTTAGAACCCACAAGTTTTAACTCTGTTGGAGATTAATCCAGAATCTGGGGTTTCTCCTATATTTATAGGGTACTTGAGAATGTATTTGAGACTTAAGGGGATTAGACTGTCCAAGTATTCTGGTGTGAAAAAGTTTTATCTTTTGTATGATGCCTCCAGGAGGAGGCAGGTGTTTTAAGGGATGAGAATCAACCCTAAAATTGGTCAGAGATTTGACACTGGTAAGACTGCTCTAGCAAAGGATGACTAAGTTCTGTCTTATACCTTTAGGAGGTCTTTGGGGTCCTTATATTAAGCCCAAGAGAAGGCATGAGAACTTCTAAGAAGCCGGAGGGTCCTTGTACAAAGCCCAAGAGGAGGCGGGGATGCTTTTAGGAAGCCTGTGGGACTCAAACTAAGAAAAGTTCAAGAAATGCTATTCACCGAGAATAGATCATTTAGTGAAAGTTCTAAGGTTTGAAGAAACTCAAGAGATGCTATTCACCGAGAATAGATCAACTCTGGGGAGCAGAATTTCTTTGACAATTTCTAGGGGTGACAGCCTGAGAAAAGGTTCACGAAGAATACTCCCTTTCTCTTTGTTCCATATTTTTTAAGGCCAAGAGAAGGCAAGACTGCATCTGGAAATCCTATGGGGATCTAGTTTTGACTGTTTTAAAGAGTGACCAAACTGGCTTTACCTAGTTCTAGACCTAGTTGCCGGGGAAAACTCTAAATAACTATACTAGTATATATACAGTTGATATATAACAAGTATTTAAAAGGGTATGAAAGAAGACTAACCATGCGCAGCTTCCCACAATACAGTTATATATATTAAAGCATGTAAATGAAAGCAGATAAAACTTACAGGCGAGCAAGCTTCCATGCTGTATTGTTAGTTGTTCAAAAAATTAAAGAAAGTTTTGATAACAACTGTATATTTGAACCTAAATCAAAGGGAAGTTGTTTTTGAAAAGATTGTTGGGGCTTATACTCAAGGAGAGGCCCAGATAAAAAAGTAATTTTACTGTTGTTTGTAAACTGTACTGAGTCTTATACAATGACTGAGGCCCAAAATTATTTATGTACATAATGGGTTGGGTCTTACACTCTATTAGAGGCCCAAAGATTGTTTTAAAAGAAAAGAAGTGGGACTTATAGCTCAAGGAGAAGCCCAGGTTATTTGATTTTTGAATTGGCGATCGCGCAGAGATTTTTGAAAATGCAGTGGGACTTATACAATGTCTGAGGCCCAAAATTATTTTGGTTGAAAAGGGATTGGGTCTTACACTCTATTAGAGGCCCAAAGAGTTTGAAAATGAATAAAATGGGTCTTATAGCTCAAGGAGAAGCCCAATTGATTTTGTTTTAAAAGGCGACGACCGCGCCGAACTTTTGAAAATATACAGTGGGACTTATACAATGTGTGAGGCCCAAAATTGTTTTATTTACAAAGGGGTGGGACTTACACTCTATCAAGAGGCCCAAAGTGTTTGAAAAAAGATTTGTTAGGGTGAAAATCAAAGAAACCCTAATTTTATCATTTTTTAAAAGTAATTCTTTAAAGAGAATTAATAAAAAATGATAAAACACCAAATAAGTTTGAATAAACAACTTGTGATTTTTGGTTGAGGTTTGAAAAAATGATGTTTTAATCACAATATGAATAAAAACTCATTTGGTTTGGATTTCCAAGGTGATAATTCATTTTTAAAATGTTTAAAAACAATAAAAAATAAATATATTCACAAAAATACCAACTATATTAAATAAATAATATAAATTTGATTTTTTTGTGAAATAAAATATTTTAATATTTTTGTGATTTTTTGCAAAAAGAACCAATAAAAAATAATTAAAATTGAAAGAGAAATTAATTTTCCAAATCATTTAAAATAATATGACAATTATTAAAAAAAATGGAAAAAGGGTTAAAAAAAAGGGGTCTGGGGCGAGGGGGATTCGAACCCTAGACCTCAAGGTTGCAGTGCGCGCCTTCTACCACTGGGGTGGTGATACATCCGTGTATCAAAGCCACCCTAGAAATACATAAGGCATGTCTTGTTTTAGGCCTGGGCAATGCAAGCCAGCTTTTGGGCCAAAAACGTAAAGGTTGTAACTTCCTCATTTCTCCATGGATTGGGACAAAATTTAGGTCTATCCTGCCTAAAATTTCACAAGGAATCCAATGGTGGTCTTGGTTTTTTCATATGAGATCCCTATTTAAAAACCTGATAGTGTTTTTGAAATAGACCTATACTTGCATTTTCTATACTAACACATGGTACAAGCAAAAATTACATGGCAAATTGGTTCAAACACAACATATATAATATGTATGAGATGTTTATGATAAGTGGGCTTCAAAGCAATGCATATTTTAGAAACTTCAAGTGATGATGCACTTACCTCTTGAAGCACCTTGTGCTATCTGTCAAGTTCCTTGCGCCAGAAGTGATCTAATGCTTTGAACACTCTCAATTGATCCCCCAGAAGCTTTTAGGATGATTGGAATCAGCTGGAAACCTCAGGAACAGAAACTGGCCCTTTCTTGCAAAAGGGGCAAAAGTGACCAATATGGCAACTCTCTCAAATGGTGTTCCAGATGTGGGGAACCATTTAGGACAATTCAAGGATGATATTTGAAGTGTATTTGAGGTTTTATCTAGTTTTGAAAGTGACTGAATCAAGACATGGCTTGAAAAATGCAAAAAAGTCCAATTTTGAGGTTTTGAGAGGGGACTTTGAGATTTTGGTGTTACAGGTCACATGTTAGTGTTTGAACAACTTAGATACAACATATTAGAGGTGTTTGGATCATGAGCTGTGATGGAAATGCTCTCTAACTCAAAAACTCAGAGATACCTTGCAAAAGAAGGCATTTTGGCCTAAAGGGAGGGATTTTGAGGAAAACATCAGTTTGGGTGCTTTGGTGTACTCAAACTGATCACAATTGATGTCTATTTATAGTGTGTCAAGTTTGTTTTGGAATCAATAGTGAATAGAGGCTGCAGCAGGCCTTTGGCCAATGTTGTGCAAAAGGAATCTCAAGTCTCCTCTAGCCATTGAATTGAGATTAGAGCACAAGCTTTGTAGCTTTGGTTCAGAGATAAACTTAGACTGAATTCAGTTGGAATAGGCTCAGTTCATGCCACTTTGGTGTATGCATTGAATGCTTAGAAACAAAATTGGATATTTGGCATCTTTGTAGCCTTTTAGGTTTGGGATGCTACTTGTAGATTCTTAGACTTTGGAGGCTTGGAGATCAGATCATCCCCCTTGGATTTGATCCTCAGATGTGTCCAAAGTAATGACAAGGCTTGGATTTATCAGATTTGGACAAATCGAACAAAATGCACAAAATCTGCCAAATTTGTCTTGAAAAAATCAGTTCATGATGCCATGTTTCAAGGGCTGTATCTCCTTGCTCAAATGGAATTTGGAGATGATCTGGTACTTGTTGGAAAGCCCTCATGACATACTTTAAATTTGATGTTCAAGGATGGTCTTGATTCAGTTTGGATCCAAGTGAAAAATGTCCCTACATTTTGGAAAAAGTAAGGCAGATTTTGACTTAGTGAAAATTTCACTAAGTGTTGGAAAAATGTCCATTTCATGTTTTCAGCCATTTTGATCACTCCATACCTTAAAATCCATGAAGAATTGGAATGAGATGTAGTTAACACTTTTAAAGTATGCCATGAGAGCTACAAATTCATCTTTGGATCATTCAAAATGGTTGTTTGAATCTCAAGTTATGATCCTTGGAAGTTGGTACCCTAGCCACTTTGTTCCATAACTTAGAAAATTTCTAAGTTTTTTATGGTTACCCCTTAAACAAGTTAACTCACTATTCTTGATTTTTCTTGATGAATAATGATTCAAATCACATATTAACATTGTTTTAGGGTTAAGGAACCTTGGTTGGCCAAAAAATTAAAAAGTCAAACTTTGACTTTTTGTACAGTTGACTTTTTATCAGGTGAAGTCCAAACTGTGCGATCCTTTGTGAAATCAAATCCATAACCTAAATCAAACCTAATGGATGAATTCCATAGGTGATATAGGGTGTATTGAATCATGTCTCAAGGTTTAGGAGCATGTCTTGGTCAAAAGTCAAAGGTGCAGTTGACTTTTCCCTCAAAACCCTAATGGTGGTCCATATGAAATTGAAACTTGTGAATCAAGCTTCTTGGATCAATCAATTGTTGCAAATGGATTAATGTGGTGTATTTAAGGTCCTCAAATCATGTCTTGAGGTCTTGGCTCATGTTTTGTCCCAAAAGTTAACTTAGGGGTGAATTAGGTCAAGAAACCCTAATTCCTGATGTTTGATAAATGCATCCCCTGAGGTTAAATTGACTTGATAATTGGATCCATGAGGTCCCTTGGAGTATCTTGGGTTATGCTTTGAAGCATTGGCTCATGCTCAGAGGAAAAATTCCACCTGGAGGCCTCAGTCGACCAAAACCCTAATTTGGTGACACTGGCGATCTTGAGGCTTGATCCACTTGGAAGGTTGCAACCTTGTGCTTAATCCTTGATGTGTGAGTCCTCTTGATTCTTTATGGATGTTTTGAGAGGTTAGACAAGTTGAAGATCATGTCATTTTTTGATTGATCCTTTGCCTTAGTGCTCTGAGAGGGCTCAAAACCCTAATTCTTGATTGTAGTGAATGCTCAACCATCTTTGAGGAGATTGATGAGGCATGTAGGTACATCCATATTGTGATGATGATTTGCCCAATGATGGGAAATCTTGGTGGTCAAAATTTGGGGTATGACAGATTCCCCTATTTAATCTTCTTGGACCTGAAGGTGGGAATGGCGAAGATATTCGGGCATTCGGGGTGCAAGAGGATTAAATATCGGAATACCCGAAATTTTGATGGTGGTTATGAATGGCAGTTTGCTCATCCATCTTCTTTCGCTAAGCAATGATGCTTAGAAAAGGTAAACTTCCCCTCGATCCTGATCTTCAGCCAAGGAACTGGTCTCAGTTTTCTTTTGAAATAAACTTCCCTTCGATCCTGGTTTCCTTCCAAGGAACTGGTCTCAGTTTCTGATATAAACTTCCCCTCGATCCTGGTTTCCTACCAAGGAACTGGTCTAAGTTTCTGAAATAAACTTCCCCTCGATCCTGGTTTCCTACCAAGGAACTGGTCTCAGTTTCTGATATAAACTTCCCCTCGATCCTGGTTTCCTACCAAGTAACTGGTCTAAGTTTCTGAAATAAACTTTCCCTCGATCCTGGTTTCCTACCAAGGAACTGATCTCAGTTTCTGGAATAAACTTCCCCTCGATCCTGGTTTCCTACCAAGGAACTGGTCTAAGTTTCTTTTGTCAATAAACTTTCTTGACAAGGGACGCTATGCGTAGCGGTTTTCCTCAAACTTCTCGCCGAGTTTTCCTGGGGAGATGCCATTTGATGGGAAAAACTTTTGATGTCAGACTTGCTGGGGAACCCATTTCTGTGAGTTGTAGAGGTGCACAAACTTCCCTGTTTTGAGACGCCATTTGTCGATTCTACTGGGGAAAACGAGTCTCTTGAGAGACTGCTTTCTGCTTAGGGATATTACATCATACTTTTCTTCGAGATCTTCTCGGAGAAATGCCATGTGATGTAATCTAATTTGGAGGTGCTGATGACCTCTTCGTCAGCAAATCTTTCGGAGAAAAACTGCTATACTGCCGGATCTGAGGATTTTCCTTAATCTGGGAAAGCGAAGATATCATCTTCAATGGCGAAGAGTGACGTTTGTTGAAAGTTTTCTTGTTTTTCAGAGGTTCAAGTTATCAAAGTGGTCAAGGGCCATCTCCAATCCATAAATAAACTGGAGGAGAGATCGCTCAGATGATTTGCTTCCTGACGAGGAAAAGACTGACAACTCGATTAAGAGGACTTTTATCACTAGGGGATAAGACCGACTAGAGTGATAGTGATGCAATATGAATATGAATGTAAATCAATAATGCATGATGTATGTATGTTTATGCTGACAAAACTGACACGACATACAGACTAATAAATGAACACGACTGGATACTCGGCCACTGCAGGGGATGGAAAGTATCATCTGGTCCAAAATAGCAATTCTGCCTTGCTTAGGAGAGATAGTCCATGTGGGGAACAACCGTTGGTCGAACTTAGGAGGTAAGAACTCTGCCGAGGATGTCGGACGGAATATTCGCATCTGACACAGCTGATCCTTCATTCAGGTGTAGTGGTAGAAGGAGTACTTTGATTCTGCACTTTGAAGCTCAATTGCTTTCGGAGAAACGATCGATGTTCTTTCGATGTTCCACAGTCAAAAGAAATTACCATCTTTATTTTAAAGCAGAAAAAATTTGACAAGTAAATTCATTTTTGTTTTATTTCAAGAATCGTTGATCATTGTTAAAATGTCGTTCCATAAAGCTAAAACAAATAAGACTTGCAAACAAAAGCACTAGGGCTTAAATTTTATTGATAGGATGGAAATCAGCCAAGCGCATGATTCCATAGAGTATTTACAAAGTTTAGAAAATGGTAATTTAAGGGAAAAGGGCTACATTGAAACATAACGATCGCTCTTCTTCTACCAACTTTGAATTCTGGACAACCTGAGCTTCCGTCGAAGATGACCTTGACTGGAGTTTTCCTGATGGATGGCATGACTGCTGCTGAGGGATTTAACCTGGTCAGACGTAGTTACTTGCCATTAATCCCTAACTTTTTCCTGGATTGTACTTTGAGATTTCCAATTCATCGGGATGATTTTTGATTATGTCTCTAATTTTTTCCTGGACCGCCCTTTCGGGTTTTCAATCCACCGAGACGTTTTTATTTATTTTTTTATGTTTTTATTTATTTTTAGGCGAAGTATTTCTTAACTACGTCAACATTCGTGGGTAGGAAAATTCTTCTTCATCCATAGTTGCGAGTTTCAAGGCGCCGCCTGAGAAGGCTTTCTTGACCACATAGGGGCCATCATAATTAGGAGTCCACTTGCCCCGGGAATCAATGAGGAATGATTGTATCTTCTTGAGCACGAGGTCTCCTTTCCTGAAGACGCGAGGTCGGACCTTTTTGTTAAACGCCTTCTTCATCCTTTGTTGATACAACTGACCATGGCATAGAGCCGTTATTCATTTTTTCTTCGATCAGATTCAGTTCGTCGTGCCGAATTTGACACCATTCAACTTCTGTTAGCTTAGCTTCCATCAATACCTGGATTGATGGGATCTTTACTTCTATGGGAAGCATTGCTTCCATGCCATATACTAGAGCGAAAGGGGTTGCCCCTGTTGAAGTGCAGGCAGATGTGTGATAACCGTAGAGAGCAAGGGGGTAATATCTCATGCCAGTCTTTGTAGGTTACGACCATCTTCTGAACAATCTTCTTGATGTTCTTGTTAGCCGCTTCTACCGCTCCGTTCATCTTGGGTCGGTAGAGAGATGAGTTATGGTGTTCGATCTTAAACTCAGCGCACAACTCCTTCATCATTTTATTATTCAAGTTGGATCCATTATCCGTAATGATCTGGCTAGGAACACCATAACGGCAGATGATATTGTTTTTGATAAATCGGACCACCACTTGTCGGGTTACATTAGCGTACGATGCTGCTTCGACCCACTTGGTGAAATAGTCAATGACTACCAGGATGAACCGATGTCCGTTCGAAGCCTTGGGTTCAATCATCCCCATCATGTCGATTCCCCATATGGAAAAAGGCCATGGGGAAGAGAGAACTTTGAGATGCGTTGGCGGTACATGGATTTTGTCCGAGTATATCTGACACTTGTGACACCTCCTCATGTACTTGTAGCAATCAGATTCCATGGTTAACCAATAGTACCATGCTCTCAGAATTTTTCTCGCCATTGTGTGTCCATTGGCATGAGTGCCAAAGGAGCCTTCGTGAATCTCTTTTATCAGCATGTTTGCTTCTGGTGTGTCTACACATCGAAAGAAGACCATGTCAAAGTTTCTCTTATAAAGTATATCACCGCTCAGAAAGAAGCTGCCAGCCAGTCTTCTGAGGGTTTTTCTGTCTTTTCTTAGTGCCCCAGGTGGGTACTCTTGTTTCTGAAGGAAGCATTTGATATCATGATACCAAGGTTTGTCGTCTATGACTGCTTCGACCGTGAAGATGTAGGCAGGCCTCTCAAGGCGCATTATGTCAATCTTAGGTATGTCATTCCATTGACCTACACTAATCATGGAAGAGAGAATGGCTAATGCATCAGCCATGTGGTTCTCTTCACGAGGGATATGGTGAAACTCAATTCTGTTGAAGAATGGTAACAACTTCTCGCGTAGTCTTTGTAAGGAATTAGTCATGATTGATATATGTTCCAATCTCCTTTGATCTGATTGATAACCAGGGCTGAGTCGCCATATACATCCAAGTTCTTAATCCTTAAGTCGATCGCTTCTTCGAGACCCATGATACAAGCTTCGTATTCGGCCTCGTTATTTGTAAACTTGAACGTCAGTCAGGCAGTGAAAGGAATGTGGGTACCCCTGAGGTGTTATGATGATTGCCCCAATTCCGTTTCCATAATGGTTGACAGCTCCGTCAAAGATAAGTCCCCATTGAGAACCTGGTTCTGGCCCTTCACTGGGTAGCGGTTCATCGTAATCTTTCATTTTCAAGTACATGACATCTTCGTCTGGGAAGTCAAATCCAACTGATTCCTGATCGTCAATCGGTTGATGAGCCAATTGATCGGCTAAAACACTTCCTTTAACGACTTTCTGAGCATGGTACTCGATGTCGTATTCTGATAGCAACATCTGCCAACGGGCAATCCTTCCCGTGAGAGTAGGCTTTTCAAAGACGTACTTGATTGGATCCATTTCTGAGATTAACCAAGTAGTGTGACGAATCATATACTGGCAAAGACGTTTGGCAGCCCAAGCCAGAGCACAACAAGTTTTCTCAAGCATAGTGTACTGAGTTTCACAGTCGGTGAATTTCTTGCTCAAATAGTAGATGGCAGACTCTTTCCTTTTGGTCTCGTTCTGTTGGACAAGTACACAACCCATTGAGTCTTCCAAGACTGTTAAATAGATGATCAATGGTCTTCCCTCTACTGGAGGTGATAGGATCAGTGGGTTTAACAGATATTTCTTGATACTGTCGAAGGCGGTTTGGCAGTCTTCTGTCCAAACACAGTCCTGATTCTTTTTGAGTAATTTGAAGATCGGCGCATATGTCACTGTCATGAGGAATATAAATCTGGAAATGTAGTTCAAACGTCCCAGGAATCCCCTAACTTGTTTTTCAGTTTTTGGAGAAGACATTTCTTGAATGGCCTTGACCTTGTCAGAATCAACCTCAATTCCTTTCTGGCTGACGATGAACCCTAGCAGTTTCCCTGAATGGACACCGAATATGCACTTATTGGGATTCAAGCAGAGTTTGTACTTTCTCAACTCGCTCGAATAACTTTAATAGGTGGGTCACATGCTCCTCTTCTGTCTTAGATTTGGCAATCATATCATCGACATATACCTCTATCTCTTTGTGTATCATGTCATGAAACAGAGTTGTCATGGCCCTTTGATAGGTTGCCCCGACGTTCTTCAAACCGAATGGCATTACCTTGTAACAAAAAGTGCCCCATGGAGTGATGAACGAAGTTTTCTCCATGTCTTTCGGCGCCATTTTTATCTAATTATAGCCCGAGAATCCATCCATGAAGGAGAAGACTTTGAACTTTGTTGTACTGTCTACCAGCATGTCTATGTGTGGTAAGGGAAAGTCATCCTTTGGACTGGCTTTGTTCAAATCCCTGTATTCTACACACATTCTGACCTTTCCGTCCTTTTTCGAAACTGGTACTATGTTGGCTAACCATTGAGGATATTCTGATGTGACGAGGAAACCCACGTCAATCGGTTTTTGTACTTCCTCTTTGATTTTGATGGCCATGTCTGGATGAGTCCGTCTCAACCTTTTTTTCACCGGTGGACATTTTGATCTTAATGGTAGATGATGTTCCACAATGCTGGTATCCAACCCTGGCATATTCTGATAGGACCAAGCGAATACATCGGGAAATAATTTGAGAAGCTTTATCAAACCTTCTTGGACAGTCGGACTGAGCAGTGCCCCAATCTTGACTTCCTTTCTCTCTTCTTCTGAACCCAAGTTGACTGTTTCCAACGACTCTTTGTGAGGTTAATGGACCTTTCCTCTTGTCTGAGTAATCGGGAGATCTCTTCTGGAATTTCTTCGTCTTCTTCTTCTTCAGCCTCAAATACCGGGAATTCAAAGTTGGGAGAAGGCATTGGACCGTATGTTTCAATGGGGTTTAAAACAAGCAATCTGCATGACGTGATGATTTGTTTTAGAAGAGATAGAAAGAATGCAAGAGTGTGTGCAGTGTATTTTCTGAAAAATGCTCGTTTTTATTATTTGAGTTGTTTTTAGGATTACCATTTTCTGAAAAACAATGAAAAGAGAAAACAACAATAAATGCCAAAATTACAGAACGACGTTATTTTATTTATGATCTTGTCGATTCTTGAAACTACAGCCCTATAAAACAAAACTCTGTCGCTTTGGGAAAAGCGAAAAGGTACATTTACTGAAAGTGAGCCCTATCAAAACATCTGTTTCACCTGGGCAGGGTGAAAGGTTAAGATAAAGACGACAATTACTTAGACTTATGAACGACTTTCGGAACATCGACAGCAACCCATTGGCGACGAACTCCTCGGTGAATCACAAAGTCTGATATCTTCTTTCTTGGTTTGTCTTCAGAAATGACACTGATTTCTGGTGGAGCAGGATCATCGGAATCTGTTTCCCAGGCAGAGTTGTTGTAGACGAACTCTTCTGTTGTATCTTGCATAGTGTTTGTACTCTTAGGTAAATCTCCCCATCCAGTTGACTAGATGTCTTTGAGTCTGATACGAGAGCTTTCAGGAGCGGTGTACTTAACCAAGTAGTCGAATTTGCCACTTGGTTGTCCTAAGGTGTCCCACACTTCTTTAGAACTGGAGGAGTCATCCCTTTCGATGACGTTGACCTCAGGAAAAGCATAGTTGATGAATTCTAGTCCTGCAAGCTTTGCAAATTCATCGTCGTGCTGGATATTTTCTGAACACCCTGAGTGTTGATCCCATGACATGGTGGGGACGCATGTATTCTTTTCAATGATGCTCAGCTGATATGCATCGTTTGGATTACTCTCTCGCCCCAAGTCTCGTGGGTACGGTTGCCAGATAGGCAGGCCATCCATTAGGCCATAATAGTCGTGGTCAAAGTTGTCTTTCATCAGAGTGTCCTCCTCTAATAAGTTTGGCAAAGCACGACATCCTTCCGGATCACAATCTCTGTATATCATTTTGACATCTGATCTTGGTATATATCTGAGACTTTGTGCGGGATAGAAAAGTGGCGTAGGCACCTCTCCTTGAGACATATAACCGTCCTCGTTAAGATATGACTTCCATTCTTCATCTGTATTAGAGGAATCACCCTCGTTGATGGTATGTACTTCTTGAGACACTGGGTGAAGGAAGCCTCCACTGTGGAAGAAGTCCTGAATGGGATGAAGACCTTCATCGTTAGTAGCAGTCTGGGTACAGGTTGAGGAAAAACCAAGAGCCTTACTTGTTTTGTTATCAGTAGGAATGATAACCTGTACCCATCCTTTTGTATTGTTACTTTTGGTCACTTCGAGAGCATCTTTGTGCGAGAAAATCGATGTTCCTTTTTATGATTGATTCTCATTACTCACTGACAGTGCTTGGAACTGGGTTCCTACAACCTCCTCTGGTTCTACACAAGTGGACGATGATAGGTTACTCACGATCAAGGCTTGTTCTCCACAGACTGTGACTAGTTGGTCGTTCTTGACAAACTTAAGCTTTTGGTGAAGTGTCGAAGTGACTGTCCCAGCCTCGTGTATCCAAGGTCTTCCTAACAAATAGCTGTATGCTTCCCGGATGTCCATGACCTGGAAAGTGTGAGGTCCGATAGTTATGGGAAGGTCGACTTTGCCGATAACCAGTTTTTGGGATCCGTCAAACGCTTTGAAGAAGACCTCACTGTGTCATACCCCAAATTTTGACCACTAAGATTTCTCATCATTGGGTAAATCATCACCACAATATGGGTAAACCATCATACCTCATCAATCTCCCCAAAGATGGGTGAGCATTCACTACTATCAAAGATTAGGGTTTCTAGCCCTCTCAGAGCCTTTAGACAAAGGATCAATCAAGAAATGACATGATCTTCAACTTGTCTAACCTCTCAAGTAATCCACAAAGGATCAAGAGGACTCCCACTTCAAGGATTAAGCACAAGGCTGCTCCCTTCTAGGTGGATTAAGCCTCAAGATCGCCAGTGTCACCAAATTAGGGTTTTGGTCGACTAGGGCCTCCAGATGGAAAATTTCCTCTGGGCATGAGCCAATGCTTCAAAGCATAACCTAATATACTCCATGGAACATCATGGACCCAATCATCAAGTCAATTTAGCCTCAGGGGATGCATTCATAAAAAATCAGGAATTAGGGTTTCTTGACCTAATTCTCCCCTAAGTTGACTTTTGGGACAAAACATGAGCCAAGGCCTCAAGAGAGGATTTGAGGGTCTCTAAAATACCACATTGATCCATTTGTAACAATGGATTGATCCAAGAAGCTTGAGCAACAAGTTTCAATTCCATCAAAACCACAATTAGGGTTTCGCGGGAAAAGTCAATTGTTCCTTTGACTTTTGACCAAGACATGATCCCAAACCCTAAGACATGATTCAATACACCCTATGACACCTATGAAATTAATCCATCAAGTTTGATTTAGGTTAAGGACTTGATTTCATAGAGGATCGCACAGTTTGGAATCCATCTGACAAAAAGTCAACTATGCATAAAAGTCAACTTTGACTTTTTGAGATTTTTCACAATTATGGTTCTTTAACCCTAAAATGATGTTAATGTGTGATTGGAATCATAATTCATCAAGAAAAATCAAGAAAAGTGGGATAACTTGTAAAATGGGTAACCATAAAAAACTTAGAAATTTTCTAAGTTATGGAACAAAGTGGCTAGGGTACCAACTTTGGAGGATCATAACTCCTAAACCACAAGGCCATTTTTCCCATTCAAAGCTGGATGTGTAGCTCTCATGGCACTTTTTTCCAACACTTAGTGAAATTTTCACTAAGTCAGAATCTGCCTTCACTTTTTTCCAAATGTAGGGGCATTTTTCACTTGGATCCAAAAAGTATCAAAACCAACTATGATCAAACAATTGTTGTATCATATGAGGGATTTCCAAAATGGCCAAGAAATCCATCAAACTCCACTTGAGCTATGAGATATGACAATGCCAAAATGCCTTGCTGCAAACTGTCATGGCAAGGCAGCTTTGGGAGTTTTGCTCGATTTGCTCAAATTTTGCAAAGGGGAAGCAACTCTATCCATCTAAACACCTCAAGGGGGGGGGGACCAAGGAGGGACAAATACTGATCCATCAGCCTCCCAAGTCTTTGGAACCAAAAGTAGCATGCCAAACCTAGAAATGCCTAAAAGAGGGACAAGACTCCAATTTTGGATTGGAGCATTTAATGGATGCACCAAGGTGGCATGGACTGAGCCATTCCCAACTGAATTCAGTCAAGACTTATCCAAGACCAAGGGAACCAGCAGCTTGTGCCATAACCTCTAGCCATTGACTAGAGGAGACTTGGATTCTCATTGCTCAACATTAGCCACACCTCTGCTGCAGTTGCCATTCACTATTGCAGCCAAAACAAACTTGCTCTACTATAAATAGAGCTCATTTGTGATAAGTTTGAGTACACCAAAGCCATCAAACAGATGCTTTCCTCAAAATCTCCTTCTCACTTCCAAGTTTGCCTTCCAAAGCAAGTCACTTTCGGGTTTTGAGTTTGAGAGCAATTCCAACCAAACCAATCACACACACACCTCATAAACATCATATAGAAGTGATCCAAACACTCACATAACATCTGGAACACCAAAATCACAAAATCACTAGCCAATTGCTCAAGTTCTTGACAAATTTGCAGTTGGGGTACCATCTCAAGTTCTAGATCATTTCCATTCATTCCAAGCATCCAGACACACTCCATAGCACCTAGGGAAGCTGTCCATATCCTTGGAACCAAGTTGTAACACCTCTAACACAAAACACGATCACTAGCTGTAAGGGGTAAGCATGAGCTCTTCCAACTCTATGATCCATGCATTTTTTGGTGCACAATAATTTGGCCATATGTTCATAATCATGCATGGAGTGTTTTCCCTCAATCAATTACTTTGTTTGAATCGTGTATGGAATTTTCGAGCCTTCATGCAAATTTTAGGGTTCTTGAGGTTTCTCTTTGATTTCTTATTCCATGCTTAAAATAAATGAAATTAAAGACCATAGACATGATCGTGAGGTGAAAACGAGCAAATTGATATGTAGATTGCATGATATAATCAAGTATTCAGTGAGATTGGATAGAAAATGCAAATCTGCAGAAACAGAGGGTGGCGCGTGTTCTTGCCATGTTCTTGGCGCCATTTTTGAATATTTGAATATTTGAATTTTGTGATTTTATTTAATTAAAAATTAATTTCTCTCTGAGTTTTAATGATTTTGAGTTGATTCTTTTTTTAATAATTATCAAAAATGTTAAATTATTTTATTTTACCAAAAAATCCCAAAAATATTATTTATTTCATATATTTGATATTTTTGCAAATAATTAATGTTTTATTTGTTTTTAACATTTAAAATATTTTTTCGCCCATGATTTTCCAAACTTAATTGATTTCCAATCATTTTGTGGATATAAACATGATTTTTCAAACAGTAATCCAAGATCACAATTTGTTTTTCACACATGTTTAACAATTTTGATCATTTTAATTGAATTTTTATTCAATTAAAATATATCTTTGAAAACAAATTAGGGTTTTGATTAATTCAACACTCATCAAACTTTTTAAAACACTTTTAGGCCTCTAGTAGAGTGTAAGACCCAACCCTTTTTGAAAACCAAAATGATTTAGGCCTCAGTGTATTGTATAAGTCCCGATACCATCAAAAAGTTCGGCGCGATCGTCGCCTTTTTAACAAAAACCCATGGGCTTCTCCTTGAGCTATAAGACCCATATTTATTCATTTTCTAACTCTTTGGGCCTCTAATAGAGTGTAAGACCCAATCCCCTTTTAACCAAAACCTTTTTTGGGCCTCAGATATTGTATAAGTCCCTCTGCGTTAAAAGAAAATCTCGGCGCGATCGTCATTTCAAAACAAGACCCTGGGCCTCTCCTTGAGCTATAAGCCCCACCACTTGTATAAAAATACACCTTTTGGCCTCTTGAGAGAGTGTAAGACCCTTTCCCTTTGTACAAAAAACCTTTTTGGGCCTCAGTCACTTGTATAAGTCCCTGTACAAATTCAAAACAACAGTGCAATCACTGATAAAACCCTGGGCCTCTCCTTGAGCTGTAAGCCCCAACTATCTTTTCAAAGTACTTTATCCTTTGATTTTGAATATCATATTGTTATCAAAGCTTTCTTTGTTGAGCAACTAATAAAACATCATGGAAGCTCTACAACCGAGTAAGTGTTTACCCGCTTTCTTTATCCGCTTTCATATATATATATATATATAACTGTATTGTGGGGCTGCTCACTGTAAGTCTCCTTTCACAAACTTTTATATACTTGTCAAATATCAACTGTGTAATACTAGTATAATTATTTAGAGTTTTCCCCGACAACTACGTCTAGAACTAGGTAAAGTCTGTTGGTCACTCTTAAATACAAACAAAACTAGATCCCCATAGGATTACCAGACACAGTCTTCCTTCCTCTTGGGGTTAAACAATATGGAGACGTGAAAGGCAGCATTCTCGGTGAACCCTTTCTCAGACTGTCACCCTTAGATATTGTCAAAGAGACTCTACTCCCCAGAGTTGATCTATTCTTCGTGAATAACATCTCTTGAGTTTCTTCCAAATTCTCGGACTTTCCTGGCTTGATCTATTCTCTGTGAATAGCATGTCTTGAACTTCTCAGGGTTTGGGTACCCACAGGCTTCCTAAAAGCATCCCCGCCTCCTCTTAGGCATCGTACAAGGACCCATCGGCTTCTTAAAAGCTTTCATGCCTTCTCTTGGGCTTAGTACAAGGACCCAGAGACCTCTACAGGTATAGGAATAGAACCTAGTCATCAATTTGCTAGAGCTGTCTTTCTGAGTCAAGTGTCAGAACACTTAATGGGTTAACCTTCATCCCTTTACATACCAGCCTTCTCTTGGGCATCATACAAAGATCATTCACTATCTGAGAATCGATTTCTCAAAACACCAGTAGACTTGGACAATCTCAATACCCTCTGGATTTTCCATTTCCTTAAAGAACAGGAAATAACCCTGATCCTCTGATCAGTACCAAAGCACAACCTTACCTTTAATCGTTCCTTTTATAAGATTTGATTTTCTCTTTTATCCAACATACTGGACCTGTCATTAAACTGAAACAGTCGCCAACGGATAGCCTCCTCTTGGGGTTTGTACAACGATTCTCCCCAGCGGAGCTAACCTTTTAGCCTCCATCTCAGGCTTGGTACGAGATACAAAAACACTCTCTTGTTGAGTATAAAAGACTCTCTTGTTGAGTCAATCACCTTTTAGCCTCTATCTCGGGCTTCGTACGAGATACAAAAATTCTCTTGTTGAGTATAAAAGACTCTTTTGTTGAGTCAATCACCTTTTAGCCTCCATCTCGGGCTTCGTACGAGATACAAAAACACTCTCTTGTTGAGTATAAAAGACTATCTTGTTGAGTCAATCACCTTTTAGCCTCCGTCTTGAGCTTCGTACAAGACACTTATAAAAACACTCTCTTGTTGAGTATAATGACACTCTCTTGTTGAGTCAACCCTTTTAGTCTCTATCTCGGGCTTCGTACAAGACAGATAAAACGCACCCTCTTGTTAGGTCAATAACCTCCTCTTAGGCTTTGTATAAAGAACCCTCGGTTGAGCCACTCAACCCTTTTAGCAACCAACATGTGCCTTGCTCACATCATAAAAACATTAACAACTCCTTTTCCTTCATCTGATTGCTGTAAGCGGCAAGCCTCTGGATTATTTACATCCACGCCACTGTCCCTCTTTTAGCATGAGAAATTCCTAAGGAAAGATGACATTGCTCTACACTGAGTTAAAGTCTTCTCCTTCAGGTTAAAATCCCCTATAAAGGAAATTATGGCATTGCTGGATTCATATATCCCAGTTAAAGTAATTCTCCTTTTATAACAAGTCATCCAACAGTCGTGACAAACAGACCAAATACCCTTCTTTAGAGATAACAAATTCTTTCTAAAGTCAAAACCCTTTAGCTTCACATCTTGGGCTTCGAACAAGATACAAATAAACCCTTCAGCTTTATATCTTGGGCTTTGAACAAGATACAAATCACCTTTAGCTTCACGTCTTGGGCTTTGAACTAGACACCAAAATGACCTTTTTCCTCCCATAGAATAGGAGGAACTATGATCGCTCTGATTTCCCGGTTTCGTTAAACGGGAATACGTAGGCATAAGATTGAAAAAAATCTTAGCGAGCACACTAATAAAAAAAACCCAAAATCCAGTATCTCCACCAAATCAACCCAAAAGCATCAAATATAAACACAGTATCAAAAACCTCACCAATAGTCTAAATAACGTGTTCTCAGGCAAAATAACCAAAGATGGGGCCCCACCTCCACATAGCATCTGTAACCTAACAGACCGCTGTTCAAACTCAGTATGCAAGCAGGGTTAATTGGAGACATCTATTTCCCTTCCTTAATCAGCTCAATAGGATAAAAAATGAATCGAACTGTAGTACCCGTGAGATCGTGACTCAGGACCACAAAAATCGCGCAACAGAAAAAATGGCGCCCACCGTGGGGCCCGTCTTCTCTTTCTTACCATCTTTGGTCGAAAACCCTGAGTTCTCAAAATTTCACAGAAATGGCAACTCTGCTGGGGAGTCATTGTCTGTATAGGATCATAAGACTAGAGGTCTATGATGATTAAGACAAATATATATACTGCTTTTCCTAATTGATATATGTGTTTATTTTTCTGCTAATGGGAATGCATGTGATGCCGCATGTGGAAAGATTGAGTATACACCTAAGATAGGTGATGGCAATGCGGGTAATCTTACTGGGAGTGAATTCCAGTTAAGAGCCCCCGATCGACCATCAAACTCGGTGGAGACTCCCTTTGCAGATACATTGCCTATACGACTTCGGTTGTTGAAAGTAGTGTGGTCGACTGGGTTATCGGAGAAGCTAAGGTTTTTAGTATACTTAAGCCATTTTGTAGTGCGGAAGCTATCAGAAATAGTTGTCACGCGATACTACCCTCATCTGAGATCACTCTAGGATGCATCAGCTCGCTGGCGATCTGCTTGCTGTTGTTATCCCAAGAGGGGTCAATGATTTTACGGACAGGTACAAAAAATCACCAGTATAAACCTTTGGGGGGGGGGGGGGTAGAGCCTTGACTTCATGACACCGACCCTTTGACCCCATGTTTTTTCTATGTTTTTGTGTGCTGTATTCATACATTCATCTAAAAAACATTAAAATAAAGAAAAATTTTCTCTTCTAGTCTCTCTTTTTCAAATTAAACTAAGACAATGATTGCAAATGTCAGATAAAGGGATTGCGCTAATGGATTTCGGTAGAAGTAAAACTCATAAGTATACCTTCAAGGTTCCAAAGTTAGAGGATTTGAGAGGTCTGGCGAGAATGATCACAACCCAAGAGGCTTTCAGAGCCAAGTATGGAGGATTGCTGTCCTTATTAAGGGTCCATGTAATCGAAGGAATCCTGTCCACACTGATCCAGTTCTACGATCTGGTCTATCACTATTTCATATTCCCGGATTATCAGCTAGCACCAATACTGGAGGAGTACTCTCACTTGACTGATCTGCATATCACTGATCAAGCTCCCTTTTCTAGACTGAAAGAGATTCCAAAGGATCAAACCATTGCAAGAGCAATTTATTTGGACGAGTCAGAAGTCAGGACTCACATGACCACTAAGGGTGGCATCCAAGGTTTGCCAGCCCAATTCTTGATAAGGAAAGCCCTGTATTTTTCCAATATAGGAAACGTGGCCGCTTTCGAGAGCATCTTTGTTTTGCTCACCTACGTGTTATTTTTGTTTCCCAACATCGATAACTTTGTAGATATCAATGCCATTAAGATATCTCTGAACGGAAACCCTGTACCGACCTTACTCGCAGATGCGTATCATTCAGTACATTTAAGGAATTTATACAGTGGAGGAATGATCACGTGTTGTGTGCCCCTACTGTACAAATGGGTCACTTCCCATTTGCCCAAGTCTGCTGCATTTTGGGATCAAAAGAACACTTTACGTTGGTCGCAGAGAGTCATGTCTCTTACCAACTCTGACATCGATTGGTACAATTGAATATACGACGGGATCAGAATCGTTGACCGTTGTGGAAATTTCCCAAATGTACCCCTTATAGGAACTAAGGGAGGAATCAATTATCACCCGGTATTAGTTCGTCGTCAATTTGGATACCCAATGAGGCATGTCCCGCGTAATGCTCATCTGGAAGGTCTTTTCTTCAAGGAAGGAGAAAATGACAGGGCACTAAAGACAGAAATAGTGCATGCTTGGAAACACGTTCATAGGAAAAGACGAGAGTCTCTAGGAAAACCGGACTGTGTCTCGATGGAGCCTTATCTCCACTGGGTACAAACTAGAGCTCTCAAGCTGAGGATGTCTTACCCTCGTCAGGAAGTTCTTCCATTAAGGGACTCTGCCCTTTATTTTATGCCTGAGATGGAAAAGCTTCAGGTTACTCTCAGCAAAGTTCAGCAGGAGAAGAGGTCTTGGAGGAACAAGTACCGTATTCTCAATGTGGAGTGCAGGAAAATACAACAGCTATTAAGAGAAAAAGATGCTCTAATTGAAATTTTAGAGCAACATGCTGTAGAAAATCAGGACGACCAAAGGAATTTGCTCGCTCCTTTCACTTGGCAAAGGAATGACAACCCGACAACGGCCCAAGAGCCCCGGTCAAAGAAAAGGAAAGTACCAGAACCAACACCTGAGCTCTCTTCAGAAAGGACTCAGGATCCATTAGTTTAGATTTCCTTTCGCAGCACTATGTAAATTACTGTATTTCCATTTCCACAATCCTTTGAATTCAATAAAACGGGGTTCCCCCACTGTTTGATATTTGCAATCCAATTGTCGAAGTTTACTTTGAATAAACATATAACATATATAATCATTGCATATCATTCATCATTCTCGTATAACGCATTCTTTTTACCTACGAATCTCACGTTTGCGTCTCGATTCTAGAGTCAAACTGTCTCATTCGTTTAATACTCGGGCCAATCGTCAGAAAAAGATGGATGATCTCGAGGAAGAGAACAGAGAGTTGAGGGAAGAGATCGATACTCTAAAAGAAGATCTGAGAAAGCTTCATTACAACATGCAGGCTCTAGTAGAAGCTCAAATGCAACAACAAAGGACTGTGATCTCAGAGATCACATCAACGCCCATAATGGAGAAGTCTGATCCTAGGTATAAAATGCCGAAAGATCGTCCCTGAGGCATGCCACTTAACTATATCCCGGAAGGATATATTCCGCCGATCGCTGAGGATCAGGGAACCGCAGCAGGAACCGCTGGGCCTGAAGGTTACAAACTTCGGGAAAGCGAAGATACCAGGGGCATGACAGTAACTCCTGAAGGTTACAAACTTCGGGAGGCACCGAGAGTCTCGGCCATAATGACTATACCACCACCCGTGGTGCACACTGTCCCGGAAGGACAGATTCCACAGTTACCTTCTGGTGGAAACGACAGCATGTTCGATAGAATGAATGAATTCCAGGAACAATTCATGGAAATGTAAAAAGAACTGCAAGCCATTCGCAGTCAGGATCTATTCGGAAAGGACGCCGCAGACCTTTGTTTGGTCCCCAATGTGAAAGTTTCGCACAAATTCAAAGTGCCCGAATTTGAAAAATACAGGGGTAACTCTTGCCCTCAAAGCTAGTTGGTGATGTATGCTCAGAGGATGTCAACTCAAACAGAGAACCAACAGCTACTGATCCATTATTTTCAGGATAGTTTAACGGGTGCCGCACTCAAATGGTACATGGGATTAAACCGCACTACGATCACCACTTTCAGAGATCTTGGCGCTGCCTTCGTTCAACAGTATAAGTATAACCTGGACATGGTACCAGATAGAGATCAACTCAGAGCCATGTCACAGAAGGATAAGGAAACCTTTAAGGAATACGCTCAGAGATAGCATGAAATTGCCGCCCAGATTTCTCTACCTCTTGAGGAAAAAGAGATGACAAAGATTTTCTTGAAAACCTTAAGCTCATTTTACTACGACATAATGGTTGCCAGTGCGCCCAGTGACTTCACCGAAATGGTAGGCATGGGAGTTCGTCTTGAGGAAGCAGTCCGAGAAGGACGTTTAGTTAAAGACGCTGGATCATCGAGTAGTACAAAACGACATGGTAGTGCTCTCCCTAAGAAAAAAGAGCAGGATATTGGGAATATCTCTCTCGGAAAGCAAAGGCGACGTTACCAACCAGTAGCAGCTGTAACTCCTACTATTAACCCTATGCCTATTCCTACGTATCAACCTCAGGTTGCACAGAGCCAACCTAATCAACAGTAATATCAGCAAAGGACACAACAGCCTCTTCAGCAGGCTCGTCCTCAGTACAACAACAACCGTACAACGCGACCACCAGGGTTCGACCCTATACCCATGTTGTACGTGGAATTGCTTCCATTATTACTGGTCAAGGGGCACATCCAAACTAAGTCTTCTCTTACAGTACCGAAAAATCCACCTTTTTGGTTCAAAACGGATCAGACTTGTCCTTACCATCAAGGAAGACCAGGGCATAACATAGAAAAATGTCTCAGTTTCAAATCCGATGCGCAAAAGCTTGTTAGGAGAGAGGTCTTATCTTTCAAAGATATGAATCCAAACATTCGTACAAACTCGTTGCCTCAACGCAAGAAAGCTACGGTAAATTTGATAGAGGGAGAGTCTAATGACATCTATCAAATTCATGATGTACTCTTATTGAGGACCAATCTGGTCAAGATGCATCGCAGACAGAGTGGGTATGGGCATATACCACCTCATAACTATCACCATTGTAATATCTGCTCTAAGAACAATCAGGGATATTCTATGGTGCAAACAGCTCTGTAGGAACAATTGGATCTCAGATGGATCCAAGAGCATCGAGTTCGTGGAGTCAACATGACCTATATAAATTCCGACATCATTCAGAACCACGACATCCGTGCAATGAATGTCAACTTGGTGGCGATGAACTCAAGGCAAAGCCAGTACCATAATCTGCCATGGCACGATTACAATTCCTGTCTGACTTGCTCGGTAAACAAACAGGGATGCTCTTTCGTACAAGAGGCCCTCCAGCGTTAGATGGATCTTGGGTGGATCCAGGACTACCTGTCATACCACAAATTTTGACCACTAAGATTTCCCATCATTGTACAAATCATCATCACAATATGGGTAAACCATCATACCTCATCAGTCTCCCCAAAGATGGGTGAGCATTCACTACCATCAAACTTAGGGTTTCAAGCCCTCTCAGAGTTCTTAGACAAAGGATCAATAAAGAATTGACATAATCTTCAACTTGTCTAAACCCCTCAAACATCCACAATGGATCAAGAGGACTCCCACATCAAGGATTAAGCACAAGGTTACTCCCTTCTAGGTAGATCAAGCCTCAAGATCGCCAGTGTCACCAAATAAGGGTTTTGGTCGACCAGGGCCTCCAGTTGGAAATTTTCCTCTGGGCATGAGCCAATGCTTCAAAGAATAACCTAATATACTCCATGGAACCTCATGGACCCAAGTATCAAGTCAATTTGACCTCAGGGGATGCATACATCAAAAATCAGGAATTAGGGTTTCTTGACCTAATTCACCCCTAAGTTGACTTTTGGGACAAATCATGGGCCAAGACCTAAAGAGAGGATTTGAGGGTCTCTAATACACCACATTGATCCATTTACAACAATGGATTGATCCAGGAAGCTTGAGCAACAAGTCTCAATTTCATCTGAACCACAGTTAGGGTTTCGCGAGAAAAGTCAACTGTAACTTTGACTTTTGACCAGGACATGCTCCCAAACCCTAAGACATGATTCAATACACCCTATAACACCCATGGAACATGTCCATCAAGTTTGATTTAGGTCAAGGACTTGATTTCCTAAAGGATTGTACAGTTTGGAATTCATCGGATAAAAAGTCAACTTTGACTTTTTGAGATTTTTCAAAATTATGGATTTTTAACCCTAAAATGATGTTAATGTATGATTTGAATCATCATTCATCAAGAAAAATCAAATAAAGTGGGATAACTTGTAAAAGGGGTAACCATAAAAACTTAGAAAATTTTCTAAGTTATGAACAAAGTGGCAAGGGTACCAACTTTGGAGGATCATAACTCCTAAACCACAAAGCCATTTTTCCCCATCCAAAGCTTGATTTGTAGATCTCATGGACCTCTACAAAAACTTCAACTAGACCTCATTCTAATTCTTCATGGATTTTGAGTTATAGATTGATCAAAATCACAAAAAGTGAAAATGTCACTTTTTTCCAACACTTAGTGAAATTTTCACTAAGTCAGAATCTGCCTTCACTTTTTTCCAAATGTAGGGACATTTTTCACTTGGATCCAAAAAGTATCAAAACCAAATATGATCAAACAGTTGTTGTATCATATAAGGGCTTTCCAAAATGGCCAAGAACATCACCAAATTCAATTTGAGCTAAGAGTTATGGTAGTGGCAAAATGCCTTGCTGAAAACTGCCAAGGCAAGGCAGAATTTTGCATTTTTGGTCAATTTGCCAAAATCAGCCAATTTCAAGCCTTGTCATCATCTTGGACACATCTGAGGATCAAATCTAAAGGGGACAATCACTAAGCCAAACCTCCAAAGTCCTTGGAACAAGAAGTAGCATGCCCAACCTAGAATTGCCTAAAAGAGGGACAAGACTCCAATTTTGGATTGGAGCATTTAATAGATGCTTAGAGGTGGCATGGACTGACACATTTGCAACTGAATTCAGTCAAGATTCCTCCAACAAGTAGGGAACCAAAGCTCTGTGCTCTAACCTCTAGTCAATGGCTAGAGGAGACTTAGATTTTCATTTGCCAACATTGGCCAAACCTCTGCTGCAGTTGCCATTCACTATTGATCCCAAAACAAACTTCCTCTACTATAAATAGAGCTCATTGGTGCTCAGTTTGAGTACACCAAAGCCATCAAACAGATGTTTTCCTCAAAATCCCTTTCTCTTGGCAAAAATGCCTTCTTTAGCAAGGTAACTCTGAGTTTTTGAGTTTGAGAGCTTTTTCAATTAAACCAATCACACACACACCTCATAAACATCATATGTAGGTGATCCAAACTCTCACAAGTGACCTGTAATCACAAAATCACAAAGTCACCTCTCAAAACCTCAAAATAGGCTTTTTGTGCATTTTTCAAGCCATGTCTTGATTCAGTCACTTTCCAAACCAGATAAAACCTCAAACACACTCCAAATATCATCCTTGAACTGTCCCAAATGGTGCCACACATCTGGAACACCATTTGAGAGAGTTGCTATTTTGGTCACTTTTAACCCCTTTTGCAAGAAAGGGCCAGTTTGTGTTTTTGCAGGTACCAGCTGATTCCAATCATCCTAAAAGCTTCTAAGGGATCATTTGAGTGTGTCTAAAGTATCAAATCATTTATGGAACAAGAGGCTTGACAGATTGCACAAAAACTCCAAAAAGCTCAAAAAGAGGTAAGCTTCATGACTTGAAGGTATCTCTGAGTTTTTGAGTTAGAGAGCATTTCCATCACATATCATGATCCAAACACCTCTAATATGTTGTATATAAGCTGTTCAAACACTAACATGTGACCTGTAACACCAAAATCTCAAAGTCCCCTCTCAAAACCTCAAAATTGGACTTTTTTGCATTTTTCAAGCCATGTCTTGATTGAGTCACTTTCAAAACCAGATAAAACCTAAAACACACTTCAAATATCATCCTTGAACTGTCCCAAATGGTTCCCCACATCTGGAACACCATTTGAGAGAGTTGCCATATTGGTCACTTTTGCCCCTTTTGCAAGAAAGGGCCAGTTTCTGTTCCTGAGGTTTCCAGCTGATTCCAATCATCTTAAAAGCTTCTGAGGGATCAATTGAGAGTGTTCAAATCATTGGATCACTTCTGGCACTAGGAACTTGACAGATAGCACAAGGAGCTTGAAGAGGTAAGTGCATCATCACTTGAACTTTCTGAAATATGCATTGCTTTGAAGTCCACTGATCATAAACATCTCATACATGTTATATATGTTGTGTTTGAACCAATTTGCCATGTAATTCTTGCTTGTACCATGTGTTAGTATAGAAAATGCAATTATAGGCCAATTTCAAAAACACTATCGGGTTTTTAAATATGGACCTCATCTAAAAAAACCAAAACCACCATTGGATTCCTTGTGAAATTTTAGGCAGGATGGACCTAAATTTTGTCCCAATCCATGGAGAAATGAGGAAGTTACAGCCGTTACGTTTTTGGCCCAAAAGCTGGCTTGCGTTGCCTTGCCCAGGCCTAAAACAAGGCATGCCTTATGTATTTCTAGGGTGGCTTTGATACACGAATGTATCACCACCCCAGCGGTAGAAGGTGCACACTGCAACCTTGAGGTCTGGGGTTTGAATCCCCCTCGCCCTATACCCCTTTTTTTTAACCCTTTTTCCATTTTTTTAATAATTGTCATATTATTTTAAATGATTTGGAAAATTAATTTCTATTTCAATTTTAATTATTTTTTATTGGTTCTTTTTGCAAAAAATCACAAAAATGTTAAAATATTTTATTTCACAAAAAAATCAAATTTATATTATTTATTTAATAGAGTTGGTATTTTTGTGAATAAATTCATTTTTTATTGTTTTTAAACATTTTAAAAATGAATTATCACCTTGGAAATCCAAACCAAATGAGTTTTTATTCATCTTGTGATTAAAACATCATTTTTTCAAACCTCAACCAAAAATCACAAGTTGTTTATTCAAACTTATTTGGTGTTTTATCATTTTTTATTAATTCTCTTTAAAGAATTACTTTTAAAAAATGATAAAATTAGGGTTTCTTTGATTTTCACCCTAACAAATCTTTTTTCAAACACTTTGGGCCTCTTGATAGAGTGTAAGTCCCACCCCTTTGTAAATAAATCAATTTTGGGCCTCACACATTGTATAAGTCCCTCTGTATATTTTCAAAAGTTCGGCGCGGTCGTCGCCATTTAAAACAAAATCAATTGGGCTTCTCCTTGAGCTATAAGACTAATATTTATTCATTTTCAAACTCTTTGGGCCTCTAGTAGAGTGTAAGACCCAATCCCTTTTCAACCAAAACAATTTTGGGCCTCAGACATTGTATAAGTCCCACTGCATTTTCAAAAATCTCGGCGCGGTCCCCAATGTAAAAATCAAATAACCTGGGCTTCTCCTTGAGCTATAAGTCCCACTTCTTTTCTTTTAAAACAATCTTTGGGCCTCTAATAAAGTGTAAGACCCAACCCATTTGTACAAAAAACCTTTTTGGGTCTCAGTCATTGTATAAGACCCATTACAGTTTACAAACAACGGTAAAATTGTTGTTTTCATCTGGGCCTCTCCTTGAAGTATAAGCCCCAATAATCTTTTTAAAACAACTTCCCTTTTGATTTAGATTCAATATATATGTTGTTATCAAAACTTTCTTTAATTTCTTTGAAGAACTAACAATACAACATAGAAGCTTGCTCGCCTGTAAGTTTTATCTGCTTTCATTTACATGCTTTAATATATATAACTGTATTGTGGGAAGATGTGCATGGTTAGTCTTCTTTCATACCCTTTTAAATACTTGTTATATATCAACTGTATATATACTAGTATAGTTATTTAGAGTTATCCCCGGTAACTAGGTCTAGAACTAGGTAAAGCCAATTTGGTCACTCTTTAAAACAGTCAAAACTAGATCCCCATAGGATTTCCAGATACAGTCTTGCCTTCTCTTGGACTTAAACAATATGGAACAAAGAGAAAGGCAGTATTCTTCGTGAACCTTTTATTAGGCTGTCACCCCTAGAAATTGTCAAAGAAATTCTACTCCCCAGAGTTGATCTATTCTCGGTAAATAGCATCTCTTGAGTTTCTTCAAACCTTAGAACTTTCACTAAATGATCTATTCTCGGTGAATAGCATTTCTTGAAATTTTCTAGGTTTGAGTCCCACAGGCTTCCTAAAAGCATCCCCGCCTCCTCTTGGGCTTTGTACAAGGACCCTCCGGCTTCTTAGAAGTTCTCATGCCTTCTCTTGGACTTAATACAAGGACCCTAAAGACCTCCTAAAGGTATAAGACAAAACTTAGTCATCCTTTGCTAGAGCATTCTTTCCAGTGTCAAATCTCTGACCAATTTTAGGGTTGATTCTCATCCCTTAAAACACCCGCCTCCTCCTTGAGGCATCATACAAAAGATAAAATTTTTCCACACCAGTAGACTTGGACAGTCTAATCCCCTTGAGTCTCAAAGACATTCTCGAGTACCCTATAAATATAGGAGAAACCCCGGATTCTGGATTAATCTCCAGCAGAATTAAAACTTGTGGGTTCTAAAACCCAGTCTCTCTCCTAAAAATCCCAAGCCAGGGTTGGTTTATCATCATCATAACACATCAGAACCTCAAGGTTTCTGATCTATCAACTCTTCTGTAATCCTCAGCATGAGTTGATTCCCCACTTGGACCTGCCTCGAGATCTCAATAATTCCCAGCAGAAGTTAGCCTCCTCTTAGGCTTTGTATCAAGATATTTCCTCAGCGAAGTCAGCCTCCTCTTGGGCTTCGTACAATGATTCCCCCCAGTGGAGCTAACCTTTTCAGACTCTCTTGTTGAGTCAATCACCGTCTCAAACTCTCTTGTTGAGTCAATCACCTTTTTCAGACTCTCTTATTGAGTCAATCACGTTCCAGACTCTCTTGTTGAGTCAACCCTTTTAGCCTCAATCTCGGGCTTTGTACGAGACATATAAAAACACTCTCTTGTTGAGTTGATCCTTTTAGCCTCAATCTTGGGCTTTGTACAAGACATAAATCATCATAACCTTCTCTCAAGCTTGGGACAAATATCTTCCCCAGCGGAGTCAATTCCTCCCAGCCTTCTTTTAGGCTTTGAGAAATAAATTCCCCAAGCAGAGTCAAACTCTTTCCCGCCTCAATCTTGGGATTTGTACAAGACACCTAAAATATCCGTAGTCGAGTCAGTAAAGTCTCCATTTAGCCTCAATCTTGGGCTTTGTACAAGGCAGATAAAGATTTCTTTCCCACTGAGTCAGTCTTCTTTTCAGCCTCAATCTTGGGCTTTGTACAAGACACATACAAATCTCCCCGGCGGAGTCAAAATCCTTTTAGCCTCAATCTTGGGCTTTGTACAAGACAGATAGAACATTTTCCCTGGAAAAGTCAAACTTTCAGCCTCCTCTTAGGCTTTGTATAATGATATCCCCAAAGAGTCAGTCTCTTTTTTGCCTCAATCTTGGGCTTTGTACAAGACACCAATATAAACCCAACCTCCTCTTAGGTTGTGGGTAAGGATTTCCCCAGTGGAGTCAATCAACCTCTTAGCTTCAACCTTGGGCTTTGATCAAGGCACACAAAAATTAACAATTCCCTCAGAGGAAGTCTAATCCCTCGTTAGAGATGACAAATTCCCTCTCAGTCAAAAACTTGTAGCTTCAATCTTGGGCTTCGAACAAGACACCAAAACATCTTTTTCCTCCCTTCGAATAGGAGGAACTACGATTGCTCTGATTTCCCTGTTTCATTTAAACGAGAATACGTAGACATAAGATTGCAAAATCTTAGCGAGCATACTAAACAAAAACCCTAGGTCCAGTACCTTCATACCAATCAAAAACTCTAGGTCCCGTACCTTACCAACACCTCGGGCAAGCCCGAAATCAAACAAAAACTCACTCACTTTCTCATATTTCCCAAGAAACTTTCCCAACCCATTAACGGATAAACACTATCAAGTACGAAGTGAAACCTAAAGCTAAGATCCTGTGTATAACCACATATAGGATGGGTAATTGACAACTACCCATTGTATAACCTGACCCCGGACCCCTCAATCTCTTTAAAGCGTCTATTCAGTTAAACATTCGCGTGCAAGGTTAGTTTTAGATAGCTTCCCTTTCCCTTCCAGCTTCACGGGATAAATAAGAAATCAGAAAGTAGCACTCCCTCCTACCATTGCGGTGAGGAAAACTCAGCGATAAAGTGGTCTCGTCACCGACAAAAATTGCTCGCTACAGAAAAATGGCGACTCTGCTGGGGAGTCATTAGAATGATCTTTGGGGCATCGTCCCCATTTTCCAACAGAAAAATGACGACTCTTCTGGGGAGTCATTGTTTGTATAGGACTAGGATTATAGCTCTTAAGAGGTCTAGGATGTTAGTTTTAGGAATAAATATATATCGCTTTTCCTACTTGATATCCGTGTTTATTTTTCCGTTAATCGGACTGTGGGTGATGCCGCATCTGGATAGTTTGAATGACACCTAAGATAAGTGATGGCACTAGACGGGTAATGTTACAGGGAGTGACTCCCAAATAAGAGACCCCAGTCGACCATCAAATCAGTGGAGACACCTTTTACGGATTCAATGCCTATACGACTTCGATTGTTGAAAGCAGATTGTTCGATTGTGGTTGTCCATGAAACTGAGGATTTAGTAGGCTGAGACCATGTTACTATTTTGTAGTGCGGAAGTTATCGGAAATAGTTGTCACGCGATACTACCCTCATTTGAGATTACTCTAAGATACTGCAGCTCGCTCGGGTGAACCAGCCTGCTGTTGTTATCCCAAGAGGGGTCAATGATTTTAAGGACAGGTACAAAAAGTCACCAGTATAACCTTTGGGGATGGGTAGAGCCATGACTTCATGACACCGAACCTTTGACCCCATGTTTTTTCTATGCTTTTGTGTGCTGCATTCATGCATTCATTTCATTAAAAAATTTAAAACAAAGAAAAAATTTCTCTTCTAGTCTCTCTTTTTCAAATTAAACTGAGACAATGATTGCAAATATCAGAGAGAAAGATTGCGTTATGGATTTTGGTAGAAGGAAGACTCACAAGTACACCTTCAAGGTTCCAAAATTAGAGGATTTAAGAGGGGGTGCAAGGATGATCATCAACCCTGATGCTTTCAGAGCTAAGTATAGAGGACTGTTGTCTCTGTTAAGGGTCCATGTAATTGAAGGAATCCTGTCTACACTCATTCAATTCTACGATCCGGTTTATCACTGTTTCACATTCCCAGATTATTAGCTAGCACCAACACTGGAGGAGTACTCTCACCTGACTGATTTACCCATTACTGACCAAGCTCCCTTTTCTGGACTGGAAGAAATTCCAAAGGATCAAACCATTGCAAGAGCAATTTATTTGGACGAGTCAGAAGTCAGGGCTCACATGACCACTAAGGGTGGAATCCAAGGTTTGCCAGCTAAGTTTTTGGTAAAGAAAGCCATGTACTTTGCTAGTATAGGAACATGACATCTTTCGAGAGCATCTTTGTACTGCTCACCTACGGGTTATTCCTGTTTTCCAACATTAATGACTTCATTGATATCAATGCCATTAAGATATTTCTGATTGGAAACCCCGTATCGACCCTGCTCGCAGACGCTTATCATATTGTACACTTAAGGAATTTATACAGCAGAGGAATGATCACATGCTGTGTACCCCTGCTATACAAATGGTTCACTTCCCACTTACCTAAGTCTGCCGCATTTTGGGATCATAAGAGCACTTTACGTTGGTCACAGAGAATCATGGCTCTTACCAACTCTGACATCGATTGGTACAATTGAATCTATGACGGGATCATAATCATTGACCGTTGTGGAAACTTCCCTAATGTGCCCCTCATAGGAACTAAAGGAGGAATAAACTATCATCCAGTTTTAGTTCGTCGTCAATTCGGATACCCGATGAGACATGTCCCATGTAGTGCTCTATAGGAAGGTCTTTTCTTCTGGGAAGGAGAGAGTGACAGAGCACTAAAGACAGAAATAGTGCACGCTTGGAAACAAGTTCACAGGAAAGGAAGAGAGTCTCTAGGAAACCTGGCTGTGTCTCTGTGGAACCTTATCTCCACTGGGTACAAACTAGAGCTCTCAAGCTGAGGATGCCTTACCCTCCTCAAGAAGTTCTTCCGTTAAAGGAATCTGTCCTTTACTTTATGTCCGATACGGAAAAACTTCAGGTTACTCTTAGCAAAGTTCAATAGGAGAAGAAGTCTTGGAAGAACAAGTACTGCATTCTCAATGTGGAGTGTAACAAAATACAGTAACTGTTAAAAGAAAAAGATGCTCTGATCGAGATTTTAGAGCAACATGCTGTAGAAAATCAAGATGACCAAAGGAATTTGCTCTCTCCTTTCACGTGACAAAGGAATGACAACCCGACAACGGCTCAAGAGCCCCGTTCAAAGAAAAGGAAAGTACCAGAACCAGCACCTGAGCTCTCCCCAGAGAGGACTCAGGATCCATTAGCTTAGACATTTCCTTTTACAGCACTTTGTAAATTACTGTATTTCCATTTCCGCAATCTTTGAGTTCAATAAAACGGGGTTTCCCCACTGTATGATGTTTGCAATCATTGCATATCATTCATCATTCTCACATAAAGCATTCTTCTTACCTACGAATCTCACGTTTGTGTCTCGGTTCTAGAGTCAAACTGTCTCATTCGTACAATACTCGGGCCAATCGACAAAAGAAAATGAATGATCTCGAGGAAGAGAACAAAGAGTTGAGATAAGAAATTGACACTCTGAAAGAAGATCTAAGAAAACTTCACAATGACATGCAAGCTCTAGCAGCAACCCAGATACAAAGGACTATGATCTCAGAGATCACATCTACACCCATAGTGGAAAAGTATGATCCTCGGTATAACATGCCTAAAGATTGTCCCTGGGGCATGCCACGTAACTATATCCCGAAAGGATATATTCCGCCGATCACGGAAGATTCAGAAACTGCAGTAGGAGCCGCTGGGCCTGAAGGTTACAAACTTCGGGAAAGCGAAGATGCCAGGGGCATGACAGTAACTCCTGAAGGTTACAAACTTTGGGAGGCACCAAGAGTCACTGTCATAATGACTATACCACCACCCGTGGTACACACTGTCCCGGAAGGGCAGATTCCCCAGATACCTTCTGGTGGAAACAAAAGTATGGACGACAAAATGAAGGAATTCCAGGAACAGTTCCTGGAGATGCAGAAGGAACTGCAAGCCATTCGCGGTCAGGATTTATTTGGAAAGGACATCGCAGACCTTTGTTTGGACCCCAATGTGAAAATTCCACACAAATTCAAGGTGCCCGAATTTGAAAAGTACAAGGGTAACTCTTGCCCTCAAAGTCATTTGGTGATGTACGCTCGGAGGATGTCAACACAGACAGAGAACCAACAACTACTGATCCATTACTTCCAGGATAGTTTAACCGGTGCCGCACTCAAATGGTATATGGGTTTAAACCGCACCAAGATCGTCACTTTCAGAGATCTTGGCGCTGCCTTTGTTCAACAATATAAGTATAACCTGGACATGGCACCGGACAGAGATCAACTTAGAGCCATGTCGCAGAAGGACAAGGAAACCTTCAAGGAATATGATTAGAGATGGCGTGAAATTGCCGCTCAAATTTGTCCACCTCTTGAAGAAAAGGAGATGACAAATATCTTCTTGAAAACCTTGAGCTCATTTTACTATGACAGAATGGTCGCCAGTGCGCCCAACGACTTCACTGAAATGGTAGGCATGGGAGTTTGTCTTGAAGAAGCGGTTCGAGAAGGACGTTTAATTAAAGATGCTGGACCATCAAGCAGTACCAAAAGATATGGTAGTGCTCTCCCTAAGAAAAAAGAGCAAGATATTGGCAATATCTCTCTTGGAAAGCAAAGGCGACGGTACCAACCAGTAACAGCTGTAACTCCTGCTATTAACCCTGTGCATGTTCCTGCGTATCAATCTCAGGTTGCTCAGAGCCAACCGAATCAACAACAATATCAACAAAGGACACAACAACCTCTTCAGCAGGCCCGTCTTCAGTACAACAACAACCGTACAACGCGACCATCGGGGTTCGACCCTATACCAATGTTGTATGCAGAACTGTTTCCATTACTACTGGTCAAGGGGCACGTCCAGACCAGGTCTCCTCTTCCAATACCGGAGAATATGCCTTTTTGGTTCAAAATAGATTAGACTTGTCCTTACCATCAAGGAGGACCAGGGCATAACATAGAAAACTGTCTCAGCTTCAATTCCGATGTGCAGAAGCTTGTCAGGAGCATGGTCTTATCCTTCAAGGATACAAATCCAAATGCTCCGACGAACCCGTTGCCTCAACACGAGAAAGCTGCGGTAAATTTGATAGAGGAAGAGTCTAAGCACAACTATCAAATTCACGATGTACTCTTATTGGGAACCAACCTGGTCAAGACGCATTGCAGGCAGAGCAGATACGGTCATGTACCATCTCATAACTATCACTAGTGTGATATCTGCTCGAAAGACAATCAAGGATGTTCTGTGGTGCAATCCGCTCTATAGGAACAGATGGATCTCGGATGGATCCAGGATCACCGAATTCGTGAAGTCAACATGACTTATACAAATTCCAACATCATTCAGAACCATAACATCCTGACAATGAATGTCAACTTGGTGGCAATGCACTCAAGGCAAAGCCAACATCATGATCTGCCACTACACGATTACGATTCCTGTCCTATTTGTTCAAAAAATGATCAGGGATGCTCTTTTATACAAGAGGCCCTCCAGCGTCAGATGGATCTTGAATGGATTCAGGATTACCGTGATAGAAGTCATTATCAAGTGAATATGATTCAAATCTTTGATATTCGTTTAATGAATACCAGCTTGGTGGAGTTGCACGCTACACAAGTCCAGCTCGGTTTTCTGACTTCGCATAATTATCAAAACTGTACAGTATGCCGTGAGAGCGACCAAGGATGTGCTTTCGTTCAAAGAACTTTGCAACACTTGTTAAACCACTGGTTGCTTCCGATCTATCATGATGAAGACACACAATAAATCAGTATGGCTGATGGGAACCCTACTAGGCATCAAAGTTAGGATGTTCAATCAATGGAAACCGACCTAGTAAGGTTACACTGTATTCAAAGCGGACGTGGTCGGGTGCCACCACACAACTATGAGCGCTGTAGAGTTTGCTCGGAGAATAATCAAGGATTCTACCTCGTGCGAACAACCCTTCAAAGTCAGTTGGACCATAAGGAAATTCAACCATGGTCAAGTTCTAGTTTAATGTCAAACTATCATCCTGATCGAGGCAAAGATGTTGTCTTAATCCTTAAGCGAGAAGTGGCCAAAGATGTGTATGCCATAATCCCTTTACTCCGTGAATCAAGAGCTCCTCTTGATAGTGGAAAGGTTCTCAATCTCGAACCAATTGAGGCTGGTTATGATGGTCAGAAAAATCAGAAGGCTCCTGTAGTTATCTATCTGTCGGGACCAGTACCGTATAAATCCAATAAGGCTATCCCTTACAAATATGGTGCAACAACAATTGAGAATGGAAAGGAAACTCCATTACCCTCCGTCGTGAATATTCCAGACATCAGTCGAGTAACACGGAGTGGTTGAATCTTCAACCGTGGAGTTGGAGAACCTAACAAAGAAGGGGAACCTCAAACAGAAGTTCCCAATCAACCAGTAGGTCAGTCCAGTGATCCCGACCTTTCAAAGAATAGCGATGAGATGCTGAAGCTCATCCAAAAGAGTGAGTACAACATTGTTGGCCAACTGTTGCAAACTCCTTCAAAAATCTCAGTGTTATCTCTTTTACTCAGTTCCGAAGCCCACAGAGAGGCTCTACAGAAAGTCTTAGAGCAAACTTTGTGGAACAAGATGTGACAATAAGACAATTTGACAACATCATCTCCAACATCACTTCTTGCAACAATTTGGGGTTTAGTGATGAAGAACTGCCGGAAGAAGCCAAAAGTCATAACATGGCACTCAATATTACAGTCAACTGCCAAGACGATGCTTTAGCCAGCGTATTGGTGGATACCAGATCAGCTTTAAATGTTATGCCAAAGTCCATATTAATGCGACTATCATTTAAAGGATCTCCGATGAGAGGCAGTGTGTAGCGCGATTTTTGTGGTCCTGAGTCACGATCCCACGGGTACTACAGTTCGATTCATTTTTTATCCTATTGAGCTGATTAAGGAAGAGAAATAGATGTCTCCAATTAACCCTGCTTGCATACTGAGTTTGAACAGTGGTCTGTTAGGTTACAGATTCTATGTGGAGGTGGGGCCCCATCTTTAGTTATTTTGCCTGAGAACACGTTATTTAGACTATTGGTGAGGTTTTTGATAATGTGTTTATATTTGATGCTTTTGGGTTGATTTGGTGGAGATACTGGATTTTGGGTTTTTTTGATTAGTGTGCTCGCTAAGATTTTTTTCAATCTTAAGCCTACGTATTCCCGTTTAACGAAACAGGGAAATCAGAGCGATCGTAGTTCCTCCTATTCTATGGGAGGAAAAAGGTCATTTTGGTGTCTTGTTCAAAGCCCAAGACGTGAAGCTAAAGGTGATTTGTATCTTGTTCAAAGCCCAAGATGTGAAGTTGAAGGGTCTATTTGTATCTTGTTTGAAGCCCAAGATGTGAAGTTGAAGGGTTTTGACTTTAGAGAGAATTTGTCATCTCTAAAGAAGGGTATTTGGTCTGTTTGTCACAACTGTTGGGTGACTGATTATAAAAGGAGAATTACTTTAACTGGGATATGTGAATCCAGCAATGCCATAATTTCCTTTATAGGGGATTTTAACCTGAAGGAGAAGACTTTAACTCAGTGTAGAGCAATGCCATCTTTCCTTAGGAATTTCTCATGCTAAAAGAGGGACAGTGGCGTAGATGTAAATAATCTAGAGGCTTGCTGCTTACAGCAATTAGATGAAGGAAAAGGAGTTGTTAGTATTTGTATGTTGTGAGCAAGGCACAGGTTGGTTGCTAAAAGGGTTGAGTGGCTCAACCGGGGTTTCTTTATACAAAGCCTAAGAGGAGGCTATTGACCCAACAAGAGGGTGCATTTTATCTATCTCGTACGAAGCCCGAGATAGAGGCTAAAAGGGTTGACTCAACAAGAGAGTGTCATTATACTCAACAAGAGAGTGTTTTTATATGTGTATTGTACGAAGCCCAAGACGGAGGCTAAAAGGTGATTGACTCAACAAGAGAGTCTTTTATACTCAACAAGAGAGTGTTTTTGTATCTCGTACGAAGCCCGAGATGGAGGCTAAAAGGTGATTGACTCAACAAGAGAGTCTTTTATACTCAACAAGAGAGTTTTTGTATCTCGTACGAAGCCCGAGATGGAGCCTAAAAGGTGATTGACTCAACAAAAGAGTCTTTTATACTCAACAAGAGAGTGTTTTTGTATCTCGTACGAAGCCCGAGATGGAGGCTAAAAGGTTAGCTCCGCTGGGGAGAATCATTGTACAAAGCCCAAGAGGAGGTTATCCGTTGGCGTCTGTTTCAGTTTACTGACAGGTCCAGTATGTTGGATAAAAGAGAAAATCAGTTCTTATAAAAGGAACGATTAAAGGTAAGGCTGTGCTTTGGTACTGATCAGAGGATCAGGGTTATTTCTTGTTCTTTAAGGAAATGAGAAATCCAGAGGGTATTGAGACTGTCCAAGTCTACTGGTGTTTTGAGAAATCGATTCTCAGATAGTGAATGATCTTTGTATGATGCTCAAGAGAAGGCTGGTATGTTAAGGGATGAAGGTCAACCCATTAACTGGTCTGACACTTGACTCATAAAGACAGCTCTAGTAAATTGATGACTAGGTTCTGTTCCTATACCTGTAGAGGTCTCTGGGTCCTTGTACTAAGCCCAAGAGAAGGCATGAGAGCTTTTAAGAAGCCGAAGGGTCCTTGTACGACGCCCAAGAAGAGGCGGGGATGCTTTTAGGAAGCCCGTGGGTCCCCAAACCCTGAGAAGTTTAAGACATGCTATTCATAAAGAATAGATCAAGCCAGGAAAGTCTGAGAATTTGGAAGAAACTCAAGAGATGCTATTCACGGAGAATAGATCAACTCTGGGGAGTAGAGTCTCTTTGACAATATCTAAGGGTGACAGTCTGAGAAAGGGTTCACCGAGAATGCTGCCTTTCACGTCTCCATATTATTTAACCCCAAGAGGAGGGAAGACTGTGTCTGGTAATCCTATGGGGATCTAGTTTTGTTTGTATTTAAGAGTGACCAACAGGCTTTACATAGTTCTAGACGTAGTTGCCGGGGAAAACTCTAAATAACTGTACTAGTATTACACAGTTGATATTTGACAAGTATATAAAAGTTTGTGAAAGGAGACTTACAGTGAGCAGCCCCACAATATATATATATATATATATATATATATATATATATATATATATATATATATATATATATATATATATATATATATATATATGAAAGCGGATAAAGAAAGTGGGTAAACACTTACTCGATTGTAGAGCTTCCATGATGTTTTGTTAGTTGCTCAACAAAGAAAGCTTTGATAACAATATGATATTCAAAATCAAAGGAGAAAGTACTTTGAAAAGATAGTTGGGTCTTACAGCTCAAGGAGAGGCCCAGGGTTTTATCAGTGATTGCACTGTTGTTTTGAATTTGTATAGGGACTTATACAAGTGACTGAGGCCCAAAAAGGTTTTCTGTACAAAGGGAAAGGGTCTTACACTCTCTCAAGAGGCCCAAAGGTGTATTTTTATACAAGTGGTGGGGCTTATAGCTCAAGGAGAGGCCCAGGGTTTTGTTTTGAAATGGCGATCGCGCCGAGATTTTCTTTTAACGCAGAGGGACTTATACAATATCTGAGGCCCAAAAAAGGTTTTGGTTAAAAGGGGATTGGGTCTTACACTCTATTAGAGGCCCAAAGAGTTTGAAAATGAATAAATATGGGTCTTATAGCTCAAGGATAAGCCCATGGGTTTTTGTTAAAAAGGCGACGATCGCGCCAAACTTTTTGATGGTATCGGGACTTATACAATACACTGAGGCCCAAATCATTTTGGTTTTCAGAAAGGGTTGGGTCTTACACTCTACTAGAGGCCCAAAAGTGTTTGAAAAAGTTTGATGAGGGTTGAATTAATCAAAACCCTAATTTGTTTTCAAAGATATATTTTAATTGAATAAAAATTCAATTAAAATGATCAAAATTGTTAAACATGTGTGAAAAACAAATTGTGATCTTGGATTAATGTTTGAAAAATCATGTTTATATCCACAAAATGATTGAAAATCAATTAAGTTTGGAAAATCATGGGGGAAAAATATTTTAAATGTTAAAAACAAATAAAACATTAATTCTTTGCAAAAATATCAAATATATGAAATAAATAATATTTTTGGGATTTTTTGGTAAAATAAAATATCTTAACATTTTTGCGAATTAATTTTTGAATCAATTAAATAAAATCACAAAATTCAAATATTCAAATATTCAAAAATGGCGCCAAGAACATAGCAAGAACACGCACCACCCTCTGTTTCTGCAGATTTGCATTTTCTATCCAATCTCACTGAATACTTGATTATATCATGCAATCTACATATCAATTTGCTCGTTTTCACCTCACGATCATGTCTATGGTCTTTAACTTCATTTATTTTAAGCATGGAATAAGAAATCAAAGAGAAACCTCAAGAACCATAAAATTTGCATGAAGGCTCAGAAACTCCATACACAATTCAAACAAAGTAATTGATTGAGGGAAAACACTCCATGCCTGATTATGAACATATGGCCAAATTATTGTGCAGCAAAAAATGCATGGATCATAGAGTTAGAAGAGCTCATGCTTACCCCTTGCAGCTGGTGATCGTGTTTTGTGTTAGAGGTATTACAGCTTGGTCCCAAGGATATGGACAGCTTCCCTAGGTGCTATGGAGTGTGTCTGGATGCTTGGAATGAATGGAAATGATCTGAAACTTGAGATGGTACCCCAACTGCAAATCTGTCAAGAACTTGAGCAATTGGAAAGTGATTTTGTGATTTTGGTGTTCCAGATGTTATGTGAGTGTTTGGATCACTTCTATATGATGTTTATGAGGTGTGTGTGTGTGATTGGTTTGGTTGGAATTGCTCTCAAACTCAAAACCCGATAGTGACTTGCTTCGGAAGGCAAACTTGGAAGTGAGAAGGAGATTTTGAGGAAAACATATGTTTGATGGCTTTGGTGTACTCAAACTGATCACAAATGAGCTCTATTTATAGTAGAGCAAGTTTGTTTTGGCTGCAATAGTGAATGGCAACTGCAGCTGAGGTTTGGCCAATGTTGAGCAATGAGAATCCAAGTCTCCTCTAGCCATTGACTAGAGGTTAGGGCACAGGCTGCTGGTTCCCATGGTCTTGGATAAGTCTTAACTGAATTCAGTTGGGAATGGCTTAGTCCATGCCACCTTGGTGCATCCATTAAATGCTCCAATCCAAAATTGGAGTCTTGTCCCTCTTTTAGGCATTTCTAGGTTTGGCATGCTACTTTTGGTTCCAAAGACTTGGGAGGCTGATGGACCAGTGTTTGTCCCTCCTTGGTCCCCCCTTGAGGTGTTCGGATGGATAGAGTTGCTTCCCCTTTGCAAAATTTGAGCAAATCGAGCTAAACTCTCAAATCTGCCTTGCCATGACAGTTTGCAGCAAGGCATATTGGCATTGTCATATCTCATGGCTCAAGTGGAGTTTGATGGAGTTCTTGGCCATTTTGGAAATCCCTCATATGTTACAACAACTGATTGATCATAGTTGGTTTTGATACTTTTTGGATCCAAGTGAAAAATGCCCCTAAATTTGGAAAAAAGTGAAGGCAGATTCTGACTTAGTGAAAATTTCACTAAGTGTTGGAAAAAAGTGACATTTTCACTTTTTGTGATTTTGAGCATTCCATAACTTAAAATCCATGGTGAATTGGAATGAGTTGTGTTTAAAGCTTTTGTAGAGTGCCATGAGAGCTACAAATCCAGCTTTGAATGGGGAAAAATGTCCTTGTGGTTTAGAGGTTATGATCCTCCAAAGTTGGTGCCCTAGCCACTTTGTTCCATAACTTAGAAAATTTCTAAGTTTTTTATGGTTACCCCTTTTACAAGTTATCCCACTTTTCTTGATTTTTCTTGATGAATGATGATTCCAATCACATATTAACATCATTTTAAGGTTAAAGAACAATAATTGTGAAAAATCTCAAAAAGTCAAAGTTGACTTTTGTGCACAGTTGACTTTTTGTCAGATGGATTCCAAACTGTGCGATCCTCTATGAAATCAAGTCCTTGACCTAAATCAAACTTGATGGATTAATTTCATAGGTGTCATAGGGTGTATTGAATCATGTCCTAGGGTTTGGGAGCATGTCTTGGTCAAAAGTCAAAGGTACAGTTGACTTTTCCCGCGAAACCCTAATTGTGGTTCTGATGGAATTGAAACTTGTTGCTCAAGCTTCTTGGATCAATCCATTATTACAAATGGATCAATGTGGTGTGTTAGATACCCTCAAATCCTCTATTGAGGCCTTGGCTCATGTTTTGTCCCAAAAGTCAACTTAGGGGTGAATTAGGTCAAGAAACCCTAATTCCTGATTTTTTATGAATGCATCCCCTGAGGCTAAATTGACTTGATGATTGGGTCAATGGTGTTCCATGGAGTATATTAGGTTATGATTTGAAGCATTGGCTCATGCCCAGAGGAAAATTTCCATCTGGAGGCCCTGGTCGACCAAAACTCTAATTTGGTGACACTGGCGATCTTGAGGCTTAATCCACCTAGAAGGGAGTAGCCTTGTGCTTAATCTTTGAAGTGGGAGTCCTCTTGATCCTTTGTGGATTGTTTAAGAGGCCAGACAAGTTGAAGATCATGTCATTTCTTGATTGATCCTTTGTCTAAAGGCTTTGAGAGGGCTAGAAACCTTAATCTTTGATAGTAGTGAATGCTCACCCATCTTTGGGGAGATTGATGAGGTATGATGGTTTACCCATATTGTGGTGATGATTTACCCAATGATGGGAAATCTTAGTGGTCAAAATTTGGGGTATGACAGATGCCCCTATTTAATCTTCTTGGGCCCGAAGGTGTGAATGGCGTAGGTATTCGGGCATTCGGGGTGCAAGAGGATTAAATATCGGAATACCCGAAATTTTGATGGTGGTTAAGAATGGTAGTTCACGCATCCTTCTTCTTTTGCTAAGAAATGATGCTTAGAAAAGGTAAAAACTTCCCCCTCGATCCTAGACTTCATCCAAGGAACTGGTCTCAGTTTATGAAATAAACTTCCCCTCGATCCTAGTTTCCTACCAAGGAACTGGTCTTAGTTTCTAAAATAAACTTCCCCTCGATCCTGGTTTCCTACCAAGGAACTTGTCTAAGTTTCTGATGTAAACTTCCCCTCTATCTTGTCCTACCAAGGAACTAGTCTAAGTTTCTATTGTCAATAAACTTGATTGACAAGGGACGTTATTTGTAGCAGTTTTCCTCAAACTTCTCGCCAAATTTTCCTGGGGAGATGCCATTTGATAGAAAAAAATTTGATGTCAGAGTTGCTGGAGAACCCAGTCGTCTGAGTTGTAGAGGTGTGCAAATTTCTCTGTTGGAGACGCCATTTGTCGACTCTATCGGAGAAAACGAGTCTCTTGAGGGATTGCTTTTACTTGGGGTATTACATCATACTTTTCTCAGGATCTTCTCGGAGAAATGCCATATGATGTGATCCAATTTTGAGGTGCTGATGACTTCCAGTGACATTGATTTTCTGGAGAGAAGAACCACTGTGTTCCTGAGAGTCGTTGGTTGTGAGGCTTTCTCTGGGGATTTTTCCTTAATCCGGGAAAGCGAAAATATCATCTTCAATGGCGAAGAGTGACATTTGTCGAGGGTTCTCTGGTTTTTCAGAGGTTCAAGTTATCAAAGTGGTCAAGGGCCAATTCTAATCCAGAAATAAACTGGAGGAGAGAGATTGCTCAGACGCAACATTTCCTGACGAGGAAAGAACTGACAACTCGATTGAGAGGACTTTTATCACTAGGGGACAAGATCGACTAGAGTGATAGTGATGCCATATGAATGTGAATGCAAATCAATAATACATGATGTATGTACGTTTATGCTGACAAAATTGACGCGACATATAGACTGACGGATGAACACGACTGGATACTCGGCCACTGTGGGGGACGAAGAGATATCGATGGTCCAAAAGTAGCAATTCTACCTTGCTTAGAAGAGATAGTCCCTGTGGGGGACAACCGTTGGTCGTGCTTATGAGATAAGAACTCGGCCGGGGATGTCAGAAGGAGAAGTCGCATCTGACATAGCTGATCCTTCATTCAGGCGCACTAATTTAGAAAGAGTACTTTGATTCTGCACTTTGAAGCTCGATTACTTCTGGAGAAGCGAGCGACGTTCCTTCGATGTTTAACAGTAAAAAGAAATTCCATCCTTGTTAAAAAGCAGAAAAAGTTTGACAAGTAAATTCATTTTTGTTTCATTTCAAGAATCGTTAATCATGTTAAAAATGTCGTTCTATAAAGCTAAAACAAATAAGAATTGCAAACTAAAGCACAAGGGCTCAAATTTTATTGATAGGATGGAAATCAGCCAAGCGCGTAATTCCATAGAGTATTTACAAAGTTAGAAAATGGTAATTTTAAGGTAAAAGGGCTACATTAAAACATAACGACCATTATCCTTCTACCAACTTTAAATTCTGGGCATCTTGAGCTTCTGTCGAAGATGACCCTGACTGGAGTTTTCTTTCGATGGATGGTGTAACCGTTGCTGAGGGATTTGCCCCTTTGTTGAACATAGTTACTTGCCATTATCCCTAATTTTTTCTTGGATTGTATTGTGTTGTTTCCAATCCACCGGGATGATTTTTGATCATGTCTCTAATTTTTTCCTGGACCGCCCTTTCGGGTTTTCAATCCACCGAGACGTTTTTTTTTAGTTTAGGCGAAGTATTTCTTGACTACATCAACATTTGTGGGGTAGGCAAATTCCTCTCCGTCCATGGTTGCAAGTCTCAAGGCACCACCTAAGAAAGCTTTCTTGACCACATAGGGGCCATCATAATTCGGGGTCCACTTGCCCCGGGAATCAGTGAGAAATGATTGTATCTTCTTGAGCACAAGGTCTCCTTTCCTGAAGACGCGAGGTCAGACCTTTTTGTCAAACGCCTTTTTCATTCTCTGTTGATACAACTGACCATGGCATAGCACCGTTATTCTCTTTTCTTCAATCAGATTAAGTTCGTCGTGTCGATTTTGACACCATTCAGCTTTTGTGAGCTTAACTTCCATCAATACCCGGATTGATGGGATCTCTACTTCTATGGGAAGCACTGCTTCCATGCCATATACTAGAGAGAAAGAGGTTGACCCTGTTGAAGTGCGGATAAATGTTCGATAACCGTGCAGAGCAAAGGGTAGCATCTCGTGCCAGCCTTTGTAGGTTACAACCATCTTTTGAATGATTTTCTTGATGTTCTTGTTAGCCGCTTCTACCGCTCTGTTCATCTTGGGTCGGTAGGGAGATGAGTTATGGTGTTCGATCTTGAACTCTGTGCACAACTCTTTTATTATCTTGTTGTTCAAGTTAGATCCATTATCCGTAATGATCTGGATAGGAACACCATAACGGCAGATGACATTGTTTTTGATAAATCGGACCACCACTTGTCGGGTTACATTAGCGTATGACGCTGCTTCGACCCACTTGGTGAAGTAATCAATGGTTACCAGAATGAACCGATGTCCGTTTGAAGCCTTGGGTTCAATCATGCCAATCATGTCAATCCCCCATATAGAAAAAGGCCATGGGGAAGAAAGAACTTTGAGATGCGTAGGCGGTACATGGATTTTGTCGGAGTATATCTGACACTTGTGACACTTCCTCATGTATTTGTAGCAGTCGGATTCCATGGTCAACTAGTAGTACCCTGCTCTCAGAATTTTTCTCGCCATTGTGTTTCCGTTGGCATGAGTGCCAAAGGATCCTTCGTGAATTTCTTTCATCAGCATGTCTGCTTTTGGTCTGTCTACGCATAGGAGCAAGACCATGTCAAAATTCCGCTTATAGAGTGTATCACCGCTCAGGAAGAAACTGCCTGCCAGCCTTCTGAGGGTTTTTCTGTCTTTCCTTAGTGCCCCAGGTGGGAACTCTTGTTTTTCAAGGAAGCATTTGATATCGTGATACCAAGGTTTGTCGTCTATGACTACTTCAATCACGAAGATGTAAGTGGGCCTCTCGAGGCGCATTATGTCGATCTTAGGTATGTCGTTCCATTGACCTACACTAACATGGAAGAGAGAGTGGCTAATGCATCAGCCATGTGATTCTCGTCACGCGGGATATGATGAAACTCGATTCTGCTGAAGAAGGGTAGCAACCTTCTTGCATAATCTTTGTAAGGAATCAATCCTGATTAGTATGTGTTATAATCTCCTTTGATCTGATTGATAACCAGGGCTGAGTCGCCATATACATCCAAGTTTTTGATCCTTAAGTCGATCGCTTCTTCGAGACCCATGATACAAGCTTCGTATTCAGCCTCGTTATTTGTTCACTTGAATGTCAGTCTGGCAGTGAAAGGAATGTGGGTACCCTGAGGTGTTATGATGATTGCCCAAATTCCATTTCCATAATGATTGACGGCTCCGTCAAAGATAAGTCCCCATTGGGAACCTGGTTCTGGCCCTTCACTGGGTAGTGGTTCATCGCAATCTTTCATCTTTAGATACATGACATCTTCATCTGGGAAGTTAAATCCGATTGATTCTTGATCATCAATCGGTTGATGAGCCAAATGATCAGCTAAAATACTCCCCTTGACGGATTTTTGAGCGTGGTATTCGATGTCGTATTCTGATAACAACATCTTCCAACGGGAAATTCTTCCCGTGAGAGCATGCTTTTCAAAGACGTACTTGATTGGATCCATTTCTGAGATTAACCAAGTAGTATGACGAATCATGTATTAGCGAAGACGTTTGGCTGCCCAAGCCAAAGCACAACAATTTTTCTCAAGCATAGTATACCGAGTCTCGCAGTCGGTGAATTTCTTGCTCAGATAGTAAGTGGCAGACTCTTTCCTTTTGGTTTCGTCTTGTTGGCCAAGTACACAGCCCATGGAGTCTTCAAATACTGTTAAGTAGATAATCAGTGGTCTTCCTTCCACTGGAGGTGATAGAATCGCCGGATTCAATGAGTATCCCTTGATACTGTCGAAGGCGGTTTGGCAATCTTTTGTCCAAACGCAGTCCTGGTTCTTTTTGAGTAATTTGAAGATCAGCGCGCATGTCGCGGTCATGAGGAATATGAATCTGGAGATGTAGTTCAAACGTCCCAGGAATCCTCTGACTTGTTTTTCAGTTTTCGGAGAAGGCATTTCTTGAATGGCCTTGACCTTGTCAGGATCAACCTCAATTCCTTTCTGGCTGACGATGAACCCTAAGAGTTTCCCTGGACGGACACCAAATGTGCATTTATTGGGATTCAAGTGGAGTTTTTACTTTCTCAGCTGCTCGAATAGTTTTGAAAGGTGGGTCACATGCTCTTCTTCTGTCCTAGATTTTGCAATCATATCATCGACATATACCTCGATTTCCTTGTGTATCATGTCATGAAAAAGAGTAGTCATGGCCCTTTGATAGGTCTCCCCGACATTCTTCAAACCGAACGGCATTACCTTGTAACAAAAGGTACCCCATGGGGTGATGAACGAAGTTTTCTCCATGTCTTTTGGCGCCATCTTAATCTGATTATAGCCCGAAAATCCATCTATGAAGGAGAAGACTTTGAACATTGTTGTACTGTCAACCAGCATGTCAATGTGTGGTAAAGGAAAGTCGTCCTTTGGACTAGCCTTGTTTAGATCTCTGTAATCCGCACACATTCTGACCTTTCCGTCCTTTTTCAGAACGGGTACGATGTTGGCTAACTATTGAGGATATTCTGGCGTGGCGAGGAAACCCACATCAATCTGTTTCTGTACTTCCTCCTTGATTTTGATGGCCATGTCCGGGTGAGTTCTTCTCAACCTTTGTTTCGACATTCTGACCTTAACGGTAAATGATGTTCCACGATGCTGGTATCCAACCCTGGCATATCCTGATAGGACCAAGCGAATACATCGGGAAACTCTTTGGGAAGCTTTGTCAAACTCTCTTTGGCAGTTAGACTGAGCAGTGCCCCAATCCTGATCTCTTTTCTTTCTTCCTCTGAGCCCAAGTTGACCGTTTACAACGGCTCTTTGTGAGGTTCAATGGACCTTTCCTCTTGTCTGAGTAGTCGGGATATCTCTTCTGGAATTTTGTCGTCCTCTCCTTCTTCAGCCCCAAATACCGGGAATTCAAAGTTGGTAAAAGGTATCGGATCGCGCATTTCAACGGGGTTTAAAATAAGCAATCTACATGACGGGATGATTTGTGTTTAGAAGAGATAGAGAGAATGCAAGAGTGTGTGCAGTGTATTATTTTTTTTTACTGCTTGTTTTTATTATTGAGTTGTTTTTTAGGATTACCATTTTCTGAGAAAAGCGAAAAGAGAAAACAGCAATTAATGCGGAAATTACAGAACGAAGTTATTTTATTTATGAACAAGTCGATTCTTGAAACTACAGCCCTATAAAACAAAACTCTGTTGCTTTGGGCGAAGCGAAGAGGGATATTTACAGAAAGTGAGCCCTATAAAAACATATGTTTCACCTGGGCAGGGTGAAAGGTTAAAGACGACAATTACTTTGACTTATGAACAATCTTCGGGACATCGACAGCAACCCATTGGCGGCGAACTGTTCGGTGAATCACAAAGTCTGGTACCTTTTTTCTTGGCTTGTCCACAAAAATGACGCTGATTTCTGGTGGAGCAGGATCATTGGAATCTGTCTCCCAGACAGAGTTGTCGTAGGAGGATTCCTCAGTTGTATTTTGCATAGTATTTGTGCTCTCAGGAAAATCTCCCCATCCAGTTGGCTGGATGTCTTCGAGCCTGATACGAGAGCTTTCAGGAACGGTGTATTTGACATTAAAGTTGTATTTACCACTCGGTTGTTCCAAGGTGTCCCATGCTTCTTTGGAACTGGAGGAATCATCTCTCTCGATGACATTGACCTCGGGAAAAACGTAGTTGATGAATTCTAGTCCCGCAGACTTGGCGAATTCATCGTCGCTCTGGACATTTTCTGAATGACCTGAGTGTTGATCCCATGACATGGTGGGGACGCAGGTATTCTGTTCAATGATGCTCAGCTGATTTTCACTGTTTAGCTAATTTTCTTGCCCCGAGTCTTCTGGGTATGGCTTCCAGATAGGCAGGCCATCCATTGGGCCATAGTAGTCGTGGTCAAAGTTATCTTTCATTAGAGAGTCCTCCTCTAATGAATTTGGTGGAGCACGGCCTCCTTCCGGATCACAATCTCCATATATCATTTCGACATCTGACCTTGGTATAAATCTCGGACTCTGTGCGGGATAGCAGAATGGCATATGCACCTCTTCCTGAGATATATAACCGTCCTCGTTAAGATAGGACTTCCATTCTTCATCTGTGTAGGAGGAATCTCCCTCTTTAATAGTGTGTACTTCTTGGGACACTGGGTGAAGGAAACCTCCACCGTGGAAGAAGTTCTGAATGGGATGAAAACCTTCATCATTAGTAGCTATATGAGTACAAGTTGAGGAGAAACCAAGACCTTTCTTATCTTGTTATCAGTAGGAATGACAAGTTGTCCCCATCCTTTCATATTGTTGCTTTCAACTGCCTCGAGGGCATCTTTGTATGACAAAATAGAGGTTCCCTTCTTTGATTGATTCTCATTGCTCACCGAAAGCGTTTGGAACTGAGTTCCAACAACCTCCTCGGGTTTTATACAAGTAGATAATGATAAGTTACTCATGATCAAGGCTTGTTCTCCACAGACCGTGACAAGTTGATTTTTCTTGACAAACTTCAGTTTCTGGTGCAGTATCGAAGTAACTGCCCCAACCTGGTGTATCCAAGGTCTTCCTAATAAACAACTGTATGTTGCGCGGATGTCCATAACCTGGAAAGTGATTAGGAAAGTGTGAGGACCGATAGTTATGGGAAGGTCGACTTCGCCGATAACTGCTTTCCGAGACCCGTCAAATGCTTTGATGATAACCTCACTGCCCCTCATCGGGGATCCTTTGAATGATAGCCACATTAAAGTGAACTTTGACATAACGTTGATGGTCGATCCTGTGTCTACCAGTATGCTGGCTAAAGCATCGTCCTGGCAGTTGACTGTGATATTGAGCGTCATGTTGTGGCGTTTGCCCTTCTCTGGCAAATCCTCATCACTGAATCCTAAGTTGTTGCAGGAAGTGATGTTAGAGACGATACTATCGAACTGTTGTATTGACACATCCTGTTCCACAAAGGCCTGCTCTAAGACTTTCTGTAGAACCTCTCTGTGGGCTTCGAAACTGAGTAAAAGTGATGGCACAGAGATCTTTGAAGGAGTTTGTAACAACTGATCAACAATGTTGTATTCACTCCTTTGGATGAGCTTCAGCATCTCATCGTTGTCTTTTGAAAGGTCGGGATCACTGAACTGACCGACCGGTGGATCGGGAACTTCTGTCTGAAGTTCCTTTTCTTTGTTAGGTTCTCCAACTCCTCGGTTGAAGATTCAACCGCTCCGTGTTACTCGACTGATGTCTGCAATATTCACAACGGAGGGTAATGGAATTTCCTTTCCATTCTCAATTATTGTTGCACCGTATTTGTAAGGGATCGCCTTAGCAGACTCATACGGTAATGGTCCCGGCAAATAGATAACTACATGAGCCTTCTGATTTTTCTGACTGTCGTAAGTAACTTCAATCAGTTCCTGGCTAAGAACTTTTGATCCGTCCAGTAGAGGGATGATGGTACAAACATCCTTGTTCTGTTGATGATCAGAGATTACAGCCACATCTTTGATTTGATCAGCGAAGTAGTCTGGCATCCAGTTGATGGACCCCGAAACTGAATATTGTTGAATCTCTTTGCGGTCCAATTGACCTTGAAGGGCTGCTCGCACGAGGTAACTGTAGTGAGCGATTTTGGACGCGGTTCTTAAGCGCTGGTCGCTCTCTGCGGTTTGAGCTTAAACTACAGGTCGATTCATTTTTTATCCTATTGTGAGCTGATTAAGGAAGGGAAATAGATGTCTCCAATTAACCCTGCTTTGCATACTGAGTTTAAACAGCGGTCTGTTAGGTTACGGATGCTATCAATGTGGGGGGGCCTTTGTACTGGTTATTTGTATTTTCGCCAATACTGTTTTCTTTCTTTCTAGGACTTTCTAGCGGGGAACAAGGATTAGGATGTTAGGACTGATGCTTTTGAATTACTGCTTTTAATTGATGGAGATATGGGATTTGGGTTTTTTGTTGATTGCGCTCGCTAAGATCTTTTCTTTCGATCTCATGCCTACGTATTCTCGTTTACCGAAACAGGGAAATCAGAGCGTTCATAGTTCCTCCTATTCTATGGGAGGAAATGGGTGTTTTGGTGTCTTGTTCAAAGCCCAAGACGTGAAGCGAAAGGTGATTTGTATCTTGTTTAAAGCCCAATATGTGAAGCTGAAAGGTCTATTTGTGCCTTGTTCAAAGCCCAAGATGTGAAGCGAAAGGACCTCGACTTTAGAGAGAATTTGTCATCTCTAAAGAGGGGGAAGGAGAATTACTTTAACTGGGATACGCGGATCCGAGCAATGCCATAATTTCCGAAGAAAGGGTTTTAACCTGAAGGAGAAGACTTTAACTCAGTGTAGAGCAATGCCATCTTTCCTTAGGAATTTCTCATGCTAAAAGAGGGACAGTGGCATGGATATATATGATCCAGAGGCTTACCGCTTACAGCGATTAGATGAAAGGAAAGGAGTTGTTGATGTTTGTGTACTATGAACGAGGCACGGCTTTGATGCTAAAAGGTTGATTGAATCAACCAGTGGTTTTCTTATACAAAGCCTAAGAGGGGGCTAATTTCCGCTAGGAAAATCATTATACAAAGCCTAAGAGGAGGCTATTTTGTGTCTCGTACAAAGCCCGAGAGAGAGGCTAAAAGTTTTTTGACCTGACGATAGAGTGTTTGTGTCTCGTACGAAGCCCGAGATAGAGGCTATTGTTTGTTTGACTCTACGAGGGAGTCTTTGTGTCTCGTACGAAGCCTGAGATAGAGGCTAAAAGTTTGACTCAATAAGAGAGTCTTTGATACTCAACAAGAGAGTGTTTTTGTATCTCGTACGAAGCCCGAGATGGAGGCTAAAGGTTTGTTTCAGTTGAGTGACACATCCAATATACTGATTTTAAAAGAGAAAATCAGTTCTTATATGAGCAACACTGTACTCAGGGATTTGATTTGAGGATCAGGGATATTTCCTTCTCTTTGAGGAAACGGGAAATCCAAAGGGTATTGAGACTGTCCGAGTCTGCGGGTTTCCTTCCTATTTAACGAAGGGGTCACTTGAGAATGTCTTTGAGACTCAAGGAAGTTAGACTGTCCAAGTCTAGAGTTTTTTCTTTTGTACTATGCTTTGAGAAACAGTAGTAGACTCTATGAAAGGACTGTTCTATGAGGATGACTAGGTTCTGTTCCTATACCTCTAGGAGGTCGTCGGGACAATTTGTACGAAGCCCAAGAGGAGGCTGGAAACTTTTAAGAAGCCTACGGGTCCTTGTACGAAGCCCAAGAGGAGGTTGTCATTCCCGAAGGAAGAGATCATTATACAAAGCCTAAGAGGAGGCTGTGAATACTTCTAAGAAGCCGTAGTGTCCTTGAATAATGCCCAAGAGGAGGTCGATGCTTTTAAGAAGCCCGTGGGTCTATCATCTCCTTTCCATTAGGAGAGATAACTCTTTTAAAGATAAAAACCACTGGTAAACGTGCGAGGTTTACTATCCAGCGACTTTTAACTTTTAAAGAGGGTTCCTTAGTTAAGGTCCAAGATTATGACCGTAGTGGGTACCCAAACCCCGAGACATTCAAGGCAAGCTATCCACAAGGAATAGATCAAGTCAGGAAAGTTCGAGAATTTGGAAGAAACTCAAAGATGCCATTCACGGAGAATACATTCATCTTGGGGAGTAGAGCTTCTTGATGATTCCTAAGGAGGACAGCCGAAGAGAAGATTGTATCTGGTGCTCCTATTGGGGATCTAGGCGTCTATTTCTACGAATAAATGAAACGGCGTTACCTAGTTCTAGACGTAGTTGCCGGGGAAACTCGAAATATCTATACTATTATTACACAGTAGATATGAGTTTATGAAAGGAGACTTACAGTGAGCAGCCCCAAAATACAGTTTATAATATGAAAGCAGTAAATGAAAGCGATAACCACTTACTCGGTTGTAGTGCTTCCATGCTGTTTGGTTAGTTGTTCAACAAAGAAAGATTGAAAACAACAGTATATTCAAAATCAAAGGAGAAAGTGCTTTGAAAAAGAAAGATTTGGGGCTTACAGCTCAAGGAGAGGCCCAGGGTTTTATCAGTGAGCACACTGTTTGACTTTGTACAGCGGGACTTATACAAGTGACTGGGGCCCAAAAAGGTTTTCTGTACAAAGGGATGGGTCTTACACTCTCTCAAGAGGCCCAAAAAAGGTTTAAAGAAAAGAGAGGGGCTTATAACACGAGGGTAGGCCCAAATGATTTTTCGTTTAAAAATGGCGATCGCACCGAGGTTTTCTTTTAACGTAGAGAGACTTATACAATAAGTGAGGCCCAAAATGTTTTGGTTAAAAGGGGGATTGGGTCTTACACTCTAATAGAGGCCCAAAGTGTTTTGAATGGGTCTTATAGCTCAAGGAGAGGCCCAGATGATTTTTATTTTTAAACGGGCGACGATCGCGCCGTTTACTTGTACAGAGGGACTTATACAATGAGTGAGGCCCAAAAAGTTTTTGTACAAGGGGGGATGGGTCTTACACTCTCTCAAGAGGCCCAAAGAGTTTTGAAAATGATTTATGAGGGTTGAATTAATCCAAAACCCTAATTTGTTTTCAAAATGTATTTAATTGAATAAAAATTCAATTAAAATGGTCAAAAATTGTTTAACACATGGAAACACAAATTGTGATCTTGGATTAATGCTTCAAAAATTAAGTATTGACCTACAAAATAATTAGAAAGCATTAAAAGTTGCAAAATCAATGTAGAAAAAATATTTAAAATGTCAAAAACAATTAAAATACTAATTCTTTGCAAAAATATCAATTATATGAAATAAATAATATTTTTGGGATTTTTTGTGAAAATAAAATATTTTAACATTTTTGTGAATTATTAAAAAAAGAATCAACTCAAAATCATTAAAACTCAGAGAGAAATTAATTTTTGAATCAATTAAACAAAATCACAAAATTCAAATATTTGAATTTTTAAAAATGGCGCCAAGAACAAGCTGAAGAACACGCGCGTGTTCTTGGTTTCTCAGATTTGCATTTTCTATCCAATCTCCATGAATACGTAATCATATCATGCAATCCACATATCATTATGCTCGCCTCAACCTCACGATCATGTCTATGTACTTTAATTTCATTTAAATTAAACATACAACAAGAAATCACGAAGAGACCTCAAGAACCCTAATTTCTGCATGAAGGCTGGGATTTTTGATACACGATTCAAACAATGCAATTAATTGAGGGAAAACATTCCATGCATGATTATGAACATATGGCCAAATTATTGCGCGAGGAAATATGCATAGATTGAGAGATGACCAAGTATGTGCTTACCTCCAAGTCGTGACAGCAAGTTCAAAGTGATTTTTGATTTGGAGGTGTTACAGATGAATGGTGATGATCTGAACAACTTCCCTACACCCTATGGATTGTGTTTGGATGGTTGGACTTGATTGAAATTGGCTGGATCATTTTGTGGTACCTCAGCTGCACTTTGGTTAAAACCTTGAGCAACCAGCTGGTGATTTTGGTAAATTGATGTTTCAGAAGTAATCTAAGTGTTTGATCAGCTCATATGTGATGTATGTGAGGTGTGTGAGTGATTGGTTTGATTGGAATTGCTCTCAAACTCAAAACCCGATAGTGACTTGCCTTAGAAGGCAAAATTGGAGTGAAAGAAGAGATTTTGAGGAAAGCATCTGTTAGATGGCTTTGGTGTACTCAAACTGACCACAATTGAGCTCTATTTATAGTAGAGCAAGTTTGTTTTGCAAGGAATAGTGCATGGCAGCTGGTAAGTAGGTTTGGCCAATGTTGGCAAATAAAAATCCAAGTCTCCTCTAGCCATTGACTAGAGGTTAGGGCACGGAGCTTTGGTTCCCTTGGTCTTGGATAAGTCTTGACTGATTTCAGATGAGAATGGCCCAGTCCATGCCACCTTGATGGTTTCATTGAATGCCTCATTCCAAATTTGAAGTCTTGTCCCTATTTTGGCCATTCTAGGTTCAACATGCTATTTCTTGTTCCATGGACTTTGGAGGCTTGGCTCAGTGATTGTCCCCTTTAGATTCAATCCTCTGAGGTGTCCAAGTGGATAGGAGCAATTGAATTTGGCTGATTTTGGCAAATCGACCAAAGTTGCAAATTCTGCCTTGCCTTGACAGATTTCAGCAAGGCAACTTGGCAATGTTGTATCTCATGGTGTAGGTTGAATTTGGCAATGTTCTTGGCCATTTTGGAAAGCTCTTACATGATACAACAACTATTTGAACAAGTTTGGTTTTGATCTCTTTTGATTCCAAGTGAAAAATCCCCCTACATTTGGCAAAAAGTTAGGCAGAATCTGACTTAGTGAAAATTTCACTAAGTGTTGGAAAAAGTGACATTTTCACTTTTCAGCCACTTTGATCACTCCATAACTCAAAATCCTTAATGAATTGGAATGACTTGTAGTTGAAGTTTTTGTAGGTGATAATGAGGGCTACAAATCCATCTTTGGATGAGAAAAAATGGCCTTGTGGTTTAGGAGTTATGGTCCTCCAAAGTTGGTACCTTTGCCACTTTATTTTTAACTTAGAAAAATTTCTAAGTTTTATGGTTACCCCTTTTACAAGTTATCTCACTTTTCTTGATTTTTATTGATGAATGATGATTCAAATCATACATTAACATCATTTTAGGGTTAAAAATCCATTTTTGGTGAAAAATCTCAAAAAGTCAAAGTTGACTTTTGTGCACAGTTGACTTTTTATCAGATGAATTCCAAACTGTGCAATTCTTCAGGAAATCATGTCCTTGACCTAAATCAAACTTGATGGACATGTTCCATGGGTGTCATAGGGTATATTCAATCATGTATTAGGGTTTGGGAGCATGTCTTGGTCAAAAGTCAAAGTTACAGTTGACTTTTCTCTTAAAACCCTAATTGTGGTGCAGATGAAATTGAGACTTGTTGCTCAAGCTTCTTGGATCAATCCATTGTTACAAATGGATCAATATGGTATATTAGAGACCCTCAAATCATGTCTTGAAGTCTTGGCTCATGGTTTGTCCCAAAAGTCAACTTAGGGGTGAATTAGGTCAAGAAACCCTAATTCCTGATTTTTGATGAATGCATCCCCTGAGGCAAAATTGACTTGATGCATGGGTTCATGAGGTTCCATGAAGTATATTAGGTCATTTTTTGGATCATTGCCTTGTGCCCAGATGAAAATTTCCATCTGGAGGCCCTGGTCGACCAAAACCCTAATTTGGTGACACTGTCGATCTTGAGACTTGATCCATCTAGAAGGGAGCAGCCTTGTGCTTAATCCTTGAAGTGGGAGTACTTTTTGATCCATTGTGGATATTTAAGAGATTATACAAGTTGAAGATCATGTCATTTCTTGATTGATCCTTTGTCTAAGCACTCAGAGAGGGCTTGAAACCCTAATTTTGATTGTATTGGATGCTCACCCATCTTTGGGGAGACTGATGAAGCATGATGGTTCATCCATATTGTGATGATGATTTTCACAATGATGGGAAATCTAAGTGGTCAAAATTTGGGGTATTACAGATGCCCCTATTTAATCTTCTTGGACCCGAAGGTGTGAATGACGAAGGGATTCGGGCATTCGGGGTGCAAGAGGATTAAATATCGGAATACCCGAAATTTTGATGGTGGTTATGAATGGTAGCTTACGCATTCATCTTCTTTAGCTAAGCAATGATGCTTAGAAAAGGTAAACTTCCCCTCGATCCTGGTCTCCTACCAAGAACTGGTCTCAGTCTCTTTTGAAATAAACTTCCCCTCGATCCTGGTTTCCTACCAAGGAACTGGTCTCAGTTGTGGAAACAAACTTCCCCTCGATCCTGGTTTCCTACCAAGGAACTGGTCTTAGTTTCTGATTTAAACTTCCCCTTGATCCTGGTTTCCTACCAAGGAACTGGTCTTAGTTTCTTTTGTCACTAAACTTTACTGACAAGGGACGCTATTCGTAGCGGCTTTCCTTCAAACTTCTCGCCGAATTTTCCTGGGGAGATGCCATTTGAGTGGAAAAAGTTTTGATGCCAGACTTGCTGGGGAACCCATTCGTCTGAGTTGTAGAGGTACACAAACTTCTCTGTTTTGGAGACGCCATTTGTCGATTCTACTGGGGAAAGCGAGTCTCTTGAGAGACTGTTTTCGTTTGGGGTTACATCATACTTTTCTCGGGATCTTCCCGGAGAAATGCCATATGATGGGATCCAATTTTGAGGTGCCAATGACCTTCTCATCAGTGGTTTTTCGGAGCAAAACTGGCGTGCTGCCGAATCTCTGATCACGAGGCTTTCTCTGTGGATTTTCCTTAATCTGGGAAAGCAAGGATATCATCTTCAATGGCGAAGAGTGATGCTTATTGAAAGTTTTCTCTGGCTTTTCAGAGGTTCAAGTTATCAGAGTGGTCAAGGACCAACTTCTTTCCAGAATTAAACTGGAAGCGAGGTTGTTCAGACACAGTATTTCCTGACGAGGCAAGAACTGACAACTCGATTGAGAAGACTTCTACCACTAGGGGACAGGACCGACTAGAGTGATAGTGATGCAATATGAAATGTGAATGCAAATAAAAAATGTATGATGTATGTATGTATGTGCTGACAAAACAGACGCAACAAACAGACTAAGAGATGAACACAATTGGATACTCGGCCATCGTGGGGCGAAGAAGTACCGTTGATTCAAAATAGCAATTCCACCTTGCTTAGGAGAGATAGTCCCGTTGGGAGCTATGTTGATCGGGCTTAGGAGATGAGAACTCGGCCGAGGATGTCAGACGAAACAAGGTCTCTGACACAGTTGATCCCTTCATTCAAGCGAACTGGTTTAGAAGGAGTACTTTGATTCTGCACTTTGAAGTTCGCTTACTTCAGGAGAAGCAATCGATGTTCTTCTGATGTTCAACAGTCAAAAGAAATGCCATCTTTAATTTAAAAGCAAAAAAAGTTTAACAAGTAAATTTATTTTTGTTTTATTTCAAGAATCGCTGATTAAGTTTAAACAACGTCGTTCTGTCAAGCTAAAACAAGTAAAGAATTACAAACAAAAGCACAAGGGCTCAAATTTTATTGATAAGATGGAGATCAGCCAAACGCGTGATTCCAAAGAGTATATACAAAGTTAGAAAATGGTAATTTACAGGGAAAAGGGCTACGTTGAAACATAACGACCACTATCCTACTACCAACTTTGAGTTCGGGACATCCTGAGCTTCCGTCGAAGATGACCTTTGCCTGGAGATTTCCTCCGATAGATGATGTCGTAACTGCTGCTGAGGGACTTGCCTCTGTTGAACATAGTTACTTGCCATTATCCCTAATTTTGCCTGGATTGTACTATGAGATTTCCAATCCATCGGGATGATTTTTTTTCATATCTCTAACTTTTGCCTGGACCGCCCTTTCGGGTTTTTAATCCACCAAGACGTTTTTTTTTTAATTTTATTTTTAGGCGAAGTATTTCTTGACTACATCAACATTCGTGGGGTAGGCAAATTCCTCTCCGTCCATGGTTGCAAGTCTCAAGGCACCGCTTGAGAAAGCTTTCGTGACCACATAGGGGCCATCATAATTTGGGGTCCATTTGCCCCGAGAGTCAGTGAGAAATGATTGTATCTTCTTGAGCACGAGGTCTCCTTTTCTGAAAATACGAGGTCGGACCTTTTTGTCGAACGCCCTTTTCATTCTCTGTTGATACAACTGACCGTGGCATAGTGCCGTGATTCGCTTCTCTTCGATCAGATTGAGTTCGTCGTGTCGATTTTGACACCATTCAGTTTCGGTGAGCTTAGCTTCCATCAATACCCGGATTAATGGGATCTCTACTTCTATGGGGAGCACTGCTTCCATGCCATATACTAGAGAGAAAGGGGTTGCCCCTGTTGAAGTGCGGATAGATGTTCGATAACCGTGAAGAGCAAAGGGTAGCATTTCGTGCCAATCTTTATAGGTTACAACCATCTTTTGAACAATCTTCTTGATGTTCTTGTTAGCCGCTTCTACCGCTCCGTTCATCTTGGGTCGGTAGGGAGATGAGTTATGGTGTTCGATCTTGAACTCTGAACACAACTCTTTCATCATCTTATTGTTCAAGTTAGATCCATTATCAGTAATGATCTCGCTTGGAACACCATAACGGCAGATGATATTGTTTTTGATAAATCGGACCACCACTTGTCGGGTTACATTGGCGAATGACGCTGCTTCGACCCACTTAGTGAAATAGTCAATGGCTACAAGGATGAACCGATGTCCGTTTGAAGCCTTGGGCTCAATCATACCAATCATGTCGATTCCCCATATGGAAAAAGGCCACGGGGAAGAAAGAACTTTGAGATGTGATGGCGGTACATGAATTTTGTCGGAGTATATCTGACACTTGTGACACCTCTTCATGTACTTGTGGCAGTCGGATTCCATGGTCAACCAATAATACCCGGCCTTGAGAATTTTTCTCGCCATTGTGTGTCCGTTGGCATGAGTGCCAAAGGATCCTTCATGAATTTCTTTCATGAGCATGTCTGCTTCTGGTCTGTCGACACATCGGAGCAAGACCATGTCAAAATTTCTCTTATAAAGAGTGTCACCGCTCAGGAAGAAGTTTCCAGCCAATCTTCTGAGGGCTTTCCTGTCTTTTCTGAGTGCCCCAGACGGGTACTCTTGTTTCTGAAGGAAGCATTTGATATCGTGATACCAAGGTCTGTCGTCTATGACTGCTTCAATCGCGAAGATGTAAGCGGGCCGTTCAAGGCGCATGATGTCGATCTTAGGTATGTCATTCCATCGACCTACACTAATCATGGAAGAGAGAGTGGCTAATGCATCAGCCATGTGATTCTCATCACGAGGGATGTGATGAAAGTCGACTCTGTTGAAGAAGGGTAACAACCTTCTTGCATAGTCTTTGTAAGGAATCAATCCTGATTGGTATGTGTTCCAATCTCCTTTTATCTGGTTAATAACCAGGGCTGAATCGCCGTATACGTCCAAGTTTTTGATCCTTAAATCAATCGCTTCTTCGAGACCCATGATACATGCTTCGTATTCGGCCTCGTTGTTCGTACATTTGAACGTAAGTCTAGCAGTGAAAGGAATGTGGATACCCTAAGGGGTAACAATGATTGCCCTAATTCCGTTTCCATAATGATTGACTGCTCCGTCAAAGATAAGTCCCCACTGGGAACCTGGTTCTGGCCCTTCACTGGGTAGCGGTTCATCGCAATCTTTCATCTTTAGATACATGACAACTTCGTCTGGGAAGTCAAACCCGATTGATTCTTGATCGTCAATCGGTTGATGAGCCAAATGATCGGCTAAAATACTTCCTTTAACGGCTTTCTGAGCATGGTACTCTATGTCATATTCTGATAGTAACATCTGCCAACGGGCAATCCTTCCCGTGAGAGCAGGTTTTTCGAAAACGTACTTGATTGGATCCATTTCGGAGACCAACCAAGTAGTATGACGAATCATGTACTGGCGAAGACGTTTGGCTGCCCAAGCCAAAGCGCAACAAGTTTTCTCAAGCATTGTGTACCGAGTCTCACAGTCGGTGAATTTCTTGCTTAGATAGTAAATGGCAGACTCTTTCCTTTTAGTTTCGTCTTGTTGGCCAAGTACACATCCCATTGAGTCCTCTAGGACTGTGAGGTAAATGATCAGTGGTCTTCCTTCCACTGGAGGTGATAGGATTGGAGGATTCAACAGATATTCCTTGATACTGTCGAAGGCGGTTTGGCAATCTTCTGACCAAACGCAATCCTGGTTCTTTTTGAGTAATTTGAAAATTGGCGCACATGTCGCGGTCATAAGGAATATGAATCTGGAGATGTAGTTCAAACATCCCAGGAATCCTCTGACTTGTTTTTCAGTTTTCGGAGAAGGCATTTCTTGAATGGCCTTGACCTTGTCAGGATCAACTTCAATTCCTTTCTGGCTGACGATGAACCCTAGTAATTTCCCCGAACGGACACCGAAGGTGCACTTGTTAGGATTCAAGCGGAGCTTGAATTTTCTTAGACGTTCGAACAATTTTGACAGATGTTCAACGTGCTCATCCTCTGTTCTTGATTTTGCAATCAAATCATCGACATATACCTCGATTTCTTTGTGTATCATGTCATGAAACAGAGTAGTCATGGCCCTTTGATAGGTTGCCCCGACATTCTTCAAACCGAACGGCATTACCTTGTAACAAAAGGTACCCCATGGGGTAATGAACGGAGTTTTCTCCATGTCTTTCGGCGCCATTTTGATCTGATTATAGCCCGAGAATCCATCCATGAAGGAGAATACTTTGAACTTTGCTGTGCTGTCAACCAGCATGTCAATGTGTGGTAAAGGAAAGTCGTCCTTTGGACTTGCCTTGTTTAGATCTCTGTAATCAACACACATTCTGACCTTTCCATCCTTTTTGGGAACGGGTACGATGTTGGCTAACCATTGAGGATATTCAGATGTAGCAAGGAAACCCGCGTCAATCTGTTTCTGTACCTCCTCTTTGATTTTGATGGCCATGTCCGGGTGAGTGCGTCTCAACCTTTGCTTTACTGGCGGACATTCCGATCTTAACGGTAAATGATGTTCCACGATGCTGGTATCCAACCCTGGCATATCCTGATAGGACCAAGCGAATACATCGGGAAATTCTCTGAGAAGCTTTATCAAACTTTCTTTAACAGTTGGACTGAGCAGTGCTCCGATCCTGATTTCTTTTCTCTCTTTTTCTGAACCCAAGTTTACCGTTTCCAACGGCTCTTTGTGAGGTTCAATGGACCTTTCCTCTTGTCTTAGTAGTCGGGAGATCTCTTCTGGAATTTCGCTGTCATTTTCTTCTTCAGCCTCGAATACCGGGAACTCAAAGTTGGGAGAAGGCATCGGATCGTATGTTTCAACTGGGTTTAAAACAAGCAATCTGCATGAAGTGATGATTCGTGTTTAGAAGAGATAGAGAAAATGCAAGTGTGTACAGTGTATTTATTTTACTGCTTGTTTTTATTTTTGAATTGTTTTTTAGGATTACCATTTTCTGAAAAAGCAAAAAGAGAAAACAACAATTAATGCAAAAATTACAGAACGACGTTATTTTATTAATGAACGAGTCGAATCTTGAAACTACAGCCCTATAAAACAAAACTCACTCGCTCTGGGCAAAGCGAAGAGGGAAATTTACAAAAAGCGAGCCCTATCAAAACATCCGTTTCACCTGGGCAGGGTGAAAGGTTAAAGATGGAAATTACTTTGACCGACGAACGACCTTCGGAACCTCGACAGCAACCCATTGGCGGCGAACTCCTCGGTGAATCACAAAGTCTGGCACCTTCCTTGATTTGTCTTCAGAAATGACGCTAATTTCTGGTGGAGTAGGATCATTGGAATCTGTCTCCCAAGCAGAATTGTCGTAGGAGGATTCCTCTGTTGCATTTTGCATAGCATTGGTGCTCTCAGTTGTATCTCCCCATCCAGTTGACTGGATATCTTCGAGCCTGATACGAGAGCTTTCGGGAGCAGTGTACTTGACCATAAAGTCGTATTTTCCACTTGGTTGTCCCAAAGTGTCCCAAACTTCTTTGGAACTGGAGAAGTCATCCCTCTCGATGACGTTGACCTCAGGAAAAGCATAGTTGATGAATTCTAGTCCTGCAAACGTTGCGAATTCATCTTCATGTTGAGTAGTTTCCGAATGACCTGAGTGTTGATCCCATGACATGGCGGGGACACAAGTATTCTGTTCAATGACGCTCAGCTGAGTTTCATTACTCGGATGACTTTCTTGCCCCAAGTTTCCTGGGTAAGGCTTCCACATTGGCAGACCATCCATCGAGCCATAGTAGTTGTGATCAGAGTTTTCTTTCATCAGAGTGTCTTCCTCTAATGAATTTGGCGGAGCACGGCATCCTTCCGGATCACAATCTCCGTAGATCATTTCGACATCTGATCTTCGTATAAACCTCGGACTTTCTGTAGGAAAGCAAAAAGGCATAGGCACCTCTTCCTGAGACATATAGTCGTCCTTGTTAAGGTAGGACTTCCATTCTTCATCTGTGTCAGAGGGATCTTCCTCATTGATAGCATGAACTGTCTGAGACACTGGGTGAAGAAAACCTCCACTGTGGAAGAAGTTTTGAAGGGGATGAAGACTTTCATCGTTGGCGGCTGTCTGAGTACAGGTCGCAGAAAAACCAAGACCCTTCTTTATTTTATTGTCAGTGGGAATGACAAGCTGTCCCCATCCTTTTGTATCGGTACTCTCGACCGCTTTGATAGCATCTTTGTATGAAGAAATTGAAGTTCCTTCTTCGGATTGATCGTTCTTGCTCACCGATAGTGCTTGGAACTGAGTTCCAATAACCTCCTCGGGTTCTACACAAGCAGATGATGATAGGTTACTCACAAGCAAGGCTTGTTCCCCACAAACCGTGACAAGTTGATCATTCTTGACGAACTTTAGCTTTTGGTGGAGGGTTGAAGTAACCGCTCCAGCCTGATGTATCCAAGGTCTTCCTAATAAACAACTGTATGTTGCCCGGATGTCCATGACCTAGAAAGTGATTTGGAAAGTGTAAGGACCAATAGTTATGGGAAGATCAACTTCGCCGATAACTGTTTTTCTGGATCCGTCGAATGCTTTGACGACGACCTCGCTGACTCTCATCGGAGGGCCCTTGAATGATAATTGCGTCAAAGTGGACTTCGGCATAACATTCAGGGCTGACCCTGTGTCTACCAGTACATTGGCTAAAGCATCGCCCTAGCAGTTAACTGTAATGTTGAGCGCCATGTTATGACGACGACCCTCTTCAGGTAATTCCTCATCACTAAATCCCAAATTATTGCAGGAAGTGATGTTAGAGACAATGCTATCGAATTATCTGATTGTTACATCCTGTTCCACAAAGGCTTGCTCCAAGACTTTCTGTAGAGCCTCTCTGTGTGCTTCTGAACTGAGTAACAGTGATAATACTGAGATCTTTGAAGGAGTCTGTAACAGTTGATCAACAATGTTATATTCACTCCTTTGGATGAGCTTTAGCATCTCATCTTTGTCTTTTGAAAAGTCGGGATTACTAGATTAACCGACTGGTGGATCAGGAATTTTCGCCTGAAGTTCCTTTTCTTTGTTGGATTCTCCAACCCCTCGGTTGAAGATTCGACCGCTCCGTGTTACACGACTGATGTCTGTAATATTCACGACAGAGGGTAATGGAATTTCCTTTCCATTTTCGATTATTGTTGCACCGTATTTGTAAGGGATTACCTTAGCTGATTCATACGGTAGTGGCCCCAGTAGATAGATGACTATGGGGACCTTCTGATTTTTCTGACCATCATAAGTAACCTTGATCCATTCCCGGTTGGGAACTCTAGATTCGTCAAGTAGAGGGATGATGGAAAAAACATCCCTGGTCCTGTGATGACCAGAGATCGTGACAACATCCTCAACTTGCTCGGCAAGGTAGTTCGGCGACCAAATGATGGGTCCTGAACCGGGATATGGACGAATTTCTCCATGATCGACCTGACCCTGAAGAGTTGCTCTCACAAGGTAACACCCTTGGTTACTTTCTGCACAGACGCTACAACTGTCATAGTTGTGTGGTGGCACCTGGCCACGCCCACTTTGAATACAATGTAACCTCACTAGGTTACCTTCCATTGATCAGACATCCTGACTTTGACGACGAGTAGGATTCCTGTTATTGATACTAATCTGCTGAGTATCTTCGTCCATATAGATTGGCATCCACCAGTGATTTAACAAGTGTTGAAGTGCCTCATGGACAAGGGTACAACCTCGATCGTTTTCGCAACCCACTTTACAATTTTGATAGTCATGTGATATTAAGAATCCAAGTCGGACCTGCTCAGCATGTAACTCTACCAGGTTGGTATCCATTACGCGGATGTCGAAGATCTGAACCATGTTGATTTGATAGGAGTTCCTATCATGGTAGTCTTGGATCCATCCAAAATCCATCTGACGTTGTAGGGCCTCTTGTATGAAAGAGCATCCATGTTTGTTTACCGAGCAAATCAGACAGGAACTGTAATCGTGCCGCGGCAGATTATGATACTGGCTTTGCCTTGAGTGCATCGCCACCAAGTTGACATTCATCGCACGAATGTCGTGGTTTTGAATGACGTTGGAATTCGTGTAAACCATGTTAACTCCACGAACTCGGTGCTCTTAGATCCATCCGAGATCCATCTGTTCCTGTAGAGCTGATTGCACTACCGAACATCCTTGGTTATCTTTAGAGCAGATATCACACTGGTGATAGTTATGAGGTGGCACATGGCCATATCCACTCTGTCTACAATGCATCTTGACCAGATTGGTCCCCAATAAGAGTACATCGTGAATTTGATAGACATCGTTAGTCTCTTTCTCAATCAGATTGACTGCAGCTTTCTCGTGTTGAGGCAGCGGGTTCGTAAGAACATTAGGATTCGTATCTTTGAAAGATAAGAGCCCTCTCCTAACAAGCTTTTGCACGTCGATTTGAAATTGAGACAAGTCTCAATGTTATGCCCTGAACCTCCTTGATGATAAGGGCATGTTTGATCCGCTTTAAACCAAAAAGGCGGATTTTCCGGAACTGAAAGGGGAGACTTAGTCTGAATGTGCCCCTTAGCCAGCAGTAACGGAAACAGCTCTGCGTACGTTACGGGTATAGGATCAAATCCTGGTGGCCGTATTGTACGGTTGTTGTTATATGGAGGACGAGCCTGCTGAAGAGGCTGTTGTGTCCTTTGTTGGTCAGGTTGGTTCTGCGCAACCTGAGGTTGATACATAGGAACAGGCGAGGGGCCGAAAGCAGGAGTAACAGCTGCTACTGGCTGATAACGTCGCCTTTGCTTTCCGAGAGAGATATTCCCAATATCTTGCTCTTTTTTCTTAGGGAGAGCACTACCGTATTTTTTAGTACCGCTCGTTGATCCAGTGTCTTTTACCAAACGTCCTTCTCGGACGGCTTCCTCAAGACGTACACCCATGCCGACCATTCCGGTGAAATCACTGGGTGCACTGGCAATCATTCGGTCATAGTAAAATGAGCTTAAGGTCTTTAAGAAGATTTTTGTCATCTCTTTTTCCTCAAGAGGTGGACAAATTTGAGCGGCAATTTCACGCCACCTTTGAGCATACTCCTTAAAGGTTTCCTTTTCCTTTTGCGACATTGATCTGAGTTGATCTCTGTCGGGTGCCATGTCCAAATTGTACTTGTATTGTTGGACGAAGGCAGTACCAAGATCTCTGAAAGTACTGATCGTAGTATGGTTTAAACCCATGTACCATTTGAGTGCGGCACCGGTTAAACTATCCTGGAAGTAGTGAATCAGCAGGTCCTGATTCTCCGTCTGAGCTGACATCTGCCGAGCGTACATCACCAGATGGCTTTGAGGGCAAGAGTTACCCTTGTACTTTTCAAAGTCGGACACTTGGAACTTGTGCGGGACTTTCACATTTGGGACCAAGCAGAGGTCTGCGGCGTCCTTTCCAAATAGATCCTGACCGCGAATGGCTTGCAGCTCTTTCTGCATTTCCAAGAACTGCTCCTGGAATTCATCCATTCTGTCAAACATAGTTTCCTTCTTACCAGAAGGTGTCTGTGGAATCTGTCCTTCTGGGACAGTGTGCACCACAGGGGGTGGTATCGTGACTACGGCAGTAAGTCTTGGCGCCTCCCGAAGTTTGTAACCTTCAGGAGTCTTCAGTATGCCCCTAGCATTTTCTCTTTCCCGAAGTTTGTAACCTTCAGGCCCAATGGCTTCTGTTGCGATTCCCTGATCTTCAGTGATCGGCGGAACATATCCTTCCGGGATATAGTTAACAGGCATGCCCCAAGGACGATCTTTCGGCATCTGATACCTAGGATCATACTTTTCTATGATGGGCGTTGAGGTGATCTCTGAGATCACAATTCTTTGTAGCTGAGCTTCTGCCATGGCTTGCATGTCGTTACGAAGCTTTCTCATATCCTCTCTCAGAGCGTCGATCTCTTCTTTCAACTCTCTGTTTTCTTCCTCAAGATCATCCATCTTTTTCTGACGATTGGCCCGAGTATTATACGAATGAGACAGTTTGACTCTAGAATCGAGACACAAACGTGAGATTCGTAGGGAAGAAGAATACGCGATGTGAGAATGATGAATGCAATGATTATATTAATTGTTGTTTTTTTGGTTTAATCAAAATAAACTTCGACAATTAGATTGCAAATATCAAACAGTGGGGAAACCCCTTTTTATTGAAATTCAAAGGATTACAGAAATGGAAATACAGTAGATTACAAAGTGCAGGAACAGAAACCTAAACTAATGGGTCCCGAGTCCTCTCTGAGGAGAAACCGGGTGCTGATTCTGGTATCTTCCTTTTCTTTGACCGGGGCGCTTGGGCCGTTGTCGGGTTGTCATTCCTTTGCCAAGTGAAAGGAGTGAGCAAATTCCTTTGGTCATCTTGATTCTCTACAGCATGCTGCTCCAAAATTTCAATCAGAGCATCTTTCTCTTTTAGTAGTTGTTGTATTTGGATACACTCTACGTCGAGGGTGCGGTACTTGTTCTTCCAAGATCTTCTTTCCGTTTGAGCTTTGTTGAGAGTAACCTGAAGCTTTTCAGTTTCCGTCATGAAGTACATGACAGTTTCCCTCGGTGGAAGAATTTCGTAACGAGGATAAGGCATTTTTAGCTTGAGAACTCTGGTTTGTACCCAATGGAAATAAGGCTCCACCGAGACACAGTTCGATTTTCCCAGAGACTCTCGTCCTTTCTTATGAACCTGTTTCCAAGCTTGCACTATTTCCATCTTTAGTGCTCTGTCATTTTCTCCTTCTTTGAAGAAAATACCTTCCAAATGAACACCCAGTGGGATGTGTCTCATCGGGTATCCAAATTGACGAAGAACCAATATCGGATGATAGTTGATTCCTCCTTTAGTTCCTATGAGGGGTACGCTGGGGAAGTTTCCACAACGGTCAATGATTCTGATTCCCTCATAAATCCTATTACACCAATCTACATCGGAATTGGTGAGAGACATGATCTTCTGCAACCAACGTAAGACACTCTTGCAATCCCAAAAAGCAGCAGACTTGGGCAAGTGCGAGATAAACCATTTATAGAGCAAAGGTACACAGCATGTGATCTCCCCTCCGCTGTACAAATTTCCCAAGTGTACAGAATGATACGCATCTGCGAGCAAAGTTGGCACAGGGTTTCCAATGAGAAAAACCTTAATAGCGTTGATATCGACGAAGTTATTGATGTTGGGAAACAAAAATAACCCGTAGGTGAGCAAGACAAAGATGCTTTCAAAAGCAGTCTCGTTCCCTATACTAGCGAAGTATAGAGCCTTTTTTGTCAAGATTTGGGCTGGCAAACCTTGGATGCCACCCTTAGTAATCATGTGAGTCTTGACCTCAGACTCGTCCAAATGAATTGCTCTTGCAATAGTCTGATTCTTTGGAGTTTCTTCCAGTCCAGAAAATGGAGCTCGGTCAGTGATATGTAAATCAGCCAGATGAGAATACTCCTCCAGCGTTGGTGCTAGCTGGTAATCCGGGAATGTGAAACAGTGATAAACTGGATCGTAGAACTGAATGAGCACATCCATGATCCCCTCAATCACATAGACTCTTAACAGTGGTAGCAAACCACCGTGCTTGGCTCTAAACGCCTCTGGGTTAACGATCATCCTTACTAACCTCCTCAAATCCCCTAGTTTTGGAACCTTGAAGGTGTACGTATGAGTTCTCCTTCTACCGAAGTCCATTAGCGTAATCCTTTTCTCTGATATTTGCACTCACAGTCTTAGTTTAATTTGAAAAACAGAGAGACTAGAAGAGAAGTTTTTTGAATGTTTTAATGTTTTATTAAATGAATGCATGAATGCAGTACACAAAAACATAGAAAAAACATGGGGTCAAAGGGTCGTTGTCATGAAGTCAAGGCTCTACCCATCCCCAAAGGTTTATACTAGGGTGATTTTTGTACCTGTACTCATTATCATCAGCTCCTCCCAGGAAGGCAGACAACAAGCGGATCGCCAGCGAGTTGTGTGCAATCTTAGAGTAAGTGCCATTCACCGAGAATAGATCACCAGCCTCAAATGAGGGTAGTATCGCGTAACAACTATTTCCGATAGTTTCCGCACTACGAAAGGGTTTGGCTTTTCTAGGTGTATACTCAATCTTTCCACATACGGCATCACCCGCATTCCCATTAGCAGAAAAATAAACACGTATAGCAATTAGGAAAAGCAGTATATATATTTGTCCTAAACATCCTAGACCTTTAAAGCTAAGAATCCTAAGTTCCTGACAGAAAATGGGTTCCCCGGCGGAAGCCCCAATCTGTGGTATTCACACAAGTGAAGAGAAGGAAGACCGAGTTTGACAAAGACCGTCCCCATGGTGGGCGCCATTTTTCTGTAGCGAGCGATTTTGGACGCGGTTCTTAAGCGCTGGTCGCTCTCTGCGGTTTGAGCTTAAACTACAGGTCAATTCATTTTTTATCCTATTGTGAGCTTAATAAGGAAGGGAAATAGATGTCTCCAATTAACCCTGCTTTGCATACTGAGTTTAAACAGCGGTCTGTTAGGTTGCGGATGCTATCAATGTGGGGGGGCCTTTGTACTGGTTATTTGTATTTTCGCCAATACTGTTTTCTTTCTTTCTAGGACTTTCTAGCGGGGAACAAGGATTAGGATGTTAGGACTGATGCTTTTGAATTACTGCTTTTAATTGATGGAGATATGGGATTTGGGTTTTTTGTTGATTGCGCTCGCTAAGATCTTTTCTTTCGATCTCATGCCTACGTATTCCCGTTTACCGAAACAGGGAAATCAGAGTGTTCGTAGTTCCTCCTATTCTATGGGAGGAAATGGGTGTTTTGGTGTCTTGTTCAAAGCCCAAGACGTGAAGCGAAAGGTGATTTGTATCTTGTTTAAAGCCCAAGATGTGAAGCTGAAAGGTCTATTTGTGTCTTGTTCAAAGCCCAAGACGTGAAGCGAAAGGACCTCGACTTTAGAGAGAATTTGTCATCTCTAAAGAGGGGGAAGGAGAATTACTTTAACTGGGATACGCGGATCCGAGCAATGCCATAATTTCTGAAGAAAGGGTTTTAACCTGAAGGAGAAGACTTTACCGCAGTGTAGAGCAATGCCATCTTTCCTTAGGAATTTCTCATGCTAAAAGAGGGACAGTGGCATGGATATAGATGATCCAGAGGCTTGCCGCTTACAGCGATTAGATGAAAGGAAAGGAGTTGTTGATGTTTGTGTACTGTGAACGAGGCACGACTTTGATGCTAAAAGGTTGATTGGATCAACCAGTGGTTTTCTTATACAAAGCCTAAGAGGAGGCTAATTTCCGCTAGGAAAATCATTAGACAAAGCCTAAGAGAAGGCTATTTTGTGTCTCGTACAAAGCCCGAGAGAGAGGCTAAAAGTTTTTTGACCCGACGATAGAGTCTTTGTGTCTCGTACGAAGCCCGAGATAGAGGCTATTGTTTGTTTGACTCTACGAGGGAGTCTTTGTGTCTCGTACGAAGCCCGAGATAGAGGCTAAAAGTTTGACTCAACAAGAGAGTCTTTGATACTCAACAAGAGAGTGTTTTTGTATCTCGTACGAAGCCCGAGATGGAGGCTAAAGGTTTGTTTCAGTTGAGTGACATATCCAATATACTGATTTTAAAAGAGAAAATCAGTTCTTATATGAGCAACACTGTACTCAGGGATTTGATTTGAGGATCAGGGATATTTCCTTCTCTTTGAGGAAACGGGAAATCCAAAGGGTATTGAGACTGTCCGAGTCTGCGGGTTTCCTTCCTATTTAACGAAGGGGTCACTTGAGAATGTCTTTGAGACTCAAGGAAGTTAGACTGTCCAAGTCTAGAGTTTTTTCTTTTGTACTATGCTTTGAGAAACAGTAGTAGACTCTATGAAAGGACTGTTCTATGAGGATGACTAGGTTCTGTTCCTATACCTCTAGGAGGTCGTCGGGACAATTTGTACGAAGCCTAAGAGGAGGCTGGAAACTTTTAAGAAGCCTACGGGTCCTTGTACGAAGCCCAAGAGGAGGCTGTCATTCCCGAAGGAAGAGATCATTATACGAAGCCTAAGAGGAGGCTGTGAATACTTCTAAGAAGCCGTAGTGTCCTTGAATAATGCCCAAGAGGAGGCCGATGCTTTTAAGAAGCCCGTGGGTCTATCATCTCCTTTCCATTAGGAGAGATAACTCTTTTAAAGATAAAAACCACTGGTAAACGTGCGAGGTTTACTATCCAGCGACTTTTAACTTTTAAAGAGGGTTCCTTAGTTAAGGTCCAAGATTATGACCGTAGTGGGTACCCAAACCCCGAGACATTCAAGGCAAGCTATCCACAAGGAATAGATCAAGTCAGGAAAGTTTGAGAATTTGGAAGAAACTCAAAGATGCCATTCACGGAGAATACATTCATCTTGGGGAGTAGAGCTTCTTGATGATTCCTAAGGAGGACAGCCGAAGAGAAGACTGTATCTGGTGCTCCTATTGGGGATCTAGGCGTCTAGTTCTACGAATAAATGAAACGGCGTTACCTAGTTCTAGACGTAGTTGCCGGGGAAACTCGAAATATCTATACTATTATTACACAGTAGATATGAGTTTATGAAAGGAGACTTACAGTGAGCAGCCCCACAATACAGTTTATAATATGAAAGCAGTAAATGAAAGCGATAACCACTTACTCGGTTGTAGTGCTTCCATGCTGTTTGGTTAGTTGTTCAACAAAGAAAGATTGAAAACAACAGTATATTCAAAATCAAAGGAGAAAGTGCTTTGAAAAAGAAAGATTTGGGGCTTACAGCTCAAGGAGAGGCCCAGGGTTTTATCAGTGAGCACATTGTTTGACTTTGTACAGCGGGACTTATACAAGTGACTGGGGCCCAAAAAGGTTTTCTGTACAAAGGGATAGGTCTTACACTCTCTCAAGAGGCCCAAAAAAGGTTTAAAGAAAAGAGAGGGGCTTATAACACGAGGGTAGGCCCAAATGATTTTTCGTTTAAAAATGGCGATCGCGCCGAGGTTTTCTTTTAACGCAGAGGGACTTATACAATAAGTGAGGCCCAAAATGTTTTGGTTAAAAGGGGGATTGGGTCTTACACTCTAATAGAGACCCAAAGTGTTTTGAATGGGTCTTATAGCTCAAGGAGAGGCCCAGATGATTTTTATTTTTAAACGGGCGACGATCGCGCCGTTTACTTGTACAGAGGGACTTATACAATGAGTGAGGCCCAAAAAGTTTATGTACAAGGGGGGATGGGTCTTACACTCTCTCAAGAGGCCCAAAGAGTTTTGAAAATGATTTATGAGGGTTGAATTAATCCAAAACCCTAATTTGTTTTCAAAATGTATTTAATTGAATAAAAATTCAATTAAAATGATCAAAAATTGTTTAACACATGGAAAACAAATTGTGATCTTGGATTAATGCTTCAAAAATTAAGTATTGACCTACAAAATAATTAGAAAGCATTAAAAGTTGCAAAATCAATGTAGAAAAAATATTTAAAATGTCAAAAACAATTAAAATATTAATTCTTTGCAAAAATATCAATTATATGAAATAAATAATATTTTTGGGATTTTTTGTGAAAATAAAATATTTTAACATTTTTGTGAATTATTAAAAAAAGAATCAACTCAAAATCATTAAAACTCAGAGAGAAATTAATTTTTGAATCAATTAAACAAAATCACAAAATTCAAATATTTGAATTTCTAAAAATGGCGCCAAGAACAAGCTGAAGAACACGCGCGTGTTCTTGGTTTCTCAGATTTGCATTTTCTATCCAATCTCCATGAATACGTAATCATATCATGCAATCCACATATCATTATGCTCGCCTCAACCTCACGATCATGTCTATGTACTTTAATTTCATTTAAATTAAACATACAACAAGAAATCACGAAGAGACCTCAAGAACCCTAATTTATGCATGAAGGCTAGGATTTTTGATACACGATTCAAACAATGCAATTAATTGAGGGAAAACATTCCATGCATGATTATGAACATATGGCCAAATTATTGTGCGAGGAAATATGCATAGATTGAGAGATGACCAAGTATGTGCTTACCTCCAAGTCGTGACAGCAAGTTCAAAGTGATTTTTGATTTGGAGGTGTTACAGATGAGTGGTGATGATCTGAACAGCTTCCCTACACCCTATGGATTGTGTTTGGATGGTTGGACTTGATTGAAATTGGCTGGATCATTTTGTGGTACCTCAGCTGCACTTTGGTTAAAACCTTGAGCAACCAGCTGGTGATTTTGTGAAATTGATGTTTCAGAAGTAATCTAAGTGTTTGATCAGCTCATATGTGATGTATGTGAGGTGTGTGAGTGATTGGTTTGATTGGAATTGCTCTCAAACTCAAAACCCGATAGTGACTTGCCTTAGAAGGCAAAATTGGAGTGAAAGAAGAGATTTTGAGGAAAGCATCTGTTAGATGGCTTTGGTGTACTCAAACTGACCACAATTGAGCTCTATTTATAGTAGAGCAAGTTTTTTTTGCAAGGAATAGTGCATGGCAGCTGGTAAGTAGGTTTGGCCAATGTTGGCAAATAAAAATCCAAGTCTCCTCTAGCCATTGACTAGAGGTTAGGGCACAGAGCTTTGGTTCCCTTGGTCTTGGATAAGTCTTGACTGATTTCAGATGATAATGGATCAGTCCATGCCACCTTGATGGTTTCATTGAATGCCTCATTCCAAATTTGAAGTCTTGTCCCTATTTTGGCCATTCTAGGTTCAACATGCTATTTCTTGTTCCATGGACTTTGGAGGCTTGGCTCAGTGATTGTCCCCTTTAGATTCAATCCTCTGAGGTATCCAAGTGGATAGGAGCAATTGAATTTGGCTGATTTGGGAAAATCGACCAAAGTTGCAAATTCTGCCTTGCCTTGACAGATTTCAGCAAGGCAACTTGGCAATGTTGTATCTCATGGTGTAGGTTGAATTTGGCAATGTTCTTGGCCATTTTGGAAAGCTCTTACATGATACAACAACTATTTGAACAAGTTTGGTTTTGATCTCTTTTGATTCCAATTGAAAAATCCCCCTACATTTGGCAAAAAGTGAGGCAGAATCTGACTTAGTGAAAATTTCACTAAGTGTTGGAAAAAGTGACATTTTCACTTTTCAGCCACTTTGATCACTCCATAACTCAAAATCCTTAATGAATTGGAATGACTTGTAGTTGAAGTTTTTGTAGGTGATAATGAGGGCTACAAATCCATCTTTGGATGAGAAAAAATGGCCTTGTGGTTTAGGAGTTATGGTCCTCCAAAGTTGGTACCTTTGCCACTTTATTTTTAACTTAGAAAAATTTCTAAGTTTTATGGTTACCCCTTTTACAAGTTATCTCACTTTTCTTGATTTTTCTTGATGAATGATGATTCAAATCATACATTAACATCATTTTAGGGTTAAAAATCCATTTTTGGTGAAAAATCTCAAAAAGTCAAAGTTGACTTTTGTGCACAGTTGACTTTTTATCAGATGAATTCCAAACTGTGCAATTCTTCAGGAAATCATGTCCTTGACCTAAATCAAACTTGATGGACATGTTCCATGGGTGTCATTGGGCATATTCAATCATGTATTAGGGTTTGGGATCATGTCTTGGTCAAAAGTCAAAGTTACAGTTGACTTTTCTCTTAAAACCCTAATTGTGGTGCAGATGAAATTGAGACTTGTTGCTCAAGCTTCTTGGATCAATCCATTGTTCCAAATGGATCAATATGGTATATTAGAGACCCTCAAATCATGTCTTGAGGTCTTGGCTCATGGTTTGTCCCAAAAGTCAACTTAGGGGTGAATTAGGTCAAGAAACCCTAATTCCTAATTTTTGATGAATGCATCCCCTGAGGCAAAATTGACTTGATGCATGGGTTCATGAGGTTCCATGAAGTATATTAGGTCATGTTTTGGATCATTGCCTTATGCCCAGATGAAAATTTCCATCTGGAGGCCCTGGTCGACCAAAACCCTAATTTGGTGACACTGTCGATCTTGAGACTTGATCCATCTAGAAGGGAGCAGCCTTGCGCTTAATCCTTGAAATGGGAGTCCTTTTTGATCCATTGTGGATATTTAAGAGATTAGACAAGTTGAAGATCATGTCATTTCTTGATTGATCCTTTGTCTAAGCACTCAGAGAGGGCTTGAAACCCTAAGTTTGATTGTATTGGATGCTCACCCATCTTTGGGGAGACTGATAAAGCATGATGGTTCATCCATATTGTGATGATGATTTTCACAATGATGGGAAATCTAAGTGGTCAAAATTTGGGGTATTACAGTAACATCCTTGGTTATTTTCTGAGCAGACTCTACAACGTTCATAGTTATGTAGTGGCACCTGGCCACGTCCGCTTTGAATACAGTGTAACCTCACTAGGTCAGTTTCCATAGATCGGACATCCTGACTTTGACGCCGAGTAGGGTTTCCATTAAGCACACTGATTTGTTGCATGTCTTCATCCAGATAGATCGGAAGCCACCAATGGTTTAACAAGTGTTGTAAAGTTCTTTGAAGGAGAGCACACCCTTGGTTACTCTCACTGCATACTTTACAGTTAAGATAATCGTGAGAAGTGAGAAAACCAAGTTGAACTTGCCTGGCGTGTAACTCCACCAAGCTGGTATTCATCAGACGAATATCAAAGATTTGAATGATGTTAATCTGATAAGGATTTCTATCATGGTAGTGTAGCGAGCAAAACTGGACGTGTTTCTTAAGCACTGCCGCTCTTTTGGGGGTACTACAGGTCGATTCATTTTTTATCCTATTGAGCTGACTAAGGAAGGGAAATAGATTTCTCCAATTAACCCTACTTGCATACCGAGTTTAAACAGGGGTCTGTTAGGTTACGGATGCGATATGGAAGTGAGGCCTCTTTCTTCTTTCTTTGTTTATAACGGGACACCGGGAATGTTCATGGGTAGGGGGCTAGGACTGATACTTTTTAATTGATGTATGTGGGTATGGGATTGTGGGTTTTTGTTGAGTGTGCTCGCTAATATTTTTCTTTCAATCTTATGCCTACATATTCCCATTTACCGAAACAGGGAAATCAGAGCGATCGTAGTTCCTCCTATTCTATGGGAGGAAATGGTGTTTTGGTGTCTTGTTCAAAGCCCAAGACATGAAGCTAAAGGTGGTTTATATCTTGTTCAAAGCCCAAGATGTGAAGCTGAAGGGTCTATTTGTATCTTGTTCGAAGCCCAAGATGTGAAGCTAAAAAGTTTCGTCTTTAGAGAGAATTTGTCGTCTCTAAAGAGGGGTTTGTTTGTCACAACTGTTGGGTGACTGATTATAAAGGAGAGTTACTTTAACTGGGATATGTGAATCCAGCAATGCCATAATTTCCTTTATGGTGGGGTTTTAACCTGAAGGAGAAGACTTTAACTCAGTGTAGAGCAATGTCATCTTTTCCTTAGGAATTTCTCATGCTAAAAGAGGGACAGTGGCATGGATGTAGATGATCCAGAGGCTTGCCGCTTACAGCAATTAGATGAAGGGAAAGGAGTTGTTGATGTTTGTATACTGTGAACGAGGCACAACTTTGATGCTAAAAGGTTGATTGGTTCAATTGGGGTTTCCTTATACAAAGCCTAAGAGGAGGCTATCGACCCAACAAAAGGGTGATTTTTGTGTGTCTCGTACGAGGCCCGAGAGAGAGGCTAAAAGGGTTGACTCTACAGGAGAATCTTTTATATGTGTCTTGTACGAAGCCCAAGACGGAGGATAAAGGTTGGAATCAACAAGAGAGTCTTTTATACTCAACAAGAGAGTGTTTTGTATCTCGTACAAAGCCCGAGATGGAGGCTAAAGGGGTTTTGACTTAACAAGAGAGTCTTTTATACTCAACAAGAGAGTGTTTTGTATCTCGTACAAAGCCCGAGATAGAGGCTAAAGGTTGACTCAACAAGAGAGTCCGAAAAGGTTAACTCCGCTAGGGAGAATCATTGTACAAAGCCCAAGAGGAGGCTAGGGTTACTGTTTCAGTTGAGTGACAGGTCCAGTATGCTGATTTAAAGAGAAAATCAGTTCTTATATGGGTAATGTCTGCACTCAGGGATTTGATTCGAGGATCAGGGTTATTTCCTGTTCTTTAAGGAAATGGGAAATCCAAAGGGTATTGAGATTGTCCGAGTCTACGGGTTTCATCTCCTAGTTTTGAAAGGAACTTGAGAATGTCTTTGAGACTCACGGGAATTAGACTGTCCAAGTCTAGAGTTTCATCTTTTGTACTACATTTAAGAAACAGCAGTAGCAAGATCTAGACTTTTTGAAAGACTGTTCTATCAAGATGACTAATTTCTGTTCCTATACCTCTAGGAGGTCGTCGGGACAATTTGTACGAAGCCCAAGAGGAGGCTAGAAACTTTTAAGAAGTCAAGGGACAATTTGTACGAAGCTCAAGAGGAGGCTATCATTCCTGGAGGAAGAAATCATTTATACAAAGCCTAAGAGGAGGCTGTGAATACTTCTAAGAAGCCGACGGGTCCTTGTACAATGCCCAAGAGGAGGCGGGGTGCTTTTAAGAAGCTTGTGGGTCCCCAAACCCTGAGAAGTTCAAGATATGCCATTCACCGAGAATGGATCAAGAAAGGAAAGTCCGAGAATTTAGAAGAAACTCAAGAGATGCCATTCACGGAGAAAAGATCATCTCTGGGGAATAGAGTTTCTTTGATGATTTCTAAAGGTGACAGTCTGTGAAAGGGTTCACCGAGAATGCTGCCTTTCACGTCTCCATATTGTTTAACCCCAAGAGGAGGGAAGACAGTATCTGGTAATCCTATGGGGATCTAGTTTTATCTATTTAAGAGTAATCAACAGGGCTTAGTGCTAGACGTAGTTGCCGGGGAAACTCTAAATATCTATACTATTATTACACAGTCGATATGAGTTTATGAAAGAAGACTTACAGTGAAACAGCCCCACAATACAGTTATATGTATATGAAAGCGAAAAAAGAAAGCATATAACCACTTACTCGGTTATAGAACTTCCATGCTGTTTGGTTAGTTGTTCAACAAAGAAAGATTGAAAACAACAGTATATTCAAGATCAAAGGAGAAGGTGCTTTGAAATGAAAGATTGGGGCTTACAGCTCAAGGAGAGGCCCAAGGTTTTTATCAGTGATCGCATTGTCGTTTTGTACAGGGGCTTATAGAAGTGACTGAGGCCCAAGAAGGTTTTATGTACAAAGGGATGGGTCTTACACTCTCTCAAGAAGCCCAAAAGGTTTAAAGAAAAAGAGTGGGGCTTATAACACGAGGGTAGGCCCATATGATTTTTCGTTTTGAAATGGCGATCGCACCGAGATTTTTGAAAATGTAGTGGGTCTTTTACAATGACTGAGGCCCAAAATGGTTTGGTTTTCAAATGGGGTTGGGTCTTACACTCTAATAGAGGCCTAAAAGTTTTGAATGGGTCTTATAGCTCGAGGAGAGGCCCAGATGGTTTATTTTTAAACGGGCGACGATCGCGCCGAACTTTTCTTTTAACGCAGAGGGACTTATACAATACCTGAGGCCCAAAATTGTTTTGGTTAAAAGGGGATTGGGTCTTACACTCTATTAGAGGCCCAAAAGTTTTGAATGGGTCTTATAGCTCGAGGAGAGACCCAGATTTATTTTTCAACGGACGATGATCGCATCGAACTTTTTGAAATACAACGGGACTTATACAATAAGTGAGGCCCAAAAAGGTTTGTATTTACAAAGGATTGGGTCTTACACTCTAATAGAGGCCCAAGAGTGTTTGAAAATGATTTGTGAGGGTGAAAATCAAAGAAACCCTAATTTGTTTTCTTTTAAAAGTAAATATTAAAAAAAAATCAATGAAAAATACCAAATGAATTTGAATAAACCACTTGTGACTTTTGTTTATGGTTTGAAAAATGAAGTTTTAATCACAAGAGATATTAAAACTCATTTGGTCTTGATTTTTTCAAGATGAATGTTCATTTTAAAATGTTTAAAAACAAATAAAAATGAATTTATTCACAAAAATACTAATTATATTAAATAAATAATATAAACTTAATTTTTGTGTGGAATAAAATATTTCAATATTTTTGTGATTTTTTTCAAAAAGAACCAATCAAAAATAATTAAAATTGAAAGAGTTATTAATTTTCCAATTAATTAATAAAACATGAAAATATTGGAAAAAATGGCAAAATGTGAAAAAAAAAACACAAAATGGCATGGGTGGGGTTTGAACCCATGACCTCAAGATCACAAGGCGGGCGCCTTACCACTGGGGTGGTGATACATCCATTGTTTTGAGTGAAAACACAAATATACAAGTTGTTATTTTTGTGCTTTTGTGGTTGGCATTTATTTTGCTAAAACTATTATAGCAGCAAGATGTTGAATCATGATGTTCTAAGTGGCTGCATTCAACATGTCGAATGAAGATGTCCCATGCCTGCTCATAGGACATCGCGTTTGGATTCAGTTTTTAAAGCAGATTCTGTTGCTGTGAATTGTTACTAAATATTCTGTGAATATTTGGTTATCCTATGTGGCATCCAAAGCATTTTTGGGCTGTGGTTATATGTTGGTTTTTCGGATTTTCAGCTGTTTTTAATTATGGAGACATATTAGGAAACTTTGGATTGAAGACCTATTTTTGTTGGAGTTAATTTTGCAGATTTATGAGCAGTCTATTTGATGCGTTTTTGAAGCCCAATTCAGTCCAGATTAAATGCTATATATTGACTGATGTAAACCTAGTTTAGGTGTGGAACTTACTTGTGTTTTGTTAGGGTTTTCGAGTGTATTTTGTGAGCCTAATTGGTATCATTCTGATAACAGTATAAGGACTGGTTTTTGTGTTGTAAGTTCTGTCAGTTACTCATAAGCTTTTAAGCATTGAGTTTCTTGTGTGTCAATTCTCATAAGCTTTGAAGTATTGAGAATCGTGTGCTTTGAAAGTGTGACTTTCGGTTTGTTACTTGCGTGGAAAGATACCAATCACGGGTTGTGGTTGCAGAGGGATTTGAGGAGGGCCTCATACCTAGGTGAGTCTTAGGTAGAAGTCATAGGAAGGGTAGTGATTAAGTGAGCAGATTGTTCGGGAATTATATGATCTGTGAATTGATACTATCGTATATTGGTTTCGTCCCTGGCTTGGTAGCCCCCAGAGTAGGATTGTTGATCCGAACTGGGTAAACATATCACTGTGTTATTTACTTTCTACACTGTTACTTTTATTGTTATCTTGTTCATTGTGTTGGATATCGGTGTCTCAACATCTGTGTAGGACATCTGATATCTGTGCCAGAATTTCAATTGGCATCAAGAGCTTGCACCCTTATTTGGTTCTGGGTGAGATTCAGGGAAGGTACTTTCTGGTACAATGGACAAGGATGGAGGATTTCTGAACAAACTACCTCTGCTTGATGGCTCCAACTATGACTATTGGAAACCAAGGATGATAGCATTCATCAAATCCATGGATGATCAAGCATGGAAAGCTGTTATAAAAGGATGGGAGCCCCCAAAGGTTAAAGATGAAAAAGGTACCCCTACTGATGTGGTGAAGGAAGAGGAAGACTGGGATGATGCAGATTACAAAGGGTCCGTAGGGAATTCCAAAGCCATGAATGCATTGTTCAATGGTGTTAACAAGAATATCTTCAGGTTGATAGAACACTGCACCATTGCTAAAGAGGCGTGGGAGGTCTTGAAGGTTGCTCATGAAGGGACTTCAAAGGTGAAGATGTCAAAACTTCAGCTTCTCACTAGCAAGTTTGAGAGTTTGAAGATGAAATAGGATGAGAGCATTCATGATTTTCATATGAACATTATTGAGATAGCTAATGCCTCTAGTGCCCTAGGTGAAAAGATGTCTGACAGCAAACTGGTCAGAAAAATCCTCAGATCTCTACCTAAGAGATTTGACATAAAAGTGACTGCTATAGAGGAAGCTCAGGATATAGACAAGATGAAAGTGGATGAACTGGTGGGATCTCTTCAAACATTTGAATTAGGGATCAGTGAAAAGTCTGAAAAGAAGAAGAGCATAGCTTTTGTGTCAAATGCTGGTGACTCAGAAGATGAAGGTGACCTGGTCAGAGATGAAGGGTGTCTAAAGATCTGGTATTGCTTGGAAAACAATTTAACAAAGTGTTGAAAAGGATTGACTGGAAGTCGAGAGCAAATGCTCAGAACAAGTCACTCGACATCAGTAAGAGCCAGGATGGAGGCAGGAGATCCAGAACTGAAGAAGACTCCAACCAAGGGAAGAGAGTTCAGTGCTTTGAATGTGAGGGATATGGGCACATAAAGACTGAGTGTCCCACGTATCTCAAAAGGCAGAAGAAGGGCTTATCAGTGTCTTGGTCAGAAGGAGAGTCTGAGAGTGATCTTGAAGAAGAATCAGCAAAATTGGTGACAAGTTTGACTGGGATCTGTAAGGCTGATGGAGAAACTACTTGTGAGTCTGACTCTGACAAAGAATCCTATGTTGGAGAACTCACTAAGGAAGAAGTCTTCACAGGGTTTTCAGAGTTGTGTATCAAGAATGAAGAAAGGTTCCAGATAATATTGGAACAGAAGATTCTGATAGCTCAACTAGAAGCTGAGAAAGAAGAACATCTATCAACCATTGTTGATCTGAAAGAGGAGGTTGAATGGCAAAAGTCAAAACTTGACAATATGACCAAATCTATAAGAATGCTGAACAATGGTACCACGCAGCTGGATGAGATTCTTCAGACTGGGAAAGAAGCTGGAAATGTGCAAGGCCTCAGTTTTAACAATCAAGCAGAGACTTACAAGAAGCCTGTATTGAAGTTTGTTCCTCAGAAAATAAAGCAAGAAGAGGGGATGTCAAATCACATGTTTCAACATCAGATGAAGCATCAGAAAATAGTTTGTAGATCAAAGTATAAACCATGGAGATGCCATTATTGTGGAAAGATTGGACACTTAAAGTCCTTTTGCTACAAGCTGCACGGCTATCCCAAAACTGCTCAGCAACAAAATAAAGGACAGAGTTAGGGTAAAGTGAAGAGAAGATGGATTCCTAGACAAATGATGGCAGGTGTCATAGCACATACCTCTCTTAGAGCATCTGCAAGAGAAGATTGGTACTTTGACAGTGGTTGTTCAAGACACATGACTGGTGTGAAGAAATTTTTGTCAGATATCAAGCCTCACTCCACCAATTATGTCACTTTTGGGATGGATCAAAGGGTGAAATAAAAGGTGTTGGAAAGCTGGACTACACAGGACAACCAAATCTGGATCGTGTTCTATTTGTCAAAGGGCTGACCGCAAATTTAATCAGTATAAGCCAACTGTGTGATGTAGGTCTCAAAGTAAATTTCACCAAATCTGAATGTCTAGTAACCAATGAGAAAGATGAAGTTGTTATGAAGGGAACCAGGTCTAAGGATAACTGCTATCTATGGAATCCTCAAGAACCTGAAAGTCTGTCTACTTGTTTGATGTCAAAGGAAGATGAAACCAAACTGTGGCATCAGAAATTGGGTCACTTACACCTGAAAGGGATGAAGAAAGTTATGTCAAGTGAAGCTGTTAGAGGTATTCCCAAGCTGAAGATTGATGAGGATAAAATATGTGGTGAATGTCAAGTTGGGAAGCAAACAAGGGTGTCACACAAAAGGCTTCAACATCTTACCACAACTTCTAGAGTTCTAGAACTTCTTCACATGGACTTAATGGGACCTATGCAGGTTGAGAGTCTTGGTGGGAAAAAGTATGCCTATGTTGTCGTAGATGACTACTCCAGATTCACTTGGATAAGTTTTATCAAAGAAAAGTCTGAAGTATTTGCAGCCTTCAAAGAGTTGTGTCAAAGGATTCAACAGGAAAAGGATTGTGGTGTTATTCGAATCAGAAGTGATCATGGGAAAGAATTCGAAAATAGCAGGTTTGAAGAGTTCTGCTTATCTGAAGGAATCACTCATGAATTCTCATCACCGATCACTCCTCAGCAGAATGGTGTGGTGGAACGCAAGAACAGGACTATACAAGAGTGTGCAAGAGTCATGATTCATGCCAAAAAGCTTCCATATCATTTTTGGGCTGAAGCCATGAATACTGCATGCTATATACACAATAGGGTGACTATCAGATCAGGTACTTCTGTCACTCTTTATGAGCTATGGAAAGGTAGAAAGCCAAATGTGAAGTATTTCCATGTGTTTGGGAGTAAGTGCTATATCTTGGCGGATCGTGAGCAGAGGCGAAAGATGGATCCTAAAAGTGAGGAAGGAATATTTTTAGGATACTCTACAAACAGTAAAGCATATAGGGTATTTAATTCCAGAACTAAGGTGATGATGGAATCCATAAATGTGGTGGTTGATGACTCTGGCAAAAACGAAGATGTCCCAGATGATGTTGGAGCATGTCTGCCCATGAACAATGAAACCTCCCAAGACATTGAGTCTGTAGAAGATAGTGCTCAAGAAACCAACACTAGACCTGAAAATGAAGAGGTAGAGGATGCTAACAGGGGACCCTCTATAAGGATTCAGAAGGATCACCCTAAGGAATTGATTATTGGAGATCTGAATGAAGGTGTAAGAACCAGAACGAGGGAGACTGTGTCAAATGCATGCTTTGTTTCAAAGATTGAACCAAAGAATGTCAAAGAAGCATTGACAGATGAGTTCTGGATAAGTGCTATGCAAGATGAACTCTGTCAATTCAAGAGGAATGAAGTCTGGGAACTGGTACCACGACCAGCAGGAACAAATATGATTGGAACAAAATGGGTTTATAAGAATAAGTCTGATGAACAAGGAGTTGTTACCAGGAACAAAGCCAGATTAGTTGCTCAAGGATACATACAGATTGAAGGAGTAGACTTCGATGAAACATTTGTGCCTGTGGCTCGATTGGAATCCATCAGATTGCTGCTAGGAGTGGCATGTTTGTTGAAATTCAGATTGTTTCAAATGGATGTCAAGAGTGCCTTTCTGAATGGCTATCTAAATGAGGAAGTCTATGTTGAGCAGCCTAAAGGGTTTGTGGATCCAAATTTTCCTGATCATGTTTTCAAGCTGAAGAAGGCTTTGTATGGGTTGAAGCAAGCTCCACGAGCTTGGTATGAAAGACTGACTGAGTTCTTAGTCAACCATGGGTACAGGAAGGGTGGTATTGATAAAACACTTTTTGCCAAGGAGAAGGATGGGAAACTAATGATTGCTCAGATTTATGTAGATGATATTGTGTTTGGTGGGATGTCGGATGAAATGGTCCAACATTTTGTCAACCAAATGCAATCTGAATTTGAGATGAGCTTGGTAGGTGAATTGACCACTTCCTTGGATTACAAGTCAAGCAAATGGAAGATTCCATTTTTATCTGTCAGAGCAAATATGCGAGGAACATTGTGAAGAAGTTTGGACTGGATAATGCCAAGCATAAGAGAACTCCTGCTCCTACTCACTTGAAGTTATCCAAAGATGAAAAGGGAGTGAATGTTGAACAGAGTCTGTACAGAAGTATGATTGGCAGTCTGCTGTATCTTACAGCAAGTAGGCCAGACATAACATTTGTTGTTGGTGTGTGTGCAAGATATCAAGCAGAACCCAAGGTCAATCACATCAATCAAGTTAAGAGAATTCTTAAGTATGTGAGTGGTACATGTGATTATGGGTTGTTGTACTCCCATGATTCAAGTCCCATTTTAGTAGGTTACTGTGATGTTGATTGGGCTGGAAGTGCTGATGATAGGAAGAGTACTTCTGGAGGATGTTTCTTTTTGGGAAATTATCTTATTTCATGGTTTAGTAAGAAGCAAAATTCTGTATCGCTTTCTACTGCTGAAGCTGAGTACATAGCAGTTGGAAGAAGTTGTGCCCAACTGGTATGGATGAAGCATATGTTATTTGAGTATAATGTCACACAAGATGTCATGACATTGTTTTGTGACAACCTGAGCACTATTAATATTTCCAAAAATCCCATTCAACATAGCAGGACTAAGCACATTGATATCAGGCATCACTTCATCAGAGAACTTGTGGAGGACAAAGTCATAACTCTTGAGCATGTGAGCACAGAAAATCAGCTTGCTGACATATTTACCAAGGCTCTGGATGCAGTTCAGTTTGAAAACCTGAGGAGCAGACTTGGGGTTTGCATTCATGAAGAACTATAGCAATCAATGTTCCTTCTGGCTGCCAGATTGAAAAGACTAAAGGAGGTTCTGGTAGTGCAGTGTGTGAATGGGGGCAAAATGCTGAAGGTTGAGCATGACGCTTGGTCATGTGATGTGGTGTGCATCTACTTTCTGATGCTATTTATTCTGGTTTATAATTTGACCATTTCTCAAATATTAATAACTGTTCTACTTGCCTTTGTCATATTTATGGCTAAAAAGGGGGAGTAGTATGTTAGTATGTTTGTGTGTGGTGTGCTTGTGTTGCTGTAGTAGTTGAGGGGGAGATTGTGGAATGTTGCTGCAGTTGAGGGGGAGTTTTGCTATGCTGCTATGATGTGTTGTTTGCTGTGTTGTATGCAGCTGAAGGGGAGTGCTGCTATGCTGGATGTTTTTTTTGCTGTGTGATGTTGGTATTTCGCTGCCGTCTGATATGGATATTTTCATGTGCTTCTTTACAAGTTTTTTTTGTGTGTGTAGTTTTAGCCAAAATAAGCCAAAGGGGGAGATTGTTATTTCTGTGCTTTTGTGGTTGGAATTTATTTTGCTAAAACTATTATAGCAGCAAGATGTTGAATCATGATGTTCTAAGTGACTGCATTCAACATGTTGAATGAAGATGTCCCATACCTGCTCATAGGACATCGCGTTTGGATTCAGTTTTTAAAGCAGATTCTGTTGCTGTGAATTGTTGTTACTAAATATTCTGTGAATATTTGGTTATCCTATGTGGCATCCAAAGCATTTTTGGGCTGTGGTTATATGTTGGTTTTTCGGATTTTTAGCTGTTTCTAATTATGGAGACATATTAGGAAACTTTGGATTGAAGACCTATTTTGTTGGAGTTAATTTTGCAGATTTGTGAGTAGTCTATTTGCTGCGTTTTTGAAGCCCAATTCAGTCCATATTAAATGCTATATATTGACTGATGTAAACCTAGTTTAGGTGTGGAACTTACTTGTGTTTTGTTAGGGTTTTCGAGTGTATTTTGTGAGCCTAACTGGTATCATTCTGATAACAGTATAAGGACTGGTTTTTGTGTTGTAAGTTATGTCAGTTACTCATAAGCTTTTAAGCATTGAGTTTCTTGTGTGTCAATTCTCATAAGCTTTGAAGTATTGAGAATTGTGTGTTTTGAAAGTGTGACTTTCGGTTTGTTACTTGCGTGGAAAGATACCAATCACGGGTTGTGGTTGCAGAGGGATTTGAGGAGGGCCTCATGCCTAGGTGAGTCTTAGGTAGAAGTCATAGGAAGGGTAGTGATTAAGTGAGCAGATTGTTCGGGAATTGTATGATCTGTGAATTGATACTATCGTATATTGGTTTCGTCCCTGGCTTGGTAGCCCCCAGAGTAGGATTGTTGATCCGAACTGGGTAAACATATCACTGTGTTATTTACTTTCTACACTGTTACTTTTATTGTTATCTTGTTCATTGTGTTGGATATCAGTGACTCAACATCTGTGTAGGACATCTGATATCTGTGCCAAAATTTCACAAGTCATGCCTTGGTTTTAGGCCCGGCCCAAGGCAAGGCAAGGCAAGCTTTGGCTCAGAAACGTGAAGGTCATAACTTTCTCAATTCTTAATGGTTTGAGACAAAATTTATATGCATCTGGACCAGAATTTCACAAGGAATCCAATGGTGGTGGTAGTTTTTTCAGATCACACTCCCTCCTCAAAACCCGATAGTGGTTTTGAAAAAGGCCTATAATTGCATGTTTTATGCTACACTTTGGCCTAAAGGGAGGGATTTTGAGGAAAGCATCAGTTTGGGTGCTTTGGTGTACTCAAACTGATCACAATTGATGTCTATTTATAGTGTGTCAAGTTTGTTTTGGCATCAATAGTGAATGGAGGTTGCAGTAGGCCTTTGGCCAATGTTGTGCAAAAGGAATCTCAAGTCTCCTCTAGCCATTGACTTGAGATTAGAGCACAGGCTTTCTAGCTTTGGTTCAGAGATAAACTTGGACTGCATTCAGTTGGAATAGGCTCAGTTCATGCCACCTTAGTGTATGCATTGAATGCTTGGAAACAAAATTGGATATTTGGCATCTTTGTAGCCTTTTAGGTTTGGCATGCTACTTGTAGATTCTTGGACTTTGGAGGCTTGTAGATCGATCATCCCTCTTGGATTTGATCCTCAGATGTGTCCAAAATGATGACAAGGCTTGAATTTATCAGATTTGGACAAATCGAGCAAAATGCACAAAATCTGCCAAATCTGTCTTGAAAAAAATAGTTCATGATGCCATGTTTCAAGGGCTGTATCTCCTTTCTCAAATGGAATTTGGAGATGATCTGGTACTTGTTGGAAATCCCTCATGACATACTTTAACTTTGATGTTCAAGGATGGTCTTGATTCAGTTTGGATCCAAGTGAAAAATGTCCCTACATTTTGGAAAAAGTAAGGCAGATTTTGACTTAGTGAAAATATAATTGTGTTGGAAAAATGTTCATTTCATGTTTTCAGCCATTTTGATCACTCCATACCTTAAAATCCATGAAGAATTGGAATGAGATGTAGTTGACACTTTTAAAGTATGCCATGAGAGCTACAAATCCATCTTTGGATCATTCAAAATGGTTGCTTGGATCTCAAGTTATGATCCTTGGAAGTTGGTACCCTAGCCACTTTGTTCCATAACTTAGAAAATTTCTAAGTTTTTTATGGTTACCCCTTTTACAAGTTAACTCACTATTCTTGATTTTTCTTGATGAATGATGATTCAAATCACATATTAACATTATTTTAGGGTTAAGGAACCTTGGTTGACCAAAAAATTGAAAAGTCAAACTTTGACTTTTTGTACAGTTGACTTTTTATTAGGTGAAGTCCAAACTGTGCGATCCTTTGTGAAATCAAATACTTGACCTAAATCAAACCTAATGGATGGATTCCATAGGTGATATAGGGTGTATTGAATCATGTCTCAAGGTTTGGGAGCATGTCTTGGTCAAAAGTCAAAGGTGCAGCAGACTTTTCCCTCAAAACCCTAATGGTAGTCCAGATGAAATTGAAACTTGTGAATCAAGCTTCTTAGATCAATCAATTTTTTCAAATGGATTAATGTGGTGTATTTAAGGTCCTCAAATCATGTCTTGAGGTCTTGGCTCATGTTTTGTCCCAAAAGTCAACTTAGGGGTGAATTAGGTCAAGAAACCCTAATTCCTGATTTTTGGTAAATGCATCCCCTGAGGTTAAATTGACTTGATGATTGGGTCCACGAGGTCCCTTGGAGTATCTTGGGTTATGCTTTGAAGCATTGGCTCATGCTCAGAGGAAAAATTCCACCTGGAGGCCTCAGTCAACCAAAACCCTAATTTGGTGACACTGGCGATCTTGAGGCTTGATCCACTTGGAAGGTTGCAACCTTGTGCTTAATCCTTGATGTGGGAGTCCTCTTGATTCTTTATGTATGTTTTGAGAGGTTAGACAAGTTGAAGATCATGTCATTTCTTGATTGATCCTTTGTCTAAGTGCTCTGAGAGGGCTCAAAACCCTAATTCTTGATTGTAGTGAATGCTCAACCATCTTTGAGGAGATTGATGAGGCATGTAGGTACATCCATATTATGATGATGATTTACCCAATGATGGGAAATCTTGGTGGTCAAAATTTGGGGTATGACAGGGGGATCCTGTTCTGGACTGGGCTAGCGCCTGCCCATCAGTCGGACAGGCCCAACCCAATATTATGCTATGCAGCCCATTAAGGCCCAATCCTCTTCCTCGACGGGCACGAATAGGTCTCATCGTCGAGCAGACACTATAAGGACCGGGGAGAGAACGAACATCCTCTCTACGTACTCCCCGTGCTCCCCCTGCGGGGACACGTCATCAGGTGACTACTCACCTTCGAAAGAGTTGGTCAACCCACTTTCCGGAGATCTTGGGGCAGTTACTCCAACGCGAAGCCACGTGCTGGTCTTCCCTACGCCACGTAAGCCCTGGCAATTATCTGCATTGGGCCTAGCAATCTAACCCAGTGCAGACAACTGTTGGCCAAGCATTGGGAGCACAATATAAATACCCTCTCTCATGAGAGGGCCAAGTTACATTCTATTCTAACTCTTACTCTCACTTTCTGTACTTGCTCGCCCCAGTCCTAAATTTGGCATCGGAGTACCTTGCAGGTACACCCCCCCACCGTTTCATCACCACCGGAGTAGTAGAGCTCACGGCGTTTCCTGGCCACTAGTCTACTTTCTGATCAGGTACGATCAGTTTCCAATCAAAAGTACTTTTTAACTGAGTCTTAGAGGTGATTATATAAAAAAGGACTTCATCACTTTAATGCAATACGCGACCGGTACAGCGTGAGCGGGTGGTATAGATTAGAGGTTAGGTCTGGTTCCGATCACGCTAACGCGGCGGTTTCTTTTTAATTAGCTATTTTTCAAGGAAAAAAATATTTCCCCGTAAGTGTCCCTACTTAAACAATAGGAGTACTGTTTGATCGATGTGAATCACATACCAGTACCATTTATCTAAATTCATTTTTACTCATTCTTCTCTATTTTCTGTGCACTTTACACTCTATTTCTATTAGCCTTAGATAAACACCATAACAATAGTAATCGATAGATTGACACTGGTCTTTGTAGGTTTAACAATCTTTTATATTACTTCGATAGGTCCGTGCACTTGCGGATTCCACCCATCATTCGCCATTGCCAAAAGTTCACGGCGAGCTGGGTTTACTATACATTACCCTCAAGAATTGGTCTCACAACTTACCTACTTACCTACTTTTGGGACTGTCATCAAGGCATGAGTCTTACAGATTTACCTGCCTACCTAATTTTGGAACAGATCCATCAAGGCCCGAGCCTTACAGTTTTTCATGTCGTTCTACTTTTGGGATGTGACCCACTACGATTATCATGTAATCTTTCAACTGCAGAAGACCTCAATGTCAACCACTCCTCAAGACAATTACCCAATGCATATTAAGGGTGATGCACGTGAAACTCGGGTCACACTCGGCCATCTTTGGTCATACATAATGTAGGAGCCACAATGTTCCATATTCGCTACCAGAATTTCTCTAGGCCATCCTTAAAAATCAAGATACAATTGGGTAGAGTATGGATCCATGCCTCGTCCATTCAAGTCTTGGTTACACACCAAGTTAATTTGAAAGGTTCAATCTTCGAGGTTCAATTGTTGATAGCTCTATATCCATCCAGTTGGTCCCTAGCCTAGTCATTTGTGACTAGCGGCCATCACTAGATAATGAATCATAACTAACTCCGGACTTAGTCCTTTCATGAAGTCTTGCTGAAATTCTCTTGGACTTCGCTTTGATAGATCCTTCCTAAGTAACTAGGTTTTCTTAACTGTTACTCCTGACTATGTTATCTCTCCATTGAATCATCTACTTGATTATATTTTCATGTCAGCCATTAGAGGGTTCAGTTCTCCCTGATACAAGATTCTAGTAGTCCAAGTTCCTTTGACTCTCGTCACGAGAGTTGAGATTTCCAACCACTTCGCACCTATGTCGTCCTTCACATCTGATAATTATCAATGCTCCTTAATTCAACGGGTATTCATTACTTATACCCAAGTCACTCCCGATCTACTGGTCCTCGTGGCGGACTGTCGTGACCCTATCTATCAAGCATAAAATTGATGAGTTGATCAGGCTCAGCAACTGAATGTTATGGCAGTAGAAGTCAGGCTAGCAACACACATATTTGAGGAAAAAGAGGATTTATTCATGACGTCTCAGAGTCGGTCGCTAATCGAACTACTCGAATACCAACTGTAACACCCCATATAATACTTGCCTAGGATCGTATTATATAAAGTGTTAATTTGGTATTGGAACTCATAAAATAAATAAACATCTTGATGTTATTACAATAAATAATACAATTGAGAATAATACATCATATGTTTGAGGAAGAACATCTAAAAAATGCAGCAGAAAGATGCTCATCAGATATCAAACTTCTAATCTCCGAGCCTTCTTGAAAATCCTCCAGCTTCTAAGACATACCTAAAAGATAATCAACAACAAGGGATGAGATTACTAAATCTCAGTGGAGCTCCCTATCCTATGGGTCCGCTCGGCTCTACAGGGTAAACTATCATTATCGTATCCTGTTAGTACTCGCGTATGTACTATTTTGTGGGTTTTAAGGAACGAGGCGTAATATGCTTTACAATAACGTATCAACTAATAGCTTGAACGTACGAGCCATGTAGAACAATAGGAGTTACAGATCTATCATGTCGAAGCCTTTGACAAACCTCTAGCCCATCTAGTGTTTTAAACGTTGTTGACTATCGAAAACCCACTGCCCATCATGGTAAGGTTTTACGGAAGTTTCTGCCCCCTTCTAATATGACTAAGTCCTATAAGGTGGTTTCCGGAAATTATCTGCCGCCTTCTTTCAGGACTAGTCTAGCAAGGCAGTATCCAGAGTTCTCCTACCTTCCATCTAATAGGAGTTACTCTCCTACGTTTCGAACTACACATTAACATTAGTCGAGCAATCCCCATTTTCACTCCCTTGATTCCATTACCTCGGAATTAGGGTGTACCGGGTAATACGGAAGTTTCTTCTTTTCAGTTCTAAGCAATTCCTTATTTCGGATAACACTGATCCTATGGTCCCACTCACCAGGTAATTTCTATTAGGCAAGCTTTTTATGTATGCATTATAAAACAGAATATCTAACTTTATAATAATACCAGAAACACGCAATAGATGATAAAATTATGAAACTTTCCAATATAAAATTACTTCCAATTATCTTTCTAACCCAGTTGGTTTCATCGTAATCCAAGGTTTTTAGCCTTAGTTACCTCTATTTCAATTCAGCCAACCACAAGCATGTATATTCATTACAATGATAGAATAATACCATTTCTATCTATCAAGCCATGAATTAACATAATGCATTTACATACGTACAATTCACCCAAAAGCTCCTATCAATTTGTCAAACAAGATTTATCATCCCATCAAATGATGAATCAGTCATGCATAAGCAATTGTCCCAACTTGTCATGTGATCTATTGTATGATAGGATATCATAAGGGGTGTACATGGGCCGGTTTGGGTTGGGTTTGGCCAAATCCAATATACAACCCATATAGGACACTCCGGTTTGGACGAGGTAAAATAACCACCCGCAATATCAATGGATCGGTTATGGTAAATCCACTAATTTTCGGGTTGGGTTGGGTTGGATAATGTGTTGCCCAAATAATGTTTCTATTTTATTAATGTTAAATAACTAAATGATGAATCATCATATTTTTTTCATAAAAATTATTCAACATTTTTATCTTCTTAAATAAAATTAGATAACCTATTTTTAATTATTTTTAGCATCATAAAATAATAAATGACAACATCAACTAATGAAAATTATCATAAAAAACTAGAATCAAATTAAAGTTGTATGACATAAAATTGTATTAGTATCAAAATAACCAAAGAGTGACTATTCATCAAAAGGTTCAAAAGACAAAAATTGTAACAATTAAGTTAATATTCATCAAAATCGTTAAAATTTTAATAATAAATGTTTGATTAGCGGATCAGTGGGTTTTGTGGGTTTGAGTTTGGTTTTACCCGAAACCCGATTTTTTTAATGTGTTTTTTAGTTTTTAAACTCATCCACCCAATTACCCGACCCAACCCACTTTTATGGATTTTTTTGGGTGGGTTTGACCGGATTTTGTAGGTTGACCCAATCCATGTACACCCTACATATCATGATACCGCCTATCTATACATATATTCATGGTATACCTTTCTATGGAATCAAGCATACAAGTGAATATAACCAAGCAAGCATCCAAGTTTAGTCATTCTAATGTCTCGTTCAATCAAACATGCTTATCATGCTAGAATTTCATAATCATATATGTTAGCTATCATGTAGTGATATCATATAAGCTCCCACATAACATAAAATCATACTTGTAATTCTATTAATTGATTCACAACAATCAACATTGTAACATACATGTAATGCCACTTTATGATCCACACAATCAACATTGTATCACATAATCATATCAAACATAGTGAAACCAATTTAAGCACAAAAAACCCTAAATTAGGCTAAGTTCTGCCTAGATCCCCACCTGAAATTAAGAACCTATAATTATTCTCCGATTCCACTTCCCATACTCTTGTGCCGCTTGAAGTCCATCGAACCCGTATGCAGATTTTCTGCAGAATTCTGCATCAGACTTCCAACTTCAAACACATATTTCGAACTCATCACATACCCCACATATATAAAATTAGTATCTAAAATTAAAGGAATTTTGTCTAATTTCTGAAAAATCAAATCAATTTATTCACAACAATCCACATTGCAACATACATGTAATGCCACTTTATGATCCACACAATCAACATTGTATCACATAATCATATCAAACACAGTGAAAGAAATTTAAGCACAAAAAACCCTAAATTAGGCTAAGTTCTACCTAGATCCCCACCTGAAATTAAGAACCTGTAATTATTCTCCGATTTCGCTTCCCATACTCTTGTGCCGCTCGAAGTCCATTGAACCCGTATGCAGATTTTCTGCAGAATTCTGCATCAGACTTCCAACTTCAAACACATATTTCGACCTCATCACATACCCCACGTATATAAAATTAGTATCTAAAATGAAAGGAATTTTTTTCTAATTTTTGAAAAATCAAGAATCAAGTCGTTTTGAGTTACAGAGAGAAAGTTATCACCTTTTTAATTGAGACATGTCAAGAGTTCAAATTATGCACAACTCTTCAACTATTTGAATACATACCCACCTCTTGATTCTCAAAATCCTAACTCTTCTTGAGAGAATGATGGAGATGAATCAAGGCTATCTTACTGCTCCTACTTGAAGGTTTCATCAACTCCAACATGCATCTAAGCAATCATACACATGCATCAATGGATGCCTTGAACTTCCTTTCTCTTTCCTTCTCAAAACTGTGTTCGTTCCCTCTCTCACTCTAGGATTCCACAATCAGATTTTTAGTGAGATAATGACAATGAGGAAATGAGGGAATTGAGTGAAGGTTGTCTACTTATAAGGGTTTGGTGGAAAGCGCAATTTCCCATGGTCTTAAAGTGTAAGTTACTAGATTGTCCACTTAAGATTTATTGGTGTCTTAAGCTTATTAACACATGATCAACCCACTAATGTACTGGTAGTATGTTTATCATCTAATGTTTGGAAAGCTAGGGTATTACATCTCCCCTCTTAAATTGAAATCCGTCCTCGAATTTCGTCTAAACATAGAGGTGAAACATTCCTTGCCTTTCTTCTTATGGCTAGCATGTGCATCCGTCGGTTCATTTCTCTACACAAGTTCTTGATTACATGTGCTCTTAGTTCCTCTTCAAGATTGCCTCAATTCCAACTCAATATTTCATGAAATTCTGGCCTATACAGACAGCAGATGTCCTAACACATGTCAAGATATTGTGCTACATAATATTTTAAACTTGGAGGCGCAACTGCAGACTGATACCTTGAATATCAGAACTGCAACTCTCAGATGTCACGACATCTGATCCAACATGTTAGTCAAGAACACATACAATAAGATAGTAAAGTGTAGAATGTAAATAACACACTAATTATTAACCCAGTTCGGTGCAATTCACCTACATCTGGGTTAACAATTAGTGTGTTATTTACATTCTACACTTTACTGTCTTGTTGTATATGCTCTTGACTAATATGTTGGATCAGATGTCGTGACATCTGAGAGTGTGCAGTTTTGATATTCAAGGTATCAGTCTGCAGTTGCGCCTCCAAGTTTAAAAGATTATGTAGCACAATGTCTTGACATGTGTTAGGACATCTGCTGTCTGCATAGGCCAAAATTTCAATTGGTATCCGAGCAGGCATCCTGTCTGGTTCTGGATGAGATCTTTGGGAGATACTTTCTGGCATTTTAACAAGGAGGAGTTTTGGAGATCAGATCAATCAACTCAAACATACCTAAGGGTATTAATGGATGAGATGAATGTTCTGGATCGAAGGGAGCAACCCGAAGGTTGTTCATGTTGCTGAGGAGATTCTACAACAACTACATGAGAAGTGGCTAGTTCTCTTGTTGATGTGTCTTGTAAGATGTTGTGACATCTTATTAGGGCAATCATGATATGTTTCTTAGTAGTTCCGTTGCATGTGTTTCTGATGGAAGAGCTCTAGAATTATGGGATTCTGGAGTTGTTACTGAAGACAGTTGGTGGAAGGTCTCAATCGTCGGCCTCTATGTTTGAAGATATCTGCATTCCTTTATTCCAAAGTCGGGAGTGATGGAGTGAAGGGAGTTGTGGTTAGATATCTGGTATGGTGACTTGGTACTTAGAAGCTTGGTTTCTTAGTGCAGTTTGGAGTCAGTTGAAGAGGAGAGGAGTTTAGTTAAAGTTTATTAGGTTCTTGCTCTAGGAGTATGATAAATGTTTGGACGGCTAGGTTGTCAAAGATACTTGAGAATTCTCTCAAGTCCACTCATAAAGACATCTATGTCGTGTATCTGGAGTCTTCTAGTTACTCTTCTGACTAGAAGGTGTTTCCTTGAGACACAAAGTGAAGACCGTGGAGGTGATTTATTTTCACCATTCACAAAAACTTGCAAGGAAGAACTCATACTTTCAACCCTAAGAATGAGTTCACACAGTTGAGGCAATTAGGATTCGTTTAGAGAGAATCTTAAGAGCTTGAGTAAAGGGGGCAACCTTGATATCTTAACAACTTGCACAAACGGAAGAAGACAACATGATGAGGGATATCTTGGGATATTCAGAATATGCTGGATTTGGATAAGGGTTACTGCACAAGGATTTAAGATCAATTGCAATTTGTGGAATCCACAAGTATTTAATTGATTATCCTTAATAGTCAAGATTGAGGATGTTCTGTCAGATGTTCTAACATCTTTTCATCAGAGGTTTGAAGAATCATGGGAGGGGTTCTGCATTCGCTCAAAATTCTCCTAGGTGTTGAGCTGGGATTATTGGCTTAGCATCTGTTTCCTGGAAAGTATTGTGAATGACTTGTCCAAATGGTGATGCTGTTGAAGATGGAGATGGAAGATTATGAAGACATCATAATCTTGATGGGTATAACTTGGGTCAGTTTATTTCTGATCTAGGTGCTTTGGAGCATAGTGCTTGCTCTGAGAGTGAAGGTCGAGGATAAGTGGCAGTTATCTCTGGATTTCTTTTGACGGCTCTACTAAGGAAAGTGGCATTCTTTGGTATTGCTATGGGGTAGTCGTGGACTACTTATTTTCTGAAGATTCAGACGTGGCAGGTTTGAAGTCTTTGGAGTTTTAAAGCAGAATGAAGGTTGTCTACTCAAAACTTGGTTGTTGAATCAAGTCTGTGAGAGCATGGAAATCTGTTTCTGCAAAGGGAGGAGGTTCTTCTAAGTGGCAGAAGGAAGAGTTGAATTCAACAGTTGGATGTCATAATGTTTGGACATCTAACTTAACATCAGAAGTCTAAGCTGGTGATGTGGCACATCAGCTTAAGATAAAGTGATCTACAGGAGAATGAGAGTGATGGATTCTTCAAAAAGGTCTATCTCATGCAGTTTGCGGGAGCTGTGGATGAGAAGATGTTACATGACTAAGAGGCTTGGTGGATCCAAGATGTCTTGCTGTGGGGCAAGTAGTTCGTGTGACTTGAAGATCTGGTTTCATTAGTAGATCAGGGTATCTTGTGGGAGTTCTGAAGATGAGTGAGGTCAATCAAAAAGTGGTATTTGATTGGTTTCACAATGAGCGTTCAAGAAGGATGCTTGAAACTGATTGGTCTTTTGTAAAAGAGTAGTTAGTTGAAATTGTTTGAAGGTTCTGATTCTCTGGGAGCTTGTGGCAGAAGTTCTGGGTTGAGGATGAAAGCATACCTTCTTGGTGGTTGAGAGTTTATTTCTCTCTGGGTTCCTGAAGACTTCTTTGTTCAAGCTGGTGGGTCAGTGTTGTGTGAAGATCTTCAGTGTGGATTACTATGCTGATAGTAAGTCCAGTAGTGGAGTATATCAAGAACCATGGTGTGTGGTGTCTGTGGTGTGTGGTGTCTGTGATGAACTGGTTACTTGCATCGTGTCCAAGAAGTATCTACATGATCATCCGGGAGAATGATGGAGTAGAAGGGTCCCTTGGAAGGAGGATGTAAGTATTTGTGAAGATTGAAGTGGATCATGTGTTGATTGCATGGAAGTCTGTTTCCTGAATGCGTTCAAAAGTGGAGATTTACCATAAATCAGAAGTATTCTAAGTTATCATACGGGAGAATGATAGGAATGACTGTCTTGGATTACGGGGTTTATCTCTATTGCTGACTGGGTGAGGTCAGTGGAAAATCTTGCATACAACATTTGGAGCCCTTGGCGTAAGTCATGCTAGTAGTGGATCAGTTTAGCAGCTATGAAGTTCTGGAGCATGCATACGATAGCTGGCATCGTGGTAACAAACTAAGGGGCCCTGTCAGTCTCTTTGAGGAATGTGAAGCATTCTAATTCAATTGGTTTGTGCCTCAAGCAACGGGATATCTATACATGAGAATTCAAGAGGAGTTCGTGTGGTGTATAAGATGGTTGTGGAATGAGGGGGATCAATGGGACTTTGATCTCAAGCAAAGAGTTTGTTATGGTTGGTATACACGTACTCATGGGATGCATGACTTTGATCATGTGTGATTAATTATTGTTTCTTGTCAGAGGGAACAATAATGAGTTAATGGTTGCATTCAGCAGGTGTGTTGAACAGAGGGTGCGTTCTTGAAGACATGAACATACATCTTATGTTTTCCAATCATTAGCTTAGGTGTTCAGTGGAGGAGCACCAGTTACCTTAGTCAGGGGGAGAGGCCTCTTGATCTGAGATAAAGTTCCAGTTTGTATTTGTGAGTCAAGAAAACTGAGATGTCAAGATGGCTTGACATTATTGTGGAAATTCCAGTTTGCATTTGTGCGTCAAGCAAACTGAGATGTCAAGGAGGATGTCTTGACATTAGAGTATTGTTGCAAGTTGTGGGAAACTTGGCAATGCATACTTAAATGGTTCTTGTTGGATGCATAAGAATCATTGACTGAGTCTGAGAGAATTCATTTTTCTCTTGCAGAATCACATAGGTGTGAAGAAATCTCTAGAAGACCAAAGCAAAATAGTGCCTATGAAGAATAGACAATGTCTGACATGATGTCAGGACATTGTTGTTGAACATGTTGCATGTAATAGGTTTGTTGGTCGGTGTTCTCAAAAGAAGAAACTATCAAAGCAGTCTTGGTCAAAGCGCTATTAGTGGAGTTATTACCTTCGATTAATGGTCCTTTGAATTGACTAGCATTATTTTTCCTGGGTTTGTTACTTCCTAAGGAAACGGCTCTGCTATAAATAGGATTGCCTTGATCTTCTTTAGTCTCAATACTCTCCTTGGGTTAGTGACAGACGGGGTTCTTCAAAATCTGGGTATGTTGTGTCTGGGTTTGGGGCTGTCTTGGTCACTTTTGCCAAGTTTTGGCTAAAAAGGGGGAGAAATGGTTTTGGTTTTCTGAGGCTGTCTGGGTTTGGGTACATTCCTGCAGTTGTTTTGCAAGAATGTTGGTTAAGATTTTCTAACATCTTAACAAGTTTTTCCTTGTTTCTTGTGATCTGAGTTGTGAAGCGGGTTGTGTCTTGTGACCTGAGTTACACAATCTATGTTCTCAGTGTTACAAAGTCTACAACTGCTGGTTCTTTTCTGGAGGAGTCTTCTGGTTCTCAAGACCTCTCTTGGAAGGAGGGAGAATATTTTGAGGGGGAGACTCTCCCAGACCTTAGCTCCAATCAATTCTGAAGATAAAGAAGTCTTGATGAAGGAGCCTTGCTGTTTGCAGAATGCAGAAGAAAATGTTTGTTTTAGCCAAAATTTGTCAAAAGGGGGAGATTGAAAGCACCTGTTGTTTGACTAAATTTTGCTAAAACATTCTGATGATAAACTTGAAGAATCTGCAGAAGAAAAAGATATCGAACGAAATGTCTCGAATCCTGAATGACTTGGTAAGTTAGCAGGTTTTAATCTGTTGCAAGAATTAAGGAACGGATCAAGGAAGCACAGGAGAAACGGTTGAAGGCCCAAGACAACAGAAGACTATATAAGGAGACTTAGACCTAGGGTTTACAGGGACTGTACGTTTTGTTTCACTTGTAACTTTGTAATCTAGTTCCTTTGTGTTGAATAAGGGTTTAGGGTTTGAGAGTCCTTGGCTCTCTTAGGAGTTGTAAGTCTCCACTATGTATTATGGGATGCAGGGTGGAAGGCATAGGTACAGAGACACAACCAGAAGCCTGTAGGTAATGGTTGTTGTATTATTCTTGGACGAAGCTTTGAAGTAAGTCCAAGATAACTTGTAGGTCAAGAAACCACGACAGTTCTGAATTGGCAGATGACAGAGATAGCACAAATTGTGATTAGGGTGTGAGTGGGGTATCTCGTATCAAGGTTGTAAATCATTGAGTTTAGCCTTGGTAAAGATGTTCATGGGGTAGATGTTAGGAATAAAGTTGTAAACGTGGGAGTTTAACTTTATAACAGTCTACAGTTAGTGAAATATTCATCCTGGATTGGTATCCCCCAGATGTAGGTGAATTTCACCGAACTGGGTTAACAATTAGTGTGTTATTTACATTCTGCACTTTACTGTCTTGTTGTATGTGTTCTTAACTGACATGTTGGATCAGATGTCATGGCATCTGAGAGTGTGCAGTTCTTATATTCAAGGTATCAGTCTGCAGTTGTGCCTCCAAGTTTAAAAGATTATGTAGCACAATATCTTGACATGTGTTAGGACATCTACTGTCTGCATAGGCCAGAATTTCATTTTATATCCTTATATTCTCGGTGATTTATTGGTCTTATGCTCCTCTACAAGTCCCTCCTCTTCTGGTGTGCCTCTCTAACCTGCTTGTTCGCGGATTTCCCCAGAGTCCGAAATCCTTCCTTTTTATATTGGATCGACAAAACTTCATAAGCCATAATATTTACTATAATTGGAGACTCATTGTCCTTCGATATTCTTCTTAAATCCAAATCCTTCTTCATTCCTCGCCATAAGCTTCCTAACTTTAATTATTCAAAGCCCACCTGCTGCTACACTAAACATCTTATTACACATAAACCATGAGTCCTCTTCGACAGTGGTTCACCAATAGTTCTTCTCTCGATGTTGGTGGATCCTTGAAAACCCAATTTAATAGAAACATTGTTCTTGAAATCCTTTCCCAGAAGATGATCTAACTTGATGACACAATCCGGCGAGCCCTTCACCCTCTTAACTACAGGGTCATCTACTATTCTTCGGGTGTTGCGCTACTCTAATTCCACTTGGTTACATAATTTCCTTGAAGTACTCTAAGTTCCACTTATTCTTACAATTTGTTCTGCTTCCTTACTGATCGTACTTACCCTCTCAACACCATCCATTTCTCCTCAACATCCATCAACCATTACACGTGCTTAGTCTTCCTTAAAGCTTTTTCACAAACCAATTCAACTAAAAAGAACAAGAATAATAAAAATAACAAGTTATTTTTATCTTGGTTCGCTGTTAACGAAGCTACCTCCAGTCTACCCGCGAAGGTGATTTCGCCTTCTCAAAAGGACTTAATCCACTATAATTAAACAAACTACAGACACCACAAAGACCACTGTCATTGTCTTTTCGAGTATATAGACTAAACCCTAGTCAGTCAAGGTAATCACTCAATCAAATTTGAGGTTTACAAACTGTGTTTTACAAGATTGCTTGTACAAAGCATATTAACACAAATTTTAAATTCAATGCCTCAATCACACAGACGAATAAAAGCTCTAAGTGTGTTTATACAATATTCACAATAATATCAAAGAAATAAAGCAGCTTGAAAGTGTTGAATAGCGTGTGAATATTAAGCAGAGTAGCATCTTGATTCATTCTTTCAAGTCTTCATTTTATAGCCAAAGAAAGATCCGTTGGAGGGTAGAATGAGAATCTTCATGCGTGAGTTGGTACCTTGAATAACGACCATCTTCAATGATGGGAGACAAAGATCGTACAACATAAATGTACTTACTCCACGAAATCCGCGTAATGAAAGGAATATTTTGATTTGGTACGATGTACTATTTATCTCACGTAACTATTTGATTTTTTTCTTCTTCTATTTATCAGATGCATCTGTATGTAAGGTTGTTGAAGCATGCATATAAGAGTTAAGGGCTTGTTGAAAGTCTTCAAAACTACAATCTTCAGAGTCTTGACAATGTTCCTCCGAACATGGTCTTCAAAATTTTCAGTACTTCGTTCTTTAGAATCTTCAGCATTAGCTTAGAGTCCTAAAGGGAGTCAGTCCTTTAGAGTTTCTTCATTCAAAGTCAGAGTCAGAAACTTGAGCACGAACATTCTTCATAACTGTTGTCTGTAAACTTTCTCTAACTTAACAGTTTCTTGTGAATATTTGTATCTCTTCAGAGTCAGAGTGTGTTGATTAGAGAATCTGATGATGCCATACGTCATGGGTTCAGAGTCAGAACCTGTTTATCACAAACTACACACTAGACACAATTATTAGTGTACAAAATTGTTCCATATCAATCCACGTATTATTATCACCAAAACTTAAAGGGCATATGCAGAACCAAAACTTGTTCTCACACAATTGATGGGTACTCCACAAAGCATGCTGAGAGATATGAGTGACATATATAGAATTTTCCTATCCTACGTAATAGTACAAATGTCTAAGGGCCCAATATTCAAATGGACAAGGGTGACACAGTCTATGTCTTGTGTTCAATATAGACATGAGGGTAAAAGATAAATTGTACACAAGAACATTATCACAGAAAAGGAGTTTTTTCAGATCACATGACATTTTCGGGACTTGGGTAGCAGTGATGTATTGCTAGATACCGCTCACTGCTTATTATATTAAATGTATGATTTAATATAATTGACAATGTCACGAGAACCTATATGTCACACACATAAGGACAAATTAATGAGAGATAGAATAAATAAGGAACACTGTAACGTACAATGTACTTGAGAGGATTATGGAACACCGTAAGGTACGGTGTACTTAAGTGGAATATGGAACACCAAGTAATATAATAATACTAGATATTATTATTATTATAATGATAATTATTATAATATAATAATAAAATATATTTATTATAATAATATTTATTATAATAATATAATATTATTATTATTATGTGGTGCATTTAAGTTGGACTTTTTCAGCTTATTGCCCACACAAGTGATTCTATAAATAGAACCATTGTGCGGAAGCTTAGATAGTGTTGGAAAAGAAACAAAGCATAGAGAAAATGGAGGAACACGATCACAACACAAGAACATAACGTGGAAACTTCAAAACCGGAGAAAAAAACCACGGTCGTTGTCAATAGACAACCAAAGAGTAACACTATGTGAAAATTGTTACAACATATAATATACCCTAAACTAACCCAGGCCCCAAGTACACCCACACCCTTAAAAACTAATATTTAACTACATCTCACAACACTCTAAAACAAGAGTATAAGAGAACAAAGAAAGTCAAATACAAGGTTAAAGTGCTTTTGACTAGTGCCTCTTGGAATGAATAACTTGAATCCTATATATAGCATTGGACTCTCACTTCCTTCACAAAACTAAGCGATGTGAGACTTCAAATAACTTATATTATATATATAGCCTTGAACTCTCTCTTCATTCACAAAACTAAGCGATGATCTGGGTGTTGTAACCCAAACTTTACCCTCAGATATTTTAATCTTTTGCATATCATTTTCTTGTCGGCTATTTTTGTAATTTTGCAGCCATGTGGTCCATTAATCATAGTTGTGCATTTTGTTTAATTTTTTGTCACCTTTCTTCTTTTTATTCATTTAATTGTTTTATGAATTTTAGAATTTTTCTCTTTTAATCTAGAATTGCATTTTTTTATTACTTTTAAACCACATATTTAATTTAAAAAAAAAATTTATACATTTTATTTTTAGTTAGTTATTTTATTTTTATTTTTTCATTATCATTATTTTTACCATTTTCGTTATTATTATTATTATCGATTTTATTATCATTGTTATTTATTATCATTATTACTATTTTCTTTTTTTTTTACATATTATTATTGTTATCTGTATTATTATTTTTATTAGTATCATGGTTGTTATTACCATTTTTTTTACTAAGCCTAAAAGGTCAAAAAAAGAGAGAAAAGGACATTGAACCATGCTCCACTTCAATACAAAACCAAAACCAAAAAACTGGCTCTGCTGTCAAAATACAGAGTTTACACCAAAAGTGATTTCTGCTTCTCCTCCCTAAGCCAAACCGTACCACTATGCTAAACTTGTACATCCAACAATAACAACTCAATGCATATTTGACTCTGCAAGTCCTGCACCTCCTAAGACAAACAAAACCTGCTATGCTGAACAGTGACTTCTCACCAAGCCTGTAAAACCTTATGCACACACCCTGCACATGAAAAGGACACAACATAAGTAACCGGACAAAACCATTGTACCAAAAACTTAATCAACAAGGCTTGATTTCATTTTAAAAGGCAGAAGAATTCATAACAGAGGGGGAGGAAGAAATTAACAAAAAAAACCTCTTGTATCACTCACCTTCACATCCTTGCTGCTTGATATCACCACCGCCCCATACCATTAAAGTAACAAGTCACATCTTCCATTCTTCTCTGAATTAAAACAGCACCAACAAACTTATTCCAATTGTCACCTTCAACAAACTCCCTCGCAAAACTTCCTCTCCTCTCCATTGTTCTGCTACTGTAGAACTGTACCTCATCCATTCATCAAAACTCCACCCTATCTCCCCCTCATTAAACGTACAAAAACACAGCACTTTCATAAACAAACTCATCCTCTTCCATTCTTCCATTGTTCACTCAACTTCCTCTTGATTTTTATCTAAAAAAAGACACATGGCCCTGCAACTCACATGACAAGCCATTACTACTACCATGAAGATCTCTTCTAAACTACCGTTCAAACTCATCTACGCCACCACCGTGCCATATTTCCGCCGCGTATCTTTACCGGTGTTGTAGTGAACTAATCTTCTGTGATTGGTGAATCCGAGGGTGCGAGAAAGCTTTTTAGCCGTATGGAAAGTTGGATCTTTGGAGGTGGAATGGAACCTGAGGTTTCGGAACAGGTTCATACACATTTGTTTCTTGTTATATAAATATTTGCATTATTTTCTTTATGATAGTAACTATTGTTTCTTGTTATATGAATATATAAGTTTATTTACTTTATATATACCCTGATATTTTGATTTGTTTTAGCATAGTTTCAGATTTTAACACATACTTGCGATTTGTTCTATATATAGTGTTTAGTTTCAGTAAGTTTTATGGTAATGATACCTTCGGTCATAAGTTCTTTACATACATATTATACTGTTTGTTTTTTGTTTTTTAATTTTATATGTATATCTATTGTTTCAAATTATATAATATATGTATAGCATAGATTTGCTTATTTTAGTGTGTATATATTATTGTTTCAAGTTATATAATATAATATAATATATGTACATAATGTCGGTTTGTTTATGATGATGATGTTACCGTTAATTTTTTTTTAAAGATATATATTTTGGTTAGTTTATTTTACTGGTAGTGTGAATCTTAAACGATATGTATATACACTGAAAGGTTTAGATTTAGAATTAGGGAGGATTATTTTTTTTGTCTAATTTTTTGCTAAGATTACTATATATCATATTAACCTTATACAAAGTTTTATTTTTTATTTTTTATTTATTTTATTTTTATTTTTATTTTAACTTTTTGTTTCGATGGTTTTAATTTGGATATATTAAAGAGAACCCCAAAATTCTTTTCCTTTTTTTCATTAGTTTTTAGATACTAAAAAAATAAAAATAAAAAATCTTTAATTATTTTTAATTCTAATTTTAAGTAGTTATTTGTAAAACTATAAAATATAAATTTTCTTTTAATTATTTTCTTTTTTTAGTTTTTGTTAGTTGTTCAATAAAAATATAAAAATAAGAATACTATTTTGTTTAATTATTAATTAATCTAAATATTTTTATTTATTATTGATTAATTAAATTATTAGTTAATCTTAATAAATATTTATATTTAAGTTAATTAATAATTCTCTTGTCACCCGATCCTATTTTCATGACTTATCTGTTTACCTCACATTCCAAAGGAAGGGACCTTATAGTTGACTGCCATGTCATTAAGGATAGCCTTGTCCGTCTTTCCCTGTCTTACCTAGCCTTAGGTTTGGAGTCGCCGTACTCCACGTAGGTGTCTTGCTGTCAGACCCTACTTTCCCATGGACACTTCCTTTCCCGTTTTGCCTAGCCTTAAGTTTGGAGTCGCTGCACTCTACGTAGGTGTCTTGCTGTCAGACCCTACTTTTCCTTGGAACCTTGACCACAGTCAAGAGTTCTTTACCCCTTTGAGGGGAACTACGGACGCTCTGATTTCTCAAAGTACCTTTTGAGAATACGTAGGCATAGGATTGTGAGATCCTAGCGAGCCACCTTTTGTTTTTTCTACCTTTTTCTTTTTCCACTTTTTACCTTTACATCTGATGCCTTCTCGGATTCCACCCTTTTTCTCTACCATCCGATGCCTTCTCGGATTCCACATTTTATTTTTACACCCTTTTACCCCATCCAGGTGAACTACGGTTGCTCTGATTCTTTAGTCAGATACGTAGGCACAAGATGCAATGTCTTGGCGAGCATACTTAGTGTACATACCCTAGGTCCTTTACCTTAGCACTTTTCTTTAGCAAGCAAACTTTGACATAACACAAACAAACAAGAGGTTCCCGTAGAGTACTACGGATACTTAGGGTGCTAATATCTTCCCTTTGTATAACCAACCCCCGAACCTAGATTCTCTTTTTAGGGTTTTTCGATCTTTACCCTTTCTTTTGGATGAATCAAAGCTCGGTGGTGAATTTCAAAGATGTGTGATTCAAGTTAATTAATAGCTTGATATCCGATTCTCACCGCAACACTGGGACTTCTTCAACATGTATATTTTCAACCAACCCCACCAATCTCCACCTTGATTGAAAATAATACATAAGCTTTCATTGTCATCACCAACAATCATACTCCATCATAAAGAGTATCAACATATATATTTTCAACCAACCCCAAAAATCTCCACCTTGATTGAAAATAATACATAAACTTTCATTGTCTTCACCAGCAATCATACTCCACCATAAAGAGTATAGTCACTTGAAGCTACACCACTCCAAGAATTTTCACATTGTCTTCACTGACAATCATAGTTTTAAAAACTATCATACTCTCTCATGAAAAATATATTTCACTTGAAGATAAACCACTTCAAGAATTTCATATTGTCATCACCGACAATCATATATTTTATCACGAAGAATAAATTTCACTTGAAGTTAAACCACTCCAAGAATTTCACATGTCTAAAACCAGGTTGAAATTTTACGGTGCAACTTCCTTGTTGGCAGGAAGCTCTTCAACCACCGACATAATCTTGCACCTTGTGTAATCTTGATTGTATCAAGTCATCTTTGACTTGAACTTTCCACAAGTAAAAAAAAACTTCCATCAATTTTCTCTAGTAGGTCAAACTGCACAGCGGAATTTGTGACTGCAGCTCAACAACTCTTTCACAACACTACCCTTCTTTTCTGATGTGGAAGATCAGACAAAACTGCAACCATAGAGCATACTAAGAACACTTATCCCTGGATTGAACCAGACTCTAATACTAGTTGTTGGAAAAAAACAAAGCATAGAGAAAAAGGAGGAACATAATCACAACACAAGAACATAACGTGGAAACTCCAAAACCGGAGAAAAGACCACGGTCGTTGTCAATAGACAACCAGAGAATAACACTATGTGAAAATTGTTACAACATATAATATACCCTCAACTAACCCAGGCCCCCAGTACACCCACACCCTCCAAAATTAATATTTAACTACATCTCACAACACTCTAAAACAAGAGTATAAGAGAACAAAGAAAGTCAAATACAAGCTTAAAATGCTTTTGACTGGTGCCTCTTGGAATGAAGAACTCGAATCCTATATATAGCATTTGACTCCCACTTCCTTCACAAAAATAAGCGATGTGGGACTTCAAATAACTTGTATCATATATATAGCCTTGAACTCTCTCTTCATTCACAAAACTAAGCGATGTGGGACTTCTTCAACATGTATATTTTCAACCAACCCCACTAATCTCCACCTTGATTGAAAATAATGCATAAGCTTTCATTGTCATCACCAACAATCATACTCTATCATAAAGAGTATCAACATATATATTTTCAACCAACCCCAACAATCTTCACCTTGATTGAAAATAATACATAAACTTTCATTGTCTTCACCAGCAATCATACTCCACCATAAAGAGTATAGTCACTTGAAGCTACACCACTCCAAGAATTTTCACATTGTCTTCACTGACAATCATAGTTTTAAAAACTATCATACTCTCTCATGAAAAATATATTTCACTTGAAGATAAACCACTTCAAGAATTTCATATTGTCATCACCGACAATCATATATTTTATCACGAAGAATAAATTTCACTTGAAGTTAAACCACTCCAAGAATTTCACATGTCGGAAACCAAGTTGAAACTTTACGGTGCAACTTCCTTGTTTGCAGGAAGCTCTTCAACCACTGACATAATCTTGCACCTTGTGTAATCTTGATTGTATCAAGTCATCTTTGACTTGAACTTTCCACAAGTAAAAAAAACTTCCATCAATTTCCTCTAGGCCAAACTTTACAGCGGAATTTGTGACTGCAGCTCAACAACTCTTTCACAACACTACCCTTCTTTTCTGATGTGGAAGATCAGACAAAACTACAACCACAGAGCATACTAAGAACACTTATCCCTGGATTGAACCAGACTCTAATACCAGTTGTTGAAAAAAAACAAAGCATAGAGAAAAAGGAGGAACACAATCACAACACAAGAACATAACGTGTAAACTCCAAAACCAGAGAAAAAACCACGGTCGTTGTCAATAGACAACCAGAGAATAACACTATGTGAAAATTGTTACAACATATAATATACCCTCAACTAACCCAGACCCCCAGTACATCCACACCCTCCAAAACTAATATTTAACTACATCTCACAACACTCTAAAACAAGAGTATAAGAGAACAAAGAAAGTCAAATACAAGCTTAAAATGCTTTTGACTGGTGCCTCTTGGAATGAAGAACTCGAATCCTATATATAACATTGGACTCTCACTTCCTTCACAAAAATAAGCGATGTGGGACTTCAAATAACTTGTATCATATATATAGCCTTAAACTCTCTCTGCATTCACAAAACTAAGCGATGTGGGACTTCTTCAACGTGTATATTTTCAACCAACCCCAATAGATAGTTGATGAATTTCGGTTTGTGAAACCATGATCGTAATTTCTCTCTTTCTCTCTCACTCAATGTCTTCATTGGTAGCAACTAACACTGAGATTGAAGGTTGTTCGTGTGGACTTAGTAGAGGCGTTGATCATAGTCCATCTTTTGTGATCATTCATCTGGATCTGCATCAAAGTTGTTAATCACCACAAGAGGTTATTGTTCTATCACTTATCATGCATCATTTGTAAGGATTAACTAAAGGAAATTTTTTGTTTTCCCCTACATTTTGAATGACTATTTCCCTTCAGTCTCCCGAATTTGACGGGAAAAACCCGCTTTGACTGGGGTTAGGTTCGTGTTTGGATTTTCTCGATTATAAAATATAGGGACGAATCGGATAATGGAGACACTAGTACCTACCCTGAACCCGCCCCGTTTATTTCACCACGTGCATTATTATTTAATTGTTATAATTTAGAAAATTAAATATGTGAATAATGTTTTAATATTTAAATTTGTATTTATAATTTAAAATATTTGAAATGTATGTATGAAATATTTTTAGATTGTTTTATTTTATCATTTGTAATGTATTTTGATTTTTGGAAAAATAAATATTTTTAATAAAAAAAATTGATTTCTCTAAATGGATGGTGGCGGGACGGGGATACCCGAGCTCAACCCGAACCCTTTTGGGACAAATTTGAGTTTTAATTCTCCATCTCGTTGGGATTTAGAACGTGGAACGATGATTGTTTGGGGATTCTGGGTTAGATTTGGGGGAGGTAAAAACCGTCTCTGACCCACCCTGTTGTCATGCCTATTTATTACATGCAAAATTGATATATTTATTAATATTTTCTCACTATCAAATCAAAGCAAATCTACATCAATCACTACCAAAAATAAAATTTCTTGTGCATGAATTACTAGCAAAAATAAAAGTCAATCTACATCAATCACCGCCAAAAATTGAAAGCAGTCTACATTAATCACTACTAAAAATATGACAATTGTAATAATATTTAAGCAAATGCCGATAATGCAACCAAAAGATCCAATTTTAAAGAGAAAAAAAGAGAAAAGAGGAGAGTCTCGTTGAAGTCAAAGAGGAAAGACACCCGTCCATCTTGAAGTTTGAACTTCTCTAGTCAACCTTCAATGTGTAATTCTCTAAGTGTTTTTATTTATCTTATATTGTTGGATCACGAGTATCTAATTTCCTTTGTGCAAGGGATGACCTCTTCGAATTTAAATTACCTTTATATTCTAGATTCAGTTTACCATATGAATTATTATTACTATTATTATTAGGGTAAAAAACACATTTATAAAAAGTTTGTATTAGAAACATCAATACAAAATTAAATTAATTTTTTTATTAAAAGCAGGGCACAATTTTCAAGATATTATTTGTACATTTAGTTCTTAATTTATGTCCCTAGAACACAAATTATTATTATTATTATTATTATTATTATTATTATTATTATTATTATTTGGTAAAAAATTTGAAATAATTTATGATTTTTCATTCAAACGAGAGTTCAACTGTTAATGTTTTGATAAAAGAAAATTGTGTCTTTGTCACCTAGAGATATGGATGGACCCGTAAAACCATTTATATTCCTGTCAGAGAAAAACTTATTTTTACTTATGGTTCACTACAAACAAAGATTAAAGATTAACTTAAAACTAAATATCTATTCACTAAGATTTTAAGAACAAATAATATTTGAATCAATATATTAATATCTATGATTAGGTTAATTTAGAATACTTGGAGAAAACAAAACCAGTCTTATATTTGACATCTTTAATCATAGAAATTTATTATTATTTTACCTTTTTTTCTCTTCATTTATCTCTTCCTTTTTTTACAAACACAATATATTATTTAATAAAAACTTGTGTTCAACTTATATTAATATATGTTAAAAGCGATAAATAGAAATCAACTTGTAGTATAAGATATTGGTACTTGGGAATTTATCTTATACTTTATAACTTGCAACGATTTGTTACAATTGTCAAATTGTTCATCAATGGGTGGTTGCCTTACATGAAGATGAGTAAAAGAATTGCATATCAATTATTGCAATTTGTAAGTTTTATTTATGATTATTGATAACTCCATTTATGTGAGTTATCAAAGTCCTAAATAATTGAATTCATCACTTGTATCTTAGACGATTAGTATTAGTTTTGTATTTGTTTAGATAATATGTGAAGTTTTGTAGTGGAGCACATTAGGTCTCCATCTTTTAATTTCATTTATTTTTATCGCGCAAGATTAGTCATTCTGATGAGTGGTGTCACAACGAATTTCAAATGTTGATTTGAATTAGTGTCACAAGATGCTGGTTAATGTTGTGATACCCAAAGCAAGCATTGAAATTGAGAAGATTCTAGAAGTTTGGATTATGGTTAAGCTATTGATGTTAATGAATAAGGAATACTACCAAGGAATTAAAGCAATCTCCCACGTGCATTGTACTATTATCCTAATACATTTACTTAGTTTCTCTTTGGTAGGTCTATGACATTAACATTAGTTTCTTCCCTAAATGAATGATCATGGAACAAAGTTTTTAAATGTCCTCAATTTAAAACCGAATTGGTGGCAAAGTGGATTATGAAATCGTATTTGGTTAAGGAACTAAGAAAGTACATCATTTTAAAGTATTCATAATTAGCCAAATTCTCATATACAATTTGAAATCTAGTTACATGTTCAACTATTAATTTATCTGTCTCATGAGAGAAACTAGTGAATTTGTTGGTTTTAGCCCCTTAAAACTATTCATTTGTAATATGTTATTTAGGAAGGATGATTTGAAGTAAGGTCTATTCACATATTTTACATTAAAGCCAAGTCTTTTCAACACTCTTTGATTACATTCTCAACAAGGAGCCCCCAACAATATGTCTTATTTAATGGATTAGTTTGTCAACATTCTGATTTGCATTCTTCATTACTATAGGGTCAACATGTGGATCTTGAATAATTCGGGGGTTAGGAATTTTCTGTAAAATATTATTATAATATTATTTACGCATTTACCTTTATGAACTTGAGATTTTTTATGGGTGCAAGTATTTTTGTCGGATCATTAATATATAATTAATGGAATGCTTCAAGCATTCATATTTCTAAATGAAATGATCTTGTTAATATCGTACTAAAATGATCTTTCTCTAGTGTTTTCCTATAGCAGGAACTTTTGGATCTAAGGCCACTAAGCCCTCCAATCTAGTTCCAGCAATTCACATTTCGGATCGAGCAAGAAGTATTGCTTGACGTTGCATATTAGAACTCATAAAATCTCTCTTCGCATCACTATGATCGATAAAATGAAAGGGAAACTCCAGAGAAGATATTTGAAGGGAAAAATACTTCAAAGATGAACATGTTCCCATGAAATAACAAACATTATTGACGATTTGGAACCATATGCTTCTTTTGAATACTCTGATTCATTGCTACATTAGCCAAGTCAATCGACACCCCTAGAACGTCCATATTAGAACTCATGAAAAGTTTATTCACATCATTATGATCGATAAAAGGAAAAGGAAACTCAACAGAAAATTATTGGAAGGGAAAAATAATTCAAAGATGAATCTGTTCTCATGCAATAGCAGAAACTCTTAAAGATATGTAGTTGGAACCATATGTTCCTTTTGAATACATCGAGTCATTCTCATGTTATTGTTAACCAACCCTAGAACGTCCATATTAGAACTCATGAAAATTGTATTCACATCATTATGCTTGATAAAAGAAACGAGCAAAACTCCACTAGAAAAATATTGGAAGGGGAACTTACTTCAAAAATGAGCTTGTTCCAATGAAAACGCTAATAATTATACCCATAAATGCAGGAAAAAGTCAAAAGGAAATAACAAAGCTCCACTAGAAAAAATATTGAAAGGGAAAATAATTCGAAGATGAACTTGTTTCCATGCAAACGGTAATAATTCTACCCATAAATGTGAAAAGGCTAAAAGAAGAATTTGTTCTCACGCAATAGAAGAAACTCTTAAAGATATGGAGTTGGAACCATTTGTCCCTCTTGAATACATTAATTTATTGTCCCTTTATTGTTATCCACCCCTAGAACATCCATATTAGAACTCATAAAAACTTTATTCACATCATTATGCTTGATAAAAGGAACGAGCAAAACTCCACTAGAAAAATATTGGAAGGGGAAATACTTCAGAGTTGAACTTGTTCTCATGCAAATGCTATCAATTCTACCCATAAATGTGAAGAAAAAAAACTCAATAGGAAAGAGTGAAACTCCACTAGAAAAATATTGAAAAGGGAAAATACTTTGAAAATGAAGTTATTCACATGCAAAAGATAATAATTCTACCCATAAATGTGAAAAGGAAAAGGCTCAAAAGAATGACGGCTATGGGATTTGAACCCACACACTTTTGAACTAAAGCCTAAATCTATATCCTTAGACCACTCGGCAAAATTGTCCTTATGTTCTCATGTAATAGCATAAACTCTTGACGATATGGAGTTGGAACCATATGTTCCTCCTGAATTCTTCGATTCATTGTTACGTTATTGTTAGCCACCATTATAACGATTCATTGTTACGTTATTGTTAGCCACCATTATAACGCCCATATTAGAACTCATGAAAACTCTATTCACATTATTATGCTCGATAAAAGGAATGAGCAAAACTCCATTAGAAAAATATTGGAAGAAGGAAATACTTCAAAGATGAACTTGTTCCCATGCAAGCGCATACCCATAATAGTAAACAAAAACTCAAATGGAAAGAGAGAAAGTCCACTAGAAAAATATTGAAAGGAGAAAATACTTCAAATATGAACTTGTTCCCATGCAAGCGCATACCCATAATAGTAAAAAAACTCAAATGGAAAGAGCGAAACTCCACTAGAAAAATATTGAAAGGTGAAAATACTTCAAATATGAGCTTTACCATAAATATGAAAAATAACTCCACTAGAAAAATATTGAAAGGAGAAAATACTTCAAATATGAACTTTACCATAAATATGAAAAATCTCAAAACAATGACGGCTGTGGGATTTGAACCCACGCCCTTTCGGACCAGAGCCTAAATCTGGCGCCTTAGACCACTCGGCCAAACCGTCCTTATATATAATTTTGTAAATTGTTATTACTAATAGTGTTTTGTTTATTTTAAATTTCAATTATTATTATTCGGGTCATGCTCACTTGTACTCTAAGGGCACATGTTACAAAACACACAAATGGTAAGTTTGTTATGAAAAAAAACAATAAAAAACTTTAATTATAAACTTTTAATAAACTCAATACACAATTTTAATAAAAAGTTTCTACATTTACTTTTTAACTTGTGCTCTTAGGACACAAGTTAACATTACAACAATAACAACAATAATAATAATAATAATAATAATAATAATAATAATAATAATAATAATAAAAAGTATCAAGACGTATCCCACTTAGTGTGGTCGACTACATGGATCAACTTCTGCCATAATGTTCCATCCAAAACCATATTTCTCTCCAAATTTTTAATTTATAATCTTTCTTAATAACCTCTCTTATATTTTTCTAGGTTTTCCTCTACCTCTATCTCAGACTCTTTTTCATCTGATCTACTCTCCTTACCACATAATCTACAAGTCTTCTATCTGCATGACCAAATCACATAAGTTTATTTTTCACCATCTTTTCTACTATGTATGTTACCCCAACACTCTCACTAATATTTTAAATTTCAATTATTATTATTTGGGTCATGTTAACTTGTGCTCTAAGGGCACATGTTAAGAAACGCACAAATGAAAAGTTTTTTTTGAAAAGACTAATACAAAACTTTAATTATAAACGTTTAATAAACTTAATACACAATCTTAATAAAAATTTTCTACATTTACCTCTTAACTTGTATCCTTAGATCACATGTTAGCATTATAACAACAACAACAACAACAACAATAATAAAAACAACTAAGACTTATCCCCTAAGTTTGGTTGGTTACATAGATCAACTTTTGTTATAATGTTCTATCCAAGACCATTTTTCACTACTACAATTTTAATATATAATAGCACTAATCTAATAGCACTTTTTGCAATGTGCTATTAAAAAATTCACACAAAGACATTTAATAGCGCTTTTTCTGTCGGGCGCTATTATAAAGTAAACACAATAATAGTGATCTTCCTAGAAACTCTATTATAGGGTGTAACAATAAAATAATATTTACCTTAATAGCATTTTTGAAGTACGCGCCAACAAAAGTAGTATTTATTTAATATCGCTTGTCATGAAAGCGATAATATTGATATTTAACCATATTAAGAAAAATACGCTATTTTTTTTATTTCACCCTTTTCCATTAAAAAAATCACCTTCTTCTAGTTAAAAAAATAGTCTCACCCTCTCATAGAGTCCTACCCTATGAACAAACTCATCTTCATCTCTATCAAATATCAAGGTCTCTCACTCATTCACCATGATAAATCTTATAAACTCTCACTATCACCCCCACCTTCGCCGAACCACTCTATATTCTTCTCTCATAATCAAGGGTCTCAGTTTCAATTGGAGCTTCGATTATTAAAACCTTCTCTCTGAAAAGTTGATCTTCTTTGCAAGAACATCCAAAAACTACTACTTTTTTACAAATTTACTTCGGTGAGAGTCGGTACACAACTTACAATCTCAACTATTCCAACAACACATGTCTAAGATTCATTCGCCATATTACTTTCATGAATAGTATGTCTTTTAACCCCTTTCAAATTCAAATGGAAATTGGTTTGAAATTCAATATATTTTTCTAATTAGGGTTTTTATAGCAAAGGAATCGCAAAGTTGTCCAGTGAGAGACTTTGGATGATCCTATTCTCACGGGTCCGCACCGTTGTCCACCATGGATGCCCCGCAGTCATCAAAGTTTGCATTTCCCAACCTCCATTTTCACTTATGAATTTCTTCACTAAGTTCTTGTGCTTTATGATTTTCGTTTGATATTTTTTAAATTTGACTTAATTGCAAGTTTGGTCCCCTTATTTTCATTTTTTATTTATTTTTGGTCCTCTTATTTTAAAATCCAGAATTTTGATCCACCTATTTTCATTTTTTTAAAACTTTTGGTCCCCTATTTTAAAATTCGGAATTTTGATCTCCTTATTTTCATTTTTTTACTCTTGGTCCCTCTATTTTAAGTTTTTTGTTTTGGATTTTAGTCCCTCATTTCAATTTGGATTTTAAATTACGGGGACCAAAAGTAAAAATAAAATGAAAATAGGGGATCAAAACTCCAGATTTTAAAATAGGAGGACCAATAGTAAAAAAAAAAAATAGGGAAACAAAAATTCCGGATTTTGAAATATGGGGACCAAAAGTAGAAAAAATAAAAATAAAGGGACAAAATAAAAATAAAAATAAAAGGACCAAAATTACAATTGAGAATTCATATGATGTCTATGGCTTTCCCAAATCAAGATAATCAAATACCTTATTTAGTTAACTTTGAGTTATGATTCGTGTAAATTTTGTATCAGGAATTCCATTTATTCTTTTTCGGTTAGCTTGTCATGTAAAGTTGGTGTATTACTTATCATTTATTTATATTTTTGTTAAAAAAATTTATGTCAATGTAACTTTTACATTTCGTGGTATTTAATTTTGTCTATCAGGATCTTCATTTAGCCAGAAATTGTTTATATGAGCTCTGTTTGATATTATTCACAAGGCAGTACATCTTCTTTCCTTATTAGAAGCTTTTGAAAAATTGTCTAGGTTGTTATCTTCACATAGATTTGATGGTAATTTTGTTGTGAATGCCTCCCTTTCTACTTCTATGTTTGGGGAAAATGATCCTACACATATAAAGAAGAATACTAATTTTTAACATCCTTTTAGCATGAATAAACATGTTTGGTTGTCATAACAGAGATTGGGTAAAGTTTTTTTGAATAGTCTCCTTTATATTTATTCTTTTATTTTTTGGTTATCATTAGTATACTTCATAATTTACCTTTCCACTAGTTGAAAAATGAATTGACTCTATGCTACTTTATGTTAGTATCCTAAGAAACTCTAACTCTTGACTAAAATAACCTTGTCCATTAGGCTTACCTAATATTATGCCGTTGAAACAAAAACTACATCAAATACACACCAAGATGGAAAATCTAGAATGGAATTAGAAGAAACTTCAAGAATGGTTCCAAATGTCTCTCAAAGAAAACTACTATCTTTAGTTTCATATTGTTTTTGTTTCTAGTTTTTTTCTTTTTATGTGCAGTATATATAATGTGAAATTTAAGTCTCTTTTTGTGGTGTATAAGTGGAGATTGATACTTTATATGCTTCTAAAGTAAAGTGTTACACCAAGAAATTAGGTGAGAGATAACTAAATTGGTGTCTAATTGGGAATGTTGAATATGATGTTGAAATCTCATGCCATGTCTAAAACTTGTTTGGTTGTTAAAAATTCTTTAAGGTTGGCAATTATAATTGGGTTTGACATCTTTAATTAAATAACTTTATATGTGTGATCTCAGTTCATGCTTTCTTGTATATGCATATTTACTGCAAATCATATCTAACCAATTTTTATTTTTATACTTTTGCTTACATCAACTTAGTTCAAATGTCTATGTTGCAGAGAATGTGACATTAAGTGCATAACTAACATACATGCAATGGTTCACAAATTGGGATGAAGCATAATGAAAGCTATTGTGATCACAAACAATATCTTTCAACAAATAAAGATTGAGAAACAAAGTTCTTGAGTGAATAATGAAACAGTTAGAACAGAGAGAGAGAGAGAGAGAGAGAGAGAGAAAGAAAGAGAGAGAGAAGAAAGAAGGAAGAAAGATTCTTGGGAAAATTATTTATTATCCACTTTCTCATTTAGGGTTTACAAATGATTACAAATGAATAATACAATTGACCTCACTCAACAACCTGAGTGATCTAGCCTATTTATAGACTAACTAGCTAACTTATTTTACAAGCTAACTAAAACAATTGGATCCATAACACAAGTCCCAATTCGACATAACATTTCAAAAATACATATTAGAACTGACTTCGACTACAATATGTAACCCTTTGACATCAGCATGCGAACCATCTTCGACTTCATGCTTGTCTCCTGTCGAATCCTGAAAGTTATCCCAGTTTACAGCACTAGAGTTCGATCCAATATCTCACAAATCTCCACCTTGGATCAAACTCTACAAACAACAGGGAATAAACTAGCTTTCATCATGCAGTTTTATCAACTGCATACAGTGGAAAAACTTGCAACTCGACAACGTCTTGGGGATTATATTTGCAACATTATCATCAGTCGAAACCTTCAGCACATGTACTTCACCATGCTCGATTATCTCTCTGACGAAGTGCAACCTTACATCGATGTGCTTTATTCTCTCATGATAGGACGAGTTCTTCGACAGGTGTATTACACTTTGACTATCACATTTAACAGTGATACTTCGACCTTGAAGTTTCAACTCCTTTGGAAAACCTTCAATCCACAATGCTTCTTTCACAGCTTCAGTGAGGGCATTATATTTTTCTTCAATGGTTGATAAGGTAACAAACTTCTGAAGCGTTGCTTTCCAACTGATTGTTGTGCCAAACATAGTGAACACATATCCAGAAATAGACTTTCTGGAATTCATACAACCTGCATAATCAGAGTCAATGAATCCTTCGACTTCGACTTTGCTATCACCACAGGCTCCACCATAAATCAATACTCTTCTCATATACCCATTTATGTACCTAAGAATCCACTTCAAAGCTTTCCAATGTGCCTTTCCAGGATTGGCCATATACCTGCTTACAAGGCTCACTCCATACGCTATGTCTGGCCTCGTACAGACCATATCATATATCAAAAACCTATTATACTAGCATATGGAATGCTACTTATATAGATTCTTTAAGCTTCAGTACTTAGACTTTGAGTAGTGTTAAGCTTAAACTAAGGATTTCTCGGAGTCACAACAGGCTTTGAATTCAACATACCAAACTTGTCGAGAACCTTCTGTAGGTATGTTTCTTGAGATAGGTATAATCTCGACTGTTTTCTATCTCTCTGGATGTCAATTCTAAGAATCTTGGTGGCAGCTCCCATATCCTTCATTTCGAACTCCTTACTGAGTTCAGCCTTCACCTCCATACATCCTAGACACTATTGCTAGCTATAAGAATATCATCCACATAAAGCAACAAAATAACAAGTGAATTTCCAGGTCAAAATCTGAAGTAAACACAGTGGTCAAACTGGCTCCTAGTGAAACTAGCGTTTGCCATGAACTTGTCGAATCTCCTGTTCCACTATCGAGGAGATTGTTTCAAGCCATACAAAGACATATTCATCTTGCACACATAATCTTCCTTATCCTTTTCTGCATACCCTTCAGGTTGACGCATCAGGATCGTTTCGTCTAGGTCACCATACAGAAATGCTGCCTTCGCATCCATTTGCTCAAGTTCTAGGTCGAACTTTGCCACCATGGCTAACAATGTAACACCCCAATTCCCATCGCGAAAAAATAATACATAAATAAATCAGAGTAGATAAAAATTTATTTTTCTGACAGAAACAAGGATGCCACATTTAAATAAATAAAACACAATCCCTGCTCATAAATTTGATACATAACACAAGATGGGATAACCCAAAAAGGGAATTTTTTTCCAACAAAAGGAAAAGCTCAATTATGGAATAAAGCGGAAAATCCATAACGGACTTATTTTATAAAATAAATTGTTTTACAACACCCAAATAGTCATACAAAGGTAATACAAAACATATCCTACAATTGTATACACATATATCACAAAAGCGTTCCCCGCTACGTATCAGAGCAGACAGACTGACAAGCGGATGAAGAACTAATCTTCACAAAAGTCTCCAAGACTACAAATCTGCAATTGCCTCATAGAGCAACAAACCACAGCAGAAGGGTGAGAAATAACAACTAAACCAAGATTGCATAATAATATGCAAACACATAAAAATTCATATGCATAGTTATTCTCACCACAAACATCACATGCTAGTACATATAACATGCCACATATACGCAACATATATCTTTTAATCCAACAACATAGCATATATCTATTATCCAATATACTCACATATTTGCACATAAGGCATACCAAGTCATAACATATAGAAACACCCCACCCGTCACATAGCATATGTTTATGCATAAAACATATTATCCACAACCAATGCATTTATCACATATGCACATCAATTCACCAATTCAAACATAAATCTCAATACATACTCAATCAATTCATGATTTTCCACACATAATCAATCCATTAATAATTTCCACACATAATCAATCCATTCATGATTTATGCAAATGCAAAGAGACCGACACAACGACTCTATGCAAATACGGTACCATCCATCCATCAATCTCATCATTAGTTCACTCAAGAACTATTGGAACCATCGCTTGTTACTTAGTGTAACTCCCCGTCGGGTAAACGATGTTCCCCGTCGCTTTTGGTCCTCTTGGTATAAGGCGCACGACGTTTATGGATCACTTTCAGTCCTCTTTGTATAAGGCGCACGATCCGATCGCTTTCGTTCCTCTTTGTATAAGGCGTACGATCGTCTATAATCATCGCTTTCAGTCCTCTTTGTATAAGGCACACGATGTTATAGCGGATTCCCTCTGGAATCGTTTCGTCGCTCACACCCACTAGGGCACACGACATCACAAGAATGCATATCATGATGCTTGGCATACAATGACTCATGAAAATCAAATGCATCTTCACAATTCAACCATATGAATTAATTAACATCATCAGATTCATGCATTGTAAATCAATTCAAACAATTCATTTCAAACCATAAAGGCCACCAACCAACATACATTGAATTTCACATAAACAATGCACTTCATCATAAACCACAAACCACCACAATCATATCATCACAATTCCTTACACAAGGGATTCACATATCAAATGCTACCCACAACACATCATAACAACATACATTAATATTCACTCAAACAATGTATTTTACCACACAACAACATCATTATCACATGCATCAACATCCTATAAATAACACAAAAGCCCCACATTTACACGAAGATAACAAATCGCATCGGACACAACCAAGCACAACAAAACCTACAAACCACTAATTATCCTCTTCCAAATATTCTTGGTTAAATCATGGTTTAACATCACCATTTAATAGCATCTTAATTTATCTATCTAATGCCTCAAGTCCCACATCAATCGGACTCGCGATTCGGGAGTTATGGTGGAAACATAAACCACACTTTTCACACATACATTACTTTTCCATATTTTCTTATCAATCCATGGCCTAAACATAAGTGCCTATTACACTATCATAAATAGCATTGAATTAGCTTTCCAACGCATCCGACCGTGCCTCAATCCGATTTACGGATCAAAAGTTATGAAGAAAACAAAAACTGAAAATCTGTCACGTTCGCAATGCGAAGCTCCCAGCGAACCGTGGCAGAAGCAAAAAGACCCAAAGTTCGCAATGCGAACGGCTAGCGAACGTTCGCTGTTTCCTTCACTTTGGCTCACAATGCGAACCTGCGAAACCCAGAAATTCCAGCAGCGATAACATAGGTCATTTGGGGTCAAAATCCCTCATTTCTTCCACCCAAACACTTCCAAATCATACTATAACAACCAAAACATGATCCAAACCTAACGAAAAGTATTATACGCAGTTTATATCGAATTTCATCCGTGAAAACATCGATTTCTATCAATCGCTCCTAATTTCAATCGATAAGAAAAGTCGCGAAACAACTAAAACAATTACAACAAACAACACATATACATACACAAGCAAGATATAATTGAAACTTCTCACCCTTACCCGATTATTCGCGCTCGAAACGGAGTTATGTCGATTTTACTCTTTCTCCCTTTTTCTTTCCTCTTCCTTTCTATCTTCTCTTTTCTTTCTCTCTATTTTATTTTCTCTCTATTTCCTCTCAAATCTCTATTTATATAAAATATCTAAACTCCTAAAAAGACTATTTTACCCCTCAACTCAAATATCTCGCAAACGCTCTCCAAACGCGATAAAACATAAACAGCGATGAAAAATAATATATTGTCAAATAAAAGTCAAAAATAAAATAATATAAAACAAAAATAATTAAATCGACTCGATTAAATAAATAAGACAAAACCGGGGCGTTACAAACAACATTTTAATTGATGTATACTTTACAACAGGTGAGAGCACATCATTGAAGTCGACACCTTCTTTTTGAGTGAACCCCATAGCAACTAACCTTGCCTTAAAGTGCTTCGACACCACTCCTTCGATTCCTTCCTTGACCTTGAAAATCCACTTACAACTGACTAACCTTGCTCCTACAGGTTTCTCAATCAGCTCTCAAGTGTTATTAACATGAAGAGATTTCATCGTGTCATCCATGGATTTTTGCCATTCAGTCTTATTTCGACTCCTCATAGTTTCCTTATAATCTCTAGGTCCGTCCTTAAGTACCTCACTTGCAGAGATTAAGGCAAAAACTATAAGATATGCATAACCAAGTCTCTGAGGTGGCTTGATGACTCTTCTCGACCTATCTCTTTCCAGAAGGTAGTCGTCGACAATTTCCTCAGTCTCTTCAGCATCTTGCTCTTCTTCTTCAACTTCATGTGGGTTATGCATTTCAGCATCACTATGATCCACCTCAACAGGAATCTCTACCTGTTCCAGCTCCTCTTCAAATATTTCTGCACTTCGACCATCATCACCAGCTTTCTTGAACGTCATCTCGACTTCATTGAGAACTACATCACGACTTATGATACATCTTATGTGACCTGGTTCTAGGCACCATGAAGGTGTGAGAAAACACAAGAAAGGGGGGGTTTGAATTGGGTTTTCAAAAATGAAAGCTTTTTGTGAAACTCAAACAAAGATCACAATGATACTAACAAGAGAGAAAGACTCACGATATATCCTGGTTCACTTGAAAACTATCAAGCTAATCCAGTCCACCCGCCAAGGTGATTTCGCCTTATACACAAGGATTTAATCCACTATAATCAACTGATTACAATTTGCACTAGCAACTGCTGGTGACTAACAACCACAAAGACCAATTGTCTCTTTTTAAGAATTCTGACCTAACTGGTCCCTTAAGTAATTACAAACAACTGTTTGAAAAATAGATGTTTACAAAGAGATGCTTCTATACAAGCAGATATAAAACACTATGAATAACAAAAATGACTTAAAGAAAATTTACACAGTATGAACAATGTTCTTGCGGTGTATTGTAGTGCTTCACTGTCTTGCTTTCATTGTTACAATTTTCTTCAAGTAGTCAAGTCCTTATATAGCCAGTAAAAGATCCGTTGGAGGGCACATAAGGAATATCCTTGAGTGATCTGGCGACTTGAAAGAATGTCGTTACGCAGGGATGAAAATCGTACACAAAAGTTGTCATTTGTATCACCAAATCAGGGTAGTGGAATGAAACGTTTGATACGTACTATGTACTATTTTCCTTCGTAAACTTTTGATCTTATCTTCTGTACATCAGAGGCTTCTGAATAGAGATGATTGAAGCATGAGCAGAAAAGTTGATCATTGGGTCTTCAGAGTCTTGAGTCTTAAGAGTTTTCAGAACTTGTTCACCAGAACCTTGTCTTTAGAATCTTCAGCACTCAGTCTTCAGAACCCTTGGTCTTCAGAAACTTAAGTCTTCAGAACTTTGTTCAGCAGAACCTTGTCTTCAGAGTCTTCAGCACTTAGTCTTCAGAAACACAAGTCTTTAGAATCTTCAGAACTTTGTTCAGCAGAACCTTGTCTTCAGAGTCTTCAGCATTTAATCTTTAGAAGATAACGACTTCAGAAGCTTGAAGGCCTTCAGAAGTATATCATCAGAGTCACGCTCAGAACCAGAATCCAAGAGAGCATTCTAGCAGCAACATATTGTTTCCTTAGAATCTTTCTAAATGTGAGTAGATCAGAAGCAGACTTGCTTCTTTGGTGCAGTAGCGACTTTTGGTCAAACCAGATTGACGTTGCACATGGTCTCTATCAGAGTCAGAGCCTTCTCTATCATAGTCAGAGCCTGTTTGTTAAAACTTCAGAATAACAAATGTTAGAGTACCAAAATTGTTTTCATACAAATACTACTTTGTTATTATCAAAACTTAGAGATATCCAGCATAACCAAATCTTGTTCTAACAATCTCCCCCTTTTTGATAATGACAAAACAATGTATTTTGATGAAACAATTTTGTATTAAAATAATCAATAAGTAATGACAGAGATAAGTTTGGAAATAACTTCCCTGTATCAAGCTCCCCCTGAATCTAAGACTTAAAAAAAATCTTATCAGATTTGGGATACCAGAGCCTGATTATAAAGATCTGATCAAATTCAGTATAACAGAGCCTAATTATATAACAGAGACTGGTTGGTTAAATCAGAGCCTGACTGCCAAAATATCAATATTGTTCCTGAAAAACATTCTAAGAAAAATTGTGTGCATTTAAAGTGTTAGAATGTTAGAATTATGATTCAGAGACAAGATAATTTTATCAAAATAATTTTTCCATTAATACTCCCCTTTTTTGTCATAATAAAAAAGGTAAATAATGGTTAGTGCAAACATTTGGAGTATTGGGTTTGATTTAAGAGAAATTAGGTATATTAAAATCAATATTTCTCCCCCTTTGTCAGCAATAAAAAAGAAATGCAATAAGATGTAACAGAAGCAACAAAAGGTAATGAAATTCTGGTACCATACGTGTGATGTTAAGGTGCGATGTTACAACAACACACTCTGCAATAATGGACAGAATAAGCAACAGGAAAACACAAGGAATTGTTCACCCAGTTCGGTCTAACTACCTACGTCTGGGGGCTACCAAGCCAGGGATGAAATTCACTACTTGTAGATATAATTTACAGACTTAACACACCAGTTGACAATCTCCTAAACTTATACTCTACTGGTGACTTTCTACATAAGAAACCACTTAGATATGAGAACACTACTCAATCCCCTAAAACACTCAAAGAACAACCTCTTTGAGATCCCTTGATCTTGCTTCCTAGCTTCGATCAATCAACAACTCTCTATTGCTTCACAGCTTCTAGAGAGGACAGAAAATTCAACACCTATTAAACCTAGAATAGTGTGATTACAAGTACTCTAAACAAACCCTAGACTCTAAGCCTCCAGCTCTTGATCTTCAATCTGTTTTCTGTACCTTCTTCCTTGGTCTTGTGCGCTTTATATAGCTCCTTGAATTTGGATTGGATTTGTCACAATATTTGATCAGATTTGTTAATTAAAAACTGAATCTTTTAAAACAGATTTTATCCCCAAAATCTTTTTAAATCTTCCACCTTTTAATTCTCCAACAAACCTGCAATCAAATCTCCCATGTAACAGAAAATATCTAGCCCAAGATATTCTCATCCAACGAGTCAACACTCTCCACAATTCCAGCTAATACGCGACCCTAATAACAACAAGCCCATGTTGTCATTAGCTTCAGTTCTGCAGGTCTGATGTTACAACATCACCTATGTGACATCATACATCCACTTCAGCAACTAGCAACCTTAACACAACCCAGTGTTAAGTGCAATGTTATGACATCAAGCCCATGACATCAAACATAGTTAACCTTCACAACTTAGTACAGCCCAGTACTAAGACTCAATGCTGCAACATCAACACCATGACATCAGCATTGAACACCTTGTTGTTTAACCAAAATTCCAGCCAATCCAGGAACTTACAATCTCCCCCTTTGGCTAATTTTGGCTAAAACAATCTCTATATCTTCAGAGACTTCAGCAGTGGAATATCTTCAATATTTTGAAACATTAACTTGCAGCAGTTTGACAATCTTCATATAGTCTTCATTACTTGATCTGCTGCAGCACCATCTTCATTATTGACAACAGCCAATTGGTGCTCCCCCTCAAAAACTTGAACCAGCATCACAGCTATTCAGTAGCTCACAATGTGCAGCACATCTCCCCCTTGATGTCTGCTTTGCTGCACTCTGCACTCTTAATGCTATGAATACTTCACTAGCAGCTCCACAACTATGCTGTCTATACTCCCCCTCCACAGCTGCATCAACACACTTTCCACTTTTCAACTAGACACCTTAATCTTTTACTACTCTTCTCTTTATGGCATTTATTAACTTCCCCCTTTTTAGCCATAATTAGACAAACCTCAACAAGTAACTCTTATGACACCCTGTACACAACCATACTTCTTCTGTCAGCAATATCCACATTTTGAAAATACAGACATATTCTTCATCCATCCAGTTATGAAGGCTTCACACAATCATCCACAAGCTTGATCAGCATGCAATCTTCACAATAAATGCACTTTTGCTGCAAAATCCATAGACAAGTACTCCCCCTGTCATGATTAACAAATGCTCTAGATGGAGATGAACATTTGAGCACATTTTCTGAGTACATGCATTTTGGTACCACTGACCCATTCTCCAAAGGCTATCATACAATTCATCTTCACCATCCAAGGCAAACCTTCTACTTCATCATTCTCCCGTATGACTATGTAGATGCTCCTTAGATATAATGTAAGCACTAAGCTTCAGATCCAGAACAAAGACATCCTTCACCAACACTCTTGACACCAGGGTATTACATATGCTCCACTACTAGATTTACTATCAGCAAAGTAATCCAATCTCAACACTGTGTCACAAACTCTATATGCTCAGCTTACTTATAAGCTTTACTGAGATCCAGTCTCTTCAAGAGATCACAATTCCTCTATCCTTACATCCACCAGTAGTTGTTGAAACTGGTGAAGTCTTCAAAGACAGTAGTCATGCTTTTCCAGAACAAACTACTAAACACATTACCATAATCTCCACCTCTTCTGACCAAAAATGCTAGAGCATCCAACCCCACATGTCCAATCTTAATCATCTTCCAGATATAACCACCAGTAAACATGATGTTATAACATCTTTTGGGACATCAGCTTCTCATCACCATTCAAAGGACTCATTGCACAAAGAAGTCCTTCAAGAAGCTCCCAATAAAACACAGTCAGAGCAGCTTATTCAGGTTAACATACACACCTGAATACCATAAGTTCCCACACCCTCTCTGAACCATATCCTAGCAAACTCAACCATATCCAGAGTATCTTTGTCAAATTCTTTCTTCAGATTAAGTCCTTTTTGAAAGACAAACATCCACCTTTTTAAAGGAATGTTATCAAGCGAAGCCTTTTGAATTTTCTCAGAAGTTCTAACAACAGCTTTCTTCACATGAATGATGTTCTGAACATTACCATCAGACTTATCTCTGGTCTTCTTCTTTCTTGACACTTTACTCTAGGATCTTGTAGGACCAACCTCTGAGGTCTTCTGCTCATCAGTTCTCACCTTTGGCGGTGACTCAATAGCTTTCAGTCTTTTAGCAACCCCAGGAGACACTTTTGCAATCAGTTCATCATCATTCTTCTTTATTTTAAGGCTAAAAGTACCTTTCTTGACTTAAGATGTTTCAACATCTGTATCTTCCAACCCAAGGATTGTCAACCTGTGAACTTTTTCTTCTGAACTATAGAAGTCATTAGTCATGTTGTCATCTTTCTTGGCCTCACAAGTATTCAGCTCCCAACACTTCGTAAGGTCACAACTTTTGATCCTTCCATCAGCATTGTTGACTTCTTCATCTTGCTCACATAACTGATTACTCAATTTGGCTTTTAACACATCATCCAACTTAGGAGTAACAGCACCATAAGTTATTAACCCAGATTGACTTTTCACCATACTTTCACACTTGATGTCACCATCTGATGTTACAGCATCAACCTTAACATCACTAGATAAGCTGTCCACTTGAGGTATCCACTGATAGCAATTATCTTTGGATCTTACTCCCTTCATCACTACCTCATTCTGCTCATCAGCTACCACACATTCATCTTTGGTGTAGCTTACCTTGTAACCTTCATCACAAAGTTGACTTATGCTAATTAAATTAGCACTCAACCCTTGAACAAGGAGCACATTATCAAGAGTAAGGCCATCATGATTCTTCACTCTTCCAACTCCTTCTACTACTCCTTTTTCACCATTGCCAAAAATAACACCATTTGCATGGCAAGGATTAAACTCTACCAAATGCTTCTTGGATCCAGTCATGTGCTTTGAACATCCACTGTCAAAGTACCATGCATCCATAGCAAAATGTTCATCTGATGTGTGAGCCAATAGACACTTCACCTTCTCCTTAGGTACCCATTGTTTAACAACTTTGGGCCTGTACTTTCTCCATCTGTTTTGAGGCTGAGGGTATTCATGCAGCTTGTAGCAAGAGTACTGCATATGTCCAAACCTTCCACAATAGAAACATCTGATTCTATCATCTCTGAAGTGTTTAAACCTTCTCCCACCTTGATGATAAAGCTGTGGCTGCCACTCATAATGTTGTCTTCTCCTTCCAGAGTTAGCTTGTCTTCTATCGTGCTGATGTCTTTTACCACAGGTAGACTGTCTCCTGAACTAACGATACTGTCTTCTAGGTTGTCTCCCATAGTGATGAGGCTTCCTCCTCCTATAATTGTAAGGTACAACATTGTTGAAACCAGATCCATACAAGTTTTCCTGATGTTGAGACATCTGCTCTGACATGTTCTGTTTGTGCCTTGCAGCCTTCATGCTCCTATGATATTGGGGAGGCATATACTGTCTAGCACCTTGAGGCTACTTTCTCTTCTGATTATGACCAGTCTTCTTCTCAATCTTCTTAGGTTGTGAAACATCAGCTTTCTTAGGAGTAGGATCCTGCACCTTTGGCTGATGTTGAGACAATGGTTGAGACATCTCCACTTTGGTTCCTGAAGTGCTTGCTTCAGTAGATACTTTTCCCTCAACCACAAATCCTAATCCAGTCCTGTCTCCAGCTATCCTTTCCGTCTGAAGAATCTTGTCAAGAGTGTCTGTACCACTGTTCACCATCCTAACAGACTTGGTCATTTGATCAAGATGAGCTCTTACTAGCACCACTTCATTTTCCAGATAAGCTTTTTTATTCTCAAGCTGAGCAATCTGTTGCTTGTGGCACTTGTTTTCTTGACAGACTTCAGCACTCTTAAAACACAGCTCTCTGTAGGTTGAAGCTAGCTCATCATAAGTGACTTCTCCATCACTATCATCATCAGATTCAACAATTCCTGTCAAAGCTGCAACATGCCTTGCTGACTCACTTTCACTTTCACTGTCAGAGTCAGACCAGGAAATTGTCAAGCCTTTATTCTGCTTCTTCAAGAATGTGGGACACTCTTTCTTGACATGTCCATACCCTTCACATTCAAAGCACTGAACACCTTTATCTTGGACAGTCTTCTCTTCATCTTTCTCTTTTGACTTACTGATGTCAGAGGAAATGTTCTTGACATTAGGCCTATAGTTATAGTTCATCTTCTTGAACACTTTGTTGAATTGCCTTCCCAACATAACTATAGCCTGAGGCAGATCCTCCTGGGACTCATCATCTTTAGCTGCTGAAGGAGTGGAGACTAAGGCTATACTCTTGGGCTTCTTTTCTGGTTCTTCCTCATTCAGCCCAAGTTCAAATGTTTGAAGAGATCCAATAAGCTCATCAACTCTCATCTTGCTGATGTCTTGAGATTCTTCAATGGTTGTTACCTTCATCTTATACTTCTTAGGGAGGGACCTAAGAATCTTTCTTACCAGCTTCTCTTCTGTCATCTTCTCACCAAGAGCACTGGATGCATTTGACAGCTCAAGAACACTCATGTGGAAGTCATGAATAGTTTCCTCTTCCTTCATCTTCAATCTTTCAAACTTAGATGTTAAAAGCTGAAGTCTTGACATCTTCACTCTAGAAGTACCTTCATGAGTAGCCTTCAAAATATCCCAAGCAGCCTTAGCAGTTTCACATGAGTTGATCAGCCTGAATATGTTCTTGTCAACCCCATTGAAGATAGCATTTAGGGCTTTTGAATTCCCAAGGGCAAGCTCATCTTCTTCCTTGGACCATTCTTCTTCAGGCTTTCGCTTAGAGGTGCCTTCTTTATCCTTGCCAGCATCATCTTTTTCACACACAACAGGAGCTTCCCACTCTTTAATGACAGCCTTCCAAGCTCTGCTGTCTAATGACTTTAAAAAGGTAGTCATTCTAGGCTTCCAATACTCATAGTTTGAGCCATCCAATATAGGGGGTCTATTGACAAATCCTCCAACCTCTTTGTCCATCTTTCACCAGAAAGTACTTCCCTAGATCTCACCCAGAGACAGACAGGATGCCTGCTCTGATACCAATTGAAATTCAGGTACCAGACGTGTGATGTTAAGGTGCGATGTTACAACAACACACTCTGCAATAATGGACAGAATAAGCAACAGGAAAACACAAGGAATTGTTCACCCAGTTCGGTCTAACTACCTACGTCTGGGGCTACCAAGCCATGGATGAAATTCACTACTTGTAGATATAATTTACAGACTCAACACACCAGTTGACAATCTCCTAAACTTATACTCTACTAGTGACTTTCTACCTAAGAAACCACTTAGATATGAGAACACTACTCAATCCCCTAAAACACTCAAAGAACAACCTCTTTGAGATCCCTTGATCTTGCTTCCTAGCTTCGATCAATCAACAACTCTCTATTGCTTCACAGCTTCTAGAGAGGACAGAAAATTCAACACATATTCAACCTAGAATAGTGTGATTACAAGTACTCTAAACAAACCCTAGACTCTAAGCCTCCAGCTCTTGATCTTCAATCTGTTTTCTGTACCTTCTTCCTTGGTCTTGTGCGCTTTATATAGCTCCTTGAATTTGGATTGGATTTGTCACAATATTTGATCAGATTTGTTAATTAAAAACTGAATCTTTTAAAACAGATTTTATCCCCAAAATCTTTTTAAATCTTCCACCTTTTAATTCTCCAACAAACCTGCAATCAAATCTCCCATGTAACAGAAAATATCTAGCCCAAGATATTCTCATCCAACGAGTCAACACTCTCCACAATTCCAGCTAATACGCGACCCTAATAACAACAAGCCCATGATGTCATTAGCTTCAGTTCTGCAGGTCTGATGTTACAACATCACCTATGTGACATCAGACATCCACTTCAGCAACTAGCAACCTTAACACAACCCAGTGTTAAGTGAAATGTTATGACATCAAGCCCATGACATCAAACATAGTTAACCTTCACAACTTAGTACAGCCCAGTACTAAGACTCAATGCTGCAACATCAACACCATGACATCAGCATTGAACACCTTGTTGTTTTACCAAAATTCCAGCCAATCCAGGAACTTACAGGTAATTTTCATTGATTAATGGGAATAACGCCAGAGGCGCAAGTACATAAGAAAGGAGAAAAACAAGATAGCTACAAAAACAACCAAACAACGACAGACAGACAGACACACAAAATGGTTAACCAAACGCAAGAAATCAGAGAATAGATTCTGAAAGACCAACAAGAACATTTTCCCACCAAACATTAAAAATCCTCCACCTTATCAACTCTTTCACATCTTTCTTCAACCACAACATTTTCTGGTCCAAGTATTTTGGCTAATCCAATGATTTCAACCTTGAAGAATAGCTCAGACAGAATTCTTCCATAAGGAATGAAAGACTGTTACTGATTTTTGGAGATTTCAACATAATACTTCAGATGATTGAAGATAGTTTGAGGAAGGTTGATCCGGACATTGTACATCATGAAGTAGATAAACAGTCTATCATCATGAGATAGAGCATCTTTTGCCACTCCTCGGGGTCGAAAGTTGGTTAGCAGGAGTTGAAACCATGTTTTAACGGTGGGAAGGAGCCCATCAGGATTGTAAGGTTCATATCTGTGAAGAGAAACATCATGAATGGCAATGAGTTCTTCAACAAAGGAGTAGGAAAGATGAAAATCTTCAACAGTGACTCCAGATTGGACACAGTTGATGGTTTGAGCAATGGAGCGTAGGTGTTATAATGAACAGAACACCATAAGCAGAAGACCAGATAGAGTTGTTATCTTCGCTAACTCTCGCATATTTTCAAAATTCCTTCACAAGGATAGGAAAGATAGGTCCATGCAAGATTGTGTAGTAACCAGACCATCCTTGAATCTGCATACTAGTAGATATGTTCAAACCTGAGTCTCTGAGTCTGGGAAGGTTAGGCATTTTCTCAGAGATTGCTTCCATGACTTTTTTTATTGCCAAAGAAGGTTTTGACAGACATAGTGACAAAAATAATGTAAGAAAGTTTTGAAAGACCGAGGAAGAGAAATGAGGAGGAGTATGATATATATAGAGAAGAAATGTATCAACAATAAATATCAATTAAGTTTAGATAAGCTGAAACGAAAATTCATCATTTCCCAGACAAGTGACGTAGGTCAAGAGTAGGGTAAGAGATAAAGATATCAAAGAATAGGAAAGGAGTGTAGCAGTCTCTTATTGAAAGGAATATCTAAAAGGTCAAAGATAAGGTATACGTTATTCAAATCTTGACATCAGTCAATAAATACGAATAAATGTATACTTGAAATTGGAAGGAAAAATCTGACAATGAATAAAGATTGAGAATAAAAGCGCTTAGTTTCAAGAAATCTTTAACTCACATACGTCTTAATGAATGCACAATAATAGGGGAAGGCATAAAGATTTAACCTATTCTCAAGTAGGTTACCAAACCCAATGCGTAAAATCATGATTACAACAATAATAAGGAATAATAGGGAATAATTACTTTAAAACCTAGTCTCACGAAATCACAATGCTCGAGGTGACTCTTCAACAGTAAGATATGAATTGATATAGGACTCATGTCACAAGAAAATCATAATCGTCTATTTAAGAGAACACGTTTGATGTTCCCAAAGTCAAGAATACCAAGAGGTATCTGACTAGACAAGTTTCTGATCAAGACATCTTCTAACATGCAGAAGTATCGTTAATCAGAAAGACAAATAAATAAATCAAAAATATTTGCTTAAAATCAGAATCTCATTTTACAGAAGGAGATTTAAGCACGTTATGATAAAAATTATTCTGGACAAAGATCCATATTTAAGTGTTTCAGAATGAGCTGAAATCTATCTTCAGCTAAGGGTTTTGTAAAGATATCAGCCCACTGATGGGATGTATCTGTAAATTTAAGAGTTAAAATCCCTTTCTGAAGATAGTCTCTGATGAAATGATGTTTAATTTCAATGTGTTTAGCTCGAGAATGTAAAATATGATTCTTACTTAGGCAAATAGCAGTCGTGTTATCACAGAAGATATGAATGTTACCCTCAAGTATCTGAAAATCTTCTAACTGATGTTTCATACAAAGTATCTGAGTACTGCAGGGTGACGCTGAGATGTATTCTGTTTCTGCCATAGAAAGTGCAATGGTTGATTGTCTTTTTCTTGCCCAAGATACGAGGTTGTTACCCTAAAACTGACAGTTTCCAGAAGTACTTTTCCTTTCTAATCTGTCTCCAGCATAATCTGCATTATAATAACCAGAAAGCTTGTACTCTGATGTTTTCTTATACATCAAGCCAAGGTTAGTTGTTCCCTTTAGATACCATAGGATTCTCTTAACAATTTTTAAGTGAGTTTCCCTAGGATCTAATTGGAAACGAGCACACAAACAAACACTAAACAGAAAATCTGGACGATAAGTAGTCAAATACAGAAGAGAGCCTATCATACCACGATAGAGATTCTGAAAAACCTTTTTACTTTCTTCTTCTTTGTCCATAATGCATGTAGGATGCATAGGAGTCTTTGCAGGTTTACTTTCTGACATCTCAAACTTCTTCAGAAGTTCTCGTGCATATTTGCTCTGATGAATATATGTTCCTTCTAAATGTTGATCAATTTGAATTCCCAGAAAGAATTTGAGTTCTCCCTTCAGACTCATTTCAAATTCTGCCTGCATTAACTTAGAAAATTCCTTGCACAGGGAAGTATTACCAAAACTAAATATAATATCATCAACGTAAATTTGCACAATCAGAATATCATTCTTAAAGGTTTTGCAAAAGAGTGTGGTGTCCACTTTTCCTCTGGTAAAGTTATTTTCTAAAAGAAAGTTACTTAGCCTTTCATACCAAGCTCTGGGAGCTTATTTCAGACCATATAACAATTTTTTAAGTTTGAAAACAAAATCTGGGTTTTCGGAACTTTCAAACCCAGGAGGTTGGTGCACATATACTTCTCCAGAAATATACCCGTTTAAGAATACACTCTTTACATCCATTTGAAATAGAGTGATATCATGACTTACAACAAAGTAAACTAAGAGACGAATATATTCTAACCTGGCAACTGGTGCAAAGGTTTTTGTATAGTCTATTCCTTTTTGCTGACTATAACCTTGTGCTACCAGTCGTGCTTTATTTCTTACGACCTCACCTTTTTCATTTAACTTGTTTCTGAATACCCACTTTGTTCTAATGATGTGGACGCCTTTTGGTTTAAGAACAATATCCTAAACATCGTTTCTGGTGAATTGATTCAGTTCTTCTTGCATGGCCAAAATCCACTCATTCTCCAGAAGAGCTTCATCAACTGATGTTGGCTCTATCAGCGACACCAAACCCAGAAGAATTTCTTCAGAAGGTTTGAATGATGAACGGGTTCTGACTGGATTAGCTTTATCTCCCAGAATCAATTCTTCAGAATGAGAGGTCTTTGGCCTATTTTTCTTGTGATGAGATGGATTATTCGTTGTTTCTGGTAAGGTTGTATCTGATTCTGTAGTTTCTGTATCTTTCTCTCCTTCTTTAGAATCTTCTTCCTTGGATTCTGATAAGGTAATATTCAAATCTGCAAACTTTTTAACTAGCTTTGACTTTTCAGGGTCAAGCTTATCATCGAATCTGACACGAATTGATTCCTCAACAACCTGTGTTACTGTGTTATAAATTATGTAGCCTTTAGAGCGTTCAGAGTATCCTAACAACAAACACCTTTGAGCTTTGGAGTCAAACTTGCCAAGATTCTCTTTAGTGTTCAACATAAAACAAATACATCCAAAAGGATGAAAATAAGAGATGTTGGGTTTTCTATTCTTCCACAATTCATAGGGAGTCTTACCCATAATAGGTCTGATAGAAATCCTGTTCTGAATGTAACATGTTGTATTTACTGCTGATAAGTGCAAATTATAACTATTTTTGTATATAAGTTTTGTTGTACTTATCGATACTTTTTGTCAATATCGTTCGAATAAACCCCGTTTTGTTTGTAAATACATTTACTTTTCGTTTTAGTGTATATATTGTGTATAATGTAAATATCATTGAGTTTAATTGATTTTATCTCATTTTTGTAAGTATTCAAGAAAATATATTTTGCCATTGTTGTATAGAGCATTGAATAAGCTTTCTATCACTTCTGACCGTGTGTCAATCCGAGTTACGATTCCAAAGTTGTTGTCAAAATAAGGGTCGGTTTGCTGTCAAGTTCGCTTTGCGAACTTTCCAGCGAATGTTCGCTTTGCGAACTTCCCAGCGAATACTCCCAGAATTATGGCAGTAGAAAAAGGGACCAAAGTTCGCATTGGGAACTTTCTAGTGAATATTCGTTTTGCGAATAAAAGTTCGCATTGCGAACTTCTGCAGAAAAGCAGAGTCGGTTTAACTATTCTGAGGCACTTAAGTGCCAATTTTTTATGTTCGCTTTACAAATAAAAGTTCGCACTGCGAACTTGATGGATTTTGACATACTATTTAAGTCATTTCATTCATTTTTTAGGTTATGGTTTTGGGGATATTTGCTCCCAACTCCATCAAACTCATTTTTCAGTAGTATTAGCTTAGAAAACAACATTGAAGCTTGCACACAGATGATTCGGGGTGGATTTCTCATCGACCGACGTTGACAACCTGTGAGATGTTTGGTTTATTTCTTTTCTTCTTTGTGTATTTCTTCTTTGTAGGGTTTTGTATATGTATTTACTTTGATCTTATGTATATTTATCGTCCATGGTGTTGTCTAAAATCTGCTTTACAAATCTTTATCTGTGATTGTCCTTGATTTTTGCTTTATGCTCGGGGTTTGGGTTGTGTTAGAGATAAACATCGCAAACTTTGATTAGGGATGATTATTTGTTAGTTTCTGAATGCTAGAGATAGATTTAGAGCTAACAATCTTTATGGGTATCGAAGCCTAATGCCTCCGTATCTCGAGTCGGGTGCGAGAGTGTCGACGAGGGTAACACGGTTGTTCTCTCAGCTCAGTGTGTCAGAGATGGACACTATTGTGAGTGATGATGGATGATATTGAGGAATATTATAGGATGAGTATAACTGGTCAGTAAGTTTAAGTTTGTGACGAGTCGATTATATGCATGTCGGATAAGTTTCTTCTCTCTGAAGAATGAATTCTTTTTGTATTAATATTTACTTTTCTGTTTCTATGTTTAAAACATTTTAAACCAAACTCTTTAACATTTAAACTGTCGAATGGCAGTTCAATATCACCGATCTCTGTGGACACGATAATTCCCGGAAAAATACTTCCAAATCTTTTTGTTGCTTGCCGCTTTACCGCTTCCAACAAAATGGCGTCGTTACCGGGGATTGGTGTTTTTATTGGATCGCATTGCGATAGTTTCTTTGTTTTTGAGTTTTGTAGATATCGTATATATTATCTATTTTCACTTGTTTATATTGATACTTGTTTTGCTTTTATTTTCCATTATGTTTGTTCAAGTGTTGTATACATTTTGTTCCCGTAACGTTTGTTCAAGCGTTTGGTTAGGACACTTGCTTTTGGTTTGCGCGGTGAGGCATCACCATGGCATGAAGGGAGGAAGTCACTAGCTAAGCATAGTAAAGGCGTCGAGCTTACGACGTAAAACAAGCATGTTTTATCATTTTTTTTGTTTCGTTATTACTTTTTCATTCTAGCTTAGGTAGTGTGGTGAACTTTCATTAAACAATTTGTACTCGGATTATTCGTAAAACTCTCAAATCTTCACTTTACAACTTGTTTAATCCAATTTCACCAGTTTTTTTAGTATGTTTATATTAATAATTCTTATGTTGGTCTAAAATCTTGTTTTGAGTTGCTTGAGGAAATTTGTGGTGATGTTCCAAGTTTGATCGTTTCAACTTGCGAATGTGTGGTGATGATATTGTTAAGTTTTGTACACGTCCAAGGTATGTGTTTATTGCTTTCTAGATTTTAGCATATTCATGATACTTGGGCTTTTTACAAACTTCCATGCCATTCATTCTTTTGTATACTTGTTCTTGATGTGAATCACTTTAGTTCCCACCCTTTTTGTGAGGTAGCTTTCCATTGTTCATATATATGCGGAGTACCAACATTCTTGTTCTAACTGGATTTTATTATGTTTAATCTTTTGTTTGTGTTGATTATATGAAAGCATGAAAAGGATCAAGGCAAGTTGTTTCATTTTGAGCACAACTACCTAGCCAAATAGTCAATTCACCCTGTGAGTGTGTGATCATCCGTAACCCCTTTGTGCCTTTCTATCATTATCCATGTTGTTTGAACATAATGCTTGTCTATGAGTATTGAATTCACTTTTTGTATGGATTTTGATTGATTGTTTTTTTCTTGAACCCTCAACTTTGTGTTGTTGTATGAATTTTTACCTTACCTTAGAAAATAGGGAGTATTCACATGATGATATGGTTGAATTCAAGTTGGGGAGAGAATGATTGTTTACTCATTGGTTGGTTTCTATGAGGTTGAAAAAGAAAAGAAAAAAAAATAGAAAAAGAAAATCCTTGAGAAAGGAAACAAAAAGAGTTCAAATAATTGTGCTAAATAAGTATTGTGTTTTGTGTAACACTTGGGGTTTTGGAAGAAATTGATTGGATTTTTGTGTTTGAATCTTTGTGAGTTGATCACTCCCTTAGGTTTAGGCAAGTTTTTGTTTCAATTACCTTTAGAAATTGCCCCTTGTTTTTTTACCCGACCACGCTACAACCTTGAAAGCCCTTGTGATTCTTGCTTTTATGTTTTCAATATGATTTTTGGATGATTGCATAATTTAGTCTTTTGTTTGCAAGATTGTTGTGTGAGTGAAAAGTACCTCATTTTGTGTTTTTCATCTTCCGATGATTGTTTTTGCTAGGTGTGATTCACGTTTGAACTTGTGTTATTTTAGGATGTTTGGCATGATTTTTGTATTTTGCATTTGTTCAGTGACTATGTTTCCGTCGTAGTTTAGTGGTAATTATTTACTTTGTGTGTACCAATTTTCATTTGAACCATTCATTCGTTTTCGTTTTTCAAAACCTGTTGATTCGTGATTCTTTGGTCGTCACTCTGTTTCTTTGAGTTATTTAATTCTTGTTTGAGGATAAACAAGTTTAAGTTGGGGAGAGTTTGATAAGCGCAAATTGTAACTATTTTTGTATATAAGTTTTGTTGCACTTATCGATACTTTTTGTTAATATCGTTTGAATAAACCCCCACTTTGTTTGTAAATTCGTTTACTTTATGTTTTAGTGTATATATTGCGTATCATGTAAATATCATTGAGTTTAATTAATTTTCTCTCATTTTTGTAGGTATTCAAGCAAATATATTTTTCCATTGTTGTATAGAGCATTGAATAAGCTTTCCAGCGCTTCCGACCGTGCGTCAATCTGAGTTACGGTTCAGAAGTTGTGGTCAAAATAAGGGCTGGTTTCCTGTCAAGTTTGCTTTGCAAACTTTCCAGCGAATGTTCGCTTTGCGAACTTCCCAGCGAATGCTCCCAGAATTATGGCAATAGAAAAAGGGACCAAAGTTCGCATTGCGAACTTTCTAGCGAATATTCATTTTACGAATAAAAGTTTGTATTGTGAACTTCTGCAGAAAAGCAGAGTAGGTTTAACTATTCTGAGGCACTTAAGTGCCAATTTTTGATGTTTGCTTTGCGAATAAAAGTTCGCACTGCGAACTTGATGGATTTTGACATACTATTTAAGTCATTTCATTCATTTTTTAGGTTTTGGTTTTGGGGATTTTTGCTCCCAACTCCTTCAAACTCATTTTTCAGTAGTATTAGCTTAGAAAACAATATTGAAGCTTGCACACGGATGATCTGGGGTGGATTTCTCATCGACCAACGTTGACAACCCATGAGATGTTTGGTTTATTTCTTTTCTTCTTTGTGTATTTCTTCTTTGTTGAGTTTTGTATATGTATTTACTTTGATCTTATGTATATTTATCGCCCATGGCGTTGTATAAAATCTGCTTTACAAATCTTTATCGGTGATTGTCTTTGATTTTTGCTTTATGCTCGGGGTTTGGGTTGTGTTAGAGATAAACATCGCAAACTTTGATTAGGGATGATTATCTATTAGTTTCTGAATGCTAGAGATAGATTTAGAGCTAACAATCTTTATGGGTGTCGAAGCTTAATGCCTCTGTATCTCGAGTCGGGTGCGAGAGTATCGACGAGGGTATCACTGTTGTTCTCTCAACTCAGTGTGTCAGAGATGGACACTATTGTGAGCGATGATGGATGATATTGAGGAATATTATAGGATGAGTATAACTGGTCGGTAAGTTTAAGTTTGTGACGAGTCGATTATATGCATGCCGGATAAGTTTCTTTTCTCTGAAGAATGAATTCTTTTTGTATTAATATTTACTTTTTTGTTTCTATGTTTGAAACATTTTAAACCAAACTCTTTAACATTTAAACTGTCGAATGGCAGTTCAATATCACCGATCTCTGTGGACACGATAATTCCCAGAAAAATACTTCCAAATCTTTTTGTTGCTTGCCGCTTTACCACTTCCAACAACTGCCTCAGCCCAGAAGTGCTTAGCCATGTCAGTTTCTTGGATCATGGTACGAGTCATTTCTTGCAATGTCCTATTCTTCCTTTCCACTACTCCATTCTGTTGTAGAGTTCTGGGACAGGAGAAATTATGGGAAATGGCATGGGAATCAAAAATATTCTCAAAGTATCTGTTCTCGAATTCTCCATCATGATCACTTCTGACTCTGACTATTTTGCAATCCTTCTCTGTTTGCACATGTGAGCAAAAGATAGAGAACACAGAGTGTGATTCATCCTTGTGTTTCTAGAATTTTACCCATGTCCAACGACTATAGTCATCTACAATGATTAATTCATATTTCTTACCATTGATAGAGGCAGTTTTCCCTGGACCAAACAAATCAATGTGAAGAAGCTTTAATGGTCTAGAGGTAGAAACAACATGTTTCGCTCTAAAAGAGGTTTTGGAAAACTTGCCTTTCTGTCATGCTTCACAAAGAGCATCTGAAGAATACTTCAGATTAGGTAAGCTTCTGACTAATTTAAGCTTATTTAGTTGAGAAATCTTTCTCATGCTAACAGGTCCCAAACGTCTATGCCATACCCATTGCTCTTCATTTACAGACATTAGACATTTAACATTCTGGTCCTTAAGATCACAAAGTCTGATTTTGTAAATGTTGTTTTTCCTCTTTCCATTAAAAAGGATTGAACCATCCTTCTGACTAATAGCCTTACGGGACTTTTGATTAAAAATGATATCATAACCATTGTCAGTAAGTTGACTAATTGACAATAAGTTATGCATCAAACCATCAACCAGAAGAACATCAGTAATAGAAGTAAGTTTACCATTACCAACAGTTTCAGAGCCAATGATCTTGCCCTTCTGGTTTCCTCCGAAACAAACGAAACCTCCAGGCTTAAGTTCCAAACTTTGGAACATATGCCTTCTTCCCATCATGTGTCGTGAGCAACCACTATCCAGGTACCATGATTCGTGTTTCAACTGAGCTGCTAAGGATATCTTCAACATAGATTATCTTATCCTTAGGTACCCACTTTCTGGGTCCTCTTTTGTTAGTTTTCCTAGAGTTTTTCATAAATTTGGGTTTCTGTGTCTGTGAAGGTGCTTGCACAAGCTCAGAACAATCAAGTTCAGTTCCAAAGGGCACAAAATGGTCATAGAGAGGTTTTGGTTTTACAGGTTGACTTATGTCAATTTCAAATGTTTCTGTACACCCCAAACCTTTCTTGCCATTTATGCTAACTCCATAGATCATGGAATCTATTTTGCTTCTATCTACGCTTTTAGCCAAAAAGTGCTGGAATGCTCTATCATACTTGTTGACACAACCAGTGTCAAAGATATTAGAGGCTAATTCTTCTTCTAGTTTAGAAATTTTGCTTTTCAAAGCACAGTTACTATTTTTTAAAGAAAAAATATTTTCATTCAGAGAAGAATTATTCTGCTCAAGCTTATCTCTAGCTCATAAGTAATTACATGGGATTTTTTAAGATCCTTGTATTTACTTTGAAGAGTTTGATATCTTTCCAGCATTTCTGAAAGACACGACTCTAATTCACAACTAGAGAGTTTAGATAATACCTCAGAGTCAGAGTCAGAGTCAGATTCTGGTTCTGAGGTTATTTTGTCTTCTGGTTCTCCAGAGACTTCAACGTCAATTGTTGTTGCCACTAGCGCAACATTTGCCTGTTCTTCATCAGAATCTTCTTCTTCAGAATTAGAGTCATCCCAAGTTGCCATGAGTCTCTTCTTGGCTTTGGTGAAGTTCTTCTTAGGCTTCTTGTCTTTCTTAAGCTTTGGACACTCGTTCTTGTAATGTCCTAGCTCATTACACTCATAGCAGATGACTTCTTTTCCAGAACTCTGTTTCTTTTGTCCAGATGTTGAGTCAGCATGACCGTTGTTCCTTCTTGATCCTCTGAAATTGCATTGCCTATGTTTCCAGATTTTGTTGATCCTTCTGGAGATAAGTGATAGCTCATCTTCTGAATCTTCATCAGAATCTTTTGATTCTTCCTCATCTTGATAAGCCTTTGCCTTTTCAGGTTTAGACTTAAGAGCAATAGATTTACTCTTCTTTTGAGGTTCATCTTCCTCCATATCTATCTCATGACTTCTTAAAGAACTAACAAGTTCTTCAAGACTGATATTATTTAGATCTTTAGATAGTTTCAAGGCAGTTACCATAGGTCTCCACTTCTTAGGAAGGCTTCTGATGATCTTTTTGACATGGTCAGCAATTGAGTATCCTTTGTCCAGAACTTTGAGTCCCGCGACTAGCATTTGAAACCTTGAAAACATAGTTTCAACTTGTTCACCATCATCCATTCTGAATGCCTCATATTTCTGGATTAGGACAAGCACCTTTGTCTCCTTAACTTGAGTGTTTCCTTCATGAGTCATTCTTAGAGAATCAAAAATGGATTTGGCAGTTTCTCTGTTGTTATCTTCTTATACTCAATATAAGAGATAACATTTAGCAGTATAGTTCTTGCCTTGTGATGATTCTTATAATCTTTCTTTTGTTGATTGGTCATAGTACTTCATGACACTTTTACTCCAGCAACATCAACTGGGTGAATGTAACCATCAACTACAAGATCCCAAAGATCTAAGTCGTAACCAAGAAAGAAACTTTCAATTCTATCTTTCTAGTAATCAAACTTTTCACCATCAAAGACTGGTGGTTTGGAACTGTAGTGATCTTTCTCTTCAGGAATAGGATTAGTGTTAGCGGCCATGATATCTCAAACAAATACTGGATCGATACCGAACACGGTTAAATGTTGATAAAACTTTAATCAAAATCAGAACCGGAGCTCTGATGCCAATGGAAGGTGTAAGAAAACACAAGAAAAGGGGTTTGAATTGGGTTTTCAAAAATGAAAGCTTTCTGTCAAACAAAGATCACAAAGATACTAACAAGAGAGAAAGACTCACAATATATCCTAGTTCACTTGAAAACTATCAAGCTAATCCAGTCCACCCGCCAAGGTGATTTCGCCTTATACACAAGGACTTAATCCACTATAGTCAACCGATTACAATTTGCACTAGCAACTGCTAGTGACTAACAACCACAAAGACCAACTGTCTCTTCTTAAGGATTCTCACCTAACTGGTCCCTTAAGGAATTACAAACAACTGTTTGAAAAATAGATGTTTACAAAGAGATGATTCTATACAAGCAGATATAAACACTATGAATAACAAAAATGACTTAAAGAAAATTTACACAGTATGAACAATGTTCTTGCGTTGTATTGTAGTGCTTCACTGTCTTGCTTTCATTGTTGCAATTTTCTTCAAGTAGTCAAGTCCTTATATAGCCAGTAAAAGACCTGTTAGAGGGCACATCAGGAATATCCTTGAGTGAGTTGTCGACTTGAAATAATTTCGTTACACAGGGATGAAAATCGTACACAAAACTTGTCCTTTGTACCACCAAATCAGGGTAATGGAATAGTAGTGGAATGGAACGTTTGATACGTACTATGTACTATTTTCCCTCGTAAACTTTTGATCTTATCTTCTGTACATCAGAGGCTTCTGAATAGACATGATTGAAGCATGAGTAGAAGAGTTGGTCACTGGGTCTTCAGAGTCTTGAGTCTTCAGAGTCTTTAGAACTTGTTCACCAGAATCTTGTCTTCAGAATCTTCAGCACTCAGTCTTCAAAACCCTTGGTCTTCAGAAACTTAAGTCTTCAGAGTCTTCAGAACTTTGTTTAGCAGAACATTGTCTTCAGAGTCTTCAGCACTTAGTCTTCAAAAACTCAAGTCTTCAGAATCTTCAGAACTTTGTTCAGCAGAACCTTGTCTTCAGAGTCTTCAACACTTAGTCTTCAGAAGACAACGAATTTAGAAGCTTGAAAGCCTTCAGAAGTAAATCATCAGAGTCACGCTCAGAACCAGAATCCAAGAGAGCATTGCAGCAGCAATATATTGTCTTCTTATAATCTTTCTGAATGTGAGTAGATCAGAAGCAGACTTGCTTCTTTGGCGCAGAAGCGAATTTTGGTCAAACCAGATTGACGTTACACATGGTCTCTATCAGAGTCAGAGCCTTCTCGATCATAGTTAGAGCCTGTTTGTTAAAAATTCAGAATAACAAACGTTAGAGTACCAAAATTGTTCTTACACAAATACTACTTTGTTATTATCAAAGCTTGATATCCAGCCGAACTAAATCTTGTTCTAACACACCACAACATATAACCTTTGACTCCCTTAGGATATCCAAGGAACATGCATCTCAGAGCTCTAGGTTTGACCTTGTCTTGCCTAATGTGAGCATAGACTAAATAGCCAAATACTCTCTGTTTGTCGAGATCTGCTGGCTGACCCGACCAAACTTCTTCAGGTGTCTTCATTCCCAAGGCAATCGAGGGACATCTATTTATCAGATAAGCTATTGTCGAAATAACCTCCGTCCAAAACACCTTCTTTAATCCAGCACTAATCAACATGCATCTAACCCTTTCAAGGATTGTTCGATTGAATCTCTCAGCTAAGTCATTTTTTTAAGGAGTACCTGTAACAGTCTTATGCCTTGCAATCCCAGACTCGACACAGTAACTGTCGAAAGCTTCATTCCAGAACTCAAGGCCATTGTCGGTTCTCAACCTCTTAACCTTTCTGTCAATTTGAGTTTCGACCAAAACCTTCCAACTTTTGAAATTCTCAAAAGTTTCATCCTTAGTCTTATGAATGAATACCCATAATTTTCAGGAATAGTCATCAACTATGGATAGAAAATACCTTGCACCTGAATGTGAAGGATTCCTTGAAGGCTCCCAAAGATCAACATGAATGTAATCAAGGGATCCATGTGTTATTTGTTTACCTTTGTTAAACTTCACCCTACAGTATTTGGCAAATACACATGGTTCACAAAACTCCAACTTCTCGACTTTGTCACCACATAACAGGTTCTGTTTCCCCAGTTCGATCAGGCCTATTTTGCTGACATGGCCCAATCTCATGTGCCATAATTTTGTCTTCGACACAGGTTTCGTGGATGCAAAGTCTGCTGAACCACTTACAACCTCAGCCTCAAGGGTATACAAGCCTTATTTTTTTACGCCTCTCAAGACTTCCTTCGACCCCTTCATGACTTTAAGGATACCTTGCTCTCCTTTTAAGACATATCTCACAAGGCGAAAGGCCACGGGGACGAGAGTGTTTTGAGCTCGTTGGGCGGGGCTAGGTGCATGTCCCCGTGTTGTTGGCACTTGTCTCACCTCTTGATGTGTTCCTTTGCGTCCTGTTGCATGGTGGGCCATTATTATCCTGCTCGTAGAGCCTTCTGGGTGAGAGATCGTCTGCCGAGGTGTTGGGCGTTGATCCCTTCGTGGATCTCCTGGAGTATGTGAGTGATCTTGGATTCCTCAACATACTTGAGGAGATGGATGGAGAATCCTCGCCTGTATAACTTGTCCTCGATCAATATGTAATAGCACGCTCGGCGTATGACTACGCTAGCCTCCTTGGAGTCATTGGGAAATTCCCCCGTGCTAAGGTACGTGTATACAGGGGTCATCCAGCAGTTGCTGTCGTCGATGGCATTTACCTCGACGGTCGAGGTGGGTTTCTCGATGCTTGGCCGAGAAAGTACATCTTGGATGATAGACTTGTTTTCACCCTTCTTCTTCGTGCTCACGAGCTTTGACAGGATGTCCGCCCTGGTATTGTGCTCACGGGGGACATGCTTCACCTCCGCGGAGTCAAACTTTTTCATCCTCTCTTTTACCAGGGCTAAGTACTCGACGAGGTTGTCGTTTTTGGCCTGGTACTCTCCCCACACCTGAAAGGCGATAAGCTGGGAGTCGGTAAATATCTTCACTTCCTTCGCGCCAAGGTCCCCGGCTAGGCGCCGCCTGACGAGGAAAGCCTCGTACTCGGCTTGGTTTTTAAAAGTCGGGAAGGATAGAGCGAGGGAGACCTCAATCAAGATGCCTTCTTCGTTCTCAAGGATGATGTCCGCTCCACTTCCTGTCGAGCTGGATGCCCCATCGACATAGATGGTCCACTTGCGGGCTCCGTCAGTCGGGGAGATCGGGGCGGTAATTTCCGGGACGAAGTCGGCTAGCACTTGAGCTTTAAGGGCCTTCCTGCTCTCGTACTGGACGTCAAACTTAGAGAGCTTACGTGACAATTTGAGCATCCTACTTGCCATGTCTGGATGATCGAGTAGTTGCTTTATAGGCTGGTTCGTCCTAACCACGATCGCTTGGGCCAGGTAGTAGTGCCGTAACCTTCTGGCCACATTGATGAGGGCTAGAGCGACCTTCTTGATTTATTGGTACTTGAGCTCGGGGCCCTGTAGGGCTTTGCTAGTGAAGTAAATTGGTTTTTATCCCTCGGGGGTTTTGTGAATGAGAGTCGCACTAACGGCCTCGGTTGCAATGGCTAGGTACAAATATAAAGTTTCCCCGCTCTCCGGTCGCGAGAGAACTAGGGGTTGTGAGAGGACTTGTTTGAGGTGGAGGAGAGCTTACTCGCACTCCTCGGTCCACTCGAGCATGGCCTCCTTGCGCAAAAGTTTGAAAAATAGGAGTGCATGGTACGCAGATTTACCCACGAAGAGGGACGGCAAGGTGAGCATCCTATTCAGGGATTGGATCGATTTCTTCGAGCTCGGTGTTGGGAACTCGAAGAAAGCCTTGCACTTTTCGAGGTTCGCCTCGATTCCTCGCTCTGTCAAATAGAAGTCGAGGAATTTGCCTGCTCGGACACCGAAGGTGCACTTTTCTGGGTTGAATCTCATCATGCATCTCTTTGCCATGTCGGAGACTTTTCTGAGATGAGCGGTGTGGTCGGTTTTTTCTCATGATTTCACGATCATGTCATCCATGTAGACCTCGAGCATGTCCCCGATCTCACCTCATAAGACTTTGTTCATTATCCGTTGGTAAGTAGCACCAGTATTTTTCAGGCCGAAGGGCATTACGTTGTAGTATAATTGCCCGACTCGGTCATGAAAGTTGTGTATTGCTTGTCGGCCTTCTCCATAGGGATTTGGTTGTATCCCGAGTATGTGTCCATGAATGACAGTAGCTTAAAACCTACAGAATTGTTGACCAATTTGTCTATGTTAGGCAAGGGATATGCATCTTTGGGGTAGACCCTATTGAGATCGGTATAATTAACACATATACGACACTTTCCATTAGATTTTTTGACAAGTAAAATATTTGAGAGCCAGGTTGTGTACTGGGCTTCACTAATAAAATTTGCCTTTAGGAGGTCTTATACAGCTAACTCAGTAGCCCCCGCTTTTTCGGGAGACTGCCTACGCCTATGTTGTACTATGGCCCTAGCAGTCGGATTTATGGTGAGCTGGTGGCAGGCCACGCCGGGGTCAAGCCCGGGAATCTCCACAGCGCTCCACGCGAACAGGTCAGTATTCTCCCTGAGGCAGACCTTCAGCTGCTTCCCCACCAAGACGGGGACCCCTGTACATATCTTCACGCTTCTATCCGGGTCATTGTCGAAGGCAATGAGCTCGAAGTCACCATCTAGGATGGGGCGCACAGGATGAAGAGGCTGCCCATTACCACCATTTGCTGAAGGGACGTTAGCTGCTGCTTCATTCTGCTCTTACTTACTGGGTAAGCGACTGTCGAGGTCACCCGAGTTGACGCGAGGAAGGGGCTTCTGCTCCTCGGCTCGAGCTGGCTTGCTAGCAGTATTGGTCGTTATGTTGATTGAGTTCAGCGCCTTGGTGGCCACCTCAAAACACCTTCTGGCGGCTTCAATGTCCCCGTGGAGGGTGACGACACGACCCCTGGCCGTGTAGTACTTCATCTTCAGGTGGATTATGGATGGTACTGTAGTCAGCTCGGCCAGAGTTGGTACTCCCTGAATGCATTGGTATAGAGAGGGGAACTCTATCACCAGGAAGCGGACTTTGACCTGCCTACCAGTCTCCTCGGACCCAAAAGTGACGAGGAGCTCAACATAGCCCCATGTGTTAGACGGTGTGGCTAGTGATCGAGAGGGGGGGGTGAATAGATCACCTCCTTGAAACTCAAGGATTTAAAAAAGTTTATCAGAGTCTTTCAAGTTAGTGGAAAAATTATGATCCCGAATCGACTTCCGTCTATTCTGAACCAGCTACTAGAAAACCGGACACACGAGTTTATGCTGGATTTATTAGGATGACAAAGATATATTAACACCAGATATGAATCGACTCAAATGCACTTATCATACAAAGACTGTTTCCAATGAACAAAAACACAGCAAACAATTTTGTCAAACACTTGGCGTGTATGCATTCAACGATTAACAATAATGGTGATTTTGACAAAGATTTTCGTACCACTATTGTATCTTGAAACTTTAATACGCAACACACCAAACGAATCACAAAATTGTTGAAAGCGTAAAGAGATAAAGATAGAATACGATACGCAGAGATTTGGTAAGGAAGTTCCCCACTTCCGTCCTCGCGTGTGGGTACGTCTCCCTCTCAATTTCAAAATGAAATTGAGACCTGTTATATCAATAATGCTGAATTCCTTCTTTACAAGGTTACAATACAAATCCAGAAATCTAAACCCCAAGATCTTCCTATTGTATGAACATTCACTTGATCTGAGCTTGATCAAGAATTTTCCTGCAAGAAATACAGACAATTCACCGGTTCCACGACCTGTTTGCGAAATCTCCAGATTTCCAAACCCTACGCTGCGGCTGAATCTGTTCTGCAATCGTGACTAACAAACCCTCAAGAACACACCCGTTCTTGAAGGACAAACCAAATGGTTTTTCCTCGAAACCCCCTTTGTATCTTCAACTCAGCTAGATCAATGATCGTACCACTGAACGTTATCTCAAAGATCCCTTAATCCGAAGAACAAAAATGATTATGTGTTGATGTTCTTGAATTAACGAGATTGAGAAGATGATGAAGACAAAGTCTCTTTCAGGTTTCTAACACTGCTCTTGAAAAATCATGCACACCAAACTTGTCTTTTGCTTTGATTGCACTTTTACACTCTAACCAGAATTCTGTGTCCAAACTGAACTGGCATGACACTTATATATGAAAACAGAAACGGTTAAAAGCAACAAACAGCTCTATGTATCGATACAAGAGTCGTATGCGTCGATACATAGTGAGTATAACACATGCATGAGTCGACACATGGTTGTATGCATCGATGCATACTGTACCTGTTAATTTTCAGAATGTAAAATAAATCATGCATCGATACATGATGCACATGCGTCGATACATAGCTCAATTACAAAGGAACATGTGTCGATACAAGTATCGTATGAATCGATACATACTGAAGCAAAATTATTTCAGAATGTGAAGTAAATCATGCATCGATACATGATGTGTATGCGTCGATACATACCCTAGTTACAAAGGATCATGTATCGATACAAGTGTCGTATGAATCGATACATACTGAAGCAAAACGGTTTTTTTTGTGAGTTTATCAAAGGTATGTGTCGATACAAGCCACGTATGAATCGATGCATACATAGGGAAAAACGTTTTTATGATTACAATGATGATATGAATCAATTTGCATTGTCTTTTAAATCATAGTAGGTATGAAATCATATGTATGTATAAACCAATCATGCATACAAATCTTATATCATGCATATCACACAATTTGCAATCATACAAAAACTTAAAGGCTTGCTCACAAACTCCCCCTATTTGATGATGGCAAATTTGCAAGATGTGATAGAGCACTCCCCCTGAGTTTGTGCATGGCTGTCAACATCTTGTTGTCTTTCTTCTCCCCCTTTGTCAACATAAAAAATAAGAGATAGACAGTCTGGTGAAATAGTCCCAAAGCTTAGACAGCAAAATTGATGTAACAATAGACAGCAATATTGATATAGAAGCTCACAATCACCAAGAATGAAGCTTAACATAACAGAATCATTCACAGAGAATGATAAGACAGGGAAAGACTAACACAAGTAAACAGAACTAAAAGAAATAAGCATTAAAATTTTAAGAAAGTACTTGGAGTTTACATAAGCAGAACCAAAACAAATGAAGTTTGAACAATGTAGCAAGGAAACTGAAACAACATGATGATGAAATGAAATGTAATGAAATGACATGATGCTAGCCTAAAAAGGGTTATGGCCTCCACAGGACTCCTCATCCTCTCTATCAGGATCTCTGAAGCTTGGTGGAGGCGGCGGAGGAGGCATCTCATCAGGATTATGGCCCATGAAATTGTATCGCCGGAACCGGTTCTGAACTTCAACACTTCTGAATCTGTCCATGATACCAGGATGTGCACGACAATCGTCCATAAAACCAGACATTTCATTGTAAAAGACTTGATGCCATTTAACCAATTCCGTGTGCCAAGCATGCTGATTATGATACATCCTTGTGTGTTCATCATGCCACTCACGATGCTCCTTATGCCACTCATTTTGCTGCACATGCCAAGCAAGCGCCTGTTCATGACGGGCTTGATTTGCAAGCTCCATTTGCTGAAACATTTGAGTCAAGTACTCAGGGGCAGTTGAAGAGGAGGCAGCGCCAGAGAACGGAGGAACACGTGGACCTGGTTCATAATTTGTTGGAGACCACCTTTGTGGTACCCAATCACCCCAGCCAGCATTAGCATCTGCTTCAGGCTGATTCTCGTCATTGGCCTCATGCATTTCTTCATCCAGTTGGTCTTCAGGCACAAACACTTGTTCAGATAGCACATCAAAATTGTACACCCTTGTTTTGGATCCTCTGTCCAGAAAATAAAAACATTGACGCTCCTTGTCCCACCGGTATCCCATATGAGATAAAGTAGCAGTGTTGAACTCTTGGGCGGAAGAGGAAGATGTAAGGGGTACTAAAGGGATGGTTACATTCCAGTATTTGATGATTCGCATAATTTGGGCAGCATATCCAAGTGTGATATTCTTCATACTGTTACGCATAAGAAACATGCGTTTCACAAAGTAGTTTGGCCAATTAAGTGGGACCTTTTTGTGAAGAAGGTACACAAGATGAATGTCTGATCGATCCAACCTAGAATGACCACCAGACTTTGGACGCAAGATGTGCGAGACAATCCAGTGAAGTATTCTAGGTATGCTTGTAATCATACCAGAAGTGATGGGTTCATCCTCTCCGAGAGGTCTATCCAATTTGGAAATAGATGCAACATAGTCCCTTATTTTAAACTCCGTATCATAACTTTGGTCATGCCATTTTTTCAGTCCAGGCACCCCAAGCGGAATTTGAAACACTTTCTCCCAATCAGTGGCTTCAAAAGTGTAAGTTTTGGTGCCAATTGAGCATCTGAACATATAGCCTCTACCAGTTTGCAGACCAGCATAAAATATACGAATAAAATCCTCATGATAGGCATCATTTATGGCCAAAAATGTACCAAGGGTTTGTGCCTTCAATAAATCAACGACATCGTTGAGATGGAGGGCAGATGCATCAGTTTTATCAAAGACATGAGGTTTCATAACTAACCTTGTCTTGAAAGAGGTCTCAAACTCCTCAGCGATGGCAGGATGAAGAAGAGTGAGAGCACTGGGAGGGATTTCTGGAGGTTGTGGAGACTGACCAGACGTCCCAATGGGTTCCTTTCCTTTTCCTCTTTGTCTAGCCGGTATAATTCTGGGAGGCATGGTGATGAATTGTAGAGGGGTTAAGATGTGAATTAGGGTTTTGGAGATGAAGATGTTTGAGAAGGTTAGGGTTAGCCGTGTGGGTATGAGAGGAGAAGAGAGGTTAGAGTGAATTATCCCTTTAAAATTAGCTGATGTGTCGATCCACAACTGATTTGAACATGCATTTATTGTAAAAGAAACAGTATGTATCGATACAAAGGGTATGGATCGATTCATATCGCGAAATTTTTGTTTTTGAAAGTGTCCTATGTGTCGACACAAAGTACGGATGCATCGACACATACTGAAACAAGTTTTAAAAAAAATTGAAAATGAAAAGACATGAATCGACACATATCACGAATGTATCGATCGGAAACTCTAATGTGTCGACACATGTTCTTGTTGTATCGATACATACTTGATGCTAAAACATGTTTTAACTGATTTGTGACTACCTGTTGAGTTAGAAACCTGTGAACAGCTCTTGAGTCAATGCAGTATAGATGATGTCATGATAATGATGCTCAAGTACAATTCATGAATCAAACGTTAATGTTCAAACAACATATGCAATGAAATACATATAAACGATCTTAACGAATTTGTTCTACCATACACTAATCACAAAGTTCCAAAGAGATTTTAGAAAGGAATGATATTACCTCTGTTGATGAAACCTTATGGAGTCTGAGTGATGTCTAAAAACAAAGCTTAACAGCCAAAGTGAGATATATATAAATAAGGACCAACATGCTTAAGACATCGATGAGGAGAGATCTAAAATCCCTAATTCACGACGAATGTTGAAGAACGGTTTAGTAAAAATGTCAGCAAGTTGGTTTTTAGTATCAACATGCTCAAATACAACGTCCTCTTTTTCAACATGATCGCGAAGAAAGTGATGCCTAATCTCTATGTGTTTAGTGCGTGAGTGTAAAACAGGATTCTTAGTAAGATTTATAGCACTGGTGTTGTCACACTTTCTTGGAATGCGTTTGAGTTGAATATCGAAATCTTGTAGTTGTTGCTTCAGCCACAAGATTTGAGCGCAACAGCTACCGGCTGCAACGTACTCAGCCTCAGCAGTTGACAATGCGACAGACACCTGTTTCTTGCTATGCCAACTGACCAAAGAGTTTGAAAATAAGTGACATGTACCACTAGTACTTTTCCTATCTGATTTGCAGCCAGCAAAATCAGAATCGGAGTAACCTACTAAGCTACAATCGCTTCCTTTTGAATACCAGAGCCCATACTTAGATGTTCCATGAAGATATCTAAATATGCGCTTGACAGCTTTCAAGTGTGACTCTTTAGGATTCGATTGATATTGTGCACACATGCAGACACTAAACATGATGTCAGGTCTAGACGCAGTAAGATACATGAGAGACCCAACCATACCTCTATACTGTTTGACATCTACACTCTTACCGTGTTCATCTTTATCTAGATTTCCGTTGGTAGGCATAGGTGTGTCTATTGATTTTGAGTCGTTCATTCCAAAGCGCTTGAGCAGCTCTCTGCAGTATTTTGTTTGACTCACAGCTGTACCCTCATCAAGCTGCTTTATTTGGAGACCGAGGAAGAAATTAAGCTCCCCCATAAGACTCATTTCAAATTCACCCTGCATAACTTTTGAAAACTCTTCGACCAAGTGTATGTTAGTTGAACCAAAAATTATATCGTCTACATAAACTTGAACTAAAAGAATGTGTTTTCCCTTGTGTTTAATGAAGAGGGTGGTATCCACTTTACCTCTTAAATATCCATGATCAAGTAGAAATTTGCTAAGTCTTTCATACCAAACCCGAGGGGCTTGCTTAAGACCGTACAAAGCTTGTTTTAATTTGTAAACATAATCTGGATATTCAGCATTCTCAAAACCAGGAGGTTGTGAGACGTATACCTCTTCATTTAGGACACCATTTAGAAACGCACTCTTTACGTCCATTTGGTAAAGCTTAAAATCTCTAGAACACGCATAAGCAAGCAAGAGACGTATAGCTTCGAGGCGAGCAACTGGAGCATAAGTTTCCTTATAGTCTATGCCCTCCTCTTGGTTATACCCTTGTGCCACTAAACGTGCCTTATTCCTAGTTATCACTCCGTTTTCATCAAGCTTATTTCTAAAAACCCATTTAGTACCTATGATATGATGATCTCGCGGACGAGGAACAAGTTCCCAAACGTCATTTCTTTTAAATTGATTAAGCTCTTCTTGCATGGCCATTAGCCAAAATTCATCAATCAAGGCCTCTTTGGCATTTTTAGGTTCTACTTGTGAAACAAAAGCGAAGTGAGAGCAGAAATTACTTATCCTAGAACGAGTCATGACTCCCTTTGAAATGTCTCCCAAGATGTTGTCAATAGGATGATCTTTTGAAGATCTCCAAGTTGGTGGAAGGACATTCACTTCAGTTTGTCCTTCTTCCTTATCTTTTACATGACTGGTATCTTCCTCCTCCTCATTGTCTTCTGTTTTGGACTGGTCAGTTTCCGAAACAACTTCTTTGAGTATGTCTTCTGTAGATATACCTGTGTCATCAAAAGAAATACCTTTTCCGACATTTTTCGGATAAGACTCATCAAAAGAGACATGAACAGATTCTTCAACGGAAAGTAAACGCTTATTATACACTCTATATGCTTTACTTGATTGTGAATAACCAAGAAAAATACCTTCATCCGCTTTTGCATCAAACTTCCCAAGTTTTTCCTTACCATTATTCAAAACAAAACACTTACAACCGAATACGTGAAGATGTGATAAGTTTGGCTTTCTTCCTTTTAAAAGCTCATAAGGGGTTTTATTTAAAATAGGGCGAATTAGAATCCTGTTTAGAACATAACTGGCTGTGCTAACTGCATCAGCCCAAAAATATTTTGGCAATCCACCCTCATTTAGCATTTTTCTTGCCAGCTCTTCTAAAACGCGATTTTTGCGCTCCACAACGCCATTCTGTTGTGGAGTTCGAGGAGCTGAAAAGTTATGCTCAATACCATACTTATCACAGTACTTATCAAAGAGATAGTTTTGAAATTCTCCTCCATGATCGCTTCGAATTGTAACTATTTTAGAATTCATTTTATTTTGGGACAGTTTTGCAAAACTCTTAAAAGCGGAAAACGTTTCATCTTTGCTATGAAGGAATATAGTCCAAGTAAATCTAGAATAGTCATCAACGATTACTAAACCATAATAGTTTCCGCCTAGACTCTTTGTCCTAGAAGGTCCAAAGAGATCCATATGGAGAAGCTCAAGGGGTCGTGAAGTTGAAATTACATTTTTGGATTTAAAAGATACCCTTGTTTGCTTTCCCATTTGGCACGCGTCACATAGATGGTCTTTTGAAAATTTTATCTTTGGAAGACCGACTACTAGATCCTTAGATACAACCTTATTAAGCAAATCGAAATTAACATGCGCTAAGCGTCTGTGCCAAAGCCAAGAATCATCATTCAAGGCAACTAGACACTTAGAGCTTGTTAAAGGTACATCAAAAAGATCAAGCATATAGATATTGTTTACTCTTACACCCTTAAACACAATATTCTGTTCAGTATGTTCAATTGTGCAGCAAGTTTTTGTGAAAGAAACCTTGTAACCCTTGTCGCACAATTGACTAATACTTAACAAATTGTGTTTAAGCCCCTCAACTAGATGGACATCAGAAATAGTAGTGGTAGAGGGATTACCTACACTACCTTTGCCAAGTATAGCTCCTTTGTTATTGTCTCCATAAGTAACATATCCCTTCTTCTTTGCTTTGAAGTCTATAAAAAGCGATATGTCACCCGTCATGTGCCTTGAGCACCCGCTGTCTAGAAACCATCTTCTATCTACGGATGCAAGACACTCATCCTACAATATCAAAAGAGAGAAACAGGTACCCAATTTTCATTGGGTCCATGTGGGTAAGTTGTAACATGGTTGCCTTTAGGCCTCCATTGATAAATGCCTTTAGGAACAAGAAATCTCCTAAACTTGCATTTTTCAATGGTATGACCAGTATGACAACAATAGTGACATAAGCCACGATGATGTATTTGTTTATTTTTGATCATTAAACCCTTTGGAATAAAGGAGTATTTTGCATATGGTGGATTTAATGACTTCTTAAACAACCTAGAATCAACGGCGTAAGTCACCTTGGGTTGTAAAGCTTTTTCCAATTTGACTTTAAGAGTTTTAACCTCTTGTTGCCAAATATGACAAGCTTCACAATACCTAACTTTACTACATCCGTTAACATTAATATCTTTTGAATTTTCTGCAATACTAGCTTTCAAGCTTTCTAAATCTTTTTCAGCTTTGTATACTTTACCTTCCAAGAATGAAAAAATTTGTTTATCGGAAGATAATCTTTTGAAAGCATCTACAGCTTCGTTATGCAGTTTTTCAAAAGCGATTTTCAGTTCAGAAAAAGACATAGAGGAGACATTACTATAGTAGGCTTGTCTTACTTTCTTATCGTTGATTTTCTTCTTGTGGTGGGACTGATTTTTGGTGTGAGCCATAAGACACAGATTTGCTGTCTCATCACTATCATTTGAACTTTGTGAGCTTGATGAGTCACTATCGCTTTCCCATGCTATGTAAGCTCTTCTTTGTTTATTTGACCTTCTTGGTTGAGCTTTTCCTTTGTCCTTTTTCTTCATAGGGCATTCTGTTTTATAATGTCCAGATTTACCACAATTAAAACACGATCCTTTTACTCTATGCTTCTTATTCTCTTCCTGTTTTGACTCTACAGATTGTCTTCGAAACTTAATGAGATTTTTGTCGGAATGCTGGATTCCATTCTTTCGAATGAATCTATTATATCTCTTAACAAAAAGTCCCATTTCTTCATCACCCGAATCTTCGTCACTACTTGAATCATTGTCGCTTTGCTCTTTTTGCGAGGACTTTGAGTTAGAGGCCATAAGAGCTATTGGCTTCTTCTCACTCTCTTTGTCTTTATTCTTTTCCTTTTTACTCTTTTTCTCAAATATTTCGAGACTTTCAAGTTCTTGCTGATGTTCTTCCAGCTTGCCGAATAAAGTTGTCATAGTAAGCGTCGTGAGGTCGTTGGCTTCCTTAATAGCTGTTACTTTAGGTTGCCATTCCCTGCTAAGACACCTCAGAATTTTATTAGTGGCTATTTCATTGGAAACAGGTTTTCCAAGTGCATTCAACCGATTTATGAGATGAACGAATCTCTTTTGTATGTCAGAGATAGATTCTCCTTGTTTCATGCGAAAGAGCTCGAACTCTTGATTAAGTGTGTTAATACGGGACTGTTTTACTTCAGTAGTACCCTCATGGGCAATTTCTAAAGCATCCCACATTTCTTTAGCTGTCGAGCAATGGGATACCCGATAATACTCATCAGCACTAAGTGCTGAAATTAGCATATTTCGAGCTCTCCAATCACTCGACCACTTTTTCTCATCTTTCTCATCGTAATCGTCTTCTGGTTTAGGAACTATGGCGCCAGCCTCATTTCTCATAGTAATTTGAAAAGGACCATTTTGAATGGCAGCCCACACATTCCTATCCACAGAATTTATATGAACTCGCATGCAGTCTTTCCAGTAGCCATAATTTTCACCGTTGAAAACAGGCGCTCTATTATACGCCCCCTTTGGTTCAGAATCCATATCGTTACAAGCAGCCACAAAGCACCAGCGAACCGGCGCTCTGATACCACTTGTTAGACGGTGTGGCTAGTGATCGAGAGGGGGGGTGAATAGATCACCTCCTTGAAACTCAAGGATTTAAAAAAGTTTATCAGAGTCTTTCAAGTTAGCGGAAAAATTATGATCCCGAATCGACTTCCGTCTATTCTGAACCAGCTACTAGAAAACCGGACACACGAGTTTATGCTGGATTTATTAGGATAACAAAGATATATTAACACCAGATATGAATCGACTCAAATGCACTTATCATACAAAGACTGTTTCCAATGAACAAAAACACAGCAAACAATTTTGTCAAACACTTGGCGTGTATGCATTCAACGATTAACAATAATGGTGATTTTGACAAAGATTTTCGTACCACTATTGTATCTTGAAACTTTAATACGCAACACACCAAACGAATCACAAAATTGTTGAAAGCGTAAAGAGATAAAGATAGAATACGATACGCAGAGATTTGGTAAGGAAGTTCCCCACTTCCGTCCTCGCGTGTGGGTACGTCTCCCTCTCAATTTCAAAATGAAATTGAGACCTGTTATATCAATAATGCTGAATTCCTTCTTTACAAGGTTACAATACAAATCCAGAAATCTAAACCCCAAGATCTTCCTATTGTATGAACCTTCACTTGATCTGAGCTTGATCAAGAATTTTCCTGCAAGAAATACAGACAATTCACCGGTTCCACGACCTGTTTGCGAAATCTCCAGATTTCCAAACCCTACGCTGCGGCTGAATCTGTTCTGCAATCGTGACTAACAAACCCTCAAGAACACACCCGTTCTTGAAGGACAAACCAAATGGTTTTTCCTCGAAACCCCCTTTGTATCTTCAACTCAGCTAGATCAATGATCGTACCACTGAACGTTATCTCAAAGATCCCTTAATCCGAAGAACAAAAATGATTATGTGTTGATGTTCTTGAATTAACGAGATTGAGAAGATGATGAAGACAAAGTCTCTTTCAGGTTTCTAACACTGCTCTTGAAAAATCATGCACACCAAACTTGTCTTTTGCTTTGATTGCACTTTTACACTCTAACCAGAATTCTGCGTCCAAACTGAACTGGCATGACACTTATATATGAAAACAGAAACGGTTAAAAGCAACAAACAGCTCTATGTATCGATACAAGAGTCGTATGCGTCGATACATAGTGAGTATAACACATGCATGAGTCGACACATGGTTGTATGCATCGATGCATACTGTACCTGTTAATTTTCAGAATGTAAAATAAATCATGCATCGATACATGATGCACATGCGTCGATACATAGCTCAATTACAAAGGAACATGTGTCGATACAAGTATCGTATGAATCGATACATACTGAAGCAAAATTATTTCAGAATGTGAAGTAAATCATGCATCGATACATGATGCGTATGCGTCGATACATACCCTAGTTACAAAGGATCATGTATCGATACAAGTGTCGTATGAATCGATACATACTGAAGCAAAACGGTTTTTTTTGTGAGTTTATCAAAGGTATGTGTCGATACAAGCCACGTATGAATCGATGCATACATAGGGAAAAACGTTTTTATGATTACAATGATGATATGAATCAATTTGCATTGTCTTTTAAATCATAGTAGGTATGAAATCATATGTATGTACAAACTAATCATGCATACAAATCTTATATCATGCATATCACACAATTTGCAATCATACAAAAACTTAAAGGCTTGCTCACACCATGGCCTCGTAGTGGTGCCATTGAAGCCATGCAAGTCGGAGCCGACGTATGGAGTTAGATGCCCTCGTTGAGCTGGAGAATGGTGAACAGGTGAGCATACATTATGTCGACCGAGCTCTCCTGGTCAATGAAGATGCGGTGGACGTCGAAGTTCGTCATATGGGCTCTGATCAACAGAGGAATGCTTGAAATGGGGGCGCCACCTGACAGCTCCTCGAGGTAGAAGGTGATCGGGTTTGATTTTTCCTTGAACCTGTCGAGGGTGGCATTTTGCTTCATGCTTGCGTCAATTAGCTCATCAAACTTCCTCTTTACTGACCCCACAGAGAGCTTGTTGAACCCTCTTCCGGATATGACCATGGCGAAGGGGAAGTTCTCCCATGCGCTATGAGTGAACAAAGGTGTGTCGGCCTCGTAGGGGAGGTAGAAGTCTTGCGGCCGGGAGACACAGATGATGACTTACAATCTAGCGTCGTCGGAGGGTGGCGTCCTAGTGTACTGCTTTAGATGCCCTTCCTTGATCATGATTTTAATTGTATCCTTGAGATGGATGCAATCTTCCATGACGTGGCTATGGCTCCTGTGGAACTGGCAGTAATTGGACTTGTCGACGTTGGGCTTGGGGGGCGTTGGCTTTGGGAAGCGGACCCCACCTCTTTGGAATTTCGAGTTGATGCACTTGGCCAGGATGTGCTCGCGGGGAGCGGTGAGTAACGTGTACTCGGTGAAACGGCCTGCTGGCCCCCTGTGTTCTCGGGAGTCGCGGTGCCTATCTTCTCTTCTTTTCTCCCCGCCTCGTCGGGGAGCTACGGAGTCCTTGTGCCTGGAGACTTTGGCACTCTCCTGGTTCCGCGAGTCGCGGGCGTTGTTAGCGACCTCCTTCTCCTCATATTGAATGTAGGCTTAGGCCTTGAGGAGAAGTTCGTCCAGCGTGCGGGGTGTTTCAATACTGACCGCCTTGGCGAAATCGTTGCGGGGCCGCAGCCCTCGCTCTATCAGGCACCTCTTCATACCATCCATAGTGGATACCTGGACAACCTCTTGATTGGATCTCTCTATGTAGTCCCAGAGAGATTCGTCCTTCCCCTGAATAATGGCCTCCAAGGACGCCTCTGTCTTCGGATGTCGCCGAAAGGCGGTGAAGTGCCTGGAGAACTGTGTCTTCAGCTCTTTCCAAGAGGTGATGGATTCAGGGTCGAGGCTCTTGTACCACGTCATCGTGCCCTTCCTCAGGGTCGTGAGGAAAAGTATACACTTTATGGCTCCCTGGACGTTGCGGTAGTCGAGTATCGCATCGATGCTCTCAATGTGGACGTCCGGGTCGGTCGTGCCATTGTAGGTCGCCAGACTCGGGGGTTTCTCCATCCTGGTGGGCAGGCTAGTCTCCATGATAGATTTGGACAGTGGACCGCAGGGGTCGTCTTTGTCACTTTAGACTGGTGGTTGTGACGAGGAGAGGTCGTACTGAGGGCTTCTGCTGTGGTGCAGTAAGTCCCTGGGTCGATTCTTTAGTTTCTCCGCCTGCCCGTCAACTTTGCACCTCTTGGGAGCCAGGGAGCGTCGCTCTCTCTGGGGAGGAGTGCAGTCGCGCTTCTGGGAAGCTACAGGCTGAGGCCTTTCCAGTCGCGGGCGACGCTCGGGTTATCGTGGGGCGGGGTTTTGTGACTCATCCCGTTGTAGTCTCTGCGGGGGAGAGGGAGGACGGGTTTCTCATCGTTGCGGGGAAGGGATGCGAGATACTGGGTGCCATTGTCTCTACAGGGGAGAGCGGGATTTTCGTTCTTTTTCCAGCATCCCGATCCACTCGTTGTGTTGGATAATCATCAGGTTCGTCTGGTTGATCGCCACGAACAAGGCCACCGTGGTCGAGTCGATGTTGGGCAGCATAGGAATTAGTTGAAAATTTGTTGGACTGTCGAAACGTCGGGCGGCGTTGTGAGCCGTAACGTCAGGGGAGGGAGAGGAGGTGCGCCCATCCCTAGGGTTACCCTCTTTGACAGGGACAACCACATTGGGGATCGTGGTCGTCGCCGTTAGTAAAGGTGGTGAAAGCAAACTCATGGGCGTTATCGCCAACGTGTGGTATGACCGTATGATCGACGAAAGTTGAAGGTTTGCTTTGGTCATTTGATTTTGGAGAAAGAAAATACGAGGAAGCAAAAGGTTCCCACAGACGGCGCCACTGATCTTACCTGATCATAAAAGAGATCAGCAGCCAGCAACACATCGTGAGCTCCTAATTCGCAGGTGGTAGAGAAGAGGAGGGGGTGTACTTGTAAGACACTCCAATGCTAAAGTAAGTTTCAGCGAGAGAGAGAATGTAAGTACAAAAAAGAGTTAGAATACCTGACCCTCTTGTGGAAGAGGGTATTTATAATGTGCCTGCAGCGGTGGGCCAACGGTTATTTGTATTGGGTTGGATCATTAGGCCCAATACAGATAATTGCCAAGATCTACGTGGCGTAAGGAAGACCAGCACGTGGTCTTCGTCCTGGATTAACTGCCCCGTAAACTTCGGAAGGTGGAGGACCTATTCTCTTGGACGCGGGTAGTTGGTTGATGACGTGCCCCCACGTGGGGAGCACGTGGAGATCGTGGGGAAAACGCGTGAGGAGCGTTCCCCGTGCGAGATGATGGATTAGGCCTTTATTGGGACCTCCCTGACGAGGAGCTGGGTTGGGCCGTGCCCGACTGTGGGCCAGCTTTTGGCCCAGTCCAGAATAATATCCCCTTATATTTCGCAATCACTATGAATTACAGACCCAATATATTTAAATCGCATGACTTGAGGAATAATATGGTCTCCAACTTTCACTTCTAGGTTAAAAACACTTCTCCTTTTGCTGAACTATGAATTGATTTGGTTTAGTTTGGAATGATTTGGTATATATATAAAAATAATAACAAAAATAAATTACATTCATTTTATTTTTTTCTTTTACCAAATAAATATACTAAATTCAACAAAGTAATAACAATTTCATATTAAACATAATAATAATAATAATAATAATAATAATAATAATAATAATAATAATAATAATAATATAATAATAATAATAATAATAATAACAGTTTCATATTTAACATAATAATAATAATAATTTTAGATTAAATAAATTAATATTTAAGTAATTTTGATAATTGTTAACGAATACGGATGCTCGCAGGTACGGGTACCATCAAATTCGTATTCGTGTCCGTGACGGGTTTACCCATGGGTGCGATTTTTTTTGCCTTCCATAAGTTGAACTTCATACATGAGGTATTCCAACATAACTAGTTTGTATTTCGCTAATAATGGGATTCAAAATTAGATCCTGATTAGGAATTTAAAGAAGTTAAAGCGAGAAACCAACATAGAGAGAAGGAAAATCCAAAGAGAGGGAACAATTTAAACAAAGTAGAAAAAGAAATAACTAATGAGGAGTAATCAAACAAAATAATTCAATAGTTAAATAAAAAAACCAATAAAGAGAGAAACAACCAAACGGAAGAACTAATAGGGACAAAAGAAATCAAATAGAATAGCCAATAGAAAAAGAAGCAACCAAACAGAAGAATCAGTAGAGAGAGGAGTAATCAAATAAAAGAGACAATAAAGTGGATATCAACTAAATAGAAGAACAAAATCAAACTAACTGAACAAAATAAAATCAAACAAAACTAGACAAAATCATTCCAAACTAAACCAAATCAATTCAAAATAAATTATACCAAATCAAATTAACCAAACAAATCCAAATGAAATCAAATCAAATCAAACATAACCAAATCACAACAAAGAACACACAAAATGAATGTTTTACATGACCAATACTAGAATCAACACAGAGAGAGATAGAGAGAGAGATAGAGAGAGAGAGAGAGAGAGAGAGAGAGAGAGAGAGAGAGAGGCAAATAAATAGTATACTTGGCCAATAATAGAACCAATGATGAGAGAATAAACCAAAACTATATATGATTCAATATCGATCTTTAAGCACACAAAGTGAGAGACGACATATCGAGAACAATTGAACAATTCAACATAAATATTTTTTTTCTTCAATAAAATCAATCCTTAAAAAATCAAAACCAACAAATTCCCACAATTTTGATAACTCAATAGTAGAAACAATAAGTAGTTCAAGAAGGATCAAAACAAGCTTTAGATACCATATTAATATTAGAGATGACAGAGTAAGTAAGTAGAAAAAGAATAAGGTTTCAATAGTATTAATAACATGACTTATAAAAATAAGGGTTACAAAGATAATATATATAGTAAAACATGAATATACTAAATTATCCTTGACTCAACTATAACAAAAGGCTTATTACATATTATTTAAGAGTTGCCACTACTTAGTGCTCCTTGTTAGAGCCATAATAATGCTTAATTGTTGATGATTAACTCTAAATGTCGTGGTCCTGATCTCCGATCTAGTGGCACGAGGGTGGACCTATAAGGTTAGCACCCCAACGCCCAAGTCAATTACAGGGTCCAAGATGAGTGAAGTGAAAATATGAGATCTAAAAAGTTTACCTTACGTCTTAGGTGTATCAGGTATATACGTTGGACAATTTTTATTAGGCTTTGAATGGCTGGGTTAAACACTTGAATTTCGCTCGCATTGGGCCTTTGGTGAGCCTGAAATATTTACCCTCATGGCTTGTCATGTGTTTATTAGTCGAGAAATCTTTCAAATTTGTGACCGACATCTCGTTATCAAATCCGACCACAAGAGAAGTGGGAAGGTCATGGAGAAGTTACAAAAGTAACGGGGAACAAGCCTATTAAATTCCTTTACCATCATTGAGATGTTTCACCAATTTTTCAAGCACGTGGCTTTAGGCTCCTAGGTTAAGGCTTGACACTTTTCTCCAAGGAATTCGAGTGCACCCGAGTTCACTTATATTACCAAGGTGATATCAAACTGTTGATTTTTAACTTTCAATTTTCCCTTTGATCTTGCATGCTGCTCGCTCTCCTTTATATAAGGGTTTCTTGACTTCTTAGGAGAATTTTTTGCCATTGCTGAGAGTCGACTTCCCTTTTGCGAGAGTGGTTTTCTTCTTTCCCACAAGCTTTCCCCTTCTGCATTTAATTTCTAGCCTTTTCACCATATTCCATTTCTTCAGGTACCATTTTTACTCTAAGTTTATTTCCCCGTTTCATTCTTTCTTTTTGTCATAGCTTATATAAATGATCACCATGTAAAATTTTCAAGTGATTCCATAAATAATGGTTCTTCCCCTTTAGCTAGAAAAGAAACATTGCTAGCTCATATTCCCATCATTCAATTAATAGTTACTATGTTTCGGTCATTATAAATGTGTCTAATAGTTCTGTGTCAGAGAGGTTTTCTAGTGGTTCCCTTAATAGAAGAACTTCCCTTGACGAGTCTTCCTTCAATACTATCATTTATAGTGAGAATATTATGGGTGATCACATAATGATTTTCACGCCGACTCTATTCACAACTATAGGGGATTTAGCTTTCCTACTATAACTACACCGGAGATGGAAGTTGTTGCCTTAAATAGGGAAAAAGCTCGAACGTTCATCAGGACCTACCATACCATTTATGGTCGAGATCCAAGTGACGCTGATAATAATAATCATATTGCGTATGGGACCCATATTTATGGTGTCAATTGCCTATGGCCATCCAATATCTTTCAGGATGACGAGATACCTCTAAGGAGTATTGAGCTTGTGGAGTTGGTCGATACGAGAAAGTATAACTGGGTAGACTGCGAAATACTAGGAACCCTCTATGTTTTAGATAATCGTACAGTGTGATGGAGTCTAATATAGAAGTAGGTCGTCTCTCTGATTGGTCAGTTCTACCCTTGGAATTAGGCAAAAGGATATGTAACTGCTTTAGGGGGTGCTCCATTCCTCTTTATGAATGTTTATTTACCCAAATAAATTTATGATTGCCTTTGATCGAGTTCAAAGTGGATATGTTGAAGTTCTTGAAGATTGTGATCTCACAACTTCACCCCATCGCTTAGGATTTGATAAGGGTGTTCCAACTCTAGGCCGATTATCGATCTTGGAAGCCTTCATGCCAGTTATTCTTCCATCTTTTTCTTGTGATACATACTTCTCAGAATAATATCCGGGATCAAGAGCTCATCTCACTGAACCAAGAAGTTCCTCTATTAGGCCCTTACATCGAGAGCTGGGACGATTTTTTGGATTTCCCCTTTGTCTGTGCACATATAGGTTTCAAAAGTATTGAACTTGGGTCCATTTCAAACGCGAGCTTCATAAGAATTTAATTTGTCTAGATTCACTTAATCCTAATGAGATTAGGATGAAGAAATACCTTGATGCTTTTTATGAGGGTCTCGGTTATTATAAGGGGCTTGGTACTTCTAAGGTAAATACCTCTATATAAAGGAAACAGTCTATCGACACCCGTGTTATTCTGGGAACAACCAATAGTCTGAAAAGGAAAGAGATTTTTGGTGAGGATATAGCCATCCCTTAGTATGTTTTTTTAACATGGGGTGTTTGGTATTTTTAGATAAAATAAACTCTATAAAGAAGTTTTTTGACATTGCTAAAGAGTTAGAGGCTAAAGTCGCCATCACCACTTCTTCAACTCGAGCCTTCACTCCTCCTCCAGTTGGTCGGGACCAAACTTTTGCCAGGGTTGCTATTCCATTTGTTGGATATTGAGATCCACCTTCTCCTACCAATAACAAAATGGATTGGGTTCAAAGTCCTCTAAAAAGAGATTTGGCCAAACGGACCCGACTATCCAAGGATGCTACATTTGGGTCATCTACCCCTCTGCTCAAAATGTCATCCATTTTTCCGTTCCGGATTCCCCGCACTTCTCAGGAGGCATTTACTGCAATCTCTAAAGAGGTATTGCTTATCTTCAGAACTTTCCTGAAGTTGAGAAGATGGAACATTTCTCGGAGGCCATTTTCTATACTTACCAGATTGCTTCTTTATTTCCATATATGATGCTAGAGGGAGTGATGTTTTAGGTATGGGTAATCCTTCTAAAGGAAGGGATACATGAAAGGGTAAATTTGAGGTGACTGAGCAAGAGAGACCCTAACTTCAAAAGAAACTGTTTTCTCTTTTGAAAGTGGTATATGAGTTGAAGGTTGTGGAGCTTCAACCTTCTCTAGATGAAGAGAACACATTTTTTTGAGAAGTATAACACAATATAGTGACAATGAGCTCTCACACAGACAAGACTACGAAATATATCCGGGAAGAGAAGGAATCTCTAGAGAAGGAACGAGAGGCTTATGAGGGGTGCTTGGCCGACTTGGGGAAGGAGGTTGGAGAAACACTTGATCAATTCATAAAAAGGGCGTACAAAGCCTTCGCACAATCATTCTAATAGTTGGAAGAACTTCGTCCGGGTGTTCAATTTCCCCGCTTTTAACTTGACCTGCATAAGGTGGTCCAGTATGAAGCCTTTGTGGCTGACGATGGTGCCCAAACTCAGAATGACAATCCATGATTTTTCTTTATCATTTGTATTGGACGTTATGTCCCTATGTTTATTTATAACCTATATGAACATGCATTATATATTTATTTACCTTTCCTTGTCTGATGTTTTCTTTATGCCTATCATAACTCGTTTAATGTTCTTCATGATTTTTTTTGATGTATTAGCTAGGTCATTCATGGCTCGATCTCTTAGCTTTGAACAAGCTTGTGACTCCTGCTCTTGTTATGATCAAATTTGATTGTCCCATTGAATAAGGGCTTGCACCATTTGTATTTTCTTACTTGAGTCCTTCCTTAGGCCCGAACATGTAAGGTTTTTAAAGCTCGTTATCAGTTGTCTCTCTGATGGAATTCGGTGTAGCCATTAAATTTTATTATCACTTCTCCCAGTCGATGATAGTTAGAGTTGGTGCAAGTCTTCAGTGTTGCTAGGAAATGTCCTTGACCAAGGGTCGGATTCCTACCCTGAACCTAGGTTTTTATCCTAGTTCGGGTGGACATTGTCATACCCCAAATTTGTCCTACATGTGTATAACCCTTATCTGTACATCTCATCCATTAACCATTGTTCAGAAAATCCAAAAAATATCATGAGGATGAATTGAATAGAATCAGGTTTCATTTTAGGTTCATCAAGTCAGGGAGGAGTATGGGTTGAAGTTCATTTATTGGTTGACCTAATCTCAGTCAGGCAAAGTTTGTTTCAAGGTCAAGGCTTGGGTGCAATTGATTCAAGTAATGTGTGTTTGAAGCCTTAACCAGGGTTTTGTGCCAGTGCATGTCAGTTGGTGTATGGTTCAGGTTATCATGTTATGATGGGTCAAGTGCTTCTTCAATAACTGGTTTAGTTCAAGTCAGGGCTTCGGACTAGTGCAGTTCATTATTCAAATCATTCAACGTCTGTTTACCAATACCATGTCTATTTCATCCAAGTTCCAAGAATCCATATTCATTTTTTATCTATTATCATTCATCCTTTCCAATTAAATTCTCAAAGTCCACTTTTCATCATTATTCTACAAAAAAAAAATTCTCGTTCATGGTCTATATAAGTTCCATTTCAAAATTTATACAAAAAAACAAATTCCAATAAGACCATTCAATGACCAAGCCCATTTTTTCATGTCGTCAAATTAGTTGCAAAATTCTTCTATTTAACAAAGTGTTCAAAGGCCCATGATTATACAAACCTATTCACACAAAAATGTCCATCTACAAAATAACAAGTTGTCATTGATCTATAGTATATAATACCAACACAAACCTTATACACACTTACAAAATTAGGTCCATTATCTTTTTCTGCAACAAAATTACAAAAATATTCTGAAGCCCATGTACATATTGTCCATCCAAAGTCCTCAAAATTTTTAAGCCCATTAACAACATGCCACGACTTGAATCATACCACCTGCGGTAGCTTGCCAAGATATTCCTCATGACCTCACATACACAACATCATACCTCCATAACGTAACCCGTTGCACCACAACAACATTGAAAAAACTCCCAAAATGTCCAAACGAGAAGCTGTAAAAAAAACTTCCAAATAAATGAAGCTGATACTCACCTGATTCAAGCTCATGAGCGAAATTTCAAGCCTATACACACCACAAGCAGTCACGCAAGCCATCATAAAACATGCATCATCCAAGCACCAGAATTCTGTTTCTCAATATAACAAATACGGAAACGAAAAAAAGTGGAAGGAGCCGTCCGTACAACACACCAAAAAAACCGTTACTCAATCTCACAAAATCCGCTCAAAATATTCGCAATGCATACCTCACCATCCCTAGCTCACAACGCAGCATCACCGATCTGTATTCCCAATTCACCCTTCATTATCTCCTAGATAAATCCAATGTATTCCTCCCCATTCTCGAAGCTCAATAAAGCCAAAGTCACTATGCCAATCTCTCCCCTGAACCTCCCTCAATCCTCAAACAACCATCTTCTTCAACCTACAATATTCTTTTAACAAATCGCAACGAAAATCAATCGCTCCTTCAACCACAACCAAACTCCTTCTTCAACATCCAACTCTACCTTTCTTCAACATCCTCACTCCACAACCTCAAACAACCCAGATTTCCTTCAACCCACAGGTCCAAAACCCATTCGCGAACCCTTTCATGAATCAAACAGAAAAGAGAGAGAAGATGAAGAGAAATTGAACCAAACCTCTAACGGATCGTAAATCGAACAGAACAAAGAGGAATAGAAGAAGAAGAGTCGAAACGAAACACAAACTATAACAAACCTGAAACGAAAAAGGAAACGTTTGAGAAATAAACCTGGAAATCGCCGCGGATTGAGAAGGTCGATCTTCGTTCTCGTTTTTGCGCTTTTGTTTCAATTCGTTTCTGAACCCCATTTCTGCGTGTGAATCTGCGGTTTTAAAATGAAGGATTCGATGACATTGTTGTTGTTCTGTTTTCAACTGTGCCTGGGTTTAGGTGTGTGTTCTAAATAGTGGTGTTTTTGTATTTGGACCAGGTTTTAAAATAAAAAGGGGAAATTTTGATAACTGTTGATGCAGCGATGATGAAGAGAATTCTCTTCTGAGCTTGTTTTCCTAATTATTTTTTTTATGAGTTTGACCTTGCTTTTCTAAGTTTTTCTTCTTTAATAACGTTTTTTCTATGTACCGTGGCCATGTGGTGAATGGATGATCTGGCTTTGTTGTTTTTTATCACCCTCCGTGCTTCTTTTTTTTAGGAGATGATGGGCTCAAGTAAAGCCCACATGATTCTCATATTGGGTTATTGCACCATCTTTTTCAATATGCAGCCCATTATATGTTTTCTTTGTTTATTTCTTTTTATTTTCTTTTTATGGTTTTAAATCAAGTCATTTTATTTTCTTTATTTTATTGAGTTCTTATAATTTAATTGATTTAAGTTTTTGATGTTTGATTCTTATCTCCATTTCGATTTGATTTCCATTCTCAATTTTATTTTTGGTCAATGATATAACAAAAGATCATAGATGAAAATCTTGATCAATATGAGACCATATTCTTTTTTCTTTCAACTATTGGTCAATGAAAGTCAAGAATCATGAATCGTCGATTTTATCGATAAAATTGTGATTAAGACGAGACCATGTCTTCTTTTCTATCTCATTTCAATCTCCATTTCATTTCGCATATTCTTCTTCTATTTTCTTTTTCATCTTCGATCGATGAAGTCTTTCTATTCACGAATATTAATTTTCGAGGCTGTTAACCTTCATTATATCAAATATGTAGTGAATTATCATCGAGATCATTTTCTATACTTTGGGATCGTGATAGTTTACCTTTGATTAATTGACGAAAGTTTGTGATTAAGACGAGATTGTCACCTTTTCTTTTCGTGTGGCACGATTTCTTTGGAGAATAATCCTCAATATCATTTCTCCATCGTGTTTTGCACAAAAATCAATTGCGCGACCTCCTATAGTATGATCTTTGTCATAGGTCGTGCTACGACGGTTTAACGCTACATGTCCTGTGTCGAAAATGATTCTTCGTGGCCCAAACCTATGTTTGAAAGCCCAAGGATGGTTTTTTAACCATCGTGGGTCATTTGCTCTAACAACTAATCCACTAATCACTAACTTTACTTTCAGTCAATATATTCTTGATTTTATTTTCCGTCAAATATTATCTTGATCATATTATTCATCTGTTCATATTCATATCATATTTATCATATTCACCCTTTTCTTGTTTATTTGTTCATACCTCATTCAAAACACACAAAAATATCGAAACAATAAAAGACTCAATTGGTGGACTGTGGTTACTTTTCCGATCAACAAAACTTGGACTTTGTACAAAAACCCTAACAGAGGAGGTTTTGTCTGACTCTTGCTCAAGGCTTAGTTTAGGACACCTCGCACACACGGCTTCCTCTTGGGCCACCTTACAATGAGACCTTTTATTTCATGCAATCCCCTATAATTTACATGTACCCCGCTACCATTCCGATGTACGCATTCGTCTTACTTTGATTGTGGTTTGTTTAATAGGAGTACCCCTAGGGACTAGCATAGACAAAACCATTTTCAAACTAATTCTTGATTCGTCATCGAGCCCTTTTTCAAAACACCCCGTAAGTCGATTTCTCATTAGCATTCGCCATCACCCTAACGTACCCACTCACACCTTTCATCGCGGGTTCGTTACTAGGAGTACCCCTAGGGACTAGGATCGATTCTCACCCATTTTCAAACTAACCCTTGATTCGTCGTCGAGCCATTTTCAAAAGAAACCTTTTTCAGCCAAACCCTCGATTCATCGTCGAGCCATTTTCAAATCAACCAAGCGCATAAAATCAAACCCTTGATCCAACGTCAAGCGGATTTTCACAATCAAACTTCAAAACGACTAACAACTATCGCAACTCTTTTCAAGGCGAAAAATCGGGGTTCAAGTCTTTGATCTCTCTTCGGTTGATTAGGCGCAGGTTCTCTTACTCGTGTGTGAGCAATTGACGCCTCTAAAACTTCACCAACTCTCCCCTCTTTTCGTGGTCATCTCCACGAACTACGATTGCCCTAATTCTTTATTCTCGTCCGAGTAAAGATACGTACACACAAGATTGCGTTGATCTTGGCTGGCTACCTTCTCCATTTTTCACCAAAACTTTTTCTCTTCGTGGTCGTCTCCACGAACTACGACTGCTCTGATTCTTTATTCTCGTCCGAGTAAAGATACGTAGGCACAAGATTGCAATGGTCTTGGCGAACACACTTTTTCTTTTTCCCCCGTTTGCGTCTACCTTCTATCCACAGTTTTTCTTTTTTCCCCGTTTGCGTCTACCTTTTATCCACACTTTTTCTTTTTCCCCCGTTTGCGTCTACCTTCTATCCATACTTTTTCTTTTTTCACCGTTTCCACACTTCCATCTTTTTCCGTCAAACCCCGTAGTTGAACTACGATTGCTCTGATTACTCATTCTCGTCCGAATGAGCATATGTAGGCACAAGGGCCCCAATCCTTTGCGAGCACCCTAACCTAAAACCACCCCTTTTCCCCTTAGCATCTTTTCCTTTTATCTTACATGTTTTGCATTTTATCATTGAGAAGAAAACAAATAAACTTAGCTAACGTTCACCGCGATTCGAATCAAAAGATTCCCGTTGAGTACAACGGACGTGAGGTGGTGTGCGTACCTTCTCCTCACGTAACCGACTCCCGAACCCGGAATGTGGTTGCGATGACCAAGTTCTTATCTCCCTTAAAGGTTTTCTCGATATTTTCCTTTCCCTCTTTTGGGATAAATAAAGTTCGGTGGCGACTCTGTCGAACCGCAATTTCTTCCGCGCCTTTCGCGCGAGGGTCATGTCTTTGATTAAGCAATTTTTTGAGGTGCGACAGACGTCTTCTGGACTCTACCGCTACACTATTGGAATGGCTAGTTCCTAAGAAGGTGTGCGCCAGTTGCGCTTAAGCATGTTGTTCATGGAACGGTCCTGTTTCAAAAAGATAATTTGTGCCACATTGTGGAAAGCTATAATATTATTTGTGCGTACAATATTTCTATAGGCATAAGATCTATTTATTTAATTTTTGAGGGGCCTTGAGAAATACTTATCTTACACGTTAAGGGAAATTGCACTCGTACCTTCAACGGTGGTGCTAGAGAATCTTTCTTCGATCATTTTATAGTTTGTTTACTGTTGATGTGATACGTGTTTGTGGAATTACTCCCTAACAAGTCTCTTCTTTAAACTGAGCTATAAGGTTCTGCTCCCTCAGGTTTTTGTATATGGCCTTTAGCTTAGGAGCACCGCCCAATTTTTCCGATTCTTACCTCTTCCAAATACTGAGGTGGATATCATACCAAGCATATATTAGATTTGATATTGAAGCGCTGCATGTTTTGATGATTCAATCTGTTTGGAAACTACAAGTTGTTATTTAACTGCTCCTTTTAAGCATCATTCTCGAGGCATGCATGCCTCCTTTTGTAGAAGGTGGTCTAATTCGTTGGACGCATGAAGTTTTCATCTTTCTGTTTTTGCATCGGTTTATATGATGGGAATATACCTTCATGTTCATTGTCGAGTTGCGTTTGGATCCTTCAAACGTCTACTTTAGCTTAAGTATCATATTGTGGCTAGGTCTGTCATGATGATAAACGTAAATTTCACATTTTCTTTGAAGGTTCTCACACTACATTACGATCACATCTGTTTATAGATTCTTTCGATTTATCTTTTTAGAAGGGTGATATCTGGCGGTAGGAGATCGTTATCATTGCAACGATTCCTTCTTGATCTCTTTAGTTATAGTAATCAAAATTAGTGGTTGGATTGAGAGGTTCGGATGAAGAGTTCTCTGGAACGAAGTAGGGGACAAATTTCTTCTTATAGTTGTAACTCCATTGTGATCTGACTTTGGATCAAACAAGATTTGACATGGAATTTCATGGGAATTGAAAGTCGATTCTCATAAATGTCGCCATGTTCTATGTTGGAACCCTTATTTTACTTTATTGATGATGATAGACTCCAAATGCAGTGGTGCTCATCTCCGATCTGGTGACACGGGGTGAACCTGCAAGGTTAGCAATTCAATGTCCAAGTCAGTTACAGAGTCTAAGATTAATAAAATGAAAATATGAAATCAGAAAAATGTATCTTAAATCATACGTGTATCAATTATATATGTTGGACAATTTTAATTGGATTTTGAATAGTTGGAATATAAGCTTGAATTTTGCTAGCATTCTGTGGTCGGCCAAAACACTTTGATTGTCAGTTTGGTTGATGTTTCTTATTTTAGAAGCATAAACCATATGGTAAAAAAGTAGAATTATAATTTACAAAATACATCGACACAAACTATCTCTCAAATAGATGTTTCATTAGGCGTGTCAATTTATTGACGGTAGATTATATTACTTTTAATAAATAGATTCAATGATCAATTTAGGATTCAAGTTAAAAGTTTTTTGGAATTTTTAATTGATATGTTTAGCGAAAAAAGTTATGATTATCGTTTCGAGAAACTTGTAATTGTTGTAGTTTTGATCTTAAAATGATAAATAATAAGATCATGCAATAAAATGTAGTAAAATACAAGAAACCAATTAGTAAGGAGAGGTAACATATATCATTCGTCATTTCTATAGTTGTGGACCTCCTAATCATAACACGCTCATACAATGAAGAAGTTAAACTACCGTTTTTCTATAATCAAATAGAATTATCTTCGTACTAGGGAATTCATCTTCCATTCTAAAACATATCAAAGAGATTGCAGATGCACACACACGAAAAATCTCAACGGTACAATGAACAAGCTTAAGAAGATGAGAATTCGTGGTACTTATCCCACTGTTGATCATAATTTGAGAAAAAAAAATCCATCTTTTAAGCTTGTTCAATATATGATCTTCCAAAGTTTATGTTATTATGTTTTTTTATATAAGCAATAAGATTCAACATAGAGTATTAGAGATACTCTAACCCGATTACAAGATACAAGCGCCGACAAAATTTAACGAATTACAAAAAATCAGTTGGATTTTTAAACAAGTCATAATAATTACAAGAAGATTTTGTCCCCTCTAAATACTAACCACCACCAGGAGAACTAGATTATCCTGTCAACAATAACCGAAGGGTCCTCGATTTCGTTGTTGAACATAATCTGATTCCTCGTCCACCATATGCTCCAACACACAGCGAACCAAATTAACCCCGCATCTCTATGACTGTTGTTGTACCCTAATTTTCACCCCTTAGATGTCATAACATTTTGCATTTGACATTTAGATTTCATTCATCCATGCTTTGTTTAAACTAACTCACATCTTGCAAGTTGGTTTCTCTTATTGTAAAATTTGGGTTTCTATCAAGATATGTGAATCATTGGCCTTGATCTTCATCAAAAGGTGCTCTCAAAACCTAAGCCATGGCTCCATGAGTTAGCCAACATCCCTAAAGGTCTTTCATGAGCTTTAGATGAGAAGGAAAAAGAGAGATTACGAGATTCAACCTCACTACATTCACAATCAGAATTAGGGTTTGTCAGAAACCCTAATTTTTTAGGATTTTGGTTCAGATGGAGAATTAATGTTTCTAATCATCATAGAATGACTCATGAAGTATTCCAAGCATCCATATCAAATTTCATGAGGTTTCTTGCAAGGGAAGTAGGGTTTTGGTCATGAAAGATTTCATATGTTTGATTTTTCCTCTAATAGCAAAATTTGATTTGATCATAACTCATAGACCACACATCCAATTGGAGTGACTCGAAGCTCATTGGAAAGCTCTCTTCAAGATCTTCAATTGTTTCAATATGACTTTTCTCCTAAAAATGCTTGAATTTTGAGTTATGGAGCTTATAAGCCAAATTGACCAAAGGACTTAGTAAAATTCTGCATGTTTTCCCTCCATGAACAGCCAACTTCAACCCTATTTTTCACCAAGCTACATTAAGATTCAGAACTCGAATCCCACATGAATATTGTAGAGGGCATCAAGGGCTTTCTAAAGAGTACAAGAACTCCTCCATCCATGGAGTGAGTTGAGAGTTTCGAATCAATGAAGTTTCGGGTCCATTTCTTGAATTTCAAGTTACCAATTTTGGCATAATGATACAAGACCTCTCCTAATCACCAAACCTCCTTTGTTTTGATGTTTAAAGGTCAGATTAACATGTTTAAACCCTCAGCCACGAAAATTGCAAGTTGCAAACTTAAAATAACATAGTTTAACAAGGCATGTGCAAGTTGGTTCAATGGAGAGAGAAACTTTTCCAACAAATCACTATTCTCCTTACAACTTGGACTCTGAACCACTCCCATCAATCCACATTGCCTCAGAGGTCTACACTAGGGCATTGAGGACATCTCCCTCTGAATACAGCTCACACGAAATGGAAGTTTCTCCAAAGGGCAGTCTTGGCATTTTTCAAATTCTGACCATGCCACAAACCCTAATCCTTTCCTATAAATAGAGGCTTGATCCTCAGTTCATGGACACCGGAATCACTCCAAAAAAGAGACTGATTACTCACTACTTTCTCCCACTCTCAAGTTCTTGCAAAATTGCAAAACACTTGCTACAACTCTTTCCACTCGAGCACTTGCCACCAAACTCCACAAACCACTTATAAACACCACATAGAGGAGTTCCAAACACCTGAAACATCTCTGTAACAGCCACAACCACCATTTCCATTTCAACACTCTAATTTACAAAAGCATGGCTGCAGCTCATTTGGCTCGTGCGTTTCCTCATTAAACTTCATAAACCTTCTCTAAGCATCATATAGAGAAGCTTCCAACACCTAAACACTCCCAGAAATAGCTCCATCTTCATCTGCCATTTTCAACCTCAACCTTGCACCAAGTATCGGGTTTGAAGTTCAAGGCCATTTCCAAAGGATCCAAGCATCTGAACTTGTTCTATAAAGATCACAAAGCTCCCAGGAATTGATATTTCTCATCTGCAAGTAGTTTAAAGAAGCCTTGGACTTTCTCCAAGAGGTAGGTTTTCTTGATTTTGAGACTCCTTATTCATGCATCTCTGGTTGCTATTTGCACGTTAGAAATGTAGTATGTTTATGTGTTGGTGTTTTTGAATGTATTTGGTTGGTGTTTGATCCAAAAATATGCATAAATCACATGTTGTATGTTCACGTATTTGCTGAAGTCTATGAATTGTGGGTTGCATATTATTGAACACAAATGGCATGGTTTTGATCCTTGTTCTGTGCTGATCAGTTTAGGCTCTTGTTTTGTGAAAAATGATAGAGTTTTGAGCTAGAACGAGGCTAGGAAAGAAGCCATGCGCATTTCTTTTGTTTCCACGAAAATGCTTCAGTTGTTGTTCACGTTGCATGGGAAACAGAGGGTGCGTGTCAGCGTTTGAGTGGTTGGGCACGGTTTTGTCTTGTAGTAACTTAAAACAATGGTGACCGGTTGATGAAAGTTGTGGCGTGTAACATTTCATGTGTTTTAGTTTTATTTTATATTTTTTTCATTCATATAATATATATTTAACTGGGGGGCGGATACATTGGATGTATCGCCACCCCAGTGGTTCTAACCTTGCCTTGCAAACAAAGGGACTGGGGTTCGAATCCCCCTCGCCCCAGTCCCCTTTGTTTTTATTTTTCTTCTCATTTTCAGCATGATTTTGGACATGGGCCTCGCCCCATTTGATTTTCGCACCCCTTGTTTCTGGCCCAAACGCATACCAACACCATTCCAGTTCATTTTCAAATTACTTTTGCACCCCCCATTATTTATTTCTTTTCATATGTTTTATTTTATTTCCTTTTTCAAATCTGTTTATTAAAAATAGTTTTTTCTAAGGAAAAATCCCAAAAATATTTATGTTAATGCTTCATTGTTTAATTTAATTTTCTAACATTTTTATTTCCATTTTATTTAATTCTAGCATTTATTTCTTATTTTCTAAAAAATAGAAGTAATTTGAACCTAGTTTGTAAATCTCTTTTGAAAAATCCTTTTGCTCTTCACTTTCTTAAACTAATTTTCCCAAGTGTCTTAGGACACCCTTAAGGGACATTTTAGGACCAATGATGACATTGAATGAGGTCCTTTTGCTTAGGTTTTTGATTCACTATTCAAACCTCGATTCTAAACCTAAAACTTGTGGTATTCACCTTGAAAAAACCAATTGTTGAGAGGATCATCTTTGCCACACTTGTTTTACATTTCACACACTTTCCTAATTGATATAACTTGAAGTATGCCTTGCTTTCGGTTTTGTCTTGGTTTGTTTACCTTGATTTCTTTTGATGTTATTCATACTTAACTGCTGAGCATCTCTTTGAGTTCTTACACTCATTGTATTCATGCAATTTTAATCCCTTATAACTTTCTTGCACATAAGAAGTTATTACCTCCCCCTTCCTTCCAAAGGAAAGTCTCTCTATTTGACTTCATGTCATAGATAGCTCAAATTCTCTTTTAACCTCAAACCATTTCACAAGAGATAGCCATTAATCTCTTATCCTTCACCAACCTTCACAATCCTTTCACAAGAGATAGCCATTAATCTCTCATCCTCGCCTAGCTTTGCTTTCAAGCTTTCACCTTGCTTTCCCTTGGTCTCATAGCCATTTACAACTTACAACTTAGGCTTAGAGAGTTTCTTAAACTCTATGTGAGATCATACTCACTTCCCCTTTGAACTTTGACCACAGTCAATGGTTCCTCTCTCTAACCCCGTTGGGGGGAACTACGATTGCTCTGATTTCTCAAAATTCACCTTGAGAATACGTAGGCATAGGATTGCGAGTTCCTAGCGAGCTACCTTTTTATTTTTCCATCTTTTTTCCTTTACATCCGATGCCTTCTCGGATTCCAAATTTTCTTTTTACACCCTTAGACCATACTTAGTGTATATATCCTTAGGTCTTTACCTTTAGCAAGCAAACTTTAACATAACACAAATTTAAGCAAGAGGTTCCCGTAGAGTACTACGGACGTTTAAGGTGCTAATACCTTCCTTAGGCGTAACCAACCCCCGAACCTTAGATCTCCCCCCTTTAGGTTTTTTAAACGATCTTGAACCTTTCCTTTGGATAAATCAAAGTCGATTGTAAAAGAAATATGATGCAAGTTAATTAATAGCTTGTTATCCGATTTTCACCGCAACAACTGTATAATTTACCCACCTTCAAGAACCAAGCCAAGAAATGATTAATGATCAAATCTTCGTCAATCCAACAGATGCCCACCCAGATCCAAATACGCTCCCACTCCACCTTAATAATAGGACAACAATAAAATACATTATTAACGTCTTCGTCGGCATTGAAAAAAACGCACAGACCATCTCGTGAGGGTTGGTTATACTCCTTCTCCGAACCAAGTTGGACCACGTTGGTAATCTGTTAAGCAGCAGCTGCCACCCAAACATCTTAGCCTTCAAAGGTATTCTTATCTGCCATAATATTATGAGAGCAACCTCCAGATTCAGACCAATAACCGACGTGTCTGCATAAAGTAATAATATGCAGGATTTTACAGAGAACACACTTGATTCACCAGCAGGCCATAAAAATTTATCCGCTACCTGCTTACTGAGTCTGATGTCACGCAGAATGTCGCCTAAATCCCGCGCCTCAGCAGAACTGAATGACACGACACCTGTGTTGGTTACAAACCTATTCCACAGCCAAATCTCATCACTCCAAGCTCTCATATCTGTAATGGCAGCAGATGCATTTGCAACAACAAAAATATTTGGGAAAGAATCTTTAAGTATTACATTACGAATCCAACGACCCGACTAAAACGAAATAGATCCACCATCACCTAATTAGCATTTCAGATTATTTCCAAAACAACCCTCGTCCTTTGAATCTCCTATTTCCATTAAATCACGCCACCATAGAGAATCATACTTATTTGTTCCCATAGCGACTCTTGAAATGATCCTGTTGATAACATTGCCATATTTTACAGTCAGCATCTTAGCCCAAATCGTGTGCCTATCGTTTATGATCCGCCATAGCCATTTGGTTACTAATGCTCTATTAAACAGCCCCAAGTGTTTAATTCTCAGACCTCCAAACTTCTTCTCCTTGCATACGTTACACCAACTTACCCAAGCCACACAATGTATAGGCAAGTTGGTAAGTACAAAATTGATTAAAGTGATTCTCCCACCCATTGACAACAACCGGCCCTTCCAAGATGACAATTTCATTTTGAAACACGAAACAACCGGCTTCCAAAAAGCTTTCTTTCTATGATTTCCTCCAATAGACAATCCTAGGAATTTAAATAGTAAAAAATCGTACCGACTAACAAGAAACACAGCAACAGCTCGTAGCACAAGATCCTCCAAACCAACACCAAATAAGCAACTCTTCCAAGCATTAATTTGCAGCCCCGAAAGTAGTTTAAATCCTTTTAAGATAGGGAATTGTAGTAAACTACACGATACATCTTCGCTAAACTTGACTCCTTTTAACAAGCCAATAGACATTGCCCTGTTAACAAAATTGAAAGACCTTCTGCTGCAATTGCAAAGAGGAAAGGGGAGAGAGGATCTCCTTGTCTCAAACCCCTTATAGCTTAAAAATTATTCGTTGGGCTCCCGTTCACAAGGACCGACATGTGGCTTGACAGAACGCTGCCATCCATCCAACGCAACCAAACCTTCCCGAATCCCATGTTACGTAATGTGTCCTTAAGGAAATTCCAATCAACAAAGTCATATGCTTTTGCAAAATCGACCTTGTATATAAGGCAACTCTTCTTACATCTTTTTGCATAGTCTACAAGTTCATTCAGAACCAATACACCATCAAGAAGCTGTCTTCCTAGAATGAATATCGACTAATTAGCGGAAATCAATTTCCCAATTACTTTTCTCAATCTGGCAGCAAGAAGTTTTGAAATAATTTTGTAGACGCAACCGATTAAGCAAATCGGCCTATACTCCTCCAGGCTTTGTGGATTTGCTTTTTTTGGTATCTGCAAGAAAAGAGGAAATCATCGCCTTCGGTGGAGTTGTAGTTGTTAGAAGTAATTCATGTTAGTTTGTCGAAGTCGAAGGGTTTTATAGGTTTTGGTCGAAGTTGTATATAGTCAGTCGAATAGTTGTAATGTTGTGTAGGTCAGCTATATTTGACAGAATCGAATATAGCTGATAAGGAGTTCAGTCGAATTGCTAGTTTGTGTCTAATTGATTGTTTTGGGCCAGGGCTTTGATAGTCTATATAAAGGGCATTGTAATTTGTAATTACATACAATGACACACAACAGCTTCATAATAAAATTTTACAAAGTTTCAAACCCTAATCTCTTCTTATTTTCTTCTCTCTCTTTCTCTTCTTCTTCTTCTTTCTCTCAAACATTCATCTTTCTTGGAACCCAGTTCCAACAATTGGTATCAACGAGCCCGGTTACGATTCAGAGAGAATCTAATGGCAAACGGAACAACAATGTCCACACAATTCCCAGCGAATCTACCGGTTTTCAAAGGGGAAAACTACCAACGGTGGGTGGCGCAGATGAGGGTTATCTTCAAATTTCAAGATGTGGTTGAAATCATGAATGATGGTGTAACGGAATTGGGGGCAAATGCTACTGAGGAACAAAAAGCTGCGTACAAGGATCAAAGGAAGAAAGATGGTAAAGCATTGTTCTTTATTCACCAGTGTGTGGATCCGAATGTGTTTGAGAAAATTATTGAAGAGGAATCTGCAAAAGGAGCGTGGGACAAGTTAAAGAACTTGTATGGAGGTGATGAGAAACTGAAGAGGGTGAAGCTGCAAACCTTGAGAAAGCAATACGAAATGATTCAGATGAAGGAAGATGAATCAGTTTCGGAGTTCTTTTCAAGATTGATGATGCTGACGAACCAGATGAAGTCTTGTGGAGAAACAATCGCATATTTGCAGAAGATTGAGAAGGTATTAAGATCTCTGACTGCAAATTTTGATTACATTGTAGTGTCTATTGAAGAGTCCAAGAATCTTGCTGAGATGAAGGTTGAAGAGCTACAGGCTTCGTTAGAAGCTCATGAGATGAGATTGAAGCAAAGAAGTTCAGAAAGAGAAAAGGTATCGGACCAGGCACTACAAGCGAAACTCACCAAGAAATCTGGGTAGGCGAAGCAAGGAAGGAATCTTGCTAGTGACGAGAAGTCAAGCAAGAGTTCAAAGAATCATGATGATTCAAAGAAAGGCATGGGCAACAAGTATTCTGGGAAGAAAGTTGACATGAAAGACGTGCAGTGTTACAATTGTCAAAGTTTTGGTCATTATGCTCGAGACTGTCGAAAGAAGAAGGAAGCACGAGCAAAAGAAAGTGACAAAGAGCAATATGCACAGGCAGAAGGTAGTGATTCTGAAGGTGTGCTACTAATGGAAGACACTCAGTCGAATGATGATGAAATAAATTTATGGTACCTTGATTCAGGTTGCAGCAACCACATGACTGGTAATAAGAACTGGTTCACCAAGCTTGATGAATCAGTTAAGAAGGTGATAAAGTTTGTAGATGGTAGACAGATCACATCAGGTGGAAAAGGAAACATATCTGTAATGAGAAAAGATGGTAGAAAAGCCAGCATTACTGATGTGTTGTATGTGCCTTCTATGACAAGTAACTTGATAAGTATAGGTCAATTACTTGCCAAAGGACATAATATGAAGCTGGAGAATAATCAAATGAAGGTGTATCATGCTGATGGTAGGTTGGTACTGAAAGCACCATTGGCTGATAACAAGATATTTAAAGTTCAGATTAATATGATTAGTCATGAATATCTTGCGTCAACTACAGAAGAGGAAAAGAATTGGCTATGGCATCATAGATATGAGCATCTAAACTTCAGGAGTTTGAGTATGCTGAATCAGAAGAAGATGGTGTATGGTTTACCTCGGGTGAAGGAACCAAATCATGATTGTGAAGAATGTTGCAAAGCAAAGCAGGCTAGAAAAGCATTCAAACATGATCTGCCAATTAAGTCGAAAGGAAAGTTGGAACTTGTTCATTCTGACGTATGTGGACCTTTTGAAGTTAGGTCGAATGGTGGAAAGCGTTACTTCTTAACTTTCATTAATGAATTCACCAGATATATGTGGATTTATGTGATCGAAAGTAAAAGTGAAGCATTCACAAAGTTCAAGAAGTTTAAGTTGCTTGTCGAAAAGCAAAGTGGCTGCAAGCTAAAGAAACTGAGAACTGATGGTGGTGGCGAATATGTCTCTCGAGAGTTTGCTAGATTTTGTGAAGAGGAAGGTATAGAGCATGAGGTTATTGCACCCTATACACCTCAACATAATGGCATAGCTGAGAGGAAGAATAGAAGTATACTGAATATGAGGAGAAGTATGTTGAAGGCTAAAGAGGTGCCAAAGAGATTTTGGGCTGAAGCAGCTTCGACAGCAGTATACATTCTGAATAGATGTCCAACGAAGAAGTTAGTCGAGAAGACTCCTTATGAAGCTTGGACAGGTGAGAAGCCAAATGTAAGTCATTTTAGAGTTTTTGGATCAATATGTTTCAGGCATGTTCCTGAGCAATTGAGAACAAAACTAGATGATCGAAGTCAAACCATGGTGCTCATAGGTTATCATTCGACTGGTGCATATAGACTATATTCACCAGAAGATGATAAATTTGTGATCAGTCGAGATGTTCTGGTAGATGAAAATCAAAAATAGGAGTGGAGTCATGGGTCAGTTTGACAGGATACTGGTCGACAGATGGAAGAAACAGTTCTGACGGTGTTTGAAGAAGACCAACAAACTGAGGCTACGACAAGTCGAAATGAAGAACCTCCTGAGCAGAATGTCAGAAGATCAACTAGAACAAGAACTGAGTCGACAAGGTTAGCTGGATATGAGAGATTTCCAGATAATGCAATCGATGCAGATGGTGACTTAATAGAAGAAGCAATGATGATGGCTGAAGCAGAACCAATTAACTTGGATGAAGCCATGAATGACTCGAATTGGTGTGAAGCCATGAAGGAAGAACTCAGGGCAATTGAGAAGAACAATACCTGGGAACTTGTCGAAAAAGCCAACAAGAAGCCTATTGATGTGAAATGGGTTTACAAGCTGAAACGAAGGCCAAATGGTGAAATTGCCAAGCATAAGGCAAGACTAGTGGCAAGAGGATTTCTGCAGAAACCTGGTGTTGATTTCAACGAAGTCTATGCGCCAGTGGCTAGATTGGAAATAATCAGGATTGTTGTTTTGACAGCAGCATATAGAACAACAAACTGAGGCCACGACAAGTCGAAATGAAGAACCTCCTTAGCAGAATGTCAGAAGATCAACTAGAACAAGAACTGAGTCGACAAGGTTAGCTGGATATGAGAGATTTCCAAATAATGCAATCGATGCAGATGGTGACTTAATAGAAGAATCAATGATGATGGCTGAAGCATAACCAATTAACTTGGATGAAGCCATGAATGACTCGAATTGGTGTGAAGCCATGAAGGAAGAACTCAGGGAAATTGAGAAGAATAATACCTGGGAACTTGTCGAAAAAGCCAGCAAGAAGCCTATTGATGTGAAATGGGTTTACAAGCTGAAACGAAGGCCAAATGGTGAAATTGCCAAGCATAAGGCAAGACTAGTGGCAAGAGAATTTCTGCAGAAACCTGGTGTTGATTTCAACGAAGTCTATGCGCCAGTGGCTAGATTGGAAACAATCACGATTGTTGTTTCGACAGCAGCATATAGAGGATGGAAGATACATCAATTGGATGTAAAATCAGCATTTTTGAATGGACCGTTGGAGGAAGAAGTGTATGTCAGTCAGCCACCAGGATTTGAGATCAAAGGGCATGAGTCGAAGGTGTACAGATTGAGGAAGGCTCTCTATGGATTGAAACAAGCCCCAAGGGCTTGGAACAAAAGAATATATAGTTTCCTAATCGAAGCAGGTTTCACAAAGTGTATGTATGAGCATGGAGTTTACATAAATGATGTCGACAATGATAGTCGAATCATTTTATGTTTGTACGTTGATGATTTGCTAATTACAGGTGCAAATGAAGCTGAGATCAGAAAAGTTAAGTCGAAGCTAATGCAAGAGTTCGAAATGTCCGACCTAGGGAATTTGTCATATTTCTTAGGGATGGAATTCAAAGACACAGCTGAAGGTGTGTTTCTGCATCAGAAGAAGTATGCTTAAGATATCTTGAATAGGTTCAAGATGACTGACTGTAAAGCTGCAACAACTCCATTGGAAACAGGAGCAAAGTTGAAAAAGGTAACTGATGATGAGTTTGTAAGTTCGACACTGTACAAATAAATCATTGGATCCTTGAGATATCTTTGCAATACAAGGCCAGACATTTGTCAAAGTGTCGGATTGTTAAGTAGATTCATGGAGAAACCCCAAGAATGTCATCTCATTGCAGTAAAGAGAGTACTGAGATACATAAAGGGGACGATTGATCATGGTGTGCTAATGCCCTGTCGAAATAAGTTCATGTCGAAAGATATGGAGGTATATGGTTACACTGATTCAGATTTCAGTGGAGACCAAGATGAGAAAAAGAGTACTTCAGGCTATATTTTCATGATCGAAGGAGCTCCAATCTCTTGGAGTTCGAGAAAACAAAGCATTGTGGCTTTGTCATCATGTGAAGCTGAGTATGTAGCTGCATCGTATGCAGCATGTCAGGCAGCATGGATAGATATATTGCTCGAAGAACTCAAGATCAAAGAACCTGGGAAGATGAAGTTGTTTGTACACAACAAGTCAGCTATTGATCTTGCCAATCATCCTATGTGTCATGATCGAAGTAAACACATAGAAAGAAGGTATCATTTTCTCAGGGATCAAGTAAACAGAGGGAAGCTGGATCTTGAATATTGCAAGACTGAAGTTCAACTAGCTGACATACTTACCAAACCTTTGAAGAAAATTAGATTCGACGAGTTAAAAAAAAAGCATTGGGATGAGAAGTCTCGAAAACATGAATTAGGTGGTGTGTTAGAAGTAATTCATGTTAGTTTGTCGAAGTCGAAGGGTTTTATAGGTTTTGGTCGAAGTTGTATATAGTCAGTCGAATAGTTGTAATGTTGTGTAGGTCAGCTATATTCGACAGAGTCGAATATAGCTGATAAGGAGTTCAGTCGAATTGCTAGTTTGTGTCTAATTGGTTGTTTTGGGCCTGGGCTTTGATAGTCTATATAAAGGGCATTGTAATTTGTAATTACATACAATGACACACAACAGCTTCATAATAAAATTTTACAAAGTTTCAAACCCTAATCTCTTCTTATTTTCTTCTCTCTCTTTCTCTTCTTCTTCTTCTTTCTCTCAAACGTTCATCTTTCTTGGCACCCAGTTCCAACAGTAGTAGCATGAAATTCCTGGATGCATTTGACTACGTCACCTCCCACAACGTCCCAAAACTTCTTGAAAAAGCCCAAATTAAATCCATCCGGCCCCGGGCTTTTACTGCCATCACAATCAAATATTACACCTTTGATTTCTTCATGTGAAAACATAACTTCCAAGCTCAGACTCTCAGATAGAGATAGTGAAGCACATCTTGTCCAATTCAAATGAGGCCTGCAAGAATGTTCAGAAGAAAACATATTTTGGAAATGTGCTTTGATAGCACCTTTAACAGCACTAAGTTCTTCGACTCTATCTTCCCCAACCTTGATGGAAACAATTGAGTTCCTCCGTTATCTCCCATTTAGTATCGAGTGAAAATATTTGGTGTTCAAATTTCCATCCCAACCCCATTTCAATCTCGATTTCTGTTTAATTATGTCTTCCTTCAGTTTTAAATTGTTCCACATTTCTGTTGGGCCTTGCTTCTCCTTATCAGCTCCGTCTCCGATACGTGATAAATAGCCAAACCAAATTTTGATTCAATCTCATTAAAGGTTTGAATATTTTCCTCAATCTTAAGATAAATCAAACCAAATACTGACTCGTTCCAAACCCGCAACCCCGACTTCAAGAATTTTAGCTTCTTCAAGAGTATAACAGCAGCACTGCCATGAGCCACACAAGTGTTCCAGGACCTGCCAACAAAGTGAGCGAAATCTGGATGTTCATACCAGGCATCGAAGATTTTGAACAGTTTAGGATCCCAGTTGATATTGTTTGCTTTGATCCAAATTGATCGGTGATCCGATATATCTCTATCACCGACATATTGAGCTTTGAAATTCCACAAATTGATAAGCTGCTGCGAAATTAAGAATCTGTCGAGGCTACTTCTACAACTACCACTTAATGAGGACCAAGTAAAATTTTCTCCCACAGCTGGTAAATCAATTAATTCCATTGCGTCAATGAACAACAAAAATTCCTCCATCTCAACATTACAGGAATCACTCCTCCTCTTCCTTTCCTCTCTAGATTTAATTGAGTTGAAATCGCCATCGATTAGCCACTCCCCAATAAGATAAGATCTCTTCCTCTCAATCAATTCCAACCACATTACTCTCTTCTCACCCAAATTAAAAAAAAAAACATAAACATTTATCAGATAAATATTGATCCATTTTCATAGAATACACAAACCCAAGTATGTGATAGTTATTCAATGATTGGACCATTTGAGTATTCCATACCATTTCATACATCATACTTTGGACTTTGGAGTTTTACATTTTGGACATTTCTTTTGAACTGATTTAGATAACAACTTTATAAATTTAAAATTTTATTTCAACTTCTTTGAATTCTAATAGGAGAGAGCTTCCAAAATATCTATTTGTTCTTAAAAAAAGCTCTATTTTCTTCCACTTTAAATAATCCTCTTAAAGCAAACTCAAAAGTCTAGATTTTAGATGGAGCGCAATTTGCCGCAGTCAGCAGCCACTTCATTCACGCAGTCACGTGTTCTTGGTCGTCGGATCAGAATCCGACGGTTGTAATTTAAACTAATATCTTTTGAATTATTAAATAAAAATTAAATCTATTTATATTGGACCATGTGATTATGATCATGCAGTTTTTAATACATTGACTGCCTAAAGGCTGCGTCAAATACATTAACATTGCTGCAGATGATTCATTTCCAGATTTTAGATATAGTACTTACGAAGGTGACCCATTTCTAAAGGTGCGTCTATTAACTATTTTATTGAAAAATGGAATTTGTGTAAAAAAAAAAATAGAAAAGGAATATTGCAGGGGAGGAGTCATCTGGCAAAAGAAATAGTCATAACCAGGTCAGGTTGTTTCTGACTCTCTTCTCATAAAAAATCATATTCACATATTTTACTCAATTGTCACCATTTTCATTCTCTCGCTCACGAACAATCATGTCTTCTGTCTTAGGTAAAGAAACAATTCAATCACAAACAAACACCTTCACTTCACACGCTTATATATCTTGATTTTTTTCACCCTATCTAATTTCTGACTTTTTATGTGATATAACAGAGCACTTGTTGGATGTGGAAGAACATCAGCAACAACATGTGGACTTGGCCAAACCCAAATTCCAGATAAAAAATCTAACAAAAGATTCGGATGATGGAAAAATTCATATACTCAAAGGCATCACCGTTGACATTCCAAAGGGTGTGATTGTTGGGATCATTGGCCCTAGTGGTAGCGGCAAGTCAACTCTCTTAAGGGCTTTGAATCGCCTCTGGGAGCCACCTTCCTCCTCCGTCTTCCTCGATGGCCAAGACATCTGCCACCTCGATGTTCTTTCTCTCCGCCGTAAGGTCGCCATGCTCTTTCAGCTTCCTGCTCTCTTTGAAGGCAAGTGACCTCAATTCAACATTTTGTTTCTCTCAATTTATTTCATTTGGTTCGATTTAATCTTGGCTTGATTTAATACAGGGACAGTTGCGGACAATGTGAGATATGGTCCACAACTGAGGGGAATAAAGCTAACAGACGATGAGGTGGAGAAGTTGCTGACAATGGCGGATCTGGATGCTTCTTTCATGGATAAATCTGGTGCTGACCTCTCTGTAGGTCAGGCTCAAAGAGTCGCACTTGCAAGAACTCTAGCTAACTCACCCGAGGTATATTTCATCTCTCGATGAATCCAAATACTAATGTTTGTTTATGGATTATATTAAATATTGTGTTGTTAATTTTGAAGGTTTTGTTGTTGGATGAGCCTACTAGTGCATTAGATCCAATATCGACAGAAAACATAGAAGACGCTTTGATGAAGTTGAACAAGAACAAAGGCATGACACTGATCATGGTTTCTCATAGCATCAAACAAATTCAGAGGATGGCTGATGTAGTGTGTTTGGTTGTGGATGGTGAAATTGTTGAAGTTCTTAAGCCTGATCAATTATCTCAAGCCAAACATCCTATGGCAAGAAGGTTTCTTGAACTAAGTTCTTAATTAACATGTGATGTCCCTATCTAAGTCTCTACTCTTGTTTGTTGTGGCCACTTGTTGGGTATAGTGGATGTCCACTTTTAAGACAATGATTCTTAATGCCCATATGTTCTATACTATACTTGCTGCTTTATCAACCATACATGTTGAGTCCACCCTCATAAATATCTCAGAATTATTCTACTTTCATGATTTATTTATGCAGTTGCTTTTAAGGCATGTTTGACACAAACAATTGACATGTTTATAGGTGGTAATAATGCACAGTAAAGGAAACAGTAATTATTTTCAATGAAAGTGTTTTTTTTGGACACAAATTGATGAAGTATGAAGTATGACTCAATTCGCTTGACCAATGACAATGACAACTATATATGCCATTAATCCTCTTACTCACTTCATAGCGTATCTATTACTACTCTATAGTGAAAACTCAGTGTCCTTGCACATAACTCGACCTCAATTTTTAGTCTCTACAAACTGAAATCTCTAGTTTTTTAAAATTTAAAATTTAAATTTTATAATTTTTACAACAAAAGAAATATTTAGATAGCATATAGGTTGAACGTTCTTTAAAATAAATAGTCAATATTATACGAAAAGAAAGAGCAGACAAAACCAATACTCTTAAATATATTTAACCCCAAAAATATCAACAAGACTACAAGAGTAAAACATGTTTTGCAATATATTTTTAAATAAATAATTTCTTTTTTTAGTTTTAACATACTTTTTTTATTTACTTTTATTGTTATATTTACCTGAATAGTTCCTACCATAAGAATAGGATATTTATGAAGTACATGAACCAAGTGGGGAACGAACAAGTACTTGAGAATCTTTTATGTCCTTTTTTTTTTTTTTGCATCATTCATTTATTGGTGTGAAACTGTGATGAGTATCGTGCATCATCAACCATAAACATGTTAGATCCAGGTGGTGAATTAGTGCCACCACGGTCTTCACCTACCAATTCTTCCATTTCCTCCTCCGATCTTGACACTCAGGTAACTACCTATTACCAACCCAATTCTTCTTTATTTCTTTCCTTTTCAAAGATTTCATTTAATTTAAATTAATTCTTGTTTATTTTATGGATCCATTCTATGATAGTCTACGGGATCATTCTTCCATGACAGAAGCACCACACTAGGCACTCTCATGGGCCTCACCTTCCCAACTATCACCTTCAGAGCCACACCTCAGATCACGGAATCACCTTCCGCCGCTTCCACCGCCGTGGAAGGCTCTCGGAGGGCTGTGAAGTCTAAGAGGAGTATGAATTCCAACGCGGCGGATTTCGTGGTTGCCAAGCGCCGGAAAAGATGGTGGCGATTTTGCAGTGACGGTGATTCAAGGTCGGCTTCGCTGGGTGAGTTTCTGGAAGTTGAAAGGCGGTTCGGAGATGCTGCTTTTTATGATACGGCTGCGGAGTTCGAAGGATTGATGGTGGATTCACCGCAACAGAGGAACAGCGGGAGGGCGTTGTTTGCAGACGGGAGAATTCTTCCACCGTCCGTTGTCGATGAAAGATCGTCGACCGCGGGAAGTCTTTGTGGTAGATTTCCGGTTTCGCTTAACGGGATCTGTAGCAGTGGTGGTGGATGAGATAAAGTTTGATTTTTTTTTAATAAAATTAAATAGAAAGAGAAAAATTACTATATTTATTTTTTGTGATTGAAATTTGATGGACTGTCGTTGGTTTGATTAAATTTTACTACAGCTAGACTCATGCCTGTCAATTTTGCAAACAAAAATAAATTCTACTTCTTCCCCCGGTCAAATAAATGTAAGTTTGTAAAAATTATTTGTGTATTACGTTTAGTTTTTAACGTAAACTTAGTTTTTATTTTTTAATTTTATTCTCTAATTTTTTTATAAACAAATAAATTAACCCTAATACAATCAAAAAGAAAGAAATAGAAAGATATTGAAATCAACCACACAAGAAAGAAGCAAACAAACTTACCTTCAACACAAAAAGACAAGGGGACTAATCAACCATTGAAACTAATCCCAGGTTAAAGTTTTGGCTAACCCTACAACAATAGAAGAGCCTTTCATCCCTCCTTTAAACAAAGAATCGATCTTAATAATCCAAATCGGTCTCACAACTGTTAATCACAAAAGAAAGCATGTATCTGGCCTAATGAGGGTGAGATTCTTCTGGCCCAAGACATAGCAGACACACAGGCTCTAGGCCCCCGAAATAACTCCCCGCTTCGCTACCTCGTCTCTCATTTGAAGCCTACACAACACTAGCCGCCAAACAAAAACTTGAATATTCTTAAGGACATTTGATTTTCAAATGCACTTCAACGCCTTTTTCAAATTGTTTTTTTTTTTGGTTGAAAGCCTTGGTTTATTAGCAAATAAAACATGTAATAAGATGATTTTACAGAGAAGCCTAAAGAATTGTACCACCAAACGAAAGCATCTGACAAACCAGGATCAGGAGAGATGAAATTCAGAATGTTGAGGAGAGTGATCAAATCGCTTTTGATGTGCTATAAAAGCTCCTCAATGCTAAATCCAACATTCCAGCACCAACACCCCTCAAACCAAAAGCCAGAGTCACTAAATTTCTGCCTAGGATCTTGAGCAAAAGAAAACAAATAAGGAAATTGTTTGCACATAGTATCCATTCCAAGGCAATTAACCCTCCAAAAGTCAATTTTAGTCCCTTTCCCAAGCTTACACGTGATGCCTTTAGCAAACCAGTTGGCCTCTGAATCCCACGAACCCAGAGATAGCCTTAGGCCTCTCCATCACAACGAAGTTTCCGAGTTGTTACGAGACAGAGAAGGGTCCAGAATTCTAATATTAATATCGTCATACCTGTAGGTGTTGTTGCACACCAAACTGGGTCATCATATCTTGGTGTTATTTATCATTCTGCTATGTATAATTCAGTTTATTCTTATGCTCTAAAATACATGTCTTAACAGATGTTGAAACATCTGTCATGACACTGTTATGACTTTGAGATAGCAGAATGTTCTTGTCATGTCCTTGTTTAGTAAAGAAGAGATCAATGTCTCAAAATTTCTTGGGACATATGTTATCTGTATACCAGAATTTCAATTGGTATCAGAGCAGAAATCCTGTTTTGTTTCTGGATGAGTTCTAGGAAAGATACTTTCTGGTCTTTTGAACAAGGAAGGAGATTGTATGATCAGACCATCCATTACTTTTGTGTTCAAAGGGATTAGAAGCTAGGATGATAGCTTTTTGAATCCAGCCTGACAACTATTGATGGTTGATTGATACTTCTGTGAAGATTCTACCGCTGTTGTTGATAATGATGATATTGTTATGCATGGTGCCTTATAAGATGTTCTGACATCTTACCTGGCGCTTGTTGAAGATGGTTTCAGCCTCTATAGATGTTCAATCCATCACTAGCTGGGAGTAATACAAAGGAGAGAGCATTGTGATATGGCTTCTACTGAAGGATCTTCCTATGTTGCTTAGGAGATAGTTTCAACCAGGTACCATGAAGGGTAATAGGAGGAAAAAGGTTGAGTTGAGGTCTTGTTTATCGAATTCACGATCTATGGATTTAGTAAACACTCTATGTCATGTTTAAAGTAACCCAAGATACTTGAGTTTTATCTCAAGTCCACTCATAAAGGCACTTCTGAATGTGTTTGATCAATAGAGTTCAGAAGAGAAGATGGTCAAGAAGAAGATCCACGGGTACTTATTTAAGAAGTGTGACATGAGAATGTCATGCCATTGAAGAAAGATAGAAGCAATTTATTTTTACTCCCAACCCTATAAGAGATTGTCTATGTTTGAGGATTCCCTATCAGAATTCTTGGAAGGCAGTCTATTCTGGAATAGAAAAGAAGGAACGATATGGTTGTTCAAATGTCAGCACAATTGTACTGACATCCAACTAGGCTGGAACTGGAGTAAAAGTTGATCAAAGTTAAAGCATTCTTATGAGTGTGAAGACATTGGATCTTTGTGGAGAAATTTTTCCTACTGATCTCAAGAGCAACTACATGAGGTTTCTAACTCTTGGAAAGTGATCCTGATTATTCAAGGATATTATCGGTTTGTCAGAAGATGGTCTTCTAAGGAAGATTTATGCTTTGAAGATTTCTTCCTAGGTTGTGATGGATTTCTTATTCCTGATCTTGTAGCTAGAGTAAGGAGGGGTGTCAGCCTAAAGAAATAAAAGTCTGTAAGGACTGAACAGTTGTAGAGGGCTCATTTAGTGAAGAGGTTTTTGGAAGATTCAAGAGGATGTGGTTTTCCTAGTCTGAACACCAAAGAGAACACTGAACTGTCAAGAGGTTGTGTATCAAGAAGCAAGTTGAGTCATGGATGTTAATCCTAATGTCTCAACATTGTAATCACCATCAGGATTTTCTAGCTAAAGGAGAGTCTAATGACATTTGGTGACTGAAGAATACAAAATTGAGATTTAAAATTAATTGCTATTTATGGCCTTAGAAAGTATTTAATTGATTATCCTTTTGCTTGGTGTTTAAGAAAGATGATGCCAAAATGTTACACCAGGAGGTGCAGCTTCAGACAATTGCAAGAACTCAAGAACCTATTCTATGTATCTGATTTGTCTTGAAGAATGGATACAGTAGGTATCATCTGTGAAGTTCTCAAAAGGTCCTTATCTTGTCCTTAAATGTAATCAAGGTGTGTAATTCTAGTAATGGCTTCAGAACCAATTTCAATGATCTGTTCATTGGAAAAGGAACTGATGTTCAACTAGATGTTGAAACATGATTCCAGAAGAGTGTGTGCAGAATCTTGTTGATCCAAGGAGTGAACTTCTTGGACAAATGAGTGATGTAACATATGCTATGGATGCTAAACAAATGTGTGTTGATCAAAAGTGTTGGGATTCTTCTTCAGATTGAACTTGAAGAGACATTTGGTTTGCAATCTAGGAAGTCTCTATCCAAGAAACTTGTTATGGATAGGTGTGCTGGTGGAAGTGAAGATTAACACATGATCATCTTGATGAAATATTCCTTGGGTCATTTTATTTCTGATTTAAATACATAGGGGTGCAGAAGCTATGTTCCAGTATCTCCTATAGAAGTATGTGTTCTAATTCCTAGTGGAGGACTGTTAAAGGCATCTCAACCAGACTATATGGAGGTCAAAATCAAATATCTAGAACTTTTTCTCAGATATCTTGAAGATTCTTCTGCTCATAAGAAGCCAGATTCATGTGAACCTGTTTGTGGATACTCTTTTCAAATAGAATAGTCTCTGGTATGTATGATTATGCTGGAGAAGGGAACTTAAAGAAGCAATTGATCAAGATGGTTTTTCAGAAGACTGGTTGTTATTTTTCTTAAAACAGGATGGAGGTTGTTTACTCAAACTTGAATATAAGTTTCAAGTCTATTAGAGCATGGAACTCTTGTTCTGTTGAGGTAGAGAAATCCTTCAAGGTGGGATGAGCTTTTCAAGAATTATGTCTGGAGCAAGGAGGAGTTAGAATTGGAAGATCCAGTTTCTCTGGTGGATCAAAAGACCACTCTTCTGGAACTTTGATTGATCATCCTTGTATGGAGTTGTGTCAAATAACCATAGTTATTAGTATGTTCAAGGGAGGTTTTGCTTTTGCTTAGGGTCCAAGAAATGTGTGTCATCACATGTTTGGAACATTTGATCTTGCAAGTGATGGTGTTCTTGACTTTATGAAGGTCTGTGCAAAAGGGTAGTAGACAGAAAGTTAAAGGAGAAACTGTTTCTGTCCATGCCTTGGTGCATGTAGAAGAAATCCTAAGGTGCTTAAGGATGATTGATGTCTCTAAAACATCAGATAGATTGTTTACGCATTCTGTTCCTGGTAGAAGCTTCATGAGATGCATGAGAGTTTATTTCCCTCAATGGTTTTCTGATTCGTGTGAAGATTAAGCCGATACAAGTGTGTATCATATTAAGATCTTCATGTGTACCTTAACGAAGTGTAAGAATTACTATGCAAATGGTAAGTTCTGTGATTGGTGTTTCAAGAATCAACATACATGGCTCATTTGATTAAAACTGATATCCTAAATGATGTTGGAACATCATTCCTGCTATTAGTTATTCTTGGAGGATGACTGAGTTTTATTTTCATCTTTAGAGCTATATTTATTCATTGTGGAGTATGGTGTAGAGCTACTGATCAAGACTGTGTGGATTTTGATCATCTGTGAGTAGATGGTAGGTTCTGTTGGAAGTATCTCTAGAAAAGATTGTATCAGGCTGAATCTTGAGAAGGAAGCAGGATGAGGATGTATCTCTCTTCATATGGAGAAGGGGTTTGATGTCTTCCAAGTGTGGATGACATCTTGGCTAACCAAGGAGTTAAGAGAATTTGTATGTCTCTTTCGGGAATGTGTGTATTCCAGGTATGATTGGATTTATTCTCAAAGAAAAAAGTTGTCAAGCCAAAGAGAATTATGAATTCCAACGCGGCGGATTTCTTTGTTGCCAAGCGCCGAAAAAGATGGTGGCGATTTTGCAGTGACGGCAATTCAAGGTCGGCTTCACTGGGTGAGTTTCTGGAAGTAGAAAGACGTTTCGGGGATGCTGTTTTTTATGATACGCCTGCAGAGTTTGAAGGATTGGTAGTAGATTCACCGCAACAGAGGAATAACGGTAGGGCGTTGTTTGTAGACGGGAGAATTCTTCCACCGTCCGTTGTTGAGGAAAGATCATCCCCCGTGGGAAGTATTTGTAGTAGATTTCTGGTTTCGCTTACCGGGATCTGTAGCAGTGGTGGTGGATGAAATAAAGTTTGATTTTTTATTTTATTTTTAATAAAATTAAACAGAGAGAGAAAAATTACTATATTTATTTTTTGTGATTGAAATTTGATGAATTGTTGTTGGTTTTGTTCTAGCCAAAAATGGTTAGACCACCAAAAGTGCTAGTTCTCCTTATTATGGACAAGGAGAGCTACGATGTCTATACTATAAAGTATGTTTGGGGATTTGAGAGTTATACAGGTGCTGTATATCATCTCAAGATGGATATGTCTTGCTTAACCCTCACGTGGGAGCCCTTTTTATAGCCTTCTTCTACCTTCATTTAAGCCATGCCATTAAGAGAAGCCTCTTGGCCTTCTGGCGTTTCCTGGCCATCATTGTTGTAACTCTTCTTCATTTTGACGACAGGATAACGCCTACATTAATGCGCCACCGCCGTTACAACTGTTGGAATGACTCCTGCATCGGTGCCGGTGGTGAGGTATAGTACCCGGCCTTGTAAGAACTCGGCTGACGGGAGTCGGGCTCCCTGACCGTTCTAGGTTGTGTATGATGCTTATCTAGCTCTCTACATTATAGGATTTTTCCTGCTATTATAGTCTAGTCCGTGCTTACCTTTATCCGACTACTCAACTCGGCATCAAATATATTTGGTATGTACATAAGCCCCCAGAGTACTATATCCATTTATAAGGGTATAGTACTCGGTAGTAACATGAGCCCGGATATATTTGCTAGGTGTTGTGCTATAGATCGACTTTCATTCTTAGGTCCTTACATGTCAAAAATTTCTTGGAGGGTCGTGTCCTTTCAATTCCCCCAAAATAATGATGACTATTAAAGGCTACTCCCTATATACTCTCGAGTCTTTTATTAGAATTCCCTTTTCCCTCTTCTCATTTCTACATCCAAATCATCTTCCCCCTTTATCAACCAGAACGCTTTCCAATCTCCAAGGCTTCTTTACTCGTAGGTATCCTTCCATTACTTCTAATTTTAATTTTATTCTTCAATTTTTTTTTAGAATATATGGTAGTCTTTAGTAAACGAGGTGGTGAGTGTAGTAGTAGCGATGTCCGTATGAATGGCATGGAGAGAAAGGAGTTGTGGGAACAATGCATGTGGGAAATAGAAAGTGCTTTAGGGCCATAGGAGTATAGACAAGTCATGAAAGAAATCTATGGCGATGTTCTTACTTCCAGGAATAATTTTGATTCTGGCTCATCTTCCTCAGGTTTTTTAGAGGTTTCAATGACAATTGTCGCTCCTTTTGATCTTGAAGTCATGAATCATAAGAATAGTACCTTTGATGATGTAGAAATCGTGAAACTTTGGTCCCTAAGGCAAATATATTCAACTGGGTCCGAAGATGATGTTGTCTTGGAACAATGTATTCCCAGAGAGTGCGTTTGTATACTCCGTCCAAAGGCGTTAAAGAAGACTTTTTCTACTTCTATGTCGGGATTCTAGAAGATTTTAATATAGAAATACCTTTTTCTGACTTTGAAGCAGACGTGCTGAAAACTGTGAACATAGCTCCCTCTCAACTTGGTCCCAACAGTTGGGGTTTCATAAAGTCTTTCGAACAGGTTTGTGAGGTCTTAGACATCACCCCTACAATTGGTCTGTTTTTCTCTTTCTTTGAAGTGAAAGGTGTCGATAACTGTAGTTGGATGCAAATTAGTGGGATTCCCGGGCGGAGTTTCCTTCATGTATATACTTCTAATTATAAAAACTATAAGAATCGTTCCCTAAGGGTAAAGAGTGGACCGAGGTGTCCACAAGTGCTGTACTCTCTAAATAGCCAGCCTCGTTTTCCCTTTTACTGGGCTGAGAATCCATTGATGATCACTGGTTTCAACTTTGAGAAACTGAGTGAACTAGAAACTCAATCTTTGATTGTTCTTGATTCTTTCCGTATGATGAAGGTTAAGGAGTTGTTACCTTTAAGTGATGAGCAACTACTCGCCTACCTGGGTAATTGCTTGCTTATTATTTGTCCACATCTTTAATCTTTCTCATTCTAGCGTTTACTACTTTTTCTACAGGTACCATGACTAAATTGTCAGTAGCTGAACAGAAGAAATTAATGTTGGAGGCTCGTGCTACTCGGAGAGGATCCGGAGGGGTTATCCCCTCTAAGTCGGATATGGGCGGGTTGGAAATCCGAAAACCAAAACGGACCCAGGGTACTAGTGCAAAGGAGACCCCAAGTAAGAATGAACCTCAGCCTTCTGCTCCTCCAACTCAGGAAGAAACTTCGCAAGGTGCTCTCAAGAGGTTAAAAACCCTCATGACTGATGAAATCTGTCAGGCCGACATAGAGATCAATCCTCTCATGCGAGTTCTTGGGGAGAGTATTGCATCCGGGGAGTTTAAGTTCTGGTCCAACAACTTTGACGTGCTTCGGTTTCTGTACGACCATCTTAACGCCACTGAGGACGTTAACAAAGTAAAGTCTATTGGTCGGCAAAATATTACTCAAAATATCAGCTCCTACCTTATGCGGTGTGCTGTTCTCGCCAGGGGTCTATTTGAATCTAGTGACGATTCTGAGGCAGAGAAGCTTAGGCTGAAAGAAGAGGCTACCCGGCTACAAGAAGCCCTCAAGGTTTAATCAGAAAAGCTTTTCGGTTTGGAGAAAAACCTAGATGATGAGAAGAAGAGCAAAGAGACTCTTGAATCTGAGCATAAGTCGGCTTTGTCCAAGGTTGTTGAGGAGTTGAGGCAAGTCAAAGTTTATCACCAAGAGCTTTTAGTTTCCAATACCGAGCTCACTGAGTCTCTTAAGAAGGCTCAGATTGAAGTTCTTTCTGCTGGTGAAAAGGCCTTTGACAGGGAAAAGGAGCAAGTTTTGTGGCTCCATCCCGGGCGGGATCTATCTGAAGTTGATTACTTCAAGGTGGTGCAGGATGGCCGCTTTATAGATTTGGCCGAGCTTGAAAAGAATAATCCAAAGAAGACTCCTGCTCCTGTCGATGGCGGGAATGAGACCCCAGATAATGTTGGCACTGATGCCACCTCGATTGTTAAATGATTTTGAAATCCTTCTTGTATTAGATTGTCCAGCTTGTGTGCACGGAGCTATTAGGCATGTTTTTTCAACTCGTGTACGCGAAGCGTTTGTGGGGGACCTATGTACGTGGAGCAAGTCAACACGTTTATAGAAGTTTACTCAACTCGTTCATGGGAGACCTATGTTTGCGGAGCAAGTCAACACGTTTATAGGAGTTTAATTAACCCGTTCATGGGCAACCTATGTACGCGGAGCAAGTCGATACGTTTATAGGAGTTTTATCAACCCGTTCATGGGCGACCTATGTACACAGAGCAAGTCAGCACGTTTATAGGAGTTTAATCAACCCGTTCATGGGTGACCTATGTACGCATAGCAAGTCAACACGTTTATAGGAGTTTAATCAACCCGTTCATGGGCGACCTATGTACGTGGAGCAAGTCAACACATTTATAGGAGTTTAATCAACCCGTTCATGGGCGACCTATGTACGCGGAGAAAGTTAACACGTTTATAGGAGTTTAATCAACCCGTTCATGGGCGACCTATGTACGTGGAGCAAGTCAATGTGTTTATAAGAGTTTTCCGAGTTATAACTCATCATTTCCAGTCGGTCACCTATAAACAAGACAATAATTTTTTAAGTCCATGTGCCTCGTTAAATACCCTTGCCCTTGTAAGGGAAAAGAGTGCAACCCGAATCCTTTATTCATTACTGGATTACATAAGATTTAGTTGAAGTACAACCTAAGACTGGATACATTCCATATCCTAGGTATTTCTATTCCTTCTAATGTTTCCAGCTTGTATGCTCCGTTGTTTAGCTTTCGAATTACTCTGAACGGGCCTTCCCAATTGGGGGTGAGCTTTCCCTTGTTTATTGGGTCTATGATTTTCTTCAGGATCGGGTCGCCTTCTTGGAAGTCCCTCTGCCGGACTTTTAGGTTGTACCTTCTTGCCGACCTCTGTTTTACAGCAGTTTCTCTGATCCATGATATCTCTCTGACTTCGTCTATCTGATCAGCCGAGACGTTCAAACTCTCCATGTTGGTTATTTCATCAAAGTGTTCTCGTCTCCAAGTCGGAGTGTTGATTTCCACTGGTATCATTACATCAGCTCCATATACCATCTTGAAGGGTGTTTCATTAGTGGTAGAATGTGGTGTTGTATGGTATGACCACAAGATCTTTGGCAAGTACTCCGCCCATATTCCTTTTGGTTCTTCCAGCTTCTTTTTTATTCCGCCTAAGATAACCTTGTTGGTAGCCTCTGCTTGGTCATTTGTTTGTGGGTGTTCTACCGATGTGAACCTGTTCTGTATTCCATAATCCTTGCAAAAGTCTATAACTGAGGTGCTTGCAAATTGAGCTCCATTGTCTGAGACTATAACTCCTGGCAAACCAAATCGGTATATGATGTTCCTCCAATAAAACTTGCGAACCTTCTCGGCAGAGATCCGAGCAACAGCCTCGACTTCTACCCATTTTGTAAAATAATCGACTGCAACAATTAAGAACTTGAGTTGTCCTGAAGAAACTGGAAATTGACCTAGGATATCTGCTCCCCACTAGTAGAACTGCCATGGGGATGTTATCAGATGAAGCAACTCGGCGGGTAAGTGTTTGAATGGAGTGAATACTTGGCACTTCTCATACTTGCTAACGTATTCGATGCAATCTCACATCATATGTGGCCAGTAGTACCCGACTCTTAGGATCTTTCCGGATAGTGTTCTTTCACCGATGTGGCTGCCACAGGCTCCTTCATGGACCTCTTTAATTACCAACTCTATCTCAGACTCTGACACACATCTGAGCACAAGTGTATACCTTCCTATCTTATACAACGTGTCCGAGATTATGATATACCGAGAAGCCATCCTTTTAATCTCCCGGGCTTCATTGACGTCTTCGGGTAATACTTCCTGAGTCAAGTAGTTGATAATGGGTCTCATCCACCCTTGGACATTTTCTATGGTTAATACCTCTTCTGATTGAATGTTGGGTGCTTCGAGAACTTCTTGAATTACTGTCTTATTTATTCTTGAATTTTTTGAGCTGGCTAGCCAGGCTAGGAGGTCGGCCCGTGCATTGTCTTCTCTTGGGATGTGGACGGCTTCAAATTCTGAGAACGCTTTGGATATTCCTGAAGCTTTCTGGAGGTACTTTATCAGGGTGGAATCCTTTGTCTGGTACTCGTTCTTCATTTGTCCGACCACTAGCTGGGAATCAGTTTTGACCAACAAGTGTGTTACTCCGACTTCTTTTTCCAATTTCATTCCGACAATCAAGGCTTCGTACTCTGCCTGGTTGTTACTCACCTGAAAATTGAAAACATAAAGAGTATTCTAATGTTAGATCTCTGGGTCCTTCCAAAATGACTCCGGCTCCGTTTCCCTTAAGATTAGAAGATCCATCTACATAAAGGATCCATCTATTTGAGATTTCTTCTCCAGCCGGTGCACTTAACTCAACCACAAAATAGGCCAGCGTTTGTGACTTAATACTGATCCTGGGTACAAAGTTGATGTCATATTCGGAAAGCTTTATTGCCCACTTGATCATCCGTCCTGCCAAGTTGGGTTTTCTCACTATTTACTTGATTGGGTAATTCGTCTTTATTGTGACGGGGTGACCTTGAAAATAATGTCTCAGCTTCCGGGCTGTGATGACCACTGCCAGCGCTAAACGTTCAATTTTATGGTACCTTAGCTCTGCTCCGTTTAGAACTTTGCTGATAAAGTATACAGGTCGCTCTCCATCTTCTCCATCTTGTACCAAAACTGAGCTCAGGGCTTTATCTGTGACTGACATATATAGTGTTATTTCTGTGCTTTTGTGGTTGGCATTTATTTTGCTAAAACTATTATAGCAACAAGATGTTGAATCTTAATGTTCTAAGTTGCTGCACTCAACATGTCGAATGAAGATGTCCCATACCAGCTCATAGGACATCGCATTGTGGATTCAGTTTTAATGCAGATTCTGTTACTATGAATTGTTACTGAATATTCTATGAATATTTAGTTATCCTATGTGGCATCCAAAGCATTTTTGGATTGTGATTATTTGTTGGTTTTTCGGATTTGTTGTTGTTTCTAATAATGGAGACATAATAGGAAACTTTGGATTGAAGACCTATTTTGTTGGAGTTAATTTTGCAGATTTGTGAGTAGTCTATTTGCTGCGTTTTTAAGCCCAATTCAGTCCAGATTAATTGCTATATATTGACTGATGTAAACCTAGTTTAGGTGTGGAACTTACTTGTGTTTTTTAGGGTTTTCGAGTGTATTTTGTGAGCCTAACCGGTATCATTCTGATAACAGTATAAGGACTGGTTTTTGTGTTGTAAGTTCTGTCAGTTACTCATAAGCTTTTAAGCATTGAGTTTCTTGTGTGTCAATTCTCATAAGCTTTGAGGTATTGAGAATTGTGTGTTTTGAAAGTGTGACTTTCGGTTTGTTACTTGTGTGGAAAGATACCAATCACGGGTTGTGGTTGTAGAGGGATTTGAGGAGGGCCTCATACCTAGGTGAGTCTTAGGTAGAAGTCATAGGAAGGGTAGTAATTAAGTGAGCAGATTATTCGGTGTTTATATGATCTGTGAATTGATACTATCATATATTGGTTTCGTCCTTGGCTTGGTAGCCCCCAGAGTAAGATTGTTGATCTGAACTGGGTAAACATATCACTGTGTTATTTACTTTTTGCACTGTTAGTTTTATTGTTATCTTGTTCATTGTGTTAGATATCAATGTCTCAACATCTGTGTAGGACATCTGATATCTGTGCCAGAATTTCATTTGGCATCAAGAGCTTGCACCCTTATTTAGTTCTGGGTGAGATTCAGGGAAGGTACTTTCTGGTACAATGGACAAGGATGGAGGATTTCTGAACAAACCACCTCTGCTTGATGGTTCCAACTAGGACTATTGGAAACCAAGGATGATAGCATTCATCAAATCCATGGATGATCAAGCATGGAAAGCTGTTATAAAAGGATGGGAGCCCCCTAAGGTTAAAGATGAAAAAGGTACCCCTACTGATGTGGTGAAGGAAGAGGAAGACTGGGATGATGCAGATTACAAAGGGTCCGTAGGGAATTCCAAAGCTATGAATGCATTGTTCAATGGTGTTAACAAGAATATCTTTAGGTTGATTGAACACTGAACCATTGCTAAAGAGGCGTGGGAGGTCTTGAAGGTTGCTCATGAAGGGACTTCAAAGGTGAAGATGTCAAAACTTCAGCTTCTCACTAGCAAGTTTGAGAGTTTGAAGATGAAAGAGGATGAGAGCATTCATGACTTTCACATGAACATTATTGAGATAGCTAATGCTTCAAGTGCTCTAGGTGAGAAGATGTCTGACAGTAAACTGGTCAGAAAAATCCTCAGATCTCTACCTAAGAGGTTGGACATGAAAGTGACTGCTATTGAGGAAGCTCAGGACATAGATAAAATGAAAGTGGATGAACTTGTGGGATCACTTCAAACATTTGAATTGGGGATCAGTGAAAAGACTAAAAAGAAGAAGAGTATAGTTTTTGTGTCAAAGGCAAGTGATTCAGAAAGGGAAAGTAATCTGGACAGAGATGAAGGCCTCTCAGAAGATCTGGTGTTACTAGGCAAACAATTTAACAAAGTACTCAGAAAGGTGGATTGGAAGTCAAGATCAAATGTTAGGGACAAGCCATCTAACATCAGTAAAAATCAGAATGCTGGGAGAAATACCAGTACTGAAGGTAATTTTAACCAAGAGAGAGGAGCTCAGTGTCATGAGTGTGAAGGTTTTGGGCATATAAAGTCTGAGTGCCCCACATATCTCAAGAGGCAAAAGAAGGGGCTATCAATCTCATGGTCAGAAGACGATTCTGAAACTGAAACTGATGAGAAGTCTGGAAAGAGGGTCACAACATTAACAGGTGTGTGTGAGTCTGATGAAGAATCAGTCAGTGATGATCTTACTTTTGAAGAGCTAGCTGCTTCCTATAAGAACTTATGCATTAAAAGTGAAGAAGTGTGTCAGCAGAAAGAAGAACAAAAGAAAATCATTGCTCATCTAAATGCTGAACAGGTAGAGTATCTGGCTACTATCTCTGATCTAAAAAGTGAAGTAGTTATTCTGAACTCTAAACTGGATAATGTCATCAAAACAGTCAGAATGCTTAATAGCAGCTCTGATGTGCTTGATGAGATTCTGAAGTCAGGGAGAGATGTTGGAGATGTTAGGGGTCTCGGGTTTGAAAGTTCCAGCGAGATGGACAAGGGAAAATGGCCTGAAGTGACACCTGCTCAACCTGAGAAAGAATCAAAGATGTCGTATAACATGTTGCAACATCCTCACAGACATCAGAAGAATGTCACAAGAAGAAAGAATCAAAGATGGAAATGCCACTATTGTGGAAGGCTTGGACATATAAAACCCTTCTGCTACAGATTATATGGGTACCCCAAGGCTGGCTTACAGTCTAGTAGGAAACAAGAGTGGGTTGGGGCAACAAAAGTGTGGACTCCCAAGAGTACTGCAGAGGAACACATAGCTCATAAGTCCTTCAGTGTCTTTGCAAGGGAAAAGTGGTACTTTGACAGTGGATGTTCCAGGCACATGACTGGTATCATGGGATGTCTGTCAGATGTTAAGTCTCATCCTGTTAAGTACGTGACCTTTGGTAATGGATCAAAAGGAAGAGTAATAGGTGTTGGAAAACCGGACTGTGCAGGACAACCCAATCTGGAGGAGGTATTACTTATTGAAGGTTTAGATGCAAACTTGATCAGCATAAGTCAATTATGTGATCAAGGTCTCAAGGTCAACTTTACCAATTCTGAATGTCAGATAACAAACAAGAAGGGTAAGGTTATCATGAGAGGTAAGAGAGCGTCAGATAATTGTTATCTGTGGAGTTCTGAGAACACTGAAATAAGCTTGGAGACTAAGAAAGATATTGGAAAGACTATCAAGTTAGATCAGGTGCTGATAAATTGTAAAGCAACTCATGATGTTTGCTTGGTGAAATGTAATAATGAGCTTAAACTTAGTAAGTATGCCAGCAAGGTAAGTTTAGAAGGAGAATTTGATAAATGTGCAATTGAGGTGAGTCGAGTAATCAAATTCTGTGAATATCGCTCTACTCTGGGCCCAGTCCTCAAAAGTATAAATAGGCGGGCAAACACACCATATTTTCAGCAAACTTACTCTACACAAATTCCTCTTGCACCTTCTCTTCAAAGCTCACGTGTCTTAGGGTTTTCTCCTAACATTCTCAAGACTGTACCGTGTGATCAATTAAACATGTCTCAACATCCTAACTCCGAATCCATGCACGGCTCCCCTGATAACACTGGTTCTCCATGAATCAATGCTGGAGATGAAGAATAATTGCAGATGATAAATCTCTCTGACCTAGTGCTCGACATTGCTCCTTTGAATGTTATGTCGGCTGACCCTAAAGGCAAACAGCAAGCTTCTCACACAACGAATGTCAACATTCCAGGTAAGAAGTCTAAACCTTTCTCACCTAGGAAGAAAGTCCACTCCATGACTAGTTTGTATGCTGACCAAGTAAGCCCTAAGAAAAACATGGCTGAAAAGGGGTATAAATCTGGCTTAGTTGAGAAGAAGAAGGATTCTAAATCACGAGATGTAAACAAGAATTCCACTGATAATGATGCTGTTAAAAAGGATAAGGAACTTAGGAGGGTTGTTTCCACGATTCTGAGTGGAATTAAGGCAGATGTCAGGTCTGGTGTCCCAACATCCGTGACAGAAGATATCAATAGCAGTCATACTGATAGGACTGATGGTGGTATTCCCATGCATGTGGACCGTGAATGAAGAAGTAAGAAGAAAGTGGATGTAAGAAGGACTGATGATGGTATTAATGTTGATGACCTCACATCTGATGAGGAACCTATTGCAGGAATGCTGAGAAAAATTAAGAGAAGAAGAGAAAAAATGATGATGAGTGAAGGCTCCAAGTCTTCGAAACTGCATGGAAAATCTAAAGGAGGGGAAAGAAAAGTTCAAGCAGGACCTCCTAAACATTGGAGCAAGGCTGTAGTGCCCACTAAGAAGAGAAAAATTACTGATCAAACTGAATTGACGATGATGCTACTGCAGAATAATGGCTTAATTTCTGCAGAAGTTTTTTTTGTTTTTGTTGTTTTTATCTGAAACACCTGAATAGCTTTTCTTTGTATCTCCTCTGAACTACACTCTGGTTTATTTTTATCTTAACTTGTTCTACTTGCCTTGGTCATATTTATGGCTAAAAAGGGGGAGTAGTATGTGTGTGTTTGTGCTGCTGCAGTAGTTGAGGGGGAGAATGTGGAATGTTGCTGCTGGAATGTTGCTGCTGTTGAGGGGGAGTTTTGCTAGGCTGCTGTGATGAGTTGTTTGTTGTACTGAGTGTTGTATGCAGCTGAAGGGGAGTGCTGCTATGCTGGATGTTTTTTGTTGTGTGCTGTTGGTGTTTTCACTGCTGTCTGATATATGGATATTTTTGCTGCTGTTTGTGCTTCTTTGAAAGTTTTGTGTGTGTGTAGTTTTAGCCAAAATAAGCCAAAGGGGGAGATTGTTATTTCTGTGCTTTTGTGGTTGGCATTTATTTTGCTAAAACTATTATAGCAACAAGATGTTGAATCTTAATGTTCTAAGTTGCTGCACTCAACATGTCGAATGAAGATGTCCCATACCAGCTCATAGGACATCGCGTTGTGGATTCAGTTTTAATGCAGATTCTGTTACTATGAATTGTTACTGATATTCTGTGAATATTTAGTTATCCTATGTGGCATCCAAAGCATTTTTGGATTGTGATTATTTGTTGGTTTTTCGGATTTGCTGCTGTTTCTAATTATGGAGACAAAATAGGAAACTTTGGATTGAAGACCTATTTTGTTGGAGTTAATTTTGCATATTTGTGAGCAGTCTATTTGCTGCGTTTTTGAAGCCCAATTCAGTCCAGATTAATTGCTATATATTGACTGATGTAAACCTAGTTTAGGTGTGGAACTTACTTGTGTTTTTTAGGGTTTTCGAGTGTATTTTGTGAGCCTAACTGGTATCATTCTGATAACAGTATAAGGACTGGTTTTTGTGTTGTAAGTTCTGTCAGTTACTCATAAGCTTTTAAGCATTGAGTTTCTTGTGTGTAAATTCTCATAAGCTTTGAAGTATTGAGAATTGTGTGTTTTGAAAGTGTGACTTTCGGTTTGTTACTTGTGTGGAAAGATACCAATCATGGGTTGTGGTTGTAGAGGGATTTGAGGAGGGCCTCATACCTAGGTGAGTCTTAGGTAGAAGTCATAGGAAGGGTAGTAATTAAGTGAGCAAATTATTCAGTGTTTGTATGATCTGTGAATTGATACTATCGTATATTGGTTTCGTCCCTGGCTTGGTAGCCCCCAGAGTAGGATTGTTGATCCGAACTGGGTAAACATATCACTGTGTTATTTACTTTTTGCACTGTTAGTTTTATTGTTATCTTGTTCATTGTGTTGGATATCAGTGTCTCAACATCTGTGTAGGACATCTGATATCTGTGCCAGAATTTCATATAGGACTAGAGGTGTATTTTCTTTGGGCCTTACTAGGATAGGAGGCAAGGATAGGAAACGCTTTACTTCTTGAAAAGCTTCTTCACATGCCTCTGTCCATTCAAACTTCTTATATTTTCGTATGGTTGCAAAGAAATGTATTGACTTGTCTCCTGCACATGATAGAAATCGTGACAATGCAGCTAACCTCTCTGTTAGCTGTTGGACCTCCTTTTTCGTGGTTGGACTTCTCATATCTATTATCGTCTGGCATTTGTCTGGGTTTACTTTTATTCCTCGGTTGGTAAGCATGAATCCGAGGAACTTCCCGGCTTGTACTCCAAAGGTACACTTGTCCGGGTTCAGTCTCATGTTGTAGCTTATAATAGATGCGAAGGTCTCAGTTAGATCCATCATATGTGACCGGTTTTGACTTGTCTTGATCAACATGTCATCTACATATACCTCCCGATTTCTCCCTATCTGAGTAGCAAACACCTTATCCATTAGCCTCTGGTAAATAGCCCCAACATTTTTGAGTTCGAAGGGCAAGACCTCATAATAGTAATTGCTCTGATGGGTCATGAAAGCGGTTTTTGGTGCGTCTATTGGATTCATGCGGATCTGGTTGTACCCAGAGTATGCATCCATGAAACTGAGTAGACAAAAACCTGATGTAGCGTCTATTAGTCGGTCAATATTTGGCAGTGGATACGGATATTTAGGACATGCTTTGTTGAGGCCCGTAAAGTCCACACACATTAGACATTTTCTGGATTTCTTTTTTACCATCACTACGTTGGATAACCAGGTCGGATGCTTGATCTATTTGATGAACCCGACATGTAATAACTTCTCGACTTCTTCTGCAATTGCCTTCCATTTTTCATCACCACCCTTTCTTTTCCTTTGAGAAACTGGATTGATGTTTAGATCGATTGCCAAATGATGGCACATAAAGTTGGGATCTATCCCTAGCATGTCTGCAGGCTTTTATGTGAAAAGGTCCACGTTGTCCTTTAGCGCTTGGACGATCTATTTCTCTTCTTTCGGGGACAAGTTGACTCTGATGTGTGTAACATGGGATGGTAGATGCCCAATCTGAACTTGCTTTATTTCTTTGTTAGGCACTATATTAACTTCAACTGAATCATCACGTGGGTCTATGTCGACCAGGTTGACTTTGAGGGAATTCTTGGGATCTGCTTCTCCTGTGGGCTCCTTTCTTTTCAACTTCAAGCTGTCCTTATAACACTTTCTCGCCAGCCCCTGGTCACCTTTAACAATTCCAACCCGGCCATCTCCAAGTGGGAATTTCATTGTCAGATATAGAGTTGAAAGCGAAGCTTTCAGGGCATTGAATAATGGCCGGCCTATAATGATGTTATAGGGTGAAGCAGCATTGACTATTAAGTACCTCACTCGGACAGTCTTTGCATTTTCCGTGTTACCAAAGGTAGTTAATAATGCTATATGTACGAGCACCTGAACCTATTCTCCCGAGAATCCTACTAGACTGCCTTTGAATGGTAGCAACTCGGCCGCGTCAAGCCCCATTCCTATGAATGCATCCCAATACAATACGCCGACTGAGCTTCCAGGGTCTATCAGTACCCTTTTCACGCTCCAATCTCTTATCTGTACTTTGATAACCATAGGGTCATTCTCATGAGCCAAGACTCCTATGGCATCTTGTTTGGAGAATGTTACAGCATTTAAGTTATCCTCCAGTTTCTCTGGGGATTTCTGGTCAATATGCATAACTGTTCTAGCATATTTCTTTCTGGCTGAACTTGTCTCTCCACCACTAGTAAACCCTTCAGAAATGGTGTTTAGGGTGTGTCGGGCTGCCTTTGTCTCGTGACCCTCTTCAGCATCTGAGCTTTTCTTTCGGGATGACTTCTCTGGTCCCTGATCATCTCGGCGAGGACTTCTTTTGTTATTTTGTGGTCGAGAATCCTTCACGTATGCCAAGAGGTGTCCCCTCTGGATTAGAGCTTCAATTTCCTTTTTCAGCTGCTGACAGTCCTCAGTGTGATGTCCCCGTACACGGTGGTAATTACACCAAGCCTCGGGTTGCCTTCCCATGATTACGTTTTCTCTCTTGGGACAATGAGGCTCTGGTAACAGATTCATGTGACCGGCTTCTTTAAGGATATCTCCTCTGCTTGTATTTAGCAACGTGAGGTCCCTAACCGGCTCGTACGGCTGTCTGTATGGTTTAGGAGTATGTCGCTCACGCGCAGCTCCCCGAGGATGCTTCTTCCTCTTGTTTGACGTATCTTCTTTGCTATTTGTCTTTTCATTGTTGTCCCGGGCTCTTTTCTCTTGGTTACTTTCTTCTCCCTTGATGTAACATTCAGCCCGAGTAGTGATCTCTTCCATGCTGATAGTCGGTTTCTTAGCCAATGACTCATTGAATTGCCTGGCTCGTATTCCATGCTGAAAAGCCCCCACAAATAGCTCCTGATTTGTATGAGATACTTTGAGAGTTTCCTCATCGAATCGAGTCAGGTACTCACATAGTGATTCCGCCTACTTCTGTCAAACACTAAACAATGCGGTCATGGACACCTTCCGGCGTTTGCTTGCTGAAAAGTGTTGCACTAACTTCTTAGTTAGATCTTTGTAGCTTATAATGGAGAGTCAAGGAAGGCTCATGTACCATCTTAAATCTACGTCCTTAAAGGTTTCGGCCATGAGTTTTCACTTCAGTGAGTCTGAAGAGGCAACTATGGCCATCTGATTGTTGATAGCGATGACATGCTCCTAAGGATCTATCTTCCCATCATAAGAGGTTAATGATGGTGCCTTGAAGTTTTCTGGTACTTGGTCATCCCAAATCTCTTGAGAGAGAGGTTGGGGCTCGAGAACCCCCTCCTCACTATCACCGTCAGCTTGACTTTGCTGCTGCAGTACTTATATGCTGTCTTGCAGCGTTTCATTCTATTGTCGTATGGTCTCCATCATAGCTAGTAGTTGAGCCATGTTTGGAGGATCTCCTTCAGAAGACATGTCGTTAATGTGAGGTGTGGCTTGGGAAAGTTTTACCTAGGCCCCACGGTGGGCGCCAAATGTTCTAGCAAAAAATGGTTAGACTGCCAAAAGTGCTAGTTCCCCTTATTATGGACAAGGAGAGCTACGTTGTCTATACTATAGAGTATGTTTGAGGACTTGAGAGCTATACAGGTGTTGTATATTGTCTCAAGATGGATGTGTCTTACTTAACCCTCATGTGGGAGCCCCTTTTATAGCCTTCTTCTACCTTCATTTAAGCCATGCCATTAACGTTGCCTGACCATCATTGTTGTAACTCTTCTTCATGAATGCACGCTTTGAAGACATGATAACACCTGAATTGATGCACCGCCGCCGTTACAACTGTTGGAATGACGCTTGTTGAGCTCATTACCTGCATCGGTGCCGGGTGGTGAGGTATAGTACCCGACCTTGTAAGAACTTGGCTGACGGGAGTCGGGCTCCCTGACCGGCCCAAGTTGTGTATGATGCTGTCATACCCCAAATTTTGACCACTAAGATTTCCCATCATTGTGAAAATCATCATCACAATATGGAGGAACCATCTTGCCTCATCAGTCTCCCCAAGGATGGGTAAGCATCCACTACAATCAAATTTAGGGTTTCCAGCCCTCTCAGAGCTTTTAGACAAAGGATCAATCAAGAAATGACATGATCTCTAACTTGTCTAACCTCCCAAATATCCACAAGGGATCAAGAGGACTCCCACTTCAAGGATTAAGCACAAGGCTGCTCCCTTCAAGGTGGATAAATCCTCAAGATCGCCAGTGTCACTAAATTAGGGTTTGGTCGACCAGGGCCTCCAGATGGAAATTTTCCTATAGGCATGAGGCAATGCTTCAAAGCATATCCTAAAATACTCCATGGAACCTCATGGGCCTAAGCATCAAGTCAATTTGACCTCAGGGGATGCATACATTAAAAATAAGGAATTAGGGTTTCTTGACCTAATTCACCCCTAAGTTGACTTTTGGGACAAATCATGAGCCAAGACCTCAAGAAATGATTTGAGGGTCTCCAACATACCACATTGATCCATTTGTAACAATGGATTGATCCAGGAAGCTAGAGCAGCAAGTCTCAATTTCATCAGTACCACAGTTAGGGTTTCACGAGAAAAGTCAACTGTATCTTTGACTTTTGACCAGGACATGCTCCCAAACCCTAGGGCATGATTCAATATACCCTATAGCACCCATGGAACATGTCCATCAAGTTTAATTTAGGTCAAGGACATGATTTCCCAAAGGATCGCACAGTTTGGAATTCATCAAACAAAAAGTCAACTGTGCACAAAAGTCAACTTTGACTTTTTGAGATCTTTCACAAAAATGGTTTTTTAACCCTAAAATGATGTTAATGTATGATTTGAATCATCATTCATCAAGAAAAATCAAGAAAAGTGGGATAACTTGTAAAAGGGGTAACCATAAAAACTTAGAAAATTTTCTAAGTTATGAACAAAGTGGCAAGGGTACCAACTTTGGAGGATCATAACTCCTAAACAACAAAGCCATTTTCCCCATCCAAAGCTTGATTGGTATATCTCATTACCCTCTACAAAAGCTTAAAACTGACCTCCCTCCAAATTCCTCATGGATTTTGAGTTATGGAATGATCAAAATCACAAAAAGTGAAAATGTCACTTTTTTCCAACACTTAGTGAAATTTTCACTAATTCAGAATCTGCCTTCACTTTTTTCCAAATGTAGGGGAATTTTTCACTTGGATCCAAAAGATATCAAAACCAAATATGATCAAACAGTTGTTGTATCATATGAGGGCTTTCCAAAATGGCCAAGAACATCACCAAATTCCACTCGGGCCAAGAGATATGACAATGGCAATATGCCTTGCTGAAAACTACCAAGGCTAGGCAGAATTTTGTATTTTTGCTCGATTTGGAAAAATCAGATAATTCCAAGCCTTTTCATCACTTTGGACACATCTGAGGATCAAATCTAAAGGGGACAAACACTGAGCCAAGCCTCCAAAGTCTTTAGAACAAGAAGTAGCATGCCAAACCTATAATTGCCTAAAAGAGGGACAAGACTCCAATTTTGGATTGGAGCATTCAATACATACACTAAGGTGGCATGGACTGAGCCATTTGTAACTGAATTCAGTCAAGACTTATCCAAGACCAAGGGAACCACAACCCAGTGCCCTAACCTCTAGTCAATGGCTAGAGGAGACTTGGATTCCAAAGGGCAACCATTGGCCAAACCTCAGCTGCAGTTTCCATTCACTATTAATCCCAAAACAAACTTGCTCTACTATAAATAGAGCTCATTTATGATCAGTTTGAGTACACCAAAGCCATCTAACAGATGCTTTCCTCAAAATCTCTTCTTTCACTCCAATTTTGTCTTCTAAGGCAAGTCACTATCGGGTTTTTAGTTTGAGAGCTTTTCCAATCTAACCAATCACTCACACACCTCATAAACATCATATAGAAGTGATCCAAACACTCACATAACATCTGGAACACCAAAATCACAAAATCACCAGCCAGTTGCTCAAGTTCTTGACAGATTTGCAGTTGGGGTACCATCTCAAGTTCCAGATCATTTCAATCAATTCCAAGCATCCAGACACACTCCATGGCACTTAGGGAATCTATCCAGACCATTGGAACCTAGCTGTAACACCTCTAACACAAAACACGATCACCAGCTGCAAGAGGTAAGCATGAGCTCTTCTAACTCTATGATCCATGCAATTTTTGCTGCACAATAATTTGGCCATATGTTCATAATCATGCATGGAATGTTTTTCCTCAATCAATTGCATTGTTTGAATCGTGTGTGGAATTTCTGAACCTTCATGCAGAAATTAGGGTTCTTGAGGTTTCTCTTTGATTTCTTATTCCATGTTAAAAATAAATGAAATTAAAGACCATAGACATGATCGTGAGGTTAAAACGAGTAGATTGATATGTAGATTGCATTATATAATCAAGTATTCAGTGAGATTGGATAGAAAACGCAAATCTGCAGAAACAGAGGGTGGCGCGTGTTCTTGCCCTTGTTATTGGCGCCATTTTTTGAAATTTTGAATATTTGAATTTTGTGATTTTATTTAATTGATTCAAAAATTAATTTATCTCTGAGTTTTAATGATTTTGTGTTTATTCTTTTTTTAATAATTCACAAAAATGTTAAAATATTTTATTTTACCAAAAAATCCCAAAAATATTATTTATTTCATATAATTGATATTTTTGCAAAGAATTAATATTTTAATTGTTTTTGACATTTAAAATATTTTTTCCTCCTTGATTGTTCAGATTTTAATGGTTTCTAATCATTTTGTAAGTCAAAACATGATTTTTGAAACATTAATCCAAGATCACAATTTGTTTTCCACATGTTAAACAATTTTGATCATTTTAATTGAATTTTTTATTCAATTAAAATACATTTTGAAAACAAATTAGGGTTTTTGATTAATTTAACCCTCATCAAACTTTTTCAAACACTTTTGGGCCTCTAATAGAGTGTAAGACCCAATCCTTTGTAAATACAAACCTTTTTGGGCCTCACTTATTGTATAAGTCCCGTTGTATTTCAAAAAGTTCGACGCGGTCATCGTCCGTTGAAAAACACCTTGGGCCTCTCCTCGAGCTATAAGACCCATTCAAAATCTTTTGGGCCTCTATTAGAGTGTAAGACCCAACCCCCTTTGAAAACCAAATCATTTTGGGCCTCAATGCATTGTATAAGACCCACCACGTTTTCGAAAATCTCGGCGCGATCGCCATTTTCAAACAAATGACTCTGGGCCTACCCTCGCGTTGTAAGCCCCCATTCTTTTCTTTAAACACTTGGGCCTCTATTAGAGTGTAAGACCCAATCCCCTTGTACAGAAAACCTTTTTGGGCCTCAGTCACTTGTATAAGTCCCTCTGTACAAAACGACACTGCGATCACTGATAAACCTTGGGCCTCTCCTTGAGCTGTAAGCCCCAACATCTTTTCAAAATACTTTCTCCTTTAATTTTGAATATATTGTTGTTTTCAATCTTTCTTTGTTGAACAACTAACCAAACAACATGGAAGCTCTACAACGAGTAAGTGTTTATATGCTTTCTTTACCCGCTTTCATATACATATAAACTGTATTGTGGGGCTGTTTCACTATAAGTCTTCTTTCATAAACTCATATCAACTGTATAATACTAGTATAGATATTTAGAGTTTCCCCGACAACTACGTCTAGCACTAAGCCCTGTTGATCACTCTTAAATTGACAAAACTAGATCCCTATAGGATTACCAGACACAGTCTTCCCTCCTCTTGGGGTTAAACAATATGGAGATGTGAAAGGCAGCATTCTCAGTGAACCCTTTCTCAGACTGTCACCCTTAGAAATCGTCAAAGAAACTCTACTCCCCAGAGATTATCTTTTCCCCGTGAATGGCATCTCTTGAGTTTCTTCCAAATTCTCAAACTTTCCTGGCTTGATCTATTCTCTGTGAATAGCATGTCTTGAATTTCTCGGGGTTTGGAGACCCACAGGCTTCCTAAAAGCATCCCCGCCTCCTCTTGGGCATTGTACAAGGACCCTACGGCTTCTTTGAAGTATTCACAGCCTCCTCTTAGGCTTTGTATAAGGATTCTTCCTTGGGGAAGAGAGCCTCCTCCTTGGGCTTCGTACAAATTGTCCCTCGGCTTCTTAAAAGTTCCAGCCTCCTCTTGGGCTTCGTACAAATTTTCCTGACGACCTCCTAGAGGTATAGGAAAAAAAATTAGTCAATCTTAATAGAACAGTCTTTCAAATAGTCTAGATCTTTCTACCGTGAACGTACTACAACTATTTCTTTAAGCATGGTACAAAAGATAAAACTCTAGACTTGGACAGTTTAATCTCCTTGAGTCTCGAAGGCAATTCTCAAGTAGGGAAAAAACACCGCTAGACTCGGACAGTCTCCAATACCCTCTGGATTCCCCATTTCCTTAAAGAACAGGAAATAACCATGATCCTCTGATCAATCCCAAAGCATATCCTTAACTTTAATCAGTCTCTTTATAAGAACTGATTTTCTATTTTAACCAACCTACCGGACCTGTCACTCAACTGAAACAGCAATCCTTTTAGCCTCCATCTCGGGCTTCGTACGAGATACAAAAAGACTCTCTTGTTGAGTCAAAAAATTTTAGCCTTCATCTCGGGCTTTGTACGAGATACAAAACACTCTCTTGTTGAGTATAAAAAGACTCTCTGTCGAGTCGATCACCTTTAGTCTCTATCTCGGGCTTCGTACGAGATACAAAACACTCTCTTGTTGAGTATAAAAGACTCTCTTGTTGAGTCAACATTTAGCCTCCGTCTTGGGCTTCGTACAAGACACATCTAAAAGCACTCTCTTGTTGAGTAACTCCTTTTAGTCCTCCCTCTCGGGCTTCGTACGAGACATAAAAGCATCCTCTTGTTGGGTCAATTAGCCTTCTCTTAGGCATTGTATACGAAAAACCTCGGTTGAGGTCAATCAATCTTTTAGCATAAAAAATGTGCCTCGTTCACAGGATACAAACATCAACAACTCCTTTCATCTAATCGCTGTATGCGGCAAGCCTTTGGATTAAATGCATCCACGCCATTGTCCCTCTTTTAGCATGAGAAATTCCTAAGGAAAGATAGCATTGCTCTACACTGAGTTAAAGTCTTCTCCTTCAGGTTAAAACCCCCTATAAAGGAAATTATGGCATTGCTAGGATTCATATATCCCGGTTAAAGTAATCCTCATTTATAGTCAGTCATCCAATAGTTGTGACAAACAGACCCCCTTTAGAGATGACAAATTCTCTCTAAAGACAACACCCTTTTAGCTTCACATCTTGGGCTTCGAACAAGATACAAAAAGACCCTTCAGTTTCATATCTTGGGCTTTGAACAAGATACAAACCCCCTTTAGCTTCACGTCTTGGGCTTTCAACAAGACACCAAAACAACCTTTTTCCTCCCATAGAATAGGAGGAACTACGATCGCTCTGATTTCCTGTTTCGGTAAACGGGAATACGTAGGCATAAGATTGAAAGAAAAATCTTAGCGAGCACACCGCATCAAAAAACCTCAGGTCACAAATCCTCACTTATCCACCAAATATCCAAGTCCGTATTCCCTACCAAAAGTCCTAAATTCAACCAAAATAACCTAAGAGAGGCCCCCCTCATTGATCGCATCTGTAAACCAACAGTTTTGACTGTTTGACCTCAGTTTGTAAAGTAGGGTTAGTTGGAGACATCTATTTCCCCTTCCTTCATCAGCTTTAATATAACAAAAAATGAATCGACCTGTAGTAACCCATAGCGGCGGTGCTTAAGAACCACGTCCAAAATCGCTCGCTACAGAAAAATGGCGCCCACCGTGGGGCTCGATCTTTCTTTCTTTCTTTTGGGAATTTCACTGGGATAGGACTTTTTTTTACTTCACTAGGATCTTAGGTCAAAACCTTTAAAGTTGGGAAGGTACCACAGGATGGCGACTCTGTCGGGGAGCTATTTTTGTCAAGAACATATGATTTATAGCTCTTTAAAGTCTAGGACTTTAGGACAAATATATATACTGCTTTTCCTAATTGATATCTGTGTTTACTTTCTGCTAATGGGAATGCGTGTGATGCCGCATGTGGAAAGATTGAGTATACACCTAGGAAAAACCTCTTTTAGTAGTGCGGAAACTATTGGAAATGGTTGTCACGCGATACTACCCTCTTCTGATGGTTCTTCGAAAAACATCACCTAGCACGGTTCCCGGCCCGCTGGTGTTTTCTCGACAAGAGCTGATGATGTTGAGAGACAGGTACAAAAATCACTAATATAAACCTTTGGGGGGGGGGTAGATCCTTGACTTCATGAAACCGACCCTTTGACCCCACGTTTTTTTCTATGTTTTTGTGTGCTGCATTCATGCATTCATCTAAAAAACATTACATCAAAGAAAAACTTCTCTTCTAGTCTCTCTTTTTCAAATTAAACTAAGACAATGATTGCAAATGTTAGAGAAAAGGATTGCGCTCATGGACTTCGGTAGAAGGAGAACTCATAAGTATACCTTCAGGGTTCCAAAGTTAGAAGATTTGAGAGGATTAGCGAGGATGATCACTAACCCTGAAGCTTTCAGAGCCAAGTACGGAGGTCTGCTACCTCTGTTAAGAGTCCATGTGATTGAAGGAATCATGGAGGCACTCATTCAGTTTTACGATCCGGTCTATCACTATTTCACATTCCCGGATTACCAGCTCGTACCAACGCTGGAGGAGTATTTTCACTTAACCAATCTACACATTACTGACCGAGCTCCATTTTCTGGACTGGAAGAAATTCCAAAGGATCAAACCATTGCAAGAGCAATCTATTTGGATAAGTCAGAAATTAAGACTCACATGACCACCAAGGGTGGGCTCCCAGGTTTGCCAGCCCAGTTCCTGACAAAGAAGGCTCTCGTACTTTGCTAGTATAGGGAACATGACTGCTTTTGAAAGCATCTTTGTCTTACTCACTTACGGGTTATTTTTGTTTCCCAACATTAATAGCTTCGTCGATATCAACGCCGTTTTTCTCTTTGGAAACCCTATGCCAACCTTGCTCGCAGATGCGTATCATTCTGTACACTTAAGGAATTTATACAGCGGAGAAATGATCACATGCTGTGTACCCCTGCTATACAAATGGTTTATCTCCCATTTACCCAAGTCTGCTGCATTTTGGGATCATAAGAGTGCCTTACGTTGGTCGCAGAAAATCATGTCTCTTACCAACTCTGATATAGATTGGTGCAATAGGATTTATGATGGGATCAGGATCATTGATCGTTGTGGAAACTTCCCCAACGTACCCCTCATAGGAACTAAGGGAGGAATCAACTACCATCCAGTATTGGTTCGTCGTCAATTTGGATACCCAATGAGGCATGTCCCGCGTAATGCTCATCTGGAAGGTCTTTTCTTCAAAGAAGGAGAAAATGACAGGGCACTAAAGATGAAATAGTGCACGCTTGGAAACATGTTCATAAGAAAGGACGAGAGTCTCTAGGAAAACCGGATTGTGTCTCGGTGGAGCCTTATCTCCACTGGGTACAAACTAGAGCTCTCAAGCTAAACATGCCTTATCCTCGTCACGGAGTTATACCGCCGAGGGCATCTGTCATGTACTTCATGACTGAAATGGAAAAACTCCAGGTTACTCTCAACAAAGTCCAACAGGAGAGGAGGTCTTGGAAGAACAAGTACCGCACCCTCAATGTAGAGTGTACCAAAATACAGCAACTGCTGAAAGATAAGGATGCTCTGATTGAGATTTTGGAGCAACATGCTGTGGATAATCAGGATGACCAAAGGAATTTGCTCGTTCTTTTCACTTGGCAAAGGAATGACAACCCGACAACGGCCCAAGAGCCCCGGTCCAAGAAAAGGAAAGTACCAGAATCAGCACCCGGTTTCTCCCCAGAGAGGACTCGGGACCCATTAGCTTAGGTTTTTGTTTCCGCACCTTATAATCTACTGTATTTCTATTTTTGCAATCCTTTGAATTCAATAAAACGGGGTTTCCCCACTGTTTTATATTTGTAATCTAATTGTCGAAGTTTATTTTGATTAAACAAAAAAAAAACAATTAATATAATCATTGCATTCATCATTCTCACGTCACGTATTCTTCTTACTTACGAATCTCACGTTTGTGTCTTGATTCTAGAGTCAAACTGTCTCATTCGTACAATACTCGGGCTAATCGTCAGAAAAAGATGGATGATCTCGAGGAAAAGAACAGAGAGTTGAGAGAAGAGATCGACGCTCTGAGAGGGGATATAAGAAAGCTTCATAACGACATGCAAGCCATGGCAGAAGCTCAGCTACAAAGGACTGTGATCTCAGAGATCACCCCAACGCCCGTAGTGGAGAAGTCCGATCCTAGGTACAAAATGCCAAAAGATCGTCCCTAGGGCATGCCACTTAACTATATCCTGGAAGGATATGTTCCGCCGATCAATGAGGATCAGGGAACCACAGCAGGAACCGCTGGGCCTGAAGGTTACAAACTTCGGGAAAGCGAAGATGACAGGTGTAGCGAGCGATTTTGGACACGGTTCTTAAGCGCTGGTCGCTCTCTGCGGTTTGAGCTTTGACTACAGGTCGATTCATTTTTTATCCTATTGTGAGCTGAATAAGGAAGGGAAATAGATGTCTCCAATTAACCCTGCTTTGCATACTGAGTTTAAACAGCGGTCTGTTAGGTTACGAATGCTATCAATGTGGGGGGGCCTTTGTACTGGTTATTTGTATTTTCGCCAATACGGTTTCTTTCTTTTTATCTGGGCAGAAGGTTTCTGGCGGGGAACAAGGATTAGGATGTTAGGACTGATGCTTTTTGATAGGTATGTGAGAGTATGGGATTTTGGTTTTTTGTTGATTGTGCTCGCTAAGGTCTTCTCTTTCGATCTTATGCCTACGTATTCCCGTTTACCGAAATAGGGAAATCAGAGCGTTCGTAGTTCCTCCTATTCTATGGGAGGAAATGGGTGTTTTTGGTGTCTTGTTCAAAGCCCAAGACGTGAAGCGAAAGGTGATTTGTATCTTTGTTCATAGCCCAAGATGTGAAGCTAAAGGTGATTTGTATCTTGTTCAAAGCCCAAGATGTGAAGCTGAAGGGTGTTGACTTTAGAGAGAATTTTGTCATCTCTAAAGAGGGTATGTTTGTCACAACTGTTTATAAAGGAGAATTACTTTAACCGGGATATGTGAATCCGACAATGCCATAATTTCCTTTATAGGGGAGTTCCAACCTGAAGGAGAAGACTTTAACTCAGTGTAGAGCAATGCTATCTTTCCTTAGGAATTTCTCATGCTAAAAGAGGGACAGTGGCATGGATGTAGATGATCCAGAGGCTTGCCGCTTACAGCGATTAGATGAAGGGGAAGGAGTTGTTGATGTTTTGTATACTATGAACGAGGCACAACTTTGATGCTAAAAGGTTGATTGGATTAACCAGTGGTTTTCTTATACAAAGCATAAGAGGAGGCTATTGGCCCAACAAGAGGGAGTTTTTATGTGTCTCGTACGAAGCCCGAGAGAGGCTAAAAGGGTTGACTCAACAGGAGAATCTTTTATACTCAACAAGAGAGTGTTTTTGTATCTCGTACGAAGCCCGAGATGGAGGCTAAAAATTTTGACTCAATAAGAGAGTCTTTGTATCTCGTACAAAGCCCGAGATGGAGGCTAAAAGTTTGACTCAACAAGAGAGTCTCTGTATCTCGTACGAAGCCCGAGATGGAGGCTGCAAGGTTTGACTCAACAAGAGAGTCTTTGTATCTCGTACGAAGCCCGAGATGGAGGCTAAAAGGTTTTGACTCAACGAGGGAATCTTTTGGTATCTGGTATAAAGCTGAGATGGAGACTATTTGACTCAACAAGAGAGTTTTTGTATCTCGTACAAAGCCCGAGATGGAGGTTGTTGTTTATTTGGCTCAATAAGAACCTTTTTGTATCTCGTATAAAGCCCGAGATGGAGGCGAAAGGGGTAATTGACTCAACGAGGGAGTCTCTTATGTGTCTCATACAAAGCCCGAGAGAGAGGCTAAATGTTGTTTGACTCTGCTGGGGAGAATTTTTGTATCTCGTACGAAGCCCGAGATGGAGGCTAAACGTTTGCTTCGCTGGGAAGAATCATTGAACAAAGCCCAAGAGGAGGCTATGGTAACTGTTTCAGTTAAGTGACAGGTCCAATATACTGATTTTAAAGAGAAAATCAGTTCTTATATGAGCAACACTGTACTCAGGGATTTGATTTGAGGATCAGGGATATTTCCTTCTCTTTGAGGAAACGGGAAATCCAAAGGGTATTAAGACTGTCCGAGTCTGTGGGTTTCCTTCCTATTTAACGAAGGGGTCACTTGAGAATATCTTTGAGACTCAAGGAAGTTAGACTGTCCGTGTCTAGAGTTTTATCTTTTGTACTATGCTTTGAGAAACAGTAGTAGACTCTATGAAAGGACTGTTCTATGAAGATGATTAAGTTCTGTTCCTATACCTTTAAGAGGTCGTCGGGACAATTTGTACGAAGCCCAAGAGGAGGCTGGAAACTTTTAAGAAGCCGACGGGTCCTTGTACTAAGCCCAAGAGGAGGCTATCATTCCCGGAGGAAGAGATCATTATACGAAGCCTAAGAGGAGGCTGTGAATACTTCTAAGAAGCCATAGGGTCCTTGTACGAAGCCCAAGAGGAGGCAGGGTTGCTTTTAGGAAGCCTGTGGGTCCTTGTACGATGCCCAAGAAGAGGCCGATGCTTTTAAGAAGCCGATGGGTCCCCAAACCCCGAGAAATTCAAGGCAAGCTATTCACATGGAATAGATCAAGTCAGGAAAGTTCGAGAATTTGGAAGAAACTCAAAAATGCCATTCACGGAGAATACATTCATCTCTGGGAGTAGAGTTTCTTGACAATTCCTAATGAGGACAGCCGAAGAGAAGACTGTATCTGGTGATCCTATTGGGGATCTAGTTGTCTATTTCTACGAATAAACGAAACGACGTCACCTAGTTCTAGACGTAGTTGCCGGGGGAAACTCCAAATATCTATACTATTATTACACAGTTGATATGAGTTTATGAAAGAAGACTTACAGCAAAACAGCCCCACAATACAGTTATATATATATATGAGTTCGTGAAAGGAGACTTACAGTGAAACAACCCCACAATACAGTTATATACATATGAAAGCGGTAAATGAAAGCGGGTAAACACTTACTCGGTTGTAGAGCTTCCATGCTGTTTGGTTAGTTGTTCAACAAAGAAAGATTGAAACAACAATATATTCAAAATCAAAGGAGAAAGTGCTTTGAAAAAGAAAGATTTGGGGCTTACAGCTCAAGGAGAGGCCCAAAAAGTTTTACCAGTTATCGCGCTGTTGAATTTGTACAGAGGGACTTATACAAGTTACTGAGGCCCAAGAAAGGTTTTCTGTACAAAGGGATGAGTCTTACACTCTATTAGAGGCCCAAGTGAGTTTTAAGAAAAGAAATGGGTCTTACTACTCGAGGGTAGGCCCAATGGTTAATTTTGAAAAGGGCGACGATCGCGCCGAGGTTTTGGAAACACCGTGGGACTTATACAAGTGACTGAGGCCCAAAATTTTGGTATTTACAAAGGGATTGGGTCTTACACTCTATTAGAGGCCCAAAGAGTTTGGAACATTTGAGTATGATTAAAAATCAAAGAAACCCCAATTTTCACTTTTTAAAAGTAATTTTTCAAAGAAAATTAATAAAAAATGACAAAAAAATCAAATAAGTTTAAATAAACCACTTGTGATTTTTGGTTAAGGTTTGAAAAATGAGGTTTTAATCACAAGATGATTTAAAACTTATTTAGTTTTGATTTTCAAGATGAATATTCACTTTTAAAATGTTTAAAAATAATTAAAAATGAATTTATTCACAAAAATACCAACTATATTAAATAAATAATATAAATTTGATTTTTTTGTGGAATAAAATATTTTACTATTTTTGTGATTTTTCAGAAAAAGAACCAATAAAAAATAATCAAAATTGAGGGAGTTATTAATTTTCCAAATCATTAAAAAATAATATGAAAAATGAGAAAATATAAAAAAGAGGGGTTGGGTCTTACACTCTATTAGAGGCCCAAAGTGTATTTTTGTACAAAAGATGGGGCTTACAACTCAGGGAGAGACCCAAAATATTTTCAGTTTGAAAATGGCGATCGCGCCGAGATTTTTAACGTATCGGGACTTATACAATAGCTGAGGCCCAAAATTGTTTCGTTAAAAAAAAGGGTTGGGTCTTACACTCTAATAGAGGCCCAAGTGTTTAAAAATGAAAAGAAATGGGACTTACAACTCAAAGAGAAGCCCAGTTGATTTTTGTTTAAAAATGGCGATCGCGCCGAAGTTTTCTTTTAACGCAGAGGGACTTATACAATAAGTGAGGCCCAAAATTGTTTTGGTTAAAAGGGGATTGGGTCTTACACTCTAATAGAGACCCAAAGAGTTTGAAAAAGATTTGTTAGGGTGAAAATCAAAGAAAACCCTAATTTCATTTTTTAAGACATTTTTCCAAGAAAAATTAAGTAAAAAATGATAAAAATATCAAATAAAAATCATTAAATAATGATTAAGGTTTATGAAAAAATATTTTATCCACATAAATATTTAAAATCATTTTGGTTTTAAAAATCAAGAAAAAAAAATCATTTTAAAAGCATTTAAAACAATTTAAAACACTATTTTTAAATATATTAAAAATAATCTAAAAATAATACTTTTTTTGTGATTTTTTGTGGATTAAAATATTATGGGGTATGAATTGGAAAATGATGATTTTTTGCTATATAAAAAAAATGGGTTGAGTTTTGAAAATAAAAATAAGAAAAAGAGGAAAGATGTCAGAATATCATCTCCGACATCTCTTATGGGGTAAAAACGAGTACCGAAACTTTAATTTTCAACACGTTTTTTATCAAATTTCAAACACTCATAACTCTATCAATTTTTATCGGAATCAAAATCCGGAAGTAGCTATCTTGACCGATTTTTTGCAAGGAATCCAATGGTACCACTCATACACACTGAAACTCGACGTACAAAACACGCAAATCGAAAAACCAGAACTGCGCGTAATTGAAAACATCGTTCCGCGTCGAATTTCCAACACGCGTAACTCTCTCGATTTTTAATGGAATTAAGATCCGGAAGAGCCTATCCTGACCGATTTTTCGCGTGGAATCCAATGGTATTGCACATGAACGCTGAAACTCAACGTACAAAACGCAGAAATTAAAAAACCATAACTGCGCGTTAGTTAAAAACATCGTTTCGCGCCAAACTTCCGACGCGCGTAACTCTCTCGATTTTTAACCGAATTAAGATCCGAAAGAGTCTATCTTGACCGATTTTTTGCGAGGAATCCAATGGTATCACACATGCACGCTGAAACTCAACGTACAAAACGCAGCAATTAAAAAACCAGAACTGCGCGTTAGTTTTCGACGTCGTTTCGCGTCAAATTTCCAACACCCGCAACTCTCTCGATTTTTAACCGAATCAAGATCCGAAAGAGTCTATCTTGACCGATTTTTCGCAAGGAATCCAATGGTATTACTCACGCACACGGAAACTTAATATACAAAACGCAGCAATTAAAAAACCAGAACTGCACGTGTTTTCGGCGCCGTTTCGCGTCAAATTTCCAACACGCGTAACTCTCTCGATTTTCATCGGAATTGAAATCCGTAAAAACCTATCTTGACCGATTTTTTGCAAGGAATCCAATGGTATTATTCACGTACCCGAAAACTCACTATACAGAACACACAAAGCAAAAAAACCAGAACTGCTATCGTTAATTCGACGTCGTTTCGCGTCAAATTTCCAACGCGCGTAACTCTCTCAATTTTCATCGTAAGTGAAATCCGTAAAAACCTATCTTGACCGATTTTTCGCAAGGAATCCAATGGTGTTATTCATGCACACTAAAACTTAATATACATAACACACGAATCAAAACAACCAGAACTGGACATGATTTTAAAACAACCAAAATTCCACATATAAACATGTTAAAATGCAAACAGTGGGAGGATCACAACATACACATTAAGGACTACATTTTTGCCTCAAGAATTGTTCAATATGATGCATGTATGTGGACAACAAGGGAAAGCATGATTCAAAGAATTCAAGTTGTGAATTTTACCTCTTTTTTGGAGATTTTGGACAACCTACCAAGTGCTTTGTTCCAGAAATGATTTGATGCTTCGGACAACCTCAAATGACCTCTTAGAAGCTTTTAGGATGGTTGGAATCAGCTGGAAACCTCTGGAGCAAGTTTGAGCACTTTCTCGCAAAATGGTCAAAAGTGGCCAAAATGCCAACTCTCTTAAATGGTGTTCCAGATGTGTGGCACCATTTGGGATAGTTCAAGGATGATATTTAGAGTGTGTTTGAGATTTTATCTGGTTTGGAAAGTGACTGAATCAAGACATGGCTTGAAAAATGCAAAAAAGTGTCATTTTGAGGTTTTGAGATGTGACTTTGTGATGTTGGTGTTATAGATCATTTGTGAGAGTTTGGATCACCTACATATGATGTTTATGAGGTGTTAGGATCATGAGCTGTGATGGAAATGCTCTCTAACTCAAAAACTCAAAATTTCCTTACTAAAGAAGGCATTTTGGAGTGAAAGAGAGAATTTGAGGAAAGCATCTGTTTGATGGCTTTGATGTACTCAAACTGAGCACAAATGAGCTCTATTTATAGTAGAGCAAGTTTGTTTTGCAAGCAATAGTGAATGGTGGCTGCAGCAGAGGTTTGGCCAATGTTGGCCAATGAAAATCCAAGTCTCCTCTAGCCATTGACTAGAGGTTAGAGCATAGGCTGCTGGTTCCTTAGTTGTTAGAGGAATCTTGATTGAATTCAGTTGGAGGAAGCTCAGTACATGCCACCTCTAAGCATCCATTAAATGCTCCAAACCAAAATTGGAGTTTTGTCCCTCTTTTAGGGATTTCTAGGTTTTGACATGCTTTTTTTGGTTCCTTGGACTTGGGAGGTTCATGGATCAGATCATACCACTTGGATTTGATCCTTAGATGTGTCCAAAATGATGACAAGGCTTGAAAATTCGTGTGGCACAAAAAATGTGCAAATCTGCCCTGAAAAATTCAGCTGCAGCAAGCCTTTTTGTAAGATCCATAACTCCCTGCTCGAGTATTCTACATGGACGTTCTAGGACTTTCCGGAAAGCTTAGATGACGTACTTCAACTTTGATGTTTGGCCCTAGACCTGGTTCAACTTGGATCATGGAGAAAAACAGCCTTGAAGTTGGAACATTGTGCTGAAATTACAAGGCAGATTTTTGGCTAAGTGCTGAAAAATGTCAATTTTAGGTTTTTAGCCATTTTGATCCAACCATAACTCAAAATCCATGATGAATTGGGATGAAGTGTAGTTGACACTTTTGTAGAGGGCCATGAGGGCTACAAATCAAGCTTTGGATGGGGAAAAATGGTTTTGAGGTTTAGGAGTTATGATCCTCCAAAGTTGGTACCCTTGCCACTTTATTCCATAACTTAGAAAAATTTCTAAGTTTTTATGGTTACCCCTTTTACAAGTTATCCCACTTTCTTTGATTTTTCTTGATGAATGATGATTCCAATCACACATTAACATCATTTTAGGGTTAAAAACCCATTTTTATGAAAAATCTCAAAAAGTCAAAGTTTGACTTTTGTGCACAGTTGACTTTTTATCAGATGAATTCCAAACTGTGTGATCCTTTAGGAAATCATGTCCTTGACCTAAATCAAAATTGATGGACATGTTCCATGGGTGTTATAGGGTGTATTTAATCGTGTCCCACGGCTTGGGAGCATGTCCTGGTCAAAAGTCAAAGCTACAGTTGACTTTTCTCGCGAAACCCTAACTGTGGTTCAGATGAAATTGAAACATGTTGCTCAAGCTTCTTGGGTCAATCCATTGTTGAAAATGGATCAACGTGGTATGTTGGAGACCCTCAAATCATGTCTTGAGGTCTTGGCTCATGATTTGTCCCAAAAGTCAACTTAGGGGTGAATTAGGTCAAGAAACCTTAATTCCTGATTTTTGATGTATGCATCCCCTGAGGCTAAATTGACTTGATGATGGGGTTTATGATGTTCCATGGAGCATTTTAGGTTATGCTTTGAAGCATTGGCTCATGCCCAGAGGAAAATTTCCATCTGGAGGCCCTAGTCGACCAAACCCTAATTTGGTGACACTGGCGATCCTGAGGCTTGATCCACCTAGAAGGGAGCAGCCTTGTGCTTAATCCTTGAAGTGGGAGTCCTCTTGATCCATTGTGGATATTTGAGAGGCTAGACAAGTTGAAGATCATGTCATTCCTTGATTGATCCTTTGTCTAAGAGCTCTGCGAGGGCTTGAAACCCTAAATCCTGTTTGTAGTGAATGCTCACCCACCTTTGGGGAGACTAATGAGGTATGATGGTTCATCCATATTGTGCTGATGATTTGTACAATGATGGGAAATCTTAGAGGTCAAAATTTGGGGTATGACAGATGCCCCTATTTAATCTTCTTGGACCCGAAGGTGTGAATGACGAAGGTATTCGGGCATTCGGGGTGCAAGAGGATTAAATATCAGAATACCTGAAATTTTGATGGTGGTTATGAATGGTAGCTTACGCATTCATCTTCTTTAGCTAAGCGATGATGCTTAGAAAAGGTAAACTTCCCCTCGATCCTGGTCTTCAGCCAAGGAGCTGGTCTCAGTTTTCTTTTGAAATAAACTTCCCCTCGATCTTGGTTTCCTACCAAGGAACTGGTCTTAGTTTCTTTTGTAAACTTCCCCTCGATCCTGGTTTCCTACCAAGGAACCGGTCTTAGTTTCTAAATTAAACTTCCCCTCGATCCTGGTTTCCTACCAAGGATCTAGTCTCAGTTTTTGATATAAACTTCCCCTCGATCCTGGTTTCCTACCAAGGACCTGGTCTTAGTTGCTGAAATAAACTTCCCCTCGATCCTGGTTTCCTACCAAGGAACTGGTCTCAGTTTCTTTTGTCAATAAACTTTCTTGACAATGAACGCTATTAGTAGTGGTTTTCCTTCAAACTTCTCGCCGAATTTTCCTGGGGAAATGCCATTTGAGTGGAAAAAGTTTTGATGTCAGACTTGCTGGGGAACCCATTCGTCTGAATTGTAGAGGTACACAAACTTCTCTGTTTTGGAGACGTCATTTGTTGATTCTACTGGGGAAAGCGAGTCTCTTGAGAGACTGTTTTCGTTTGGGGGCTTACATCATACTTTTCTCGGGATCTTTTCGGAGAAATGCCATATGATGGGATCCAATTTTGAGGTGCCGATGACCTTTTCATCAGTGGTTTTTTCGGAGAAAAACTGCCGTACCGCCGAATCTCTGATCAAGAGGCTTTCTCTGGGGATTTTCCTTAATCCGGGAAAGCAAGGATATCATCTTCAATGGCGAAGAGTGATATTTGTTGAAAGTTTTCTTGTTTCTCAGAGGTTCAAGTTATCAAAGTGGTTAAGGACCGTCTCTAATCCAGAGATAAACGGGAGAGAGATTGCTTAGATGATTCACTTCCTAACGAGGAAAGGTCTGACAACTCGATTGAGAGGACTTATCACTAGGGGATAAGACCGACTAGAGTGATAGCGATGCAATATGAATGTGAATGCAAATCAATCATGCATGATGTATGTATGTATATGCGGACAAAACTGATGCAACATACAGACTAAAGGATGAACACGACTGGATACTCGGCCCCAGTGGGGCATGTAGAAATATCGCTGGTTCAAGATAGCAATTCTGCCTTGCTTAGGCGAAACGGTCCCTGTTGGGGGCGACGCTGGTCGGGCTTAGGAGATGAGAACTCGGCCGAGGATGTCAGACGAAACATGGTCTCGGACATTGCTGATCCTTCATTCAGGCGTACTGGTCTAGAAGGAGTACTTTGATTCTGCACTTTGAGGTTCAAACACCTTTGGAGACGCGATTGATGTTCTTTCGATGTTTAACAGTCAAAAGAAATTGGCATCTCTATTTTAAAAAAGCAGAAAAATTTTATCAAGTAAATTCATTTTTGTTTTATTTCAAGAATCGTTGATCATGTTAAAATGTCATTCTGTAAAGCTAAAACAAGTAAGAATTACAAACAAAAGCACAAATGCTCAAATTTTATTGATAAGATGGAGATCAGCCAAATGCGTGATTCCAAAGAGTATATACAAAGTTTGAAAATGGTAATTTACAGGGAAAAGGGCTTCGTTGAATCATAACGACCACTATCCTTCTACCAACTTTGAACTCGGGACATCCTGAGCTTCTGTCGAAGATGACCTTGACTGGAGTTTTCCTCCGATGGATGCTGTAACTGCTGCTGAGGGACTTGCCTCTGTTGAACATAGTTACTTGCCATTATCCCTAATTTTTGCCTGGATTGTACTTTGATGTTTCCAATCCATCGGGATGATTTTTTTTCATGTCTCTAACTTTTGCCTGGACCGCCCTTTCGGGTTTTCAATCCACCGAGACGTTTTTTTTTTTTAGTTTAGGCTAAGTATTTCTTGACTACATCAACATTCGTGGGGTAGGCAAATTCCTCTCCGTCCATGGTTGCAAGTCTCAAGGCGCCGCCTGAGAAAGCTTTCGTGACCACATAGGGGCCATCATAATTTGGGGTCCATTTGCCCCGAGAGTCAGTGAGAAATGATTGTATCTTCTTGAGCACAAGGTCTCCTTTTCTGAAAACACGAGGTCGGACCTTTTTGTCGAACACCCTCTTAATCCTCTGTTGATACAACTGACCATGGCATAGTGCCGTGATTCGCTTCTCTTCGATCAGGTTCAGTTCGTCGTGTCGACTTTGACACCATTCAGCTTCTGAAAGCTTAGCTTCCATCAATACCCAGATTGATGGGATTTCTACTTCTATGGGGAGCACTGCCTCCATGCCATATACTAGAGGGAAAGGGGTTGTTAGACGGTGTGGCTAGTGATCGAGAGGGGGGTGAATAGATCACCTCCTTGAAACTCAAGGATTTAAAAAAGTTTATCAGAGTCTTTCAAGTTAGCGAAAAAATTATGATCCCGAATCGACTTCTGTCTATTCTGAACCAGCTACTAGAAAACCGGACACACGAGTTTATGCTGGATTTATTAGGATGACAAAGATATATTAACACCAGATTGGAATCGACTCAAATGCACTTATCATACAAAGGCTATTTCCAATGAACAAAAACACAACAAACAATTTTGTCAAACACTTGGCGTGTATGCATTCAACGATTAACAATAATGGTGATTTTGACAAAGATTTTCGTACCACTATTGTATCTTGAAACTTTAATACGCAACACACCAAACGAATCACAAAATTGTTGAAAGCGTAAAGAGATAAAGATAGAATACGATACGCAGAGATTTGGTAAGGAAGTTCCCCACTTCCGTCCTCGCGTGTGGGTACGTCTCCCTCTCAATTTCAAAATGAAATTGAGACCTGTTATATCAATAATGCTGAATTCGTTCTTTACAAGGTTACAATACAAATCCAGAAATCTAAACCCCAAGATCTTCCTATTGTATGAACCTTCACTTGATCTGAGCTTGATCAAGAATTTTCCTGCAAGAAATACAGACAATTCACCGGTTCCACGACCTGTTTGCGAAATCTCCAGATTTCCAAACCCTATGTTGCGGCTGAATCTGTTCTGCAATCGTGACTAACAAACCCTCAAGAACACACCCGTTCTTGAAGGACAAACCAGATGGTTTTTCCTCGAAACCCCCTTTGTATCTTCAACTCAGCTAGATCAATGATCGTACCACTGAACGTTATCTCGAAGATCCCTTAATCCGAAGAACAAAAATGATTATGTGTTGATGTTCTTGAATTAACGAGATTGAGAAGATGATTAAGACAAAGTCTCTTTCAGGTTTCTAACACTACTCTTGAAAAATCATGCACACCAAACTTGTCTTTTGCTTTGATTGCACTTTTTAACTCTAACCAGAATTCTCTAGCCAAACTGAACTGTCATGACACTTATATATGAAAACAGAAACGGTTAAAAGCAACAAACAACTCTATGTATCGATACAAGAGTCGTATGCGTCGATACATAGTGAGTATAACACATGCATGAGTCGACACATGGTTGTATGCATCGATGCATACTGTACCTGTTAATTTCCAGAATGTAAAATAAATCATGCATCGATACATGATGCGCATGCGTCGATACATAGCTCAATTACAAAGGAACATGTGTCGATACAAGTATCGTATGAATCGATACATACTGAAGCAAAATTATTTCAGAATGTGAAGTAAATCATGCATCGATACATGATGCGTATGCGTCGATACATACCCTAGTTACAAAGGATCATGTATCGATACAAGTGTCGTATGAATCGATACATACTGAAGCAAAACGGTTTTTGTGAGTTTATCAAAGGTATGTGTCGATACAAGACACGTATGAATCGATGCATACATAGGGAAAATCGTTTTTATGATTACAATGATGATATGAATCAATTTGCATTGTCTTTTAAATTATAGTAGGTATGAAATCATATGTATGTACAAACTAATCATGCATACAAATCTTATATCATGCATATCACACAATTTGCAATCATACAAAAACTTAAAGGCTTGCTCACAAACTCCCCCTTTTTGATGATGGCAAATTTGTAAGATGTGATAGAGCACTCCCCCTGAGTTTGTGCATGGCTGTCAACGTCTTGTTGTCTTTCTTCTCCCCCTTTGTCAACATCAAAAAGAAGAGATAGACAGTCTGGTGAAATAGTCCCAAAGCTAGACAGCAAAATTGATGTAACAATAGACAGCAATATTGATATAGAAGCTCACAATCACCAAGAATGAAGCTTAACATAACAGAATCATTCACAAAGAATGATAAGACAGGGAAAGACTAACACAAGTAAACAGAACTAAAAGAAATAAGCATTAAAATTTTAAGAAAGTACTTGGAGTTTACATAAGCAGAACCAAAACAAATGAAGTTTGAACAATGTAGCAAGGAAACTGAAACAACATGATGATGAAATGAAATGTAATGAAATGACATGATGCTAGCCTAAAAAGGGTTATGGCCTCCACAGGACTCCTCATCCTCTCTATCAGGATCTCTGAAGCTTGGTAGAGGCGGCGGAGGAGGCATCTCATCAGGATTATGGCCCATGAAACTGTATCGCCGGAACCGGTTCTGAACTTCAACACTTCTGAATCTGTCCATGATACCAGGATGTGCACGGAAATCGTCCATAAAACCAGACATTTCATTGTAAAAGACTTGATGCCATTTAACCAATTCTGTGTGCCAAGCATGCTAATTATGATACATCCTTGTGTGTTCATCATGCCACTCACGATGCTCCTTATGCCACTCATTTTGCTGCACATGCCAAGCAAGCGCCTGTTCATGACGGGCTTGATTAACAAGCTCCATTTGCTGAAACATTTGAGTCAAGTACTCAGGGGCAGTTGAAGAGGAGGCAGCGCCAGAGAACGGAGGAACACGTGGACCTGGTTCATAATTTGTTGGAGACCACCTTTGTGGCACCCAATCACCCCAGCCAGCATTAGCATCTGCTTCAGGCTGATTCTCTTCATTGGCCTCATGCATTTCTTCATCCAGTTGGTCTTCAGGCACAAACACTTGTTCAGATGGCACATCAAAATTGTACACCCTTGTTTTGGATCCTCTGTCCAGAAAATAAAAACATTGACGCTCCTTGTCCCACCGGTATCCCATATGAGATAAAGTGGCAGTGTTGAACTCTTGGGCGGAAGAGGAAGATGTAAGGGGTACTAAAGGGATGGTTACATTCCAGTATTTGATGATTCGCATAATTTGGGCAGCATATCCAAGTGTGATATTCTTCATACTGTTACGCATAAGAAACATGCGTTTCACAAAGTAGTTTGGCCAATTAAGTGGGACCTTTTTATGAAGAAGGTACACAAGATGAATGTCTGATCGATCCAACCTAGAATGACCACCAGACTTTGGACGCAAGATGTGCGAGACAATCCAGTGAAGTATTCTAGGTATGCTTGTAATCATACCAGAAGTGATGGGTTCATCCTCTCCCAGAGGTCTATCCAATTTGGAAATAGATGCAACATAGTCCCTTATTTTAAACTCCGTATCAAAACTTTGGTCATGCCATTTTTTCAGTCCAGGCACCCCAAGCGGAATTTGAAACACTTTCTCCCAATCAGTGGCTTCAAAAGTGTAAGTTTTGGTGCCAATTGAGCATCTGAACATATAGCCCCTACCAGTTTGCAGACCAGCATAAAATATACGAATAAAATCCTCATGATAGGCATCATTTATGGCCAAAAATGTACCAAGGGTTTGTGCCTTCAATAAATCAACGACATCGTTGAGATGGAGGGCAGATGCATCAGTTTTATCAAAGACATGAGGTTTCATAACTAACCTTGTCTTGAAAGAGGTCTCAAACTCCTCAGCGATGGCAGGATGAAGAAGAGTGAGAGCACTGGGAGGGATTTCTGGAGGTTGTGGAGACTGACCAGACGTCCCAATGGGTTCCTTTCCTTTTCCTCTTTGTCTAGCCGGTATAATTCTGGGAGGCATGGTGATGAATTGTAGAGGGGTTAAGATGTGAATTAGGGTTTTGGAGATGAAGATGTTTGAGAAGATTAGGGTTAGCCGTGTGGGTATGAGAGGAGAAGAGAGGTTAGAGTGAATTATCCCTTTAAAATTGGCTGATGTGTCGATCCACAACTGATTTGAACATGCATTTATTGTAAAAGAAACAGTATGTATCGATACAAAGGGTATGGATCGATTTATATCACGAAATTTTTGTTTTTGAAAGTGTCCTATGTGTCGACACAAAGCACGGATGCATCGACACATACTGAAACAAGTTTTAAAAAAAATTTGAAAATGAAAAGACATGAATCGACAAATATCACGAATGTATCGATCGGAAACTCTAATGTGTCGACACATGTTCTTGTTGCATCGATACATACTTGATGCTAAAACATGTTTTAACTGATTTGTGACTACCTGTTGAGTTAGAAACCTGTGAACAGCTCTTGAGTCAATGCAGTATGGATGATGTCATGATAATGATGCTCAAGTACAATTCATGAATCAAACGTTAATGTTCAAACAATATATGCAATGAAATACATATAAACGATCTTAAAGAATTTGTTCTACCATACACTAATCACAAAGTTCCAAAGAGATTTTAGAAAGGAATGAGATTACCTCTGTTGATGTAACCTTATGGAGTCTGAGTGATGTCTAAAAACAAAGCTTAACAGCCAAAGTGAGATATATATATAAATAAGGACCAACATGCTTAAGACATCGATGAGGAGAGATCTAAAATCCCCAATTCACGAAGAATGTTGAAGAACGGTTCCGTTGTTAATGGTTTAGTAAAAATGTCAACAAGTTGGTTTTTAGTATCAACATGCTCAAATACAACGTCCTCTTTTTCAACATGATCGCGAAGAAAGTGATGCCTAATCTCTATGTGTTTAGTGCGTGAGTGTAAAATAGGATTCTTAGTAAGATTTATAGCACTGGTGTTGTCACACTTTATTGGAATACGTTTGAGTTGAATATCGAAATCTTGTAGTTGAATATCAAGATCTGAGCGCAACAGCTACCGGCTGCAACGTACTCAGCCTCAGCAGTTGACAATGCGACAGACACCTGTTTCTTGGTATGCCAACTGACCAAAGAGTTTGAAAATAAGTGACATGTACCACTAGTACTTTTCCTATCTGATTTGCATCCAGCAAAATCAGAATCGGAGTAACCTACTAAGCTACAATCGCTTCCTTTTGAATACCAGAGCCCATACTTAGATGTTCCATGAAGATATCTAAATATGTGCTTGACAGCTTTCAAGTGTGACTCCTTAGGATTCGATTGATATCGTGCACACATGCAGACACTAAACATGATGTCAGGTCTAGACGCAGTAAGATACAAGAGAGACCCAATCATACCTCTATACTGTTTGACATCTACACTCTTACCGTGTTCATCTTTATCTAGATTTCCGTTGGTAGGCATAGGTGTGTCTATTGATTTTGATTCGTTCATTCCAAAGCGCTTGAGCAGCTCTCTGCAGTATTTTGTTTGACTCACAGCTGTACCCTCATCAAGCTGCTTTATTTGGAGACCGAGGAAAAAATTAAGCTCCCCCATAAGACTCATTTCAAATTCACCCTGCATAACTTTTGAAAACTCTTCGACCAAGTGTATGTTAGTTGAACCAAAAATTATATCGTCTACATAAACTTGAACTAAAAGAATGTGTTTTCCCTTGTGTTTAATGAAGAGGGTGGTATCCACTTTACCTCTTGAATATCCATGATCAAGTAGAAATTTGCTAAGTCTTTCATACCAAACCCGAGGGGCTTGCTTAAGACCGTACAAAGCTCGTTTTAATTTGTAAACATAATCTGGATATTCAGCATTCTCAAAACCAGGAGGTTGTGAGACGTATACCTCTTCATTTAGGACACCATTTAGAAACGCACTCTTTACGTCCATTTGGTAAAGCTTAAAATCTCTAGAACACGCATAAGCAAGCAAGAGACGTATAGCTTCGAGGTGAGCAACTGGAGCATAAGTTTCCTCATAGTCTATGCCCTCCTCTTGGTTATACCCTTGTGCCACTAAACGTGCCTTATTCCTAGTTATCACTCCGTTTTCATCAAGCTTATTTCTAAAAACCCATTTAGTACCTATGATATGATGATCTCGCGGACGAGGAACAAGTTCCCAAACGTCATTTCTTTTAAATTGATTAAGCTCTTCTTGCATGGCCATTAGCCAAAATTCATCAATCAAGGCCTCTTTGGCATTTTTAGGTTCTACTTGTGAAACAAAAGCGAAGTGAGAGCAGAAATTACTTATCCTAGAACGAGTCATGACTCCCTTTGAAATGTCTCCCAAGATGTTGTCAATAGGATGATCTTTTGAAGATCTCCAAGTTGGTGGAAGGTCATTCACTTCAGTTTGTCCTTCTTCCTTATCCTTTACATGACTGGTATCTTCCTCCTCCTCATTGTCTTCTGTTTTGGACTGATCAGTTTCCGAAACAACTTCTTTGAGTATGTCTTCTGTAGATATACCTGTGTCATCAAAAGAAATACCTTTTCCGACATTTTTCGGATAAGACTCATCAAAAGAGACATGAACAGATTCTTCAACGGAAAGTAAACGCTTATTATACACTCTATATGCTTTACTTGATTGTGAATAACCAAGAAAAATACCTTCATCCGCTTTTGCATCAAACTTCCCAAGTTTTTCCTTACCATTATTCAAAACAAAACACTTACAACCGAATACGTGAAGATGTGACAAGTTTGGCTTTCTTCCTTTTAAAAGCTCATAAGGGGTTTTATTTAAAATAGGGCGAATTAGAATCCTGTTTAGAACATAACAGGCTGTGCTAACTGCATCAGCCCAAAAATATTTTGGCAATCCACCCTCATTTAGCATTGTTCTTGCCAGCTCTTCTAAAACGCGATTTTTGCGCTCCACAACGCCATTCTGTTGTGGAGTTCGAGGAGCTGAAAAGTTATGCTCAATACCATTCTTATCACAGTACTTATCAAAGAGATAGTTTTGAAATTCTCCTCCATGATCGCTTCGAATTGTAACTATTTTAGAATTCATTTTATTTTGGGACAGTTTTGCAAAACTCTTAAAAGCGGAAAACGTTTCATCTTTGCTATGAAGGAATATAGTCCAAGTAAATCTAGAATAGTCATCAACGATTACTAAACCATAATAGTTTCCGCCTAGACTCTTTGTCCTAGAAGGTCCAAAGAGATCCATATGGAGAAGCTCAAGGGGTCGTGAAGTTGAAATTACATTTTTGGATTTAAAAGATATCCTTGTTTGCTTTCCCATTTGGCACGCGTCACATAGATGGTCTTTTGAAAATTTTATCTTTGGAAGACCGACTACTAGATCCTTAGATACAACCTTATTAAGCAAATCGAAATTAACATGCGCTAAGCGTCTGTGCCAAAGCCAAGAATCATTATTCAAGGCAACTAGACACTTAGAGCTTGTTAAAGGTACATCAAAAAGATCAAGCATATAGATATTGTTTACTCTTACACCCTTAAACACAATATTCTGTTCAGTATGTTCAATTGTGCAGCAAGTTTTTGTGAAAGAAACCTTGTAACCCTTGTCGCACAATTGACTAATACTTAACAAATTGTGTTTAAGCCCCTCAACTAGATGGACATCAGAAATAGTAGTGGTAAAGGGATTACCTACACTACCTTTGCCAAGTATAGCTCCTTTGTTATTGTCTCCATAAGTAACATATCCCTTCTTCTTTGCTTTGAAGTCTATAAAAAGCGATATGTCACCCGTCATGTGCCTTGAGCACCCGCTGTCTAGAAACCATCTTCTATCTACGGATGCAAGACACTCATCCTACAATATCAAAAGAGAGAAACAGGTACCCAATTTTCATTGGGTCCATGTGGGTAAGTTGTAACATGGTTGCCTTTAGGCCTCCATTGATAAATGCCTTTAGGAACAAGAAATCTCCTAAACTTGCATTTTTCAATGGTATGACCAGTATGACAACAATAATGACATAAGCCACGATGATGTATTTATTTATTTTTGGTCATTAAACCCTTTGGAATAAAGGAGTATTTTGCATATGGTGGATTTAATGACTTCTTAAACAACCTAGAATCAACGGCGTAAGTAACCTTGGGTTGTAAAGCTTTTTCCAATTTGACTTTAAGAGTTTTAACCTCTCGTTGCCAAATATGACAAGCTTCACAATACCTAACTTTACTGCATCCGTTAACATTAATATCTTTTGAATTTTCTGTAATACTAGCTTTCAAGCTTTCTAAATCTTTTTTTAGCTTTGTATACTTTACCTTCCAAGAATGAAAAAATTTGTTTATCGGAAGATAATCTTTTGAAAGCATCTACAGCTTCGTTATGCAGTTTTTCAAAAGCTATTTTCAGTTCAGAAAAAGACATAGAGGAGACATTACTATAGTAGGCTTGTCTTACTTTCTTATCGTTGATTTTCTTCTTGTGGTAGGACTGATTTTTGGTGTGAGCCATAAGACACAGATTTGCTGTCTCATCACTATCATTTGAACTTTGTGAGCTTGATGAGTCACTATCGCTTTCCCATGCTATGTAAGCTCTTCTTTGTTTATTTGACCTTCTTGGTTGAGCTTTTCCTTTGTCTTTTTTCTTCATAGGACATTCTGTTTTATAATGTCCAGATTTACCACAATTAAAACACGATCCTTTCACTCTATGCTTCTTATTCTCTTCCTGTTTTGACTCTACAGATTGTCTTCGAAACTTAATGAGATTTTTGTCGGAATGCTGGATTCCATTCTTTCGAATGAATCTATTATATCTCTTAACAAAAAGTCCCATTTCTTCATCACCCGAATCTTCGTCACTACTTGAATCATTGTCGCTTTGCTCTTTTTGTGAGGACTTTGAGTTAGAGGACACAAGAGCTATTGGCTTCTTCTCACTCTCTTTGTCTTTATTCTTTTCCTTTTTACTCTTTTTCTCAAATATTTCGAGACTTTCCAGTTCTTGCTGATGTTCTTCCAGCTTGCCGAATAAAGTTGTAATCGTAAGCGTTGTGAGGTCGTTGGCTTCCTTAATAGCTGTTACTTTAGGTTGCCATTCCCTGCTAAGACACCTCAGAATTTTATTAGTGGCTATTTCATTGGAAACAGGTTTTCCAAGTGCATTCAACCGATTTATGAGATGAACGAATCTCTTTTGCATGTCAGAGATAGATTCTCCTTGTTTCATGCGACAGAGCTCGAACTCTTGATTAAGTGTGTTAATACGGGACTGTTTTACTTCAGTAGTACCCTCATGGGCAATTTCTAAAGCATCCCACATTTCTTTAGCTGTCGAGCAATGGGATACCCGATAATACTCATCAGCACTAAGTGCTGAAATTAGCATATTTCGAGCTCTCCAATCACTCGACCACTTTTTCTCATCTTTCTCATCGTAATCATCTTCTGGTTTAGGAACTATGGCGCCAGCCTCATTTCTCATAGTAATTTGAAAAGGACCATTTTGAATGGCAGCCCACACATTCCTATCCACAGAATTTATATGAACTCGCATGCAGTCTTTCCAGTAGCCATAATTTTCACCGTTGAAAATAGGCGCTCTATTATACGCCCCCTTTGGTTCAGAATCCATATCGTTACAAGCAGCCACAAAGCACCAGCGAACCGGCGCTCTGATACCACTTGTTAGACGGTGTGGCTAGTGATCGAGAGGGGGGGGGGGGGGTGAATAGATCACCTCCTTGAAACTCAAGGATTTAAAAAAGTTTATCAGAGTCTTTCAAGTTAGCGGAAAAATTATGATCCCGAATCGACTTCCGTCTATTCTGAACCAGCTACTAGAAAACCGGACACACGAGTTTATGCTGGATTTATTAGGATGACAAAGATATATTAACACCAGATTGGAATCGACTCAAATGCACTTATCATACAAAGGCTATTTCCAATGAACAAAAACACAGCAAACAATTTTGTAAAACACTTGGCGTGTATGCATTCAACGATTAACAATAATGGTGATTTTGACAAAGATTTTCGTACCACTATTGTATCTTGAAACTTTAATACGCAACACACCAAACGAATCACAAAATTGTTGAAAGCGTAAAGAGATAAAGATAGAATACGATACGCAGAGATTTGGTAAGGAAGTTCCCCACTTCCGTCCTCGCGTGTGGGTACGTCTCCCTCTCAATTTCAAAATGAAATTGAGACCTGTTATATCAATAATGCTGAATTCGTTCTTTACAAGGTTACAATACAAATCCAGAAATCTAAACCCCAAGATCTTCCTATTGTATGAACCTTCACTTGATCTGAGCTTGATCAAGAATTTTCCTGCAAGAAATACAGACAATTCACCGGTTCCACGACCTGTTTACGAAATCTCCAGATTTCCAAACCCTACGCTGCGGCTGAATCTGTTCTGCAATCGTGACTAACAAACCCTCAAGAACACACCCGTTCTTGAAGGACAAACCAGATGGTTTTTCCTCGAAACCCCCTTTGTATCTTCAACTCAGCTAGATCAATGATCGTACCACTGAACGTTATCTCGAAGATCCCTTAATCCGAAGAACAAAAATGATTATGTGTTGATGTTCTTGAATTAACGAGATTGAGAAGATGATGAAGACAAAGTCTCTTTCAGGTTTCTAACACTGCTCTTGAAAAATCATGCACACCAAACTTGTCTTTTGCTTTGATTGCACTTTTTCACTCTAACCAGAATTCTCTAGCCAAACTGAACTGTCATGACACTTATATATGAAAACAGAAACGGTTAAAAGCAACAAACAGCTCTATGTATCGATACAAGAGTCGTATGCGTCGATACATAGTGAGTATAACACATGCATGAGTCGACACATGGTTGTATGCATCGATGCATACTGTACCTGTTAATTTCCAGAATGTAAAATAAATCATGCATCGATACATGATGCGCATGCATCGATACATAGCTCAATTACAAAGGAACATGTGTCGATACAAGTATCGTATGAATCGATACATACTGAAGCAAAATTATTTCAGAATGTGAAGTAAATCATGCATCGATACATGATGCGTATGCGTCGATACATACCCTAGTTACAAAGGATCATGTATCGATACAAGTGTCGTATGAATCGATACATACTGAAGCAAAATGGTTTTTGTGAGTTTATCAAAGGTATGTGTCGATACAAGACACGTATGAATCGATGCATACATAGGGAAAATCGTTTTTATGATTACAATGATGATATGAATCAATTTGCATTGTCTTTTAAATTATAGTAGGTATGAAATCATATGTATGTACAAACTAATCATGCATACAAATCTTATATCATGCATATCACACAATTTGCAATCATACAAAAACTTAAAGGCTTGCTCACAGGGGTTGCCCCTGTCGAAGTGCGAATAGATGTGCGATAACCGTGAAGAGCAAAGGGTAGCATCTCGTGCCAATCTTTGTAGGTTACAACCATCTTTTGAACGATCTTCTTGATGTTCTTGTTAGCCGCTTCTACCGCTCCGTTCATCTTGGGTCGGTAGGGAGATGAGTTATGGTGTTCGATCTTGAACTCTGCACACAACTCTTTCATCATCTTATTATTCAAGTTAGATCCATTATCAGTAATGATCTGGCTTGGAACACCATAATGACAGATGAGATTGTTTTTGTTAAATTGGACCACCACTTGTCGGGTTACATTGGCGTATGACGCTGCTTCGACCCACTTGGTGAAATAGTCAATGGCTACAAGGATGAACCGATGTCCGTTTGAAGCCTTGGGCTCAATCATGCCAATCATGTCGATTCCCCATATGGAAAAAGGCCACGGGGAAGAAAGAACTTTGAGATGTGATGGCGGTACATGAATTTTGTCGGAGTATATCTGACATTTGTGACACCTCCTCATGTACTTGTAGCAGTCGGATTCCATGGTCAACCAGTAGTACCCTGCTCTCAGAATTTTTCTCGCCATTGTGTGTCCGTTGGCATGAGTGCCAAAGGATCCTTCATGAATTTCTTTCATAAGCATGTCTGCTTCTGGTCTGTCGATGCATCGGAGCAAGACCATGTCAAAATTTCTCTTATATAGAGTGTCACCGCTCAGGAAGAAGTTTCTAGCCAATCTTCTGAGGGTTTTCCTGTCTTTCCTGAGGGCCCCAGGTGGGTACTCTTGTTTCTGAAGGAAGCATTTGATATCGTGATACCAAGGTTTGTCATCTATGACTGCTTCGATCGTGAAGATGTCGGTGGGCCGTTCAAGGCGCATTATGTCGATCTTAGGTATGTCATTCCATTGACCTACACTAATCATGGAAGAGATAGTGGCTAATGCATCAGCCATGTGATTCTCTTCACGAGGGATATGATGAAACTTGATTCTGTTGAAGAAGGGTAACAACCTTCTTGCATAATCTTTGTAAGGAATCAGTCCTGATTGGTATGTATTCCAATCTCCTTTTATCTGATTGATGACCAAAGCTGAATCGTCGTATACGTCCAAGTTTTTTATCCTTAAATCAATCGCTTCTTCGAGACCCATAATACAAGCTTCGTATTCGGCCTCGTTGTTCGTACACTTGAATGTAAGTCGAGCGGTGAAAGGAATGTGGGTACCCTGAGGGGTAAAAATGATTGCCCCAATTCCATTTCCATAATGATTAACTGCTCCGTCAAAGATAAATCCCCACTGGGAACCTGGTTCTGGCCCTTCACTGGGTAGCGGTTCATCGCAGTCTTTCATCTTTAGATACATGACATCTTCGTCTGGGAAGTCAAACCCGATTGATTCTTGATTGTCAATCGGTTGATGAGCCAAATGATCGGCTAAAATACTTCCTTTAACGGCTTTTTGAGCGTGGTACTCTATGTCATATTCTGATAACAACATCTGCCAACGGGCAATTCTTCCGGTGAGAGCAGGCTTTTTGAAAACGTATTTGATTGGATCCATTTCGGAGACCAACCAAGTAGTATGACGAATCATGTACTGGCGAAGACGTTTGGCTGCCCAAGCCAAAGCACAGCAAGTTTTCTCGAGCATCGTGTACCGAGTCTCGCAGTCGGTGAATTTCTTGCTTAGATAGTAGATGGCAGACTCTTTCCTTTTAGTTTCGTCTTGTTGGCCAAGTACATATCCCATCGAGTCCTCTAGGACTGTGAGGTAAATGATCAGTGGTCTTCCTTCCACTGGAGGTGATAGAATCGGCGGATTCAACAGATATTCCTTAATACTGTCGAAGGCGGTTTGGCAATCTTCTGACCAAACACAATCCTGGTTCTTTTTCAGTAATTTGAAAATCGGCGCACATGTCGCGGTCATAAGGAATATGAATCTGGAGATGCAGTTCAAACGTCCCAGGAATCCTCTGACTTGTTTTTCAGTTTTCGGAGAAGGCATTTCTTGAATGGCCTTGACCTTGTCAGGATCAACCTCAATTCCTTTCTGGCTGACGATGAACCCTAGGAGTTTCCCTGAACGGACACCGAAGGTGCATTTGTTGGGATTCAAGCGGAGTTTGTACTTTCTCAACCGCTCGAATAGTTTTGACAGGTGGGTCACATGCTCCTCTTCTGTTCTAGATTTAGCAATCATATCATCGATATATACCTCGATTTCTTTGTGTATCATGTCATGAAACAGAGTAGTCATGGCCCTTTGATAGGTTGCCCCGGCATTCTTCAAACCGAACGGCATTACCTTGTAACAAAAGGTACCCCATGGGGTAATGAACGAAGTTTTCTCCATGTCTTTCGGTGCCATTTTGATTTGATTATAGCCCGAGAATCCATCCATGAAGGAGAAAACTTTGAACTTTGTTGTACTGTCAACCAGCATGTCAATGTGTGGTAAAGGAAAGTCGTCCTTTGGAATTGCCTTGTTCATATCTCTGTAATCAACACACATTCTGACCTTTCCGTCCTTTTTGGGAACGGGTACGATGTTGGCTAACCATTGAGGATATTCTGATGTGGCGAGGAAACCCGCGTCAATCTGTTTCTGTATTTCCTCCTTGATTTTGATGGCCATGTCCGAATGAGTCCGTCTCAACCTTTGCTTTACTGGCGGACATTTCGATCTTAACGGTAAGTGATGTTCCACGATACTGGTATCCAACCCTGGCATATCCTGATAAGACCAAGCGAATACATCGGGGAATTCTTTGAGAAGCTTTATCAAACTTTCTTTGACAGTTGGATTGAGTAGTGCCCCAATCCTGATTTCTTTTCTCTCTTTTTCCGAACGCAAGTTTACCGTTTCCAACGGCTCTTTGTGAGGTTCAATGGACCTTTCCTCTTGTCTGAGTAGTCGGGAGATCTCTTCTGGAATTTCGTTGTCAACTTCTTCTTCAGCCTCGAATACCGAGAATTCAAAGTTAGGAGAAGGCATCGGATCGTATGTTTCAATTGGGTTTAAAACAAGCAATCTGCATGACGTGATGATTCGTGTTTAGAAGAGATAGAGAAAATGCAAGTGTGTGCAGTGTATTTATTTTACTGCTTGTTTTTATTTTTAAATGTTTTTTAGGATTACCATTTTCTGAAAAAGAAAAAAGAGAAAACAACAATAAATGCGGAAATTACAGAACGACATTATTTTATTAATGAACAAGTCGATCCTTGAAACTACAACCCTATAAAACAAAACTCTGTCGCTTCGGGCAAAGCGATGAGGGAAATTTACAGAAAGCGAGCCCTATCAAAACATCCGTTCCACCTGGGCAGGGTGAAAGCTTTAAAGATGGAAATTACTTTGACTGATGAACGACCTTTGGAACCTCGACGGCAACCCATTGGCGGCGAACTCCTCGGTGAATCACAAAGTCTGGCACCTTCCTCGATTTGTCTTCAGAAATGACGCTGATTTCTGGTGGAGCAGGATCATTGGAATCTGTTTCCCAGGCAGAATTGTCGTAGGAGAATTCCTCAGTTGTATTTTGCAGAGCATTGATGCTCTCAGCTGTATCTCCCAATCCAGTTGGCTGGATATCTTCGAGCCTGATACGAGAGCTTTCGGGAGCGGTGTACTTGACCATAAAGTCGAATTTTCCACTCGGTTGTCCCAAGGTGTCCCACACTTCTTTGGAACTGGAGGAGTCATCTCTCTCGATGACGTTGACCTCAGGGAAAGCATAGTTGATGAATTCTAGTCCTGTAAACGTTGCAAATTCATCGTCGTGCTGGGTATTTTCAAGATAACCTGGGTGTTGATCCCATGACATGGTAGGGACGCAGGTATTCTGTTCAGTGATGCTCAGCTGATTTTCATTGTTCGGCTGACTTTCTTACCCCAATTCTCCTGGGTAAGGCTGCCACATTGGCAGACCATCCATTGGGCCATGGTAGGTGTAGTCAAAATTGCCTTTCATCGGAGTGTCTTCCTCTAATGAATTTGGCGGAGCACGGCATCCTTCCAGATCACAATCCCCGTATATCATTTCGACGTCTGATCGTGGTATAAATCTCGGACTCTCTGTAGGAAAGCAAAAAGGAGTTGGCACCTCTCCCTGAGACATATAACCGTCCTCATTAAGATAGGATTTCCATTCTTCATCTGGGTCAGAGGGATCTTCCTCATTGATAGCATGTACTGCTTGAGGGACTGGGTGAAGGAAACCTCCACTGTGGAAGAAGTTTTGAAGGGGATGATGACTTTCGCCGTTGGCAGCTGTCTGGGTACAGGTTACAGAAAAACCAAGACCCTTCTTTGTTTTATTGTCAATAGGAATGACAAGCTGTCCCCATTCGGTTGTATCGGTACTCTCGACCGCTTTGATAGCATCTTTGTATGAGGAAATCGAGGTTCCTCCTTTGAAATGATTGTCCTTGCTCACCGACAGTGCTTGGAACTGAGTTCCAACAACCTCCTCGGGTTCTATACCAGTAGATGATGATAAGTTGCTTACAAGCAAGGCTTGTTCCCCACAAACCGTGACAAGTTGATCGTTCTTGATGAACTTTAGCTTTTGGTGGAGGGTTGAAGTGACCGCTCCAGCCTGATGTATCAAAGGTCTTCCTAATAAACAACTGTATGTTGCCCGGATGTCCATGACCTGGAAAGTGTGAGGACCAATAGTTATGGGAAGATCAACTTCGCCGATAACCATTCTTCTGGATCCGTCGAATGCTTTGACGAGGACCTCGCTGACTCTCATCGGAGGGCCTTTGAATGATAATTGCATCAAAGTGGACTTCGGCATAATATTCAGGGCTGACCCTGTGTCTACCAGTACACTGGCTAAAGCATCGTCCTGGCAGTTAACTGTAATATTGAGCGCCATGTTATGACGGCGACCCTCTTCGGGTAATTCCTCATCACTAAATCCTAAATTATTGCAGGAAGTGATGTTAGAGACAATGCTATCGAACTGTCTGATTGTTACATCCTGCTCCACAAAGGCTTGCTCCAAGACTTTCTGTAGAGCCTTCCTGTGGGCTTCTGAACTGAGTAACAGTGATAATACCGAGATCTTTGAAGGAGTCTGTAACAGTTGATCGACAATGTTGTGTTCACTCCTTTGGATGAGCTTCAGCATCTCATCATTATTTTTCGAAAGTTCGGGATTACTGGATTGACCGATTGATGGATCGGGAGCTTCTGTCTGAAGTTCCTTTTCTTTGTTAACTTCCCCAACCCCTCGGTTGAAGATTCTACCACTCCGTGTTACTCGACTGATGTCTGCAATGTTCACAACGGAGGGTAATGGAATTTCCTTTCCATTCTCGACTATTGTTGCACCGTATTTATAAGGGATATCCTTAGTTGATTCATACGGTAGTGGTCCCGGTAGATAGATGACTATGGGAACCTTCTGATTTTTCTGACCATCATAAGTAATCTCGATCCGTTCTCGGTTGGTAACTTTAGATTCGTCAAGTAGAGGGATGATGGCAAAAACATCCTTGGTATGGTGATGACCAGAGATTGTGACAACATCCTCGACTTGATTGGCAAGGTAGTTCGGCGTCCAGTTGATGGGTCCAGAACCTGGATATGGGAGAATCTCTCCACGATCCCCCTGACCCTGAAGTGCTGCTCTCACAAGGTAACACCCTTGGTTACTTTCTGAACAGACGCTACAACGGTCATAATTGTGTGGTGGCACCTGGTCACGCCCACTTTGAATACAATGTAACCTCACTAGGTTAGCTTCCACAGATCGGACATCCTGATTTTGACGACGCGTAGGATTCCTGTTACTGATACTAATTTACTGAGTATCTTCATCCATATAAATTGGCATCCACCAGTGATTTAACAAGTACTGGAGTGCCTCCTAGACAAGGGTACAACCTCGATCGTTTTCGCAACCTGCTTTACAGCTTTGATAGTCGTGTGATATTAAGAACCTGAATCGGACCTGCTCAGCATGTAACTCTACCAGGTTGGTATTCATCATGCGAATATCGAAGATCTGAACCATATTGATCTGATAAGGGTTCCTATCATGGTAGTCTTGGATCCATCCAAGATCTATATGACGCTGGAGGGCCTCTTGTATGAAAGAGCATCCCTGTTTGTTTACCGAGCAAATTAGACAGGAACTGTAATCATGTCGCGGCAGATTATGATACTGGCTTTGCCTTGAGTGCATCGCCACCAAGTTGACATTCATTGCACAGATGCCGTGGTTCTGAATGATGTTGGAATTCGTGTAGACCATGTTAACTCCACGAACTCGGTGCTCTTGGATCCATCCGAGATCCATCTGTTCCTGTAGGGCTGCTTGCACCACAGAACATCCCTGATTGTCTTTAGAGTAGATATCACACTGGTGATAGTTATGAGGTGGCACATGGCCATATCCACTCTATCTACAATGTATCTTGACCAGATTGGTCTTTAACAAGACTACATCGTGAATTTGATAGACATTGTTAGTCTCTTTCTCAATCAGATTGACTGCAGCTTTCTCATGTTGAGGCAGCGGGTTTGTGAGAACATTGGGATTCGTATCTTTGAAAGATAAGAGCCCGCTCCTAACAAGCTTTTGCACGTCGGACTTGAAATTGAGACAATTCTCAATGTTATGCCCTGATCCTCCTTGATGATAAGGGCATGTCTGATCTACCTTAAACCAAAAAGGTGGATTTTCTGGTACTGTAAGAGGAGACTTAGTCTGGATGTGCCCCTTAGCCAATAGTAACGGAAATAATTCTGCGTACAACATGGGTATAGGATCAAACCCTGATGGTCGTGTTGTACAGTTGTTATTGTATGGAGGACGAGCCTGCTGAAGAGGTTGTTGTGTCCTTTGCTGATCAGGTTGGCTCTGCGCAACCTGAGGTTGATATGTAGGAATAGGCGCAGGGCTGGTAGCAAGAGTCACAGCTGCTACCGGCTGATAACGTCGCCTTTGCTTTCCAAGAGAGATATTCCCAATATCTTGCTCTTTTTTCTTAGGGAGAGCACTACCGTATTTTTTAGTACCGCTCGTCGATCCAGTGTCTTTTACCAAACGTCCTTCTCGGACGGCTTCCTCAAGACGTACGCCCATGCCGATCATCTCGGTGAAATCACTGGGCGCACTGGCAACCATTCGGTCATAGTAAAATAAGCTTAAGGTCTTTAAGAAGATCTTTGTCATCTCTTTTTCCTCAAGAGGTGGACAAATTTGAGCGGCAATTTCACGCCACCTTTGAGCATACTCCTTAAAGGTTTCCTTGTCCTTTTGTGACATTGATCTGAGTTGATCTATGTCGGGTGCCATGTCCAAATTGTATTTGTATTGTTGGACGAAGGCAGTGCCAAGATCTCTGAAAGTGCTGATCGTAGCACGGTTTAAACCCATGTACCATTTGAGTGCGGCACCGATTAAACTATCCTGGAAGTAGTCAGTAGGTCTTGATTCTCCGTCTGAGCTGACATCCGCCGCGCGTACATCACCAGATGGCTCTGAGGGAAAGAGTTACCCTTGTATTTTTCAAAGTCGGGCACTTGGAATTTGTGCGGGACTTTCACATTGGGGACCAAGCAGAGGTCTGCGGCGTCCTTTCCGAATAGATCCTGACCGCGAATAGCTTGGAATTCCTTTTGCATTCCCAGGAACTGTTCCTGGAACTCGTTCATTCTTTCGAACATGCCTTCGTTTCCACCAGGAGGTATCTGGGGAATCTGTCCTTCCGGGACAGTGTGTACCACGGGGGGTGGTACCGTTACTACGAAAACAAATCTTGGTGCCTCCCGAAGTTTGTAACCTTCAGGAGTTGTTGGTATGCCCCTGGCATCTTCGCTTTCCCGAAGTTTGTAACCTTCAGGCCCAGCGGCTTCTGTTGAGATTCCCTGATCTTCAGTGATCAGCGGAACATACCCTCCCGGGATATAGTTGACAAGCATGCCCCAGGGACGATCGTTCGGCATCTGATACCTAGGATCATTCTTCTCCACTATGGGCATTGAGGTGATCTCTGAGATCACAGTTCTTTGTAGTTGAGCTTCTGCCATGGCTTGCATGTTGTTACGAAGCTTTCTCATATCCTCTCTCAGAGCGTCGATCTCTTCTTTCAACTCCCTATTTTCTTCCTCGAGATCATCCATCTTTTTCTGATGATTATCCCGAGTATTGTACGAATGAGACAGTTTGACTCTAGAACCGAGACACAAACGTGAGATTCGTAGAGAAGAAGAATGCGTTACGTGAGAATGATGAATGCAATGATTATATTAATTGTTTTTTTGGTTTAATCAAAATAAACTTCGACAATTAGATTGCAAATATCAAATAGTGGGGAAACCCCTTTTTATTGAATTCTAAAGGATTACAGAAATGGAAATACAGTAGATTACAAGATGCGGAAACAGAAACCTAAGCTAATGGGTCCAGAGTCCTCTCTGAGGAGAAACCGGGTGCTGATTCTGATATCTTCCTTTTCTTTGACCAGGGCTCTGGAGCCGTTGTCGGGTTGTCATTCCTTTGCCAAGTGAAAGGAGTGAGCAAATTCCTTTGGTCATCCTGATTCTCTACAGCATGTTGCTCCAAAATTTCAATCAGAGCATCTTTTTCTCTCAGTAGTTGCTGTATTTTGATGCACTCAACGTCGAGGGTGCGATACTTGTTCTTCCAAGACCTTCTCTCCCGTTGAACTTTGTTGAGAGTAACCTGAAGCTTTTCGGTTTCCGTCATGAAGTACATGACATATTCCTTTGGCGGAAGAATTCTGTAACGAGGATAAGGCATCTTTAGCTTGAGAGCTCTAGTTTGTACCCAATGGAGGTAAGGCTCCACCGAGGACACAGTCTGGTTTTCCCAGAGACTCTCGTCCTTTCTTATGAACATGCTTCCTGGCGTGCACTATTTCCATCTTTAGTGCTCTGTCGTTTTCTCCTTTCTTGAAGAAAAGACCTTCAAGATGAACACCCCATGGGATGTGTCTCATCGGGTATCCAAATTGACGGCGAACCAATACCGGATGGTAGTTGATTCCTCCTTTAGTTCCTATAAGGGGTACGTTGGGGAAGTTCCACAACGGTCAATGATTCTGATTCCATCATAGATCCTATTACACCAGTCTATATCAGAGTTGGTAAGAGACATGATCTTCTGCGACCAACGTAAGGCACTCTTGTAATCCCAAAAAGCAATAGACTTGGGCAAGTGAGAGATAAACCATTTATAAAGCAGAGGTACACAGCATGTGATCTCCTCTCCACTGTACAAATTTCCCCAAGTGTATAGAATGATACGCATCTGCGAGCAAAGTCGGTACAGAATTTCCAATGAGAAAAACCTTAATGGCGTTAATATCAACGAAATTATTAATGTTGGGAAACAAAAATAACCCGTAGGTGAGCAAGACAAAGATGCTTTCAAAAGCAGTTATGTTTCCTATACTGGCAAAATACAGGGCCTTCTTTGTCAGGAACTGGGCTGGCAAACCTTGGAAGCCACCTTTAGCGGTCATGTGAGTCCCGACCTCAGACTCGTCCAAATAAATTGCTCTTGTAATGATCTGATTCTTTGGAATTTCTTCCAGTCCAGAAAATGGAGCTCGATCTGTAATGTGTAGATCAATCAGATGAGAATACTCCTCCAGCGTTGGTGCTAGCTGGTAATCCGGGAATGTGAAACAGTGATAAACCGGATCGTAAAACTGAATGAGCGCATCCATGATTCCCTCAATCACATGGACTCTTAACAGTGGTAGCAGACCTCCGTGCTTGGCTCTAAAAGCCTCAGGGTTAGTGATCATCCTTGCTAACCTTATCAAATCCTCTAGTTTTGGAACCTTGAAGGTGTACGTATGAGTTCTCCTTCTACCGAAATCCATTAGCGTAATCCTCTTCTCTGATATTTGCAATCACATTCTTAGTTTAATTTGAAAAATAGAGAGACTAGAAGAGAACTTTTTTGAATGTTTTAATGTTTTTTAAATGAATGCATGAATGCAGCACACAAAAACATAGAAAAAACATGGGGTCAAAGGGTCGTTGTCATGAAGTCAAGGCTCTACCCATCCCCAAAGGTTTATACTAGGGTGATTTTTGTACCTGTACTCATTATCATCAGCTCCTCCCAGGAAAGCAAAACAACAAGCGGGTCGCCAGCGAGTTGTAGTGCAATCTTAGAGTAAGTTCCATTCATCGAGAATAGATCACCAGCCTCAAATGAGGGTAGTATCGCGTAACAACTATTTCCGATAGTTTCCGCACTACGAAAGGGTTTGGCTCCTCAGCTTCTCAGACTTAACAATCGGCCCATTGTTTAGGTGAGAGAATGGGTTGCATTGGTCAGCCTCCACTGAGGTTGATGGTCGACCTCGTCGCCATCACTTATCTTAAGTGTATACTCAATCTTTCCACATACGGCATCACCCGCATTCCCATTAGCAGAAAAATAAACACGTATAGCGATTTTTAACTTTTGGCATTCCACATATGCCAAAAGATAACTCTCTCGATTTTTAACCGAATCAAGATCCGAAAGAGTCTATCTTGACCGATTTTTCGTAAGGAATCCAATGGTATCACTCACGCACACGGAAACTCAACATACAAAATGCAGCAATTAAAAAACCAGAACTGCACGTGTTTTCGGCGCCGTTTCGCGTCAAATTTCCAACACGCGTAACTCTCTCGATTTTCATCGGAATTGAAATCCGAAAAAAACCTATCTTAACTGATTTTTCGTAAGGAATCCAATGGTATTATTCACGCACCTGGAAACTCATTGTACAGAACACACAAAGCAAAAAAACCAGAACTGCTATCGTTAATTCGACGTAGTTTCGCGTCAAATTTCCAACGCGCGTAACTCTCTCAATTTTCATCGGAATTGAAATCCGTAAAAACCTATCTTGACCGATTTTTCGCAAGGAATCCAATGGTGTTACTCATGCACACTAAAACTTAATGTACAGAACACACGAATCAAAACAACCAGAACTTGACATGATTTTAAAACAACCAAAATTCCACATATAAACATGTTAAAATTCAAACAGTGGGAGGATCACAACATACACATTAAGGACTACATTTTTGCCTCAAGAATTGTTCAATATGGTGCATGTATGTGGACAACAAAGGAAAGCATGATTCAAAGAATTCAAGTTGTGAATTTTACCTCTTTTTTGGAGATTTTGGGCAACCTACCAAGTGCTTTGTTCCAGAAATGATTTGATGCTTCGGACAACCTCAAATGACCTCTTAGAAGCTTTTAGGATGGTTGGAATCAGCTGGAAACCTCTGGAGCAAGTTTGAGCACTTTCTCGCAAAATGGTCAAAAGTGGCCAAAATGCCAACTCTCTCAAATGGTGTGCCAGATGTGTGGCACCATTTGGGACAGTTCAAGGATGATATTTAGAGTGTGTTTGAGGTTTTATCTGGTTTGGAAAGTGACTGAATCAAGACATGGCTTGAAAAATGCAAAAAAGTGCCATTTTGAGGTTTTGAGATGTGACTTTGTGATGTTGGTGTTATAGGTCACTTGTGAGAGTTTGGATCACCTACATATGATGTTTATGAGGTGTTAGGATCATGAGTTGTGATGGAAATGCTCTCTAACTCAAAAACTCAAAATTTCCTTACTAAAGAAGGCATTTTGGAGTGAAAGAGAGAATTTGAGGAAAGCATCTGTTTGATGGCTTTGGTGTACTCAAACTGAGCACAAATGAGCTCTATTTATAGTAGAGCAAGTTTGTTTTGCAAGCAATAGTGAATGGTGGCTGCAGCAGAGGTTTGGCCAATGTTGGCCAATGAAAATCCAAGTCTCCTCTAGCCATTAACTAGAGGTTAGAGCACAGGCTGCTGGTTCCCTAGTTGTTGGAGGAATCTTGACTGAATTCAGTTGGAGGAAGCTCAGTACATGCCACCTCTAAGCATCCATTAAATGCTCCAAACCAAAATTGGAGTTTTGTCCCTCTTTTAGGGATTTCTAGGTTTTGACATGCTTTTTTTGGTTCCTTGGACTTGGGAGGTTCATGGACCAGATCATACCACTTGGATTTGATCCTTAGATGTGTCCAAAATGATGACAAGGCTTGAAAATTCGTGTGGCACAAAAAATGTACAAATCTGCCCTGAAAAATTCAGCTGCAGCAAGCCTTTTTGTAAGATCCATAACTCCCTGCTCGAGTATTCTACATGGACGTTCTAGGACTTTCCGGAAAGCTTAGATGACGTACTTCAACTTTGATGTTTGGCCCTAGACCTGGTTCAACTTGGATCATGGAGAAAAACAGCCTTGAAGTTGGGACATTGTGCTGAAATTACAAGGCAGATTTTTTGCTAAGTGCTGAAAAATGTCAATTTTAGGTTTTTAGCCATTTTGATCCAACCATAACTCAAAATCCATGATGAATTGGGATGAAGTGTAGTTGACACTTTTGTAGAGGGCCATGAGGGCTACAAATCAAGCTTTGGATGGGGAAAAATGGCTTTGAGGTTTAGGAGTTATGATCCTCCAAAGTTGGTACCCTTGCCACTTTATTCCATAACTTAGAAATTTTTTTAAGTTTTTATGGTTACCCCTTTTACAAGTTATCCCACTTTCTTTGATTTTTCTTGATGAATGATGATTCCAATCATACATTAACATCATTTTAGGGTTAAAAAAACCATTTTTATGAAAAATCTCAAAAAGTCAAAGTTTGACTTTTGTGCACAGTTGACTTTATATCAGATGAATTTCAAACTGTGCGATCCTTTAGGAAATCATGTCCTTGACCTAAATCAAAATTGATGGACATGTTCCATGGGTGTTATAGGGTGTATTTAATCGTGTCCCACGGCTTGGGAGCATGTCCTGGTCAAAAGTCAAAGCTACAGTTGACTTTTCTCGCGAAACCCTAACTGTGGTTCAGATGAAATTGAAACTTGTTGCTCAAGCTTCTTGGGTCAATCCATTGTTGAAAATGGATAAACGTGGTATGTTGGAGACCCTCAAATCATTTCTTGAGGTCTTGGCTCATGATTTGTCCCAAAAGTCAACTTAGGGGTGAATTAGGTCAAGAAACCCTAATTCTTGATTTTTGATGTATGCATCCCCTGAGGCTAAATTGACTTGATGATGGGGTTTATGATGTTCCATGGAGAATTTTAGGTTATGCTTTGAAGCATTGGCTCATGCCCAGAGGAAAATTTCCATCTGGAGGCCCTAGTCGACCAAACCCTAATTTGGTGACACTGGCGATCCTGAGGCTTGATCCACCTAGAAGGGAGCAACCTTGTGCTTAATCCTTGAAGTGGAAGTCCTCTTGATCCATTGTGGATATTTGAGAGGCTAGACAAGTTGAAGATCATGTCATTCCTTGATTGGTCCTTTGTCTAAGAGCTCTGCGAGGGCTTGAAACCCTAAATCCTGTTTGTAGTGAATGCTCACCCACCTTTGGGGAGACTAATGAGGTATGATGGTCCATCCATATTGTGCTGATGATTTGCACAATGATGGGAAATCTTAGAGGTCAAAATTTGGGGTATGACAGATGCCCATATTTAATCTTCTTGGACCCGAAGGTGTGAATGACGAAAGTATTCGGGCATTCGGGGTGCAAGAGGATTAAATATCGGAATACCCGAAATTTTGATGGTGGTTATGAATGGTAGCTTACGCATTCATCTTCTTTAGCTAAGCGATGATGCTTAGAAAAGGTAAACTTCCCCTCGATCCTGGTCTTCAGCCAAGGAGCTGGTCTCAGTTTTCTTTTGAAATAAACTTCCCCTCGATCCTGGTTTCCTACCAAGGAACTGGTCTTAGTTTCTTTTGTAAACTTCCCCTCGATCCTGGTTTCCTACCAAGGAACCGGTCTTAGTTTCTAAAGTAAAATTCCCCTCGATCCTGGTTTCCTACCAAGGATCTGGTCTCGGTTTCTGATATAAACTTCTCCTCGATCCTGGTTTCCTACCAAGGACCTGGTCTTAGTTGCTGAAATAAACTTCCCCTCGATCTTGGTTTCCTACCAAGGAACTAGTCTCAGTTTCTTTTGTCAATAAACTTTCTTGACAATGAACGCTATTAGTAGCGGTTTTCCTTCAAACTTCTCACCGAATTTTCCTGGGGAGATGCCATTTGAGTGGAAAAAGTTTTGATGTCAGACTTGCTGGGGAACCCATTCGTCTGAATTGTAGAGGTACACAAACTTCTCTGTTTGGGAGACGTCATTTGTCGATTCTACTGGGGAAAGCGAGTCTCTTGAGAGACTGTTTTCGTTTAGGGGCTTACATCATACTTTTCTCGGGATCTTTCCGGAGAAATGCCATTTGATGGGATCCAATTTTGAGGTGCCGATGACCTTTTCATCAGTGGTTTTTTCGGAGAAAAACTGCCGTACCGCCGAATCTCTGATTAAGAGGCTTTCTCTGGGGATTTTCCTTAATCCGGGAAAGCAAGGATATCATCTTCAATGGTGAAGAGTGATATTTGTTGAAAGTTTTCTTGTTTCTCAGAGGTTCAAGTTATCAAAGTGGTTAAGGACCTTCTCTAATCCAGAGATAAACGGGAGAGAGATTGCTTAGATGATTCACTTCCTAATGAGGAAAGGTCTGACAACTCGATTGAGAGGACTTATCACTAGGGGATAAGACCGACTAGAGTGATAGCGATGCAATATGAATGTGAATGCAAATCAATCATGCATGATGTATGTATGTATATGAGGAAAAAACTGATGCAACATACAGACTAAAGGATGAACACGACTGGATACTCGGCCCCAGTGGGGCATGTAGAAATATCGCTGGTTCAAGATAGCAATTCTGCCTTACTTAGGAGAAACGGTCCCTGTTGGGGGCGACGCTGGTCGGGCTTAGGAGACGAGAACTCGGCCGAGGATGTCAGACGAAACATGGTCTCTGACATTGCTGATCCTTCATTCAGGCGTACTGGTCTAGAAAGAGTACTTTGATTCCGCACTTTGAGGTTCGAACACCTTTGGAGACGCGATTAATGTTCTTTCGATGTTTAACAGTCAAAAGAAATTGCCATCTCTATTTTAAAAAAGCAGAAAATTTTTATCAAGTAAATTCATTTTTGTTTTATTTCAAGAATCGTTGATCATGTTAAAATGTCGTTCTGTAAAGCTAAAACAAGTAAGAATTACAAACAAAAGCACAAAGGCTCAAATTTTCTTGATAAGATGGAGATCAGCCAAACGCGTGATTCCAAAGAGTATATACAAAGTTTGAAAATGGTAATTTACAGGGAAAAGGGCTTCGTTGAAACATAACGACCACTATCCTTCTACCAACTTTGAACTCGGGACATCCTGAGCTTCTGTCGAAGATGACCTTGACTGGAGTTTTCCTCCGATGGATGCTGTAACTGCTGCTGAGGGACTTGCCTCTGTTGAACATAGTTACTTGCCATTATCCCTAATTTTTTCCTGGATTGTACTTTGATGTTTCCAATCCATCGGGATGATTTTTTTTCATGTCTCTAACTTTTGCCTGGACCGCCCTTTCGGGTTTTCAATCCACCGAGACGTTTTTTTTTAGTTTAGGCGAAGTATTTCTTGACTACATCAACATTCGTGGGGTAGGCTAATTCCTCTCTGTCCATGGTTGCAAGTCTCAAGGCGCCGCCTGAGAAAGCTTTCGTGACCACATAGGGGCCATCATAATTTGGGGTTCATTTGCCCCGAGAGTTAGTGAGAAATGATTGTATCTTCTTGAGCACAAAGTCTCCTTTTCTGAAAACACGAGGTCGGACCTTTTTGTCGAACGCCCTCTTCATTCTCTGTTGATACAACTGACCGTGGCATAGTGTCGTGATTCGCTTCTCTTTGATCAGGTTCAGTTCGTCGTGTCGACTTTGACACCATTCAGCTTCTGAAAGCTTAGCTTCCATCAATACCCGGATTGATGGGATTTCTACTTCTATGGGGAGCACTGCCTCCATGCCATATACTAGAGAGAAAGGGGTTGCCCCTGTCGAAGTGCGAACAGATGTGCGATAACCGTGAAGAGCAAAGGGTAGCATCTCGTGCCAATCTTTGTAGGTTACAACCATCTTTTGAACGATCTTCTTGATGTTCTTGTTCCCCTCTTACAGTATCAGAAAATCCTCCTTTTTGGTTTAAGGTGGACCAGACTTGCCCTTACCATCAAGGAGGACCAGGGTATAACATAGAAAATTGTCTCAGTTTCAAATCCGACGTGCAAAAGCTTGTTAGGAGCGGGGTCTTATCTTTCAAAGATATGAATCTGAATGTTCTCACGAACCCGCTGCCTCAACACGAGAAGGCTACAGTCAATTTGATAGAGGGAGAGTCTAACAACATCTATCAAATTCATGATGTACTCTTATTTAGGGCCAACTTGGTCAAGATGCATCGTAGACAGAGCGGATATGGCCATGTGCCACCTCATAACTATCACTAGTGTGATATCTGCTCTAAAAGCAATCGAGGATGTTCTTTGGTGCAATCAGCTCTACAGGAACAGATGGATCTCGGATGGATCCAAGAGCACCGAGTTCATGGAGTTAACATGGTTTACACGAATTCTAACATTATTCAGAACCACGACGTCCGTGCAATGAATGTCAACTTGGTGGCGATGCACTCCAGGCAAAGCAAATATCATAATCTTCCGCGGCACGATTACAGTTCCTGTCTGACTTGCTCAATAAACAAATAGGGATGCTCTTCTGTACAAGAGGCCCTCCAGCGTCAGATGGATCTTGGATGGATCCAGGACTACCATGATAGGAATTCCTATCAGATCAACATGATTCAAATCTTCATTATTCGCTTGATGAATACCAGCCTGGTGGAGTTACATGCTAAACAGGTCCAGCTCGGGTTCCTGGTATCACATGATTATCAGAGCTGTAGGGCAGGTTGCGAAAATGATCAAGGTTGTGCCCTTATCCAGGAAACCCTTCAGCACTTGTTGAACCACTGGTGGCTTCCAATCTATATGGATGAAGACACCCAGCAAATTAGTATTACCAACGAGAACCCTACTCGGCCTCCAAGTCTGGACGTTCGATCCGTGGAAACTGACCTAGTGAGGTTACATTGTATTCAAAGCGGGCGTGGCCAAGTGCCACCATACAACTATGAACGTTGTAGAGTTTGTTCGGAAAGTAACCAAGGATGTTACCTTGTGCGAGCAGCTCTTCAGGGTCAGGTGGACCGTAGAGAGATTCGCCCATATCCGGGTTCCGGACCAATAAACTGGGCGCCGGACTACCTCGCTGATCAAATTGAGGATGTTGTCATAATCTCTAATCAATAGAACAAGGATGTTTATACCATCATCCCTCTACTTGACAAATCAAGAGTTCCCAACCAGGAACGGATTGAAATTACTTAAGATGGTCGGAAAAATCAGAAGGCTCCCATAGTCATCTATCTACCGGGACCATTACCGTATAAATCAACTAAGGATATCCCTTACAAATACGGTCCAACAACAGTCGAGAATGGAAAGGAAATTCCATTACCCTCCGTCGTGAATATTGCATACATCAGTCGAGTAACACGGAGTGGTCGAATCTTCAACCGAGGAGTTGGAGAATTTAACAAAGAAAAGGAACCTTAGACAAAAGTTCCCAATCCACCGGTCGGTCAATCCAGTAATCCCGACCTTTCGAAAAACAATGATGAGATGCTGAAGCTCATCCAAAGGAGTGAATACAACATTGTTGATCAGCTATTACAAACTCCTTCAAAGATCTATGTGTTGTCACTCTTACTCAGTTCAGAAGCACACAGGGAGGCTCTACAGAAACTCTTGGAGCAAGCCTTTGTAGAACAGGATGTAACAATCAGACAGTTCGATAGCATTGTCTCTAACATCACTTCCTGCAATAACTTAGGATTCAGTGATGAGGACTTGCCAGAGGGGGCAAAAGTCACAACATGGCGCTCAATATCACAGTTAACTGCCAGGATGATGCTTTAGCCAGCGTACTGGTAGACACAGGGTCTGCCCTGAATGTCATACCGAAGTCCACTTTGATGCAATTATCCTTCAAAGGACCCCCGATGAGAACCAGTGAGGTCATTGTCAAAGCATTTGACGGGTCCAGAAAGACGGTTATCGGCGAAGTCGACCTTCCCATAACTATCGGTCCTCACACTTTCCAAGTCACTTTCCAGGTCATGGACATCCGGGCAATGTACATTTGTTTATTAGGAAAACCTTGGATACATCAGGCTGGGGCGGTCACCTCGACCCTCCACCAAAAGTTAAAGTTCGTCCAGAACAACCAGCTCGTCACGGTCTGTGGAGAACAAGCCTTGATCGTGAGTAACTTATCATCATCTACTGGTTTAGAACCCGAGAAGGTTATTGGAACTCAGTTCCAAGCACTATCGGTGAGCAAGGACAATCAATCCGAAGAGGGAACTTCCATTTCCTCATACAAAGATGCTATCAAAGTGGTCGAGAGTACCAATACAACAGGATGGGGATAGCTAGTCATTCCTGCTGACAATAAAATAAAGAAGGGTCTTGGTTTTTCTGCAACCTGTACCCAGACAGCTACTACCAGCAATGAAAATCTTCATCCCATTCAAGACTTCTTCCACAGTGGGGTTTCCTTCACCCAGTGCCTCAAGAAGTGCATACCTTCAATAAAGATGATTCCTCTGATATGGAGGAAGAATGGGAATCCTATATTAACAAGGACGGTTATATGTCTCAGGACGAAACGCAGACTCCCTTTTGCTTTCCTACACAGAGTCCGAAATTTTTACCCAAGTCAAATGTCGAAATGATATACGGAGATTGTGATCCTGAAGGATGCCGTGCTCCGTCAAATTCATTAGAGGAGGACACTCTGATGAAGGACAACTTTGACCACAACTATTATGGCCCGATGGATGGCCTGCCAATGTGGCAGCCGTATCCAGGACTTGGAGCAAGGAAATCATCCGAACAATGAAAATCAGCTGAGCATCATTGAAAAGAATACCTGCGTCCCCACCATGTCATGGGGTCAACAATCAGGTCATTCAGAAAACGTCCAGTACGACGATGAATTTGCAACGTTTGCAGGACTTGAATTCATCAACTATGCTTTTCCAGAGGTCAACGTCATCGAGAGGGATGACTCCTCCAGTTCCAAAGAAGTGTGGGACACCCTGGGATAACCAAGTGGGAAATACGACTATATGGTCAAGTACACTGCTCCCGAAATCTCTCGTATCAGGCTCGAAGACATCCATCCAACTGGATGGGGAGATCTACTTGAGAGCACAAATGCTATACAAAATGCAACAGAGGAATCCTCCTACAACAATTCAGCCTGGGAGACAGATTCCAATGATCCTGCTCAACCAGAATTCAACGCTATTTCTGAAGACAAATCAAGGAAGGTGCCAGACTTTGTGATTCACCGAGGAGTTCACCGCCAATGGGTTGCTGTCGATGTTTCGAAGATTGTTCATGAGTCAAAGTAATTGTCGTCTTTAACCTTTCACCCTGCCCAGGTGAAACAGATGTTTTAATAGGGCCCACTTTCTATAAATTTCCCTCTTCGCTTTGCCCAAAGCAACAGAGTTTTGTTTTATAGGGCTGTAGTTTCAAGAATCGACTTATTCATTAATAAAATAACGTCGTTCTGTAATTTCCGCATTAATTGCTATTTTCTCTTTTTGCTTTTCTCAGAAAATGGTAATCCTAAAAAACAACTCAATAATAAAAACAAGCAGTAGAAAAGAAATACACTGCACACACTCTTGCACTTCCTCTATCTCTTCTAAACACAAATCATACCGTCATGCAGATTGCTTGTTTTAAACCCAGTTGAAACATACGATCCGATGCCTTCTCCCAACTTTGAGTTCCCGGTATTTGAGGCTGAAGAAGAAAATGACGACGAAATTCCAGGAGAGATCTCCCGATTACTCAGATAGGAGGATAGGTCCATTGAACCTCATAAAAAGCCATTGGAAACGGTAAACTTAGGTTTGGAAAAAGAGAGAAAAGAAATCAGGATTGGGGCACTTCTCAGTCCAACTGCCAGAGAGGGTTTGGTAAAGCTTCTTAAAGAATTCCCCGATGTATTCGCTTGGTCCTATCAGGATATGCCAGGGTTGGATACCAACATCATGGAACATCATTTACCGTTGAGACCGGAATGTCCGCCAGTAAAACAGAGGTTGAGACGGACTCACCCAGACATGGCCATCAAAATCAAAGAGGAGGTACAGAAACAGATTGACGCGGGTTTCCTCGCTACATCTGAATATCCTCAATGGTTAACCAACATTGTACCAGTTCCAAAAAAGGACGGAAAAGTCAGAATGTGTGTCGACTACCGAGATCTGAACAAGGCAAGTCCAAAGGACGACTTTCCTTTACCACACATTGACATGCTGGTTGACAGTACAACAAAGTTCAAAATTTTCTCATTCATGGATGGATTCTCGGGCTATAACCCGATCAAAATGGCGCCGAAAGACATGGAGAAAACTTCGCTCATTACCCCATGGGGTAGCTTTTGCTACAAGGTAATGCCTTTCGGTTTGAAGAACGCCGAGGCAACCTACCAGAGGGCCATGACTACTCTTTTTCATGAAATGATACACAAAGAGATCGAGGTATATGTCGATGATATGATTGTCAAATCTAAGACAGAAGAGGAGCATGTGACCCATCTGTCAAAGCTATTCGAGCGGTTGAGAAAGTACAAACTCTGCTTGAATCCCAACAAATGCACCTTCGGTGTTCGTTCGGGAAAACGTTTAGGGTTCATCGTCAGCCAGAAAGGAATTGAGGTTGATCCTGACAAGGTCAAGGCCATTCGAGAAATGCCTTCTCCGAAAACTGAAAAACAAGTCAGAGGATTCCTGGGACGTTTGAACTACATCTCCAGATTCATATTCATCATGACCGCGACATGTGCGCCGATTTTCAAATTACTTAAAAAGAATCAGGAATGCGTTTGGACAGAAGACTGTCAAATCGCCTTCGACAGTATTAAGGAATACCTGTTGAACCCTCTGATTTTATCACCTCCGGTGGAAGGAAGGCCGCTGATTATCTACCTCACCGTCCTGGAAGACTCCACGGGCTGTGTACTTGGCCAACAAGACAAAACCAAACGGAAAGAGTCTGCCATCTACTATTTGATCAAGAAATTCACCGACTGCGAGACTCGGTATACTATGCTTAAAAAAACTTGCTACACTTTGGCTTGGGCAGCCAAACGTCTTCGCTAGTACATGATTCATCACACTACTTGGTTGGTCTCCGAGATGGATCTGATCAAGTATGTCTTTGAAAAGCCTGCTCTCACGGGAAGGATTGCCCGTTGGCAGATGTTGTTATCAGAATATGACATAGAGTACCACGCTCAGAAATTTGTTAAAGGAAGTGTTTTAGCCGATCATTTGGCTCATCAACCGTTTGACGACCAGGAATCAGTCGGATTTGACTTCCCAGACGAAGATGTCATGTATCTAAAAATGAAAGATTGTGATGAACCACTACCCAGTGAAGGGCCAGAACCAGGTTCCCAATGGGGGCTTATCTTTGACGGAGCTGTCAATCATTATGGAAACGGAATTGGGGCAATCATTATCACCCCTCAGGGTACCCACATTCCTTTCACTGCCCGACTTACGTTCAAGTGTACGAATAACGAGGCCGAATACGAAGCTTGTATTATGGGTCTCGAGGAAGCAATTGATTTGAGGATCAAAAACTTGGACGTATATGGCGACTCAGCCCTGGTTATCAATCAGATTAAAGGAGATTGGAACACATACCAATCAGGACTGATTCCTTTCAAAGACTATGTGAGAAGGTTGTTACCCTTCTTCTACAGAATTGAGTTTCATCACATCCCTTGTGATGAGAATCACCTGGATGATGCATTAGCCATTCTTTCACTACTACAAAACGCGTAAACAACGACGCCATGCTCACAATGCTTCATCCCTGCACCGTTGTGACATATCTAAACTAAGGTGCGGTTGTATTTTATTTGTTTATTGAATAAAACTTATCTGTATATAACAACGGTTGATAAACCAACCATGGTGATTATCTGTATATAACAACGGTTGATAAATCAACCATAGTGATACCTTCAAGCTTTCATGTGTTCGAACCTCAGCGTATTCATATATATTATTCCTTTTATGTTAAAGCGCGCATTTACTTTTTTATTTACTTCTAATTAAAAAAATTAAAAGTTATGACTGGTTGTTTATATACACCGTTGTGATATATTTTGTATGTTTTTTTTAATTTTTAATTCTAAAAATAACTCTGGCGCTTTAATATGAAATTTCATTATGTAAATAATATATCATAACGGTGTAAATTCTTGACCGTCGCAGTAGTGTTTCAATAGTCTCCAAACTAGGTAGTCTCACTGTCTCTTCTGTATCCTTATTTCGATTCCATTGAAAATAGAAACTAGATGAAACGTTACACGATTTCAACCCTAAACCCTAACCTTCAATACTGTGAAACAATACACGATTCCACCAAAGCTTGCATCATCAGTATCTATTTGTTGTCATTTTCGTCATCATCGTCACGATAGTGAAGAAAATAGAAGATTACGCACATACCAACACCGTCGTCATCATCGTCACCGTCGTTGCCGTAAGGAAGGAAGACAACAACAACACCAACACCAACATCATTTACTTCGTCGTCACGTTTAGGGTACGTAAAATATTTTCCCCATGCATCTACAGTAAACTCTTTTGCCATTGTTGTTCATGTTGTTGTTGTTGTTTTTGAACTTAGATGTCGACCTTGTCCAGTTCTTCATCAGAAACCAGCGAAGAAACTCAAACAAATGAAAGGTTAGCCAATGAAACTCAAACAACTGAAAGTCAAACGAAAAGATCACAAAGAGGTGTCACAATGATGCCCCAGTTCACATCAGTCCGCAACTCATCTGGTGCAAAAATTTCTATTGAGTTTGATTCGCACTACAGATTAGTGGATTGTCCACATTACGCTACTTTTAGGAGTTATGTTGCGTTCCTTGCAAGTAGAAAAGTCAGTATACTGATTGATGATTGGAGAGAAGTGGATGGTAATGTCAAAGACAGCTTATGGACAGACGTTAAGGTATTTCATACTATAATTTTCATATATTTGATATCACTACCTATAGTTTCTAATTCATACTTATATATTGATTTAATGTAGTTGAATTTTGAGTTTACCGATGACTCAAAATTGAAAAGAAAGTGGATAACTTATGTCGGTGTTCATTGGAGGGGATTTAAGTCACGGTTCACGGATGACTACATTACAAAGCCTAAGAGCGATCTTCAACCTCCATGGATTCAATATAGTTTTTTATCGAAGAAGGTGTGGCACAAGTTTGCGAAGAAATGTCGTTCTAAGGAATTCAAGGTTAGTACTAGTAGTCTTATGTAACCTATAATGTTATGCTAATGAGTTATAGATACTAATCATACACATTTTTCACTATGTTAATAACAGGCTAAAAGCGAAGTGGGAATTCAGAACAAGGCGAAAAACATGTACCCCCATAGATTGTCTCGTGGGGGTTACAGGAAACTTGAGAAGAGGATCCTGCAGGAAAAGCTACAAGAAGGAGGAAATGGTGAAATTCCATCTCCACCTTCAAGAAATGAGAAATGGAAGAGGGCTCGATTAAGACCTAATGGAGAGTACACCTTTGAGGCTTCAAGAGTAGTTGCTGAGAAAATTGTAAGTATATGTTTTGTTCAAATGCGTTTGCTTATGTAAATTGCTCATGATGAGTTGTTATTTAAATGTGTTTGCTTATGTAATTAAGTTGCTCATGTTGTGTAGGATAACTTGGTTGTGGTGGCCCGTGAAGGCACATTTGTTTCGGAAGCATGACATGACATATTAGTCGAAGATATCGGAACAGCTGAGCATGGAGGTCGTGTCCGTGGTGTTGGAGATGGTGTCGGCTTGAGGTCATACTTTGGATCTCAAAGAAGAAGCACCGAAACCGCTGAATTTCTTGCTCAACGACAAAAGATTGATAATGTTGAGAAGAAATTGGCGGAGCAAAGGAGGCTGTTTGAGGAGGAGAGGGAAAAAAGGGAGAAAGAAGTGGAAAGGTTACAAAAGATGTATTCGGTATGTGTCGTAAATCGCGCTTATTTTTGTATGATATATATTATATGTTCTAATTGAATATATTGTGCTTTTTTTTGTTTTATGTTCTAATTGAATGTTATGATGTAGAGATTAAGTGAAAGTCTCGAACAACGAACTAATGAAGATCGTCGTTGCGTTGGTGAAGATCAAACTCCAAGTAGAAGTGTCGTAAATCACGCTTCTACAAAAGGGAGTAATTGTACAGCCTCCCCCCCCCCCCCCCCCACCACCTGTAGATAACCACAATGGGATATTGGACCCTAGTCCAAATGAAATAACAAGTTTATACTACTACATTTCAACAACAGACCTTGCGCAGCCCCTCACGCTAGAACATTGCCCACAATTGGATTTAGTGTATTACACTCCTAAAGATGTGAGGGATTTTCTCGCAGGATATAAGTGGCTTGACTTATCTATTTTGCAAGTTTGGTGCACGTAAGTATATAGGCGAATATACATGTCATTATAGAACATTATAATTTTTTGTATTTTCTCCCTTAATTTATTCTTTTTTTTTTTACCATTTAGGTACATTCACCGTGTTTGTATAGAATTGAATAAATCAAGTACATATGGAATCTTGGACCCAAGTTTTATTGCTTGGGCGTATAATGATAAAAATATCAGAGAAAAGTACTTGAAAAGCCGGCTAAATGTCGGAGGAAAAGAATGTTACCTTGTACCATTCCTATGTAGGTTAGTATTGTTGTAATTTATTTCTATATTCTATATTTAGTTTTGTTTTAGTAACAACTAATAATATATATATATATATATATATATATATATATATATATATATTCTCGTGTTCATTCAGTGGTCATTGACAATTGATCGTAATATCGTTTAGGACAAATACAGTGACATTACTGTGTTCCTTGCACGATCCACTCCACAAACCAATGAAAGATCTTGTATTAACGTAAGTGTCATTGTTTAATATCATTTTCTTTGGCATTAATTGTAATTAGTTTATCATGTAATATGTTTAATTCAATTTTTAATGTGCAGTATTGTGGAGCAAGTTAATATATTGAGGAATGTTAGAAAAAAGCCCACATACCTTGGTCCTAAAGTAAGTGGCTCGATTACCTGTTTATTTCATTTACATTCATGCATGTGTGGTTGTATTCATGTTTTTATATTCATGTAATTTGTAGACGAGGAAACAACGCGGGAGTTACGAGTATGGGTATTTTATCATGAAACATATGTTAAACATCGTCCTTGCCGGCACTGTTGATTCATGGGATACGGTAATATATGCCATAAAATGTTTACATATATTAATATATAAGTTTACTATTGAACTATTATCATGCATGATGTATCTTCAATTTTTTGCTCTTATGTAGATGTTTAACGACGAAACCCCATTCCCCCTTGAGGACTTTGTGGATCTTCGTAAACGTTGGGCGTATATCCACAATCAGCTTAAGGGTTCTGCTCCTGCTGTATGATATATCAGCAACATTTTTTGATGCACATATTTTTTGCTTTTGATGCACATAATGTGAACAATAGTTTTGGCTTTTGATGCACATAATGAAATCAATAATATTGGCTTTTGATTTAAACAATGTTAGCAGTTTAATTCTCTGATTCATTTAGCTTTTGATGTAAATTTCTTTTGATGTAATTCTGTGATTCATTTATAAGGATACAATATAGGAAGAATTATGTTTGATGCACATATTGTGTTTGCATGTAAACAGAAGTTGTTTTGACAAGATAAATTATGGGAATAATTTGATACGCAGATAAATTTTATATTTAAAACAGTCTGTTTTTGGCAGCGGTTATAAACCTATCCGTAGTTGTATGTCAAACGCTAATATAAATAAAAAATGTTGTTGCTGAGAATCGAACCAGATCACAGTTTAGTATATCACAACGGTTGACTAAACTAACCGTCGTGAAATGGTGCGCGCAAACTGGAATACAACAACGGTTCCCGGACCGTCATCGTACATACCTCATATACAATAACACTCTACATAACAACGCCTTCGCCCCCGTCATTATATGTCATTTCCAACCGTTGTTAAATGGGTTTTTCGTAGTAGTGTTTCTTCCATGATTAGTGTAGGTCAATGGAATGACATACCTAAGATCGACGTAATGCGCCTTGAACAGCCCGCTTACATCTTCACGATTGAAGTAGTCATAGATGACAAACCTTGGTATCACGATATCAAATGCTTCCTTCAGAAACAAGAGTACCCACCTGGGGCACTAAGGAAGGACAGGAAAACCCTCAGAAGGCTGGAAGACAATTTCTTCCTGAGCGGTGATACACTCTATAAGAGAAATTTTGACATGGTTTTGCTCCGATGTGTAGACAGACCAGAAGCAGACATGCTGATAAAAGAAATTCACGAAGGGTCCTTTGGCACTCATGCCAACGGCCACACAATGGCGAGAAAAATTCTGAGAGCAGGGTATTATTGGTTGACAATGGAATCTGACTGCTACAAGTACATTAGTAAGTGTCACAAGTGTCAGATATACTCCGACAAAATTTATGTACCGCCAACGCATCTCAAAGTTCTTTCTTCCCCATGGCCTTTTTCCATATGGGGAATCGACATGATTGGCTTGATTGAGCCTAAAGCTACAAATAGACATCGGTTCATTCTGGTAGTCATTGATTACTTCACTAAGTGGGTCGAAGCAGCGTCATACGCCAATGTAACCCGACAAGTGGTGGTCCGATTTATCAAAAACAATATCATCTGCCGTTATGGTGTTCCGAGCCAGATCATTACTGATAATGGATCTAACTTGAACAATAAGATGATGAAAGAGTTGTGCACAGAGTTTAAGATCGAACACCATAACTCATCTCCCTACCGACCCAAGATGAACGGAGCGGTAGAAGCGGCTAACAAGAACATCAAGAAGATTGTTCAAAAGATGGTTATAACCTACAAAGATTGGCATGAGATGCTACCCTTTGCTCTTCACAGTTATCGCACATCTGTCTGCACTTCAACAGGGGCAACCCCTTTCTCTCTAGTATATGGCATGGAAGCAGTGCTTCCCATAGAAGTAGAGATCTCATCAATCTGGGTATTGATGAAAGCTAAGCTTACAGAAGCTGAATGGTGTCAAAGTCGACACGACAAACTCAACCTGATCAAAGAGAAATGGATAACGAAACTATGTCACGGTCAGTTGTATCAGCAAAGAATGAGGAGGGAGTTTGACAAAAAGGTTCGACCTCGCATCTTCAGGAAATGAGACCTTGTGCTAAAAAAGATACAATCTTTTCTCACTGCTTCTCAGGGCAAGTGGACTCCGAATTATGACGGCCCCTATGTGGTCAAGAAAGCTTTCTCAGGCGGCGCCTTGAGACTTGCAACAATGGACGGAGAGGAATTTTCCTACCCCACAAATGTTGATGTAGTCAAGAAATAATTCGCCTAAAAAAATGTCTCGATGGATTGAAAACCCGAAAGGGCGGTCCAGGCAAAAATTAGAGACATAATCAAAAATCATCCCGGTGGATTGGAAATCTCAAAGTACAATCCAGGCAAAAATTAGGGATAATGGCAAGTAACTACTTTCGACAAAGGGGCAAGTCCCCCGGCGGCAGTTACATCATTCGTCAGGAAAGCTCCAGTTAAGGTCATCTTCGACGGAAGCTCAGGATTCCCAGAATTCAAAGTTGGTAGAAGGATGGTGGTCGTTATGTTTGAACGTAGCCCCTTTTCCCTGTAAATTACCATTTTCAAACTTTGTAAATGCTCTATGGAATCACACGTTTGGATGATTTCCATCCAATCAATAAAATTTGAGCCCTTGTGCTTTTATTTGCAATTCTTATTTGTTTTAGCTTTACAGAATGATGTTTTTAACATGATCAACGATTCTTGAAACGAAACAAAATGAATTTACTTTTAAAACTTTTATGCTTTTAAAAATAAAGATGGCAATTTCTTTTGACTGTTGAACATCAGAAGAACATCGACCGCTTCTCCAAAGGTGTTCGAGCCTCAAAGTGCAGAATTAAAGTACTCCTTCTAAACCAGTATGCCTGAATGAAGGATCAGCTATGTCAGATGTGAATGCTCCATCTGACCTCTTCGGCCGAGTTCCCATCTCCTAAGCCCAACCAGCGTCGCTCCTAACAGGGACCGTTTCTCCTAAGCAAGGCGGAATTGCTATCTTGAACCAGCGGTACTTCTTCGCCCCGCGACGGCCGAGTATCCAGTCATGTTCATCTATTAGTTTGTATATCACGTCAGTTTTGTCAGCATATACATACATACATCATGCATTATTGATTTGCATTCACATTCATATTGCATCACTATCACCCGTCGGTCTTGTCCCCTAGTGATAACAGTCCTCTCAATCGAGTTGTCAGTTCTTTCCTCATCGGGAAAGGTTGCGCCTGAACAATCTCTCTCCTCCAGTTTATTTTTGGATCAGAATTGGCCCTTGACCACTTTGATAACTTGAAACTCTGAAAGACCAGAGAACCTTCAACCGATGCCACTCTTCGCCATTGAAGATGATATTTTCGCTTTCCCGGATTAAGGAAAATCCCCAGAGGAAGCCTCTTAAGCAGAGATTCGACAACACAACAGTTTTTCTCCGAAAAAAAAACTGCTGATGAAAAGGTCATCAGCACCTCAAAATTAGATCACATCATATGGCATTTCTCCGGGAAGACCCCGAGAAAAGTATGATGCAATATCCCCAAGCGTGAAAACAGTCTCTCAAGAGACTCGTTTTCCCCAGTAGAGTCAACAAATGGCGTCTCCAAAAGAGAAGTTTGTACACCTCTACAACTCAGACGACTGGGTTCCCCAGCAAGTCTGGCATTAACTATTTTTCTATCAAATGGCATCTCTCCGGGAAAATTCGGCGAGAAGTTTGAGGAAAATCGCTACGAATAGCGTCCCTTGTCAAAAAGTTTATTGACAAAAAAAACTAAGACCAGTTCCTTGGTAGGAAACCAGGATCGAGGGGAAGTTTACATCAGAAAACTGAGACCAGTTCCTTGGTAGGAAACCAGGATCGAAGGGAAGTTTACGTCAGAAACTAAGACCAGTTCCTTGGTAGGAAACCAGGATCGAGGGGAAGTTTTCTACCTTTTCTAAGCATCATTGCTTAGTAAAAGAAGAAGGATGCGCAAGCTACCATTCTTAACCACCGTCAAAATTTTGGGTATTCCGATATTTAATCCTCTTGCACCCCGAATGCCCGAATACCTTCGACATTCACACCTTAGGGTCCAAGAAGATTAAATGGGGCATCTGTCATACCCCAAATTTTGACCACTAAGATTTCCCATCATTGTGAAAATCATCATCACAATATGGAGGAACCATCTTGCCTCATCAGTCTCCCCAAGGATGGGTGAGCATCCACTACAATCAAATTTAGGGTTTCCAGCCCTCTCAGAGCTTTTAGACAAAGGATCAATCAAGAAATGACATGATATTCAACTTGTCTAACCTCTGAAATATCCACAAGGGATCAAGAGGACACCCACTTCAAGGATTAAACACAAGGCTGCTCCCTTCTAGGTGGATCAAGCCTCAAGATTGCCAGTGTCACCAAATTAGGGTTTGGTCGACCAGGGCCTCCAGTTGGAAATTTTTCTCTGGGCATGAGCCAATGCTTTAAATCATATCCTAAAATACTCCATGGAACCTCATGGGCCCAAGCATCAAGTCAATTTGACCTCGAGGGATGCATACATCAAAAATCAGGAATTAGGGTTTCTTGACCTAATTCACCCCTAAGTTGACTTTAGGGACAAATCATGAGCCAAGACCTCAAGACATGATTTGAGGGTCTCCAATATACCAAATTGATCCATTTTTAATAATGGATTGATCTAGGAAGCTTGAGCAGCAAGTCTCAATTTCATCAGTACCACGGTTAGGGTTTCGTGAGAAAAGTCAACTGTATCTTTGACTTTTGACAAGGACATGCTCCCAAACCCTAGGGCATGATTCAATATACCCTATAAAACCCAAGAAACATGTCCATCAAGTTTGATTTAGGTCAAGGACATGATTTCCCAAAGGATTGCACAGTTTGGAATTCATCTGACAAAAAGTCTGACAAAAAGTCAACTTTGACTTTTTGAGATTTTCCCAAAAATGGTTTTTTAACCCTAAAATGATGTTAATGTATGATTTGAATCACCATTCATCAATAAAAATCAAGAAAAGTGGGATAACTTGTAAAAGGGGTAACCATAAAAACTTAGAAAATTTTCTAAGTTATGAACAAAGTGGCAAGGGTACTAACTTTGGAGGATCATAACTCCTAAACCACAAAGCCATTTTCCCCATCCAAAGCTTGATTGGTAGATCTCATTACCCTATATAAAATCTTAAAACTGACCTCCCTCCAAATTCCTCATGGATTTTGAGTTATGGAATGATCAAGATCACAAAAAGTGAAAATGTCACTTTTTTCCAACACTTAGTGAATTTTTCACTAAGTCAGAATCTGCCTTCACTTTTTTCCAAATGTAGGGGGATTTTTCACTTGGATCCAAAAGGTATCAAAACCAAATATGATTAAACAGTTGTTGTATCATATGAGGGCTTTCCAAAATGGCCAAGAACATCACCAAATTCCACTTGGGTCAAGAGATATGACAATGGCAATATGCCTTGCTGAAAACTGCCAAGGCTAGGCAGAATTTTGCATTTTTGCTCAATTTGACAAAATCAGATAATTCCAAGCCTTGTCATCACTTTGGACACATCTGAGGATCAAATCTAAAGGGTAGAAACACTAAGCCAAGCCTCCAAAGTCTTTGGAACAAGAAGTAGCATGTCAAACCTAGAATTGCCTAAAAGAGGGACAAGACTCCAATTTTGGATTGGAGCATTCAATGCATACACCAAAGTGGTATGGACTGAGCCATTTGCAACTAAATTTAGTCAAGACTTATCCAAGACCAAGGGAACCACAGCCCTGTGCCCTAACCTCTAGTCAATGGCTAGAGGAGACTTGGATTCCAAAGTGCAACCATTGGCCAAACCTCTGCTGCAGTTGCCATTCACTATTGATACCAAAACAAACTTGCTCTACTATAAATAGAGCTCATTTGTGATCAGTTTGAGTACACCAAAGCCATCTAACAGATGCTTTCCTCAAAATCTCTTCTTTCACTCCAATTTTGCCTTCTAAGGCAAGTCACTATCGGGTTTTGAGGTTGAGAGCTTTTCCAATCAAACCAATCACTCACACACCTCATAAACATCATATAGAAGTGATCCAAACACTCACATAACACCTGGAACACCAAAATCACAAAATCACCAGCCAGTTGCTCAAGTTCTTGACAGATTTGCAGTTGGGGTACCATCTCAAGTTCCAGATCATTTCAATCCATTCCAAGCATCCATAGACATTCCATGGCACCTAGGGAAGCTATCCAGATCATTGGAACCTAGCTGTAACACCTCTAACACAAAACACGATCACCAGCTGCAAGAGGTAAGCATGAGCTCTTCTAACTCTATGATCCACTCAATTTTTGCTGCACAATAATTTGGCCATATGTTCATAATCATGCATGGAATGGTTTCCCTCAATCGATTGCATTGTTTGAATCGTGTGTGGAATTTCTGAACCTTCATGCAGAAATTAGGGTTCTTGAGGTTTCTCTTTGATTTCTTATTCCATGTTAAAAATAAATGAAATTAAAGACCATAGACATGATCGTGAGGTTAAAACAAGTAGATTGATATGTAGATTGCATGCTATAATTAAGTATTCAGTGAGATTGGATAGAAAACGCAAATCTGCAGAAACAGAGGGTGGCGCGTGTTCTTGCCCTTGTTCTTGGCGCCATTTTTTGAAAATTTGAATATTTGAATTTTGTGATTTTATTTAATTGATTCAAAAATTAATTTCTCTCTGAGTTTTAATGATTTTGAGTTGATTCTTTTTTTAATAATTCACAAAAATGTTAAAATATTTTATTTTACCAAAAAATCCCAAAAATATTATTTATTTCATATAATTGATATTTTTGCAAAGAATTAATATTTTAATTGTTTTTGACATTTAAAATATTTTTTTCCTCCTTGATTGTTCAGATTTTAATGGTTTCTAATCATTTTGTAGGTCAAAACATGATTTTTGAAACATTAATCCAAGATCACAATTTGTTTTCCACATGTTAAACAATTTTGATCATTTTAATTGAATTTTTTATTCAATTAAAATACATTTTGAAAACAAATTAGGGTTTTTGATTAATTTAACCCTCATCAAACTTTTTCAAACATTTTTGGGCGTCTAATAGAGTGTAAGACTCAATCCTTTGTAAATACAAACCTTTTTGGGCCTCACTTATTGCATAAGTCCCGTTGTATTTCAAAAAGTTCGATGCGATCATCGTTCATTGAAAAACACCTTGGGCCTCTCCTCGAGCTATAAGACCCATTCAAAATCGTTTGGGCCTCTATTAGAGTGTAAGACCCAACCCCTTTTGAAAACCAAACCATTTTGGGCCTCAATGCATTGTATAAGACCCACCGCATTTTCGAAAATCTCGGCGCGATTGCCATTTTCAAACAAATGACTCTGGGCCTACCCTCGCGTTGTAAGCCCCATTCTTTTTCTTTAAACACTTGGGCCTCTATTAGAGTGTAAGACCCAATCCCCTTGTACAGAAAACCTTTTTGGGCCTCAGTCACTTGTATAAGTCCCTCTGTACAAAACGACAGTGCGATCACTGATAAACCTTGGGCCTCTTCTTGAGCTGTAAGCCCCAACATCTTTTCAAAATACTTTCTCCTTTAATTTTGAATATATTGTTGTTTTCAATCTTTCTTTGTTGAACAACTAACCAAACAGCATGGAAGCTCTGTTAATCATATACATATAAACTGTATTGTGGGGTTGTTTCACTGTAAGTCTTCTTTCATAAACTCATATCAACTGTGTAATACTAGTATAGATATTTAGAGTTTCCCCGGCAACTACGTCTAGCACTAAGCCCTGTTGATCACTCTTAAATAGACAAAACTAGATCCCCATAGGATTACCAGACACAGTCTTCCCTCCTCTTGGGGTTAAACAATATGGAGACGTGAAAGGAAGCATTCTCGGTGAACCCTTTCTCTGACTGCCACCCTTAGAAATCGTCAAAGAAACTCTACTCCCCAGAGATGATCTTTTCTCCGTGAATGGAATCTCTTGAGTTTCTTCCAAATTCTCGGACTTTCCTGGCTTGATCTAGTCTCTGTGAATAGCCTGTCTTGAATTTCTCGGGGTTTGGGGACCCACAAGCCTCCTAAAAGTATCCCCGCCTCCTCTTGGGCGTTGTACAAGGACCCTACGGCTTCTTAGAAGTATTCACAGCCTCCTCTTAGGCTTCGTATAAGGATTCTTCCTTCGGGAAGAGAGCCTCCTCTTGGGCTTCGTACAAATTGTTCCTCGGCTTCTTAAAAGTTTCCAGCCTCCTCTTGGGCTCCGTACGAATTGTCCTGACGACCTCCTAGAGGTATAGGAACAGAAATTAGCCATCTTAATAAACAGTCTTTCAAATAGTCTAGATCTTTCTACCGTGAACGTACTACAACTGTTTCTTTAAGCATAGTACAAAAGATAAAACTCTAGACTTGGACAGTCTAATCTCCTTGAGTCTCGAAGGCATTCTCAAGTAAGGAAAAACACCCGTAGACTCGGACAGTCTCCAATACCCTCTGGATTCCCCATTTCCTTAAAGAACAGGAGATAACCATGATCCTCTGATCAATCCCAAAGTATAGCCTTACCTTTAATCAGTCTCTTTATAAGAACTGATTTTCTCTTTTAACCAACCTACTGGACCTGTCACTCAACTGAAACAGCAATCCTTTTAGCCTCTATCTCAGGCTTCGTACGAGATACAAAAAGACTCTCTTGTTGAGTCAAACATTTTTAGCCTTCATCTCGGGCTTTGTACGAGATACAAAACACTCTCTTGTTGAGTATAAAAAGACTCGCTTGTTGATTCGATCACCTTTAGCCTCCATCTCGGGCTTCGTACGAGATACAAATCACTCTCTTGTTGAGTATAAAAGACTCTCTTGTTGAGTCAATCTCTCTTTTAGCCTTCATCTCGGGCTTCGTACGAGATACAAAACACTCTCTTATTGAGTATAAAAGACTCTATTGTTGAGTCAACCTTTAGCCTCCGTCTTGGGCTTCGTATAAGACACATCTAAAAGCACTCTCTTGTTGAGTCAAATACTTTTAGCCTCCCTCTCGGGCTTCGTACGAGACACAAAAGCATCCTCTTGTTGGGTAGCCTCCTCTTAGGCTTTGTATAAGAAAAAACCCCGGTCGAGTCAATCAACCTTTTAGCATCAAAACTGTGCCTCGTTCACAGGATACAAACATCAACAACTCCTTTCATCTAATCGCTGTAAGCGGCAAGCCTCTGGATTATTTACATCCACGCCACTGTCCCTCTTTTAGCATGAGAAATTCCTAAGGAAAGATAGCATTGCTCTACACTGAGTTAAAGTCTTCTCCTTCAGGTTAAAACCCCCTATAAAGGAAATTATGGCATTACTAGGATTCACATATCTCGGTTAAAGTAATCCTCCTTTATAGTCAGTCACCCAACCGTTGTGACAAACAGACCCCCTTTAGAGATGACAAATTCTCTCTAAAGACAACACCCTTTTAGCTTCACATCTTGGGCTTCGAACAAGATACAAATAGACCCTTCAGCTTCACATCTTGGGCTTTGAACAAGATACAAACCCCCTTTAGCTTCACGTCTTGGGCTTTGAACAAGACACCAAAACAACCTTTTTCCTCCCATAGAATAGGAGGAACTACGATCGCTCTGATTTCCCTGTTTTGGTAAATAGGAATACGTACGCATAAGATTGAAAGAAAAATCTTAGCGAGCACACCGCATCAAAAAACCTCAGGTCACAAATCCTCACATATCCACCAAAATATCCGAGTCAGTATTCCCTACCAAAAGTCTAAATTCAACCAAAATAACCTAAGAGAGGCCCCCCCACATTGATCGCATCTGTAAACCAACAGTTTTGACTGTTTGACCTCAGTTTGCAAAGCAGGGTTAGTTGGAGACATATATTTCCCTTCCTTCATAAGCTTCAATAGGACAAAAAATGAATCGACCTGTAGTAACCCAGAGTGGCGGTGCTTAAGAACCACGTCCAAAATCGCTCGCTACAGATGCTTGTCTAGCTCTCTAAATTGTAGGATCTTTCCTGCTACTATAGTCTAGTCCGTGCTTACCTTTATCCGACTACTCAACTCGGCATCAAATATATTTTGTATGTATAGGTTTGATTAAATATTACTACAGCTAGACTCATGCCTGTCAATTTTGCAAACAAAAATATATTCTACTTCTTCCCTCAGTCAAATAAATGTAAGTTTTTAAAAATTATTTGTGTATTACTTTTACTTTTTAATGTAAATTTAGTTTTTATTTTTTAACTTTATTATCTAATTTTTGTATAAGCAAATAAATTAACCCTAATACCATATAAAGGAAAGAAATATAAAGATATTGAAATCAACCACACAAGAAAGAAGCAAATAAACTGACCCTTAACACAAAAAGACAAAAGGATTAATCAACCATTGAAACTAATCCCAAGCTAAAGTTTTGGCTAACCCCGCAATATTAGAAGAGCATTTTATCCCTCCATTAAACAAAGTATTGTTCTTAATCATCTAAATCATTCTCACAACTGGTAACCACAAAAGAAAGCATGTATCTTCTCTTTGCCCTGCCACGCAATGCCATGTTAAACAATAATATATGATCAGTGATGGATTCAAAACGGCCAAACCTGTAAACTCCAATCCAATCTATAATATAGGACCAGACAAAAACAATAACATTACAGGTAAGGAAAAGATAAGTGTGGGATTCTTCTAGGCCAAGATAAAGCAGGCACACCAGGCTATAGGTCCCCGAAATAACTCTCCGCTTCGCTAACTCGTCTCTCGTTTGAAGCCTACACAACATTAGGCGCCAAACAAAAACTTGAATATTGCTGGGGATATTTGATTTCCAAATGCACTTCAACGCCTTCTTCAAATTGTTTTCTGGTTGAAAGCCTTGGTTTATTAGCAAATGCAACATGTAATAAAATGATTTTACAGAGAAGCCTAAAGAATTGGACCACCAAAAGAAAGTATCTGACAAACCAGGATCAGGAGAGATGAAATTCAGAATGTTGAGGAGAGTGATGAAATCGCTTTTGATGTGCTATGAAAGCTCCTCAATACTAAATCCAACATTCTAACACCAACACCTCTCAATCCAAGAGCCATAGTCACTAAATTTCCGCCTAGGCTCTTAAGCAAAAGAAAACAAATAAGGAAATTGTTTGTGCATAGAATCCGCTCCAAGGCAATTAGCCCTCCAAAAGTCAATTTTAGTCCCTTTCCCAAACTTACACGTGATGCCTTTAGCAAACCAATTGGCCTCTAAATCCCACGAACCCAGAGATAGTCGTAGGTCTCTCAACCACAACAAAGTTTTTGAGTTGTTGCGGGGAAAAGAAGGGTCTAGAATTCCAGCCTTAATATCCCCATACCTGAATGAGAGAACCTTTATCCAAGTTGCATCGCAATTTGTTAAAATCTTCCATCCCCATTTACTCAAAAGAATCTGATTGAAAGATTCGCAGTGTTTGATCCCCAACCCTCCATCACTATTAGAATACTAAAGAAATATTAAAGAGTGCGTGTAAGGTAGCACCGATTTAACCACAAAGGATAACAAGTTCAAAACATTACTACCTAAAATTCTGATTAGATTTTGTGTTATCTTTACTAAAGTTAAGTTTAAATCAAAAGATATTTAACTATATTAACATTATTTGTTTTCTTTTCTATAATTGGTCTTGACATGGTTAGAACAAGTAAGAGATTCTTGTAATTAATAATAATAATTAATGACCATGTGTGTGTTCTAAAATGACAAGAAAATATGCAAGTGAAATTTGTTTTTTTAAATTCAGAAATAGGCAACGTTTCTGAAGTGCTGCAGTAAGCAGTTTGTTTTTTGAACTAGGAAATTGGCAACACTTTATGAAGTGCCGCAATAGGCAGTTTGAATTCGGAAATAGACAATGCTTTGTGAAGTTTTATAGTAAGCAATTGATATAGGCAATACTTGAGAAATGTTACAGTAGGCGAAAAACTGCCACACTTAATAAAAAAATCATTGCTGAAAAGATGTGTTTCATCGAGCAACCTTGTGAAACAACACTACTTGACCTATAAATTCATCATTTTGAATTCAAAACAAAAATATAAAAAAGTACATCTTGTTCAACACAAAATCCAAAATTTCATCTTTGAACTTTCATCGGTCTTATGCAAACTCAAAATGTATTGAGTTATCCTGGGTTATCCTGCGCGTTGACTCTAGGACATTTGATAGTACTTGAAATATTATTAAAAAAATCATTTAGAATTCAAATCTCGGTCCATTTAGTTTACAATCAATTTTCTAACATCGGAATCAAACCAAATCGTAGAAACATGATGGTCTAATTTGTTCAATTACATTCATATTTTTTAAAATATAACTTTTTTTATATTTAAAAATGAACTTTGACTAAAACAATATAAATCTTGAAGAAAAATTCAGGTTCTTATCATAAAAGTCAAATAATTGTTATTCCACATCGTAAGTTCAAAAGAATTCAACAAATTAATCAAATTTAATTCAAATTGACACTAATAGTTGCAATTAAATTAAGAATTTATTATTTAATAATTTAGAATTCTACTAAAAATATTGTCAATATGTATACAATAAAACATAGTTTATCATTATTGTTTTTTTTAATGCTCATTGACGATACATATTTTTTTATTAAAAAGATTTTGTGTTCTGTATCGAATAAAAAATGGTGAGTGGTTCATAGGTAATGATTGATATGAGTTTTTGATGTGATGGAGAGGGTCTAACCTGTAAGGTTAGCACTCCAACGCTCAAATCAGTATGTGAGGAAGAAGAGTGAATTGAAATTGGAGTTGAAAGCTAATACATGAATGACCCCTTCTGCAAAAATAGTAGAGAGAGAATAACGAACTTGTTATTTTTCAGATGTTGATTGCAGAGAGCCGTTGGATGCACCTGAAGGTCTAGGTTCTCTATAGTCATCAATAAGATAGTTCTTGTGTGCTTAATAAGATTCTAAAAGGATTGTAATTTCTTCAAAGTGGTCGACCAAGATTAATATGGTCGGCCTAGGCGAACAGGATAATTTTCATACCTTAGGTCATGCAGAGTGGATTTGGGCCTTTGGACGGCCCATAACAGTTGATGTTGAGTAATCAAAATTAAGTATTTTGTTTTTATCGTATCCACAGGGAATGGTGCAATATCAATGTCATTCAACAATATCTATGATTCTAAGCTGAAGTTTTGCCAGATATTTGATTTGTAAGTTACCAAATGTAAAAACATATAATTAATAAGGATAGTTTTCAGAGGAATAAGCTTGCTGGGATTGGATTTCATCCACCGATTAAATATACAAACCACTGATCAGTTATACACAATCTAAGCATGTATCCATATCATCTCGTATCGCTTACAAACAGAGTTTATGTCTAAACATCTGATGAGGATTCTACCTTATTGTTTAACCGACGATTTCTCAGCTTATTAAACAATACGGAAGCATTAAGAATCAATACTTACGGTGAATATTAAACCTAAATCTATGTCTAGCATTTAGAGTTTAATAGATGATTATCTTGGATCGAGATTAGAACTGTATTTCTCAATATCAATTCAAATCCATGTAGTTAAAAAATAAAACAAAGATATCATCGATAATGATTCATAAATAAATTGCATATAACGCCATGATCAATGAAAATACATATTGTTTCGGTGAACTACAACCAATCCCAACAAGAAAGGGATTTAGCTACTCATGGTAGCTTGATACAAAATGAAGGAATTGAGATAAATCAGAATCAACGACGATTTCCCGAATCTTGATGTGTATCTAGCTTGTATCCTCACTTTCCCTCTCTTACTATCTATTATAAACTATATATTACAAAGTAATAATGTAAAGTGATGATCTCCAATGTTTCTACTGCACTCCTTTTATACTGGCTGAGATTAGGGACTTTCGCTATGCGAAGTTTTGGTCGCTATGCAAAGTTAGCTTGTTTAACCTTGAAGAATTTTAAACTGCCCCTAGAAACCGCCATACTTCGCTATGCGAAGTAAAGTTCGTTATGCAAACTATTCTCGCTTCTGCTTGCTTCAAGCGAAACAGGGTGATTTTGATTTTGTTTCTTTCTGCTGTTGCTCGCTTCAGCTTCGCATCGGGAACTTCGCTATGCGAAGTAAAGTTCATTATGCGAACTATTCTCGCTTTTGTCGCTTCAAGTGAAACTGGGTGATTTTGATTCTATTTCTTTCTGTTGTTGCTCGCTTCAGTGTCGCATCGCGACCTTCTTTATACGAAAGTTGTAGGGCATGAATTCTTTTTGCTTGTAACTGATGTTTTTTTTTGTTAATTACTGTAAAACCATAAACATTCAAGAGTAACATCCTTTTGGATCATGGTTAGTCAAGTTTCATCCTTAAAAGTTAATGGAAGCAAGCATTTTGTTCAAGATTTTACTAAAGATTTGTCAACTATTGGACTTCCATCAAATTCTCCCTCAATCAAGAGCATGAGCTTTTCAAAATGTTTTCAGGATTTTTAATCAAGTATTTGAAATATGAATGGTTCAAATTATCACTTGTCAAGCAAGAAACATGTTCAACTGATTGTAAAATCAGAGCATGATTATGAAATCAAGTTCTTGCCCACAAAATCACATCATATACTCAAAAATATAATGACACAACTCACTTGAATTTTCCCTAACATTCTTCTTCATAAAAAGGGATGAAGACTTTGAATTTTGTTTCAATCATGTGGTGTGATGACTCTCATCTAATCACTTGGTCAACATTCGGGTCGATTCATGTTTTTATCCAAACAATTCAGTAATTTGAGCAAATGAAGGTATAAATTACATAGGACTTGTGAATGTTGTAATGTGGTTAGGTTTCATAAAGAGATGGTTTTTCTCCTAAAGCTAATTTTCAAAAATCTATCCAATTTTGTAACTTGCTTTACTTGCTTCACTCATTGCTTCAGTAACATGATCTTGACTTTTCTTTTGTTTTTCTTTTCAATCTTTCATTTTCTTCATGATACCAAGTTCTTTTTTTTTTGTATTTCTCATGTTATATTTCTTTCTTTTTCTTTTCCATTTTGTATTCTCGTCAATTTTCTCCCCAACTTATTTCTTTTCATGAGTGAAGCTCTTGATGATTCATATCATTATAGTTCAGGTTGTGCAACAAGAAATTGGAATAGATCACGACTTCACTAATGCTCACCCACTTACTAGTTATGATGAGATTCTCTTTGGCTATGGAATTTCTGGATTGAACATGAATCAACCGAGTTTAACACAAGGATTGCGCAGTTTGTTTATGTAAACAATGGAAGTTTACCTCACTTTTTATGGTTTTTGCTAAATGATTCAAGCAAGTGTGTGTACAATGTAAAATGAGACATGATATGAATTTGTAAGAGAAAACAAAATTCAAAATCATGCTAAAATTATACAAAGCAAGTAAACATGTACCTTGCTTAATTTTCGTCTGATTCTTATCATTACCACTCACTCTTTCCTTGTTGAATGTTCAAGCTACTTGATTTGGCCTTTGTTCAAAATACCAGAAGAAGCACTCTATGCTAATAAGGAGGATAACAAGAACATAACAAGCATAATTAACAACAATAAATTTTCAAAAGAAACTTACAGCATACCAACCGTTTAAAGGAGTACCAAGTGAGTTTACGGTATGAACTACCGTAAAAAAGTTTCAAACGATTACAACATAAAACTAATAAACTGACATTTCAAAAAAAAAACTAAAATTGAAACTAAAACTAAAATAACTGAAAGCTAAAATAAAAATAAAATGACTTACAGTGTAGGGTTGCCTATCAACCAGCGCTTGTTTAACGTCGTTAGCTCGTCGCCTGTATTAGGGATATTTTAGAGGTCTTATTATGATGATTCTTGCAATGTCACCATAATGTTTCAGCATTTTCCCTTGACTATCTTAGTTACTTTCAAATAGTCCCAATGGCGTTTTTCCTTTTTGATATTGAGGGAAATAAGTGTTTTTATGAGAGCCATTTGCAGCTGAGTTGATATGTGCTCATGCATAATAATCTTATCTGCAACATCTCTCTTGAAACCAGCTTCATTATCCTCTTGTTTATGATTTTCGTCTTGATTTTCCTCTTGTTTTTCAGCTTCACTTTTGACAACAACATTTTCTGTTTTTAAGTGACCATTACTATCATCATCAGTAGCGTTAACGCTTTGAGTTGCACTTTCATTGCATTATTCCTTTGAAATGATTTGTGTGCTAGTAGTGGATGTCTCTTGGACTTGATCCTCAAGCTTCCTTGCTATTTTACCAACTTGCATTTCAAGATTCTTAAGTGATACTTCAGTCCTTTTTTGGTTCTCCATAGACATTTGCATAAATTGCATCAAAGTGTCTTCCAATTTTGATATTTTGTCCGGGTGTGGAAGATTTTACGGCTGTTGATAGAAGTTCTGGTATGGTTCCGCATCTTGTCTCCAATTTTGGACATAATCTATGTTGTTTGCGTATGGATATCCTTGGTAATATTGGTATGATTCTTGTTTATGTTGCCACAATTCCATGTAATTTACTTCAGACTTTGATTTTTTAATTGCAGCCCTGGACTATTGTTTGAAGAGGTTTGGTGCAGAATTTTTACCTTTTGGTGTTGCTTAGCTTGCTTGTGCTTCACTTGTTCTTATGATACCTGATTTTGCATTCAAGAAAGCACAATTCTAACACAACAAAAGTGGTTAGCAACAAATGTAAAAGAATATATACAATATTAACAAATACACAATAGCTTAAAATGATAAAAATTATCGCAACGACAAGTAATATCTAAACGCCAGTCCCCGGCAACGTCACCATTTTGATGTTGAGTAATCAAAAGAAAGTATTTTCTTTTTATCGTATCCATAGAAAATGGTGCGATATCAATCTCGTTCAACAATTTATATGATTCTAAGCGGAAGTTTTGCAAGATATTTGATTTGTAAGTTACTAAATGTAAAAACATATAATTAATAAGGATAGTTTTCAGAGGAATATGCTTGCTAGGATTGGATTTCATCCACCGATTAAATATGCAAACCACTGATCAGTTATACACAATCCAAGCATGTATCAATATCATCACGTATCGCTTACAAATAGAGTTTATGTCTAAACATCTTATGAGGATTCTTCCTTATTGTTTAACCGACGATTTCTCAGCTTATTAAACAATACGGAAGCATTAAAAATCGATACTTACACTGAATATTAAACCTAAATCTATGTCTAGCATTTAGAGTTTAATAGATGATTATCTTGGATCGAGATTAGAACCGTATTTCTCAATATTAATTCAAATCCATGGAGTTAAAAATTAAAACAAAGATATCATCGATAATGATTCATAAATAAATTGCATATAATGCCATGATCAATGAAAATACATACTATTTCGGTGAACTATAACCAATCCCGACAAGAAAGGGATTTAGCTACTCATAGTAGCTTGATACAAAATAGAGGAATTGAGATGAATCAGCATCAATGACGATTTCCCGACTCTTGATGCGTATCCAGCTCGTATTTTCACTTTCCCTCTCTTACTATCTATTACAAACTATATATTACAAAGTAATAATGTAAAGTGATGATCTCCAATGTTTCTGCTGCATTACTTTTATACTGGTTGAGATGAGGGACTTTCGCTATGCAAAGTTTTGGTCGCTATGCGAAGTCAGCTTACTTAACCTTGAAGAATTTTAAACTGCCCCTGAAAACCGTCATACTTCATATAGGTAATTTAGTTCATTCAAACATCTTTGCCTATATATACAACCGGTTGGGCATCAAATAAATGTTTCCCACCCTTTGACATTCAGCTTCATTCAAAAGTATTTCTTGCTAGCCAACTTATTTATCCCTTCCCTCCTTAACATTTTTACCAGAGTTTCTGCAACTCCTTACTTAAAGCTTTTGCCTTTCTTACCTTGCTTTGTCAATCTCGCCTAACCAGGTACCTTTCTCAACTTAAGATTTTACCTTCAACATTTTTTGTTCATAGGTTAAGATGAGTGATAACCCTGTTTGCGTAGATAGTTATTCTGAGAGTAACATTCTTCTATTGGGAAAACGGGAATGTCTCCTGATATAAACTTCTCTCCCTTTGCTCATGATTGTCTGGGTCACGAAATCATATCTTTTACCAATGATTCTGATTAGGAAAAGACATTTGGTAACTCCCTTGATGAGAGAGCTTCTTCCTTTGTTTCTTTCACGGCCTTCTTGTCAGATGATGGTAAGGAGGACTATGCGACCGTTCATATACTTCATCCTATTTTGTTTGCTGAGGAAATACTAGTTGTAAAATTAATGAGAGAACACACTGGGGATTCTGTCCATGCTTACCGGATAACCCATAATTATGAACTCAATGATGCAGAAATTAAGGCCCATATGGAGCATAAGAGTAGGGCCAATATAGTTTCTTGGGTTAAGCCCTACGAACACTTTTTGACAAACTGTCTCGGAGGGGTAGCTGGTCAATGCGAGAAAATACATGTAGGTGGCAGCAGAGGTGGCAGGAACCTCGTCTATCCTGAATACCGAAGCGGTCATAGATGTTATCGACATCACGATCAGTGATTCTATAGATTGGACGATCATTCTCGTGGGTTCAAAAAAAAGGAAATATAGCTCTTTGGATGTCTATTTGGTCCCATTTCACATGTGTGTGTTCACTAAGATAGGATTGTGGCCACCTTTCTCTGAACTTGAGGTGGTCATTTTGAAACACTTAAAAGTTTCCCCTCTCCTAGCTTCATCCAGGGGTCTGGGCTTACATGAAGGTGTTCCAGTTTTAGGCTAAGCACAAGTACTAACTTGAGGTGGTCATTTTGAAACACTTGAAAGTTTCCCCTCTCCTAGCTTCATCTGGGGGCCTGCGCTTACATGAAAGTGTTCCAGTTTTAGGCAAAGCACAAGTACTAGAAGCATTCTCTTTGTCTTTTCTTCTACTTGTTTTACATCGTATGCACCTCCTAGAACAACATCTGTGACCAAGGGCTTATTACATTGAGCATATTATAGTTGTTAAATGTGACGACAACTGCGGTTTTCGAATTGTTTCAGGTTTGCTCATTAAAGGATAGGAGAACCACACATTTGTCCACCAACAACTTCTCCAAGAGTTAAAGGTACATAGGGAATCATACACATCACTATATAGGAAAAAGATAACATTTCGATGCAATTTACATTGCTCTTTTTCCTTGTGTTAGCGGTCCAGCACCGGTGGAAAAATGGACGTGTTTCCCTGAAATGAGCCATCTTATAACATTGCTCTTATAACATAATGTGTATTGATCTCATAAGATATGGTTTTTCGGAAACATATTTTCCACTTTGTAGTAGGCCACCTCAAAATCCATTCGAACGCATCATGTGTATTGGGTGTCTTTCAAAACAAAATATTTTGTTCAAGTTTATTTGAAACCGGAGTGTCTTATACTGAAGACATCACTGGAGTGCATGGCACATTTCACGAAAGAGGGAGAAACTTGGTCGGATCACTTTCTGTAAAAGATGGAAGAGTTCACCAAATTGAGCGAGATTGAAAGATAATTAAATAAGGAAAAGTCAAAGGCGACACCACCCATATAAATAAATTTAGATGATGACACATGTTTTGATGTTTTTTAGTTTTTATCTAACTATATATTTAGACGGTGACTCGTCTTATGTATGTATTATTGACATCATTTGAGACATATGTAATGGATTGTATTGTTGACACCATTTGAAACATATGTAATGTATATTCAACATTAATTGTATAACAATTGGGGTCAATTTTAATAAAAAAAATCTTTTTCAACCTATTAACAATTTTGTCCCTGCATAAAACACCATAAAAAGGTTCTGTTTGGTCTGAGGGGCGACTTCGGAGATGCATTTCCGGATAAGCCCCACTTTAAATTAAAAACAAATACCAAACATGAGGTATTTAGGAGATACATCTCCGTAGAAACTCTTACGTTGGAACAAAATATGGTGAGTTCGGATATGCATATTTGAAATGTCCTCTTGAGATATGGATGCAGTTTCTAAGGTCTCATACAATACTCAGACAATCGAAGAGTTGCGAAACTCGAGTATTGTCCACCATCGATTGACAATGATGGTAAGATTCAGTTCAACAAGTTTGAGTTGAAGACATATGAAGATTTAAGGTTTACGTGGAGCACATTTCATCATTACAAAACAACTGGTCCGATTGAAGTGGATGTCACAATTGCAAGATCGACAAAAGATATTCTAATAATGTTGCAACATCTTGATAAAATGTAATGTTTATTTTATGTTAACGATTATCTATGTAATGTTACGTATTTTGATGTTAATCTATGTTTCTTTTCAAGTTTCTGCATCCGTTATTACTGATTTGTGGTTTGAACTAACAAAGTATATTCCGGAGATGCATCTACGTAAAACTCATTGAATTTTGAAATAAGGAATATTACGGAAATGCACCTCTAAATTAACTTTAATATAGATATGGAGATGTATTTCCAAAAATATTTTTAGGCAATATGGAGTGGCTCACTCAGAAAAACATTGGAGGAGTGTAATTTGAACGCGTTTGGAGATGTATCTTCGAAATCTAAAATTTTGTATGACTTTCCTCCATGAGTTGGATAAAATAACCCCCTACTTTCAATATTTGAGAATATTGCTCAACGCCTCTTAAAATGCACATTATTTATAGAAGACACACTAAATATTATTATTATATAGATTTGAGTATATACGAAAATGTATGGAACTATCTAAGAATGCTGAAACAGAACAATTTACATTACAAGGATTTCATTTAGTTACTAATTTGGTTACACGAGTGGCCTTAAATACAAAAGTCAAATCATATAGACTAACTCTAACTTAATCTTACAAAAAAATACAAGAATTTCTACCAAATACAAATAAACCAATTTGAAGGAAAAATAACATTTAAGGCCTTGATGGAGTTTCATCAATGGTCTCCAGTGCTGGTTTCCAAGATCTCTGCTTGCAGTACCTTTGAACATGTTCCATCTCCATTACCACCTCATACTTATCATCTTCCAATACTACTCTCTTTGCCTCTGAATTAGGAAACATGCAGAACTCACTAAAAACAGGAAATATCTTTCCCAAATTGTTCAAACCCGCATGCTTCGTCGCCCTCGAGGCTTTATAGTTAAGAGAACTCATTTCTTCATGAGTAAGCACTGAGTATAGCAGCTCCATTGGTAGAAGAAAGTAAAACTTGCGCCTTTCGAGTTCTTCATCGGCTAATAGTCCTTGAATTCGATGTCCTACTTTGAGGTAGCTTGAGTCACAAACAAACTGTCCAGGATAATCTACCATTAACTCTGCAGCTTTTATTGCTTTTGTGTATGATTCTATTCTTCCATCTAAGAGTAACAACTTGAACACACCTTTGGTTGGAGTACAAGAAGCAACATTGCCCATTTCTTAGAAATGTTGGATGGTTGGAGTTGGAGTTGGAGTTGAGTTGGGTTGGAGGTTGTCAGAGCTTTTTATTTATGTGTAATCAGTTGGCATATCTTTTAATATTAATCATCAAGTTTGTCTTACTCAAATTGATATCTTCAAAATAAAGTTTCCCAACTGGCAGCAGCTTAGTTTCATTTTATAATAATATAATATATCTAATTGTTAAGAAATGTGGGTTAGGCCTAATTTTTTTCATGAAATCAGTTTGTAGGGTGAGGATTACTACCCCACTTAGAAACAAAAATTAAGATCATTTATTATTTGAGACTCTTAACAAACTCCCTTAAACTCAGAACTATCGGATTTTAAATGAGATTCTGATATGATATTTAAAAATGTGGTTTAAGTCTAACTCTTTCCTACAGTTTGTAGGGTGAGAATTACCCCACTTAGAAGCAAAAGTTTAGATCGTATATTATTTGAGACTCCTAACAAACTCCCTTAAGCTCAGAACTAGACATCTATGGTCTACTGTATCTTAAATGAAATTCTGATAACATGTTAAAAAATGTGGTTTAGACCTAACTCATTGTTACAAAACTGTCTTGTAGGGTAAAAATTGCTCACACTTATAAATATATGTCCAAATCATATATCATCCGATGATGAACTCTTAATAGTCGTCCTTTCATGTTTTCAAATTCAAATCTTGTCAGATGATAACAATTTCTACGTTGGATCGATTTATACTACATTTTACTCTATCTTTAATTGAACCACCACTAATAAATGGTGAGCCTGCTGTTTCGAATTAATCGGTTCTAAGAACGAATACCAAATTTCATATAAAAAATTAAGAGATACTATTAGTAGGTATGTTTGTGTGTTTAAGACTTTTAAGTTTATGTATAAAATGTTTGTCTACTATGACACTAAAAAAGTGTCGCTTAAAAAATTGTTTTTCTTTTTAATTCAATGGTTAGTAGTAAAGCCAGAAATGAAGGAAAACTTATGGACAGTCTGGAAAATTTGGTCTATTTTGACTTGATATGAAGAAAAAGAAACTTTTGCAATTTGGTTAAAAGTTTTTAGAGACTATTTTATTAGGGTGCACATGGGAAGATATGGTGAGAATGGAACCAGATACAGATAACCACACTTAACGACAACACCAAATTAATCATTAGATATGGTACCAATTCATTTATCTCATTGTATATCACTAATAAAGGCTCTCCTAGCTAATATCTTTTAATATTTATACATGCACTTTATTTTGGACTAAATGAAAAAAGATGTATAGTCACTATCTGATGTTACCTTGCAATATATTCCCATGAAGGAATATTATACATTTATTTTAGTTGGGTCTACAAGTTGTTATTTAAGAAAAAAGTGATATCTCCAATTAAGGTTATAATTTATTGATATTATAATAAAATGATGAGATTTTAGTAGGATATTTTTTTTGAATTTCTTTGAAGAGTAGGTGATTAAAGCCAAAATTCATTAATTAAGAAATGAAGAATTTTTTTTATAGTACAAGTAAATGATTGGTGGTTCATTAAGAAATTGGAAAATACTATTAGTTGTAAAAGAAGCTGGATGTTTGATTTGGTGGATTTTGTGCTTGTTTCTTATCAAACTCAAGTAGTGCTTTGGTTGCTTAAATGGTTGACAACTTGACAAAAACATCAACAAAGACAAGTGAAAATTGGCACTGCCAAACATATCAAATTGCTGTATGATAGAGAGTATCAAGTTATATTTTAGTATTTTATTTTAGTATTTTAGTTTAATCAGAATTATTAATTTAAAGTTTTATATTAGTTGGTATTTTAGTTTAATTGTTATTGAATTGGACTTCCACTAGTATTTGGGTATTTTAGTCATTGGTCCATTAGTATCATTATATATGTAGTGTCTTTGACACATTAAAAATCAATCAATGAAAAATCCAATTTATCTTTATCTCTATTTTTCTTAGTTTTTCTCTTAGATTCATAGTTGTTTCATACCTTGTTAGGGTTAGCAATTTTGCTTCCTAACAATTGGTGCTTTCATCCTTGAACACCAAAAACCTCCCATGGCATACCAATATCATCCATGGAATATTCCAACTCCTACCACACCTTCATTTCCACCCTTTCCATGGGAACTCTTTTCCCCTTATTACACAAATCCATGTGTTACAAGTCCATCACCATGTTTGTATTTTAATCATGGATATACACCACCTCCACCTAACCCATATTCATCTTATTCTACATCTCATTATCCATACTACTACAATAATTCCTATCAATTCCAAAACTCACCAAACAACTTCTCCATAATTAGTCACAAATATCAAACCCATTCTAGTATTAGAAGTGATTTTAAGAAGCATTTGAAAGTGTTTCATCTCTCTTTTATAAAAAAATCTAAATCTCTGCCTCATTCTCATTCTCATTCCAAGTCCCCGGAGGCGGAATTAAAACGAGTGGCGGAGATTGTTTTGGTTTTATCAACGATGGCGATGATGCAAGGTGGGAACAAGCCGACTGACGTGGAGGTTGAGCTCATGAGAGAGGCTCGGAGTAAGCTCGCAATTCTCTGCCAGGGGATTGCTCCCAAGGATATTGTTGCTCGTGAAGCTGTTGGTGCCGTTATTGAGGATCTCGGTTTGAACGCTAAGGTTGGGGACCAGAGGTTAGGGTTTCGTACTCCTAAGATGTCCATTGCTGAGAAATATGCGTTCAATAAGTCGAAGATGGAGGAATCAAAGAAATTACTATCTGCATCTTCTACTACATATACACCTCAACCCTTGCTAACAAACACAGGTGAAATGGTTGACAATCGCTTTCCAACAAATGTTGTTCGAATGTTATCGTCTGATAAATCAAACCACATGGCAGTAACGTCTTCAGTTTCGATGGTGTCTATTCCTCCCCATCTTTCTGCAGGATCTTCTGCAGCATTGTAATATCAGTCAACCAGCAATGAAGTCAGACCGCCCATTGTTTCTGGTGTAATGCCTAGCAGTCACATGGGAAGAAATCCATCTTCTGTAGCATTTCCTAGAGTTGAAAACCCACAGTTTAAAGTTACTGGAGGATTGAGTGGGGCTCCTTATGTGCTTCAGGTCCAAGCAAATTCATTGGCAAACCAATCATTGGTGAATGCTCCTACATGGTCAATACAGACTCAACCTGTGTCATTAGCTAGAAGTGTATCAGAAAACAAGGCGCCTGCTCATAATCCTCCCAAGGTGGAAGGAACTGCCGATGCAACTGTATCGAGGGCAGGTGCACAAGTAGCAAATGGTCAGAGCATTAGACCATTTATTACTTAAACAGGACCTGGAAATATGTCTATTATGCACCAGCCATTGCAGGGTGGGAACATGGTTCAACCTCCTTTGATTCCTAGTCACTCTGATATTGCAAAGATTGTCCAGAAATTGTTACTACAAAAGCATCTTGATTCATACGCAGCCATGGACGAAAAATCTAAACTCCTTGGAGCAGCTACCGATTTCGCCCACTACCCCGGTTCTCATAGTGATGATTCTGCAACACAATTTCTCAATTGATTCCCTCTCCCACTCATAATCAATGCATTGCAGACTCAATTTGATGTGCCTGGCCTTGAAACTACTCTAGTTGCGTGCCTTGAAAGGTTATTCAAAACAAAGTTTGGTGCATTTTTTATTCCACAACATATGGCGTTCGTTCAAGTTGGTCTGCAGGCAGATTCTCAAGCAGTCAGATCCTTAGCTTGCAAAACAGTCACTTGCCTTCTGGAGAATCTTGACAATTCTTACACAGTTGCTGCTTATCTTATTAAAGAATTCAACATATATCCACTTTTGCTTGGTTGCCTTATCAATGGAAACGAAGAGGTGGCAGCTGGGGCAATCAATGCAATACAAAAGTTGGCTAGTTTTCCTGAAGGCATGGGCATAATCTTTCCATCTTTCAAAGGAGGTGATACAGACCTTGGGGTTATAGCATCACAATGTTCATCACTGAGCCGAGTTCGTGTCTTGGCTTTAGTGGTGAAACTTTTCTCTGTATCTATGTCAGCAGCATCTGCCATACACAGTTTAAATCTACTTAGTTTGTTGGAGGCAGAAATCAGAAGTGCAGATGATACCCTTGCAACTTTAAGCGTTTTCGAGCTTCTCTATGAGCTAGCAGAGGTGGAGCATGGTTCAGAATTTTTGTCAAAGACTAGCCTCTTTCAACTGCTTTTATCAATAATCAGGGATGATTCCAAGGATTCATTTTTAAGGTCAAGAACGTTTAAAAGACAAATGATGTGCCGTAGGTACATTGATAGTCTTAGTGTTCCTTTCCTTGTAATATATGAATCTCTAATACCTCCCGAAGAAGAAAAATTGAAGCAGAAGCAATTGTTGGGGTTACTAGAAAAGTTAGTTTGCAAGGAGTGCCCAATGGTTCGGCTTTATCTCTATGGATCATGTGCTAATTCATTTGGTGTTTCTAAGAGCGACATTGATGTTTGCCTTGCTATTCAGGAAGTTGATATGGACAAATCTAAGATCATAATGAATTTGGCTGGTATTTTGCAATCAGATAACCTGCAGAATGTTCAGGCATTGACACGAGCAAGGGTTCCTATAATCTCTTGTGATATATGCATCAACAACCTCCTTGTTGTTGTGAATACTAAGCTTCTCCGGGATTATGCAAACTCTGTTATATCTGTCCGCACAGGCAGCACAATCAGCAAGCGAGATAAGGATTAGACAAGAAGGGTTGGTAATGATAGGCATTTGATATGTATAGAGGATCCTTTTGAAATATCTCATGATCTGGGTCGCGTGGTTGATAAACGCAACATCAAAGTTCTCAGAGAAGAGTTTGAACGCGCTGCAGATATTATGTAGCTGAAAATTGTGTGGTGTACTGTTTCACCAAATAGACATTCTCTTGCTCAATGTAAAGTGAAATCGCATGACACTACTAAAATATGGGTTCTGAGTTCTTTATTTTTGCAGCCAAAAGAAGGTCTTGTTCTTATTGGCAGAACTGCTGCTGGTTTTGGTCTGGCTTCTATTGTTCTGTTTGAAGCAAATGTGTTGGCTGTTTCGTCGGAAGTTCAAATACCAGCAGTTCCTACTTCTAAATTGTCTCAGTTCAAGAAGTGGGATCCAGGAAAAATATCTCTATTCTCATATTGATTTTTAGAACCTTGAGGACAAGGTTCAAGTGAACCCCGCGGCAATGATAGAGAGTATCAAGTTATATTTTAGTATTTTATCTTAGTATTTTAGTTTAATCAGAATTATTAATTTAAGGTTTTATATTAGTTGGTATTTTAGTTTAATTGTTATTGAATTGGGCTTCCACTAGTATTTGGGTATTTTAGTCATTGGCCCATTAGTATCATTATATATGTAGTGTCTTTGACACATTAAAAATCAATCAATGAAAAATCCAATTTATCTTTATCTCTATTTTTCTTAGTTTTTCTCTTAGATTCATAGTTGTTTCATACCTTGTTAGGGTTAGCAATTTTGCTTCCTAACACTGTAAATATGTTATGGCCTACTATACCAAAAATATCTATAGGTGTTGACTTAATGCTCATGTAGTTTCTATACAATCTATGTGCATTGTTGTTGGTTTTTTAGTTGGCTTCACCTTTAGAGGTGAGATTTTAACATGGATGGAAAACGCCTATTTAATGTTTGATAAATGTTTCATAAATGTACTTGTTTACCCTAAAGTTTTTTTCTTTCTAGTGTTCATCATCATCCTTACCGGCATGCGGAGTCAAAAAATTATGAAGTTTGAGCAAAAATTTAAAAACCGCGAATTCACATTGTATATAAACTAGATAGCCTACACACAACACAATTTACATAAACAATAATTGAACAATTTAAATTAGAACCACAAAAAGCATAAACACGCAGTGACATAAACCAAATTGGAGGGACGAGAGTGTAAGTTATTTTGACCAGGTAAAATACCTTAGGATCAATAGTGACACCAAAAATGTTCTTAAACTTCTCAATTTAATTCTTCACCTCTGGATTAAGATTAACCCTACGTCTATCGTATAAATAAAATTCTTTACAAGCTGATTCACCTGTTAGAAGCACATTTTTATAGTTTCACACAAAAACATCAATGTCTTTTTAGTGGAAACACAGCTGAGTAAGTTAACATCTCAAATTTTCAATTGATATAATTAATGAGTGCATAAAAGTTTTGTCTTGACCTGATCTCTTATCCTCTTGCATGAGTGGAAGAAGCATTGATTTGTAATTTTGCTCGGGAAAATTATCAATAAATTGCATGCCAGTTGCAATCCCCACGCCAAAACCAACGAGGTCAACCAATCTTCATTGCAAGATATATGATATTTATTAGACTGTTTTATAAGTGATTGTGGATATCAAGAATTCTTTTCAAGCATCAATACCTAAAATGTCCCATTGGCATTTCAAATTTGGTTATTGCATTGTCAAATTGATAAACATATGCACCATGTTCAACAAGAAAGATGGTTGCTTGTGCATATGGGAAGAACACTCTATTACAGTAAATCTGGTATAATTTCCAACCACCACTGGTGCTTTCCTTATCTTCCTTCCAATATCAAGCAAGTCAACTATTATTTGCAGAGATGTCTGCTTAGTGCGTACAATCTCCAGAAGTGGCATAACCTGAGTCGGGCTGCACAGGCACACATCAGGTTTTTCAGCTAGAAATATACTACAGAAGAATATAATGGTTTCTGAATAGCGAACAGTAAACCCTAATATAATACCTGGAGAAATGAGCTCCAATAATCTGGTCTTCAGATTTAGTTTTTGTTTTCAATCAAGTTCAAGTCAATTGCGTAAGTGTTACTAGCAAGTATACAATGAGGAGGACAATACTTTTCAAGTTCTGTACATGTCTGTTGCTTTAAGGAAACATTCTCAATAACATCCTGTCCAAATATAACTAACAGTTTGTAATTTATCGAGGTTTTGAGTGAGGGTCAATTCCAACTTTCAATTAACAAAATTTAAGCTGATGAAAATGCTTACATCAAGCACAAAGTTTATGAATAACAGACCAGTTGCAAAAACATAAATCGTGATGGCAATATATCACCAATGAAAATAAAACAAAACTCAATGGAATCACTTTTTAAAAAGAAACAAATAGAGTTTTAAACTTAGCATAAATTAGTCACTCCCCAAAATGGCAAGCATCCCCAATTTAATTTGTTGAGATTAATCAAGAAATTCATTAAACACTTGGCGGACAGAATACAATCAACAGAACTAAGCAATATTTAATGCTTATTATGGGTATAACTTTTGAAGAAGATATGAGGCTAATTATAGAGAAATAATGTTTATGATAAAATGAAATCTATAGGCTAAGAATGAAACAAACCTCCTTCGATTTCATTGGAGTCAGTGAAAAAGAGTTGTCGTCTTGTTCATCGTGTTATAGGAGAGAAGAGTTCCATGGAAGTGATTTGAGGCGGTCGAGCCAGGGCAGCTGTCGTACCTGGCCAGGCGCTGGCTCTTCCGCTGATTATCCTCACCCGTCTTTATTATGGAATTTGAGTTAATTTCTTGAATTTTCCTTCCAAATAATGATATTCATCAATCACGAATGTCTTCAGTAATCCTTGTTAGAAGTTATCAATATTCAGTAGTGGTATTAGTTTTGTTAAGCTTAATCTAGATAGTGTAGGTTAGCATTTTTGTCTACGTGGCATTATTATTTGTGTATAAACCAAACTTGTAACTGAATTTCAAATTGCAATCAATAGAGTTTCTATGTAAAGTTAGTTAGATATATTTTTCTCTCTTTTCTCTCTCTCCTTTCTTCTTCATCTTCATCTTCAACCTTGTGCACCAACAATTGGTATCTAGAGCTCCGATTAGATTCACAGGGAAACACGAGTGTACGGTGAGGAGTGTGATTGATTTTGTTTCTTGAATTCGGGTTGAATTCACGATCAGAATCGTAATAGAATCGTATTTCTTGATTTTGCGGGATTGGGAAACACGAGTGTTTGGTGAGATCTGTGTGAGTTTCAATGCACAAAATCGAAGATGAAACGCAGAAACGGTAGCTTAAATACAAATCTTCCCGTGTTTGATGGAAAGAATTGGAATCAGTGGTCGATTCAGATGTGTGTGTTGTTTGTCACTTAAGACGTTCTTGATCTCGTCAACGACGATTATGTTCCGATTGCAGCTGACGCGATGGAAGCACAAAGAAAAATACAAAGAGAAACGAGGAAGAAAGATCAAAAGGCGTTATTCTATATCCATCCGTGTGTGAATGTAAACGTGTTTGAGAAAATCGTTGATTCGACGACGGTGAAGGTTACGTGGGACACGCTATTACGGTGCTAAGGCGGTGATGCATCAGTGAAGAAGGTGAAACTTCAGTCTCTATGTAAATAGTATGAGAATCTAAACATGAAGGACAATGAGAACATACCTGATTACATCTCTAGAGTGATTCTGATCACCAATGAGATGAAATTTTATGGAGAAACTTTGTCAGAACAAGTAATCATTGAGAAGGTATTGAGATCTCTTACTCTTCAATTTGATTATATTGTTGTAGCAATTGAACATTCTAACGATCTTAGCACTATGAGAATTGAAGAGCTACAAAGTAGTTTAGAAGCACAAGAGTTGCGTTTGACTAAGAGAAACTCTGAAATTGAGGTAGAGCAACAGGCTCTGAAAGCAGCTTCTGGTAAGAAATATCAAAAGCAGTCTTGGCTAGAAGCCAAAAAGAAATCTGATGGTGTTCAGAAGTCAGAAACCTCAACTTCTGAAAGGCATAAAAATGATCAGAAGGGGAAGGAGAAGTATGACAAGAGGAAGGTTAAATGTTATTGTTGTAAGAAGTTTGGCCACTTTGCTGCTAATTGTTGGTCAAACAAGGAAAGGAAATCAGAAGAAGCAAACATAGCCAGAGGAGGCTCTGATGATGAACATGTGCTATTGATGGCTTATGAATCTGATGGTGCGTATTTAGTAGACTCGTGGTATATGGACGCTGGCTGTTCAAACCACCTAACTAGAAAAAAAACAATGGCCAGTTGATTTTGACTCTAGAAAGAGGACAATGATCAGATGTGCTGATGATAAATACCTCCGTTAAAGGTATGGGAAATGTCAAAGTCAAGGTGAATAATGGTAAAAATATTTTGATCAAGGATGTTTGGTATGTTCCTGGCATGAAGAGCAATTTGATGAGTGTAGGTCAGCTCATTGCGAAAGGTTTCTCAATTACTATGAAGAACAATTTCTTGAAGTTGTATGATTCTGATCAGAAGCTGATTATGCAATTTGAGCAGGGAAGCAACAGAACATTCAAGGTGAATGTGGAGACAACTAAAACTAAATGTCTTAGTGCAGAAGGCACTGAAGGTGATAGTGAGCTATGGCACAAGAGATTAAGGCATCTTAATTTTAGAAGCTTAGGGCATCTGAATTCTAAGAAGTTGGTATATGGCATTCCCGAGATTGTGAATCCTGAGAAGTCATATGATATATGCATGAAAGGCAAGCAACCTAGATTGTCATTTGCATTCAAAGTAGCCCCAAGAGCAAAGCATGCTTTGGGAGTAGTACATTTTGATGTTTGTGGACCATTTGAAGTACCTTCACTTGAAGGAAACAAATATTTTGTGTCGTTTATGGATGAGTTCACGAGAATGACATGGGTACCACTCATCAAATTCAAGCATGAGGTGTTTGTTGAGTTTTAAAAATTCAAGGTGAAGGATGAAAAACAGAGTGGTCAGAAGCTAAAAATTCTCAGAACTGATGGTGGAGGTGAGTACTAGGGATGGCAAAAAAATTTGTACTCGCGGATAAAATCCGTCATGCATATGGGACGGGTAACTTAATGAATACCCACGGATAAAATAAATGGATATTTAAATACCGTTTGTTAATGGATATGGGTAGACATGGAAACAAAACCCATACCCGCGGGTACCCACCCAAACTCGCCCCGAAGTTGACGGGGAAAACTCGCTTTGACTGGGTTTGGGTTCGGGTTTGGGTTTTCCCCGATTAAAAAATATGGGGACGGGTCGGGTAATGGGGACACTAGTGCCCATCCCGAACTCGTCCCCGAACCCGCCCAGTTTATTTTATTATGTACATTATTATTTAATTTTGTTAATTTTAAATATTAAATATATGGCCAATGGTTTAATATTTCGATTTGAATTAATTATTTAAAATATTTAAAATGTATGTAAGAATTTTCTTTGAGATTTTTTTTTATTATTTGAAATGTAATTTGATTTTGGAAAAATAAATATTTTTTATTAAAAAAATTTATTGTACTAAATAGATGGTGGTGGGGCGGGGATACCCGAACCCAACCTGAACCCGTTTGAGATGAGTTTGGGTTTTAATTCTCCATCCCCGTTTGGGTTTGGGGCGGGGAACGGGGATTGTTCAGGGATTCGGGTTTGGGTTTGGGTTTGGGGGAAGTACAAACCGTCCCCGACCCTCCCCATTGTCATGCCTAGATATGGGTACGAGTTTAATGATATTCGTGCCCGCAGATATCCATATCTCTTAATAAATTATAAAAATAATTTAAATATTATTAGTTTATTATACCTTATCTTTTATGTTTCTAAAAAAATTAGTCTTCTTATATTTTTTTTTATTATTATTATTATTTTTTTGAAATTTTCTTTGGAGAAAATCTTTTACAATTCATTCAAATTCTATTAGCTGTTTTATATTTAAACTCTCCAATACTTCATAGACCACTTCAACAATTTCATAGTCCAACCAACTTGTGTCGTCATTCCTCTGTCGAATTAGTGTCTTCCTTCCAACTCCTTTATCGTCCGTTCTTCCATCATAACTCACAATCACAATATATTTTATTTGTTTGGTTAAAATGAAATGCATGGATATTATGTTTGGATCTAATTATGTTTTGGTGAATGAGAAAAAAATTAATGTGATAAAATTTTATTGTTAAATTAAGAGCGAACTGTATGAATGTTATGTAATAATAATTTTTTGTGTCTTTAAAAGAAGTTAAAAATAATTTTTATAAAAAAAATATTATCCATGGATATCTGTAAATATTCGCTGATATCGTAAAACCCGCGGATTATCCGCTTAATGGATATCCGCGTGAATATAGGGCGGATATGGATATCATATTTCTCCAATGGGGCAGATACATATATCATAGTATCCGTCCCCATGGATATCCATTAACATCCCTAGTGAGTACAACTCTACAGAGTTCAAGAACTTCTGTGAGGAGAATGGAATTGAGCATGAGGTGACTGCTCCATACACTCATTAACACAATTGTCTTGCTGAAAGAAGAAACCAAACTTTGCTTGATATAACAAGGAGCATTCTGAAGGAAAAGAATATGCCTCACACCTTATGGGGAGAAGCTATTGCCATTGCAACATATGCGCTCAACAGGTGTCCAACTAAAAAGTTGGAGGAAATTGTTCCTTTTGAAAAATGGACTGGTGGTAAGAAAAGTGTGAGTCATTTCAAGGTATTTGGTTATGTTTGTTATAATCATGTTCCAGGTGCTACTAGAAAGAAGTTGGATGATAGAAGTAAAGTAATGTTACTGATTGGGTACCACACTAAAGGTGTATATAAGCTTTATTGTCCAGTCATTAATAAGGTGGAATTCAGTAGAGATGTTGTTGTGAAAGAATCAGAAGCATGGGAGTGGAACGAGTCTCAATCCAACTCTGGTGTAGTATTAAGACCTGAGTTAACTTCTGAAGAGATTTCTTACTCTGGAAGAGATTTTACCTATAAAGATGAGTCAGAGAATGATGGTGATTCTGAGTTCAAAGATGAGTTAGAGTCTTAAAGTGACTCTGATACTAAATACGAGTTTGACTCTGAAGGTGTATCTGATTCTGATCCATATTCTGATGGTGATTTAGACTATGGTGGAGATCCAGACTCTAGGAATATTCTAGACTCTAAAGATGGTCATGCCTCTAAAGGTGGTACATACGGGATTCCAACATTTGATATTGTTCCAGCGTCCGAAGAAGATTCTGAACATGTTCAGAGGCCACAAAGAATCAGAAACATTCCAAGAAGATTTACAGAGTTTGACATGTTGCAAGATATTGAGATAGAATCTGAAGGGGAAGTGTTGCGGTGAAAATCAGATAACAAGCTATTAATTAACTTGCATCATTTTCTTTTACAACCGACTTTGATTTATCCAAAGGAAAGGTTCAAGATCGTTAGAAAAACCTAAAGGGGTGAGATCTAAGGTTCGGGGGTTGGTTATACAAAGGGAAGGTATTAGCACCCTCTGTATCTGTAGTACTCTACAGGAACCTCTTGTTAGTATTTGTGTTATATTAAAGTTTGTTTGCTAAGGGAAATGCTAAGGGTGAGGACCTAAGGTATGTACACTAAGTATGGTCTAAGGGTGTAAAAAGAAAATGTGGAATCCGAGAAGGCATCGGATGTAAAGGAAAAAGATGGAAAAAGAAAAAGGTAGCTCGCTAGGATCTCACAATCCTATGCCTACGTATTCTCAAGGTGAACTTGAGAAATCAGAGCAATCGTAGTTCCCCTTAATGGGGGTGAGAACTTTTGACTGTGGTCAAGGTTCCAAGGGAAAGTAGGGTCTGACAGCAAGACACCTACGTGGAGTGCGACGACTCCAAACCTAAGGCTAGGTAAAATGGTGAATGAAGTGTCCACAGCGGAACACCTAAATAGAGCACAGCGGCTCTAATCCTAAGGCTAGGATAAAGGGAAGGCACGGACTAGGCTATCCTAAATGACATGGCAGTCAACTATAGGGACCTTTCCTTTGGAATGTGAGGAACAGAGAAACATAAGAAAATGGACATCAAGAATCAGGGATTAATCACAGCCAAAAACGAAGGGAAATAAACTCGGAATGAATATCGGGAATTAATTAAAGTGAAAAAATGCAAAATGTCAAAATTAAAAGTTAAATAAAATAAATAAAAATCTAAATAAATAAGACATATCCAAAGCTAATATGGATTAAAATCTAATTAAAAGCTAATTCTAATAAAGAAAACTAATTAAAAAATTAATTTACTAATTCAAATATAAGAAACTAGTTAACTAATTCTAAAAATAACTAAGTCTAATTCTAAGCTAGTTTTTTAATTTAAATCTAAAACTAATTTTTAATTAACTAAATAACTAAACTAAATAAAAACTAAATAGAAATTAGATAATAAAATCTTGAACTAAATTCTAAAACTAATTAATTAACTTAAAAAACTAATTCTAATATCTAACTTAAAATTAAATAGGCTAGGAGCGTTTGTAGAAATTAGAACAACTAGTTCTTTTTTTTTTGAAAATTATGAAACCAAATGGTTGGTAATAATAATTAAAAGGAAACCTAAATATTTATACTTTAATAATAAATAAAAAAATAGTAAATAAACTCTGATGGGAGACCACCCCATCTTTCATTTCCTAAAAGAATAAAACGTAATTAATAAAAACAATTAATGGAAATCAAAGCCTTAAAATAGTCAAAATTACTCATAACTTCCTAATTCTAAAAAAGATGAAAAAGAAAGCGGCTGAACCTCACAAAATAAATCAACGATATCGATCCAAACTTCCTTGCTTCAAAGAGAAAACTCTGCCGCTGACCCTTTCTTTCTTCTCCGTCTCTCCCTCGTTGTCTCGTTCCGGCGGCCTCCCTTGTGCTCTCTTGTTCGCGATCTTGTCCTCTCCGCTTCTGTCTCTCGAATCTCTCTCCTCGGCTCTCTCTTGTGCTCTCTTGTTCGCGATCTCGTCCTCTCCGCTTCTGTCTCTCGAATCTCTCTCCTCGGCTCTCTCTCTGTTCTTCCGGTTTCGCACAGATGGTGGTGATGGCGATGGGAAAGGAATTTGTGTGTTGTTCCAAGTTTGTGAAAGGTTTATGATTTAGAGTGTGGTTCTGATAAAGGAAAAGTTCTGGTTTGAAGGTGGACGGGTGTTGTTGGCAATGAGACACTGTTGTTGGTTGTTTGAAGGAATAACGCAAGTTGCGGAAAGGCTGATGGTGATTGAGTAAAAATGGAGAGATGGTGGTTTGTTGTTGTTCAACAGAAGGAGGGGAGTGAGTTGTTACTAGCTTGAAAATGTGTTCTATTTTTGAAGAAAAGGTTCGCCCCCTCTCTTGGCTTCTCTGTTCTCCTTTTATTGACTCAAAAATCTCTCTTCTTTTGAATTTCAAAAATTGTAACGTTGTTGAGTCTTTGTGGATGTGCAGGGTGTCATATTGCTCAGTTTTCATGCTTTGGTGAAACTGGTTTTTCTGAGGAATTTTGGCAGGTTTTGTTTATGCAAAATGGAGCAAGGTGTGTGCAGCAAGCTTATCTGTGTATGTGAGCAGGTTTTGGAGCGTCTATGTACGTGTGGTCGTTTTCCGAGCTGCATGTCTTTGGAGTGTTATGGAGGATCAAAAGTCTCTTTTCTTTTTTGTAACTGTTATCCTTTGTATTTTTTTTGTATTTTTATATTATAGAAAACTCTAAGTATATACTTTTTATGATTCTTTTTTTTACACAAAATAAAACAATAAAAATGACAGCTAATTTAAAATTAAACTTAGATTATAACGAAAATTAAAGTTGAAATCACGATAAGATTAAAATGAGAATTAAAATTAAAATTAAACTAAGTTAATAACTTAAACTAAATAGTATTAAAATTTGACTAAAATTAAAAAAAAAAACTATATTAAGATTAACCTAATTAAGACTAAACTAAAAGCTAAATTAAAATTAAAAATCACATTAAGTTATAAAAACACTAAAAATTACAAATAAATTAAATTGAATTTAAGATAAGGTAAAAATATACGATATTACAAAAAACTGAAAAAGAATCAATTTTAAAATGTACTATATTGAGATTAAACTAAATCAATTCTAAACACGCTTAAGATATTATTTATAAAAATAAAATAAAAATAATCAAAAATGAAAATGAAATTAAAATTGCATGATTAATGAAATGTCTTACTGAAAAAAATCAAAAACAAGGACTGACTTAAAATGATATGAAATGATCAGAAAAATCTGAGGGTAAAATTTGGGGTACAACAGTTGCCCCTATTTAAATAACTTCGCCGGATGACGCGAGGAATAGAAATCCTCGGGACATCAAGGTGAAAGGTATTTAAATATAGCAAACCGAAAATTTTGCCCTTAGATGGAATGCAGATGCTAAGGACAAGCAACAGTCATGCAAATGCTTGACATGCCATGAACTCTAATATGATGAAAATGATAGAATGATAAATGTAAAATGCAGACAAAAACAAAAGCAAACAGGGACAAAGTCCACACAATGAGCAATCACTCACTGGGGATGACAACAACACTGGGGAAGAATCTAAGGTGATGAAGCAACTGGTTCATGTGTGACCGGCTGACACTAGGGAAATAGAAGATACTCTTACTGGGCATGGAGCCAGAAAGAAGACACGATCTCCACTGGGGATCAATTTGAAATGAAAGGATAGATATCAGCAAAAGATTTTCTGGAATTTTCTTATACTAAAGAGTTCAAACGGGATCTTAAAAAAAAACCTGAAAAGACAGGGAAAGAAACCTCCGGAAAAACATCAGATGGCAAAAGAAACCAGTCATCCAATAACAGCTTTGAATGAAAGGTACAAATCACAATATCTAATAACGGCTTTAGATAAAGTGAACAAGGACTCGATCTAAAAAACATCAGAAGGAGAGACACATCCGGATAAGCATCAGATGGTAGAGAAACCAGTATTCCAATAACGGCTTTGAATGAAAGGTACAAATCACAATATCTAATAACGGCTTTAGATAAAGTGAACAAAGACTCGATCTAAAAAAAACATCAGAAAGAGAGACACATCCGGATAGGCATCAGATGGTAGAGAAATCGGACATCCAATAACGGCTTTGAATGAAAGGTACAAATCACAATATCTAATAACGGCTTTAGATAAAGTGAACAAAGACTCGATCTGAAAAAAACATCAGAAGAAGAGACACATCCGGATAGGCATCGGATGGTAGAGAAACCGGACATCCAATAACGGCTTTGAATGAAAGGTACAAATCACAATATCTAATAATGGCTTTAGATAAAGTGAACAAAGACTCGATCTGAAAAAAACATCAGAAGGAGAGACACATCCGGATAGGCATCGGATGGAAGAGAAACCGGACATCCAATAACGGCTTTGAATGAAAGGTACAAATCACAATATCTAATAACGGCTTTAAATAAAGTGAACAAAGACTCGATCTGAAAAAATATCAGAAGGAGAGATACATCCGGATAGGCATCGGATGGTAGAGAAACCAGTCATCCAATAACGGCTTTGAATGAAAGGTACAAATCACAATATCTAATAACGGCTTTAGATAAAGTGAACAAAGACTCGATCTGAAAAAACATCAGAAGGAGAGACACATCCGGATAGGCATCGGATGGTAGAGAAACCGGACATCCAATAACGGATTTGAATGAAAGGTACAAATCACAATATCTAATAACGGCTTTAGATAAAGTGAACAAAGACTCGATCTGAAAAAAACATCAGAAGGAGAGACACATCCGGATAGGCATCGGATGGTAGAGAAATCGGACATCCAATAACGGCTTTGAATGAAAGGTACAAATCACAATATCTAATAATGGCTTTAGATAAAGTGAACAAACAAGACTATATGGCGTTGAATAAAAGGACATCAGGCATTCAATAATGGCTTTGAACGGAAGGTACAAATCATAATAGTTGAGAATGGCATCGAATTATAGCGAGAAAGACATCCAGGAATAGCACCGAATGCAAAGGAGAAAACTTATCTTGGAATGACACTGAATGGACAAATAAGACTTCAGGAATGGCACTGAATGAAAAGGACAGGTAACGTTTTGGTAAGGTAAGACGTGGACAACGACACGACCTCAGGAGAAATGCAAACGAGGATGAAACACTCATGCTATGCATATGTATATGAATTATGCAGATGATATATGATTAAATGCAAATGCAGATGTCGATGCTGACGACACAACACGACTCTCTGGGAAGACAAGACTGGAAGACTGATTCCTCAACACGGAGATCACTGTCACTCTGCTTGGGAACTAGAGATGCTACTGCTGAACACATCTCTGCCACACTGGTAAACTGTATTCAAATTGACGATCCTTGTAGGAAGGATAAAGCATTGCCTGGGGATCTTTCAGGTAAACTGCCCCAGACTAGCTGATCATTGTTTCAGTTTCTGGAAATGACCGTTTCATGGTACTCCTGGAAAGCTTGCCCCAATCTAAGTCTTGGAAGATGATTGTTTTTGTTGTACACTGGGATTGCTTGCCCCAGTATGAGTCTTGAAGTATCTTCTGAATAAACCAATTCTGAGAAGTCGCCATTAAACCACAAATCTTGAAATGATTCTCAACAGGAAATAGAAGGAACTTGTCCCTGATTGGATTACCGACCAAGTTTCTCAAATGTTTGAAAATTCCTTAAGAAGAAAGCTAGTTTGCAAACAAAAGTATTTGTACAAACATGGTAAATGTGAAGTTCATGCAACTTTTGAAATCAATCATTTTTTAAAGAGGCAAAGTATATGAGTCATTAGTCAGAACACGGTGGTTCAAGACATTAAAGTGAAAAGTTTAAACAAAGGGTGTAATGCCCAAAATAGGTGATCTGCAAAGATCTTTTGGAGTCAGTTTACGCAACCTTGCTGTAGTATACTTTCAAAATAACCTTGCTTCAGTTAGGTCTTTTGAGGGTTGTAATGTGGTCTGGTTCACGGTTTAAGAAACAAAGATAAAGGCTCAAAATTTATTTGTGACCCACCCAATCTACGTGATGAACTTCCAATCCTATGCTCAGTTAACTCAAACTATGCACTCAAATTCCCATGAGTTAGGAATTGCACTGATGATAGCGATGATGGTTCAAAATTCAATGGACTTGAGATGGCGATCACTGCTTCCTTACAACTTTTGGTTGTCATACAAGCTTGTTCTTTCTTCTTTTTTTTTTCTTTTTTTTTTCACTCTCTTTTTTTTAGTAACTACCTGGCTTAATGATTACAGTGAACCATCATTGGCGTTAGACCTGAAAGACATCTTCGACACTTGCTTGTCGTGTGCGAAGGAAAACTGTGAGTGCAACATTTTGTTGAAAGTCGTCTTGCATGAAGCTCTTGTAATTGAATGCATAATCCAGTTAATTGAGAACTACCCTGCCCCAGGTTAAGATTGCGGGTTTTTATTTGTAAAGAAAAGAAACTCATACTTCAAGGCCCAAAGGGGTTGACGAGGGATTATCTTCCTTATTTATCCAGTGTTTAGGGATTGAAACAATGCCTTACATCGTCAGCAAAGTCTTGATTTGAAAGCATACCACAACAATTATGAGTATAATGTTTCATCATCCTCCCTCCAATCTTTGCATAATCAAAAGAAAATAGACAAGGGAATTTTTATTTTTCTTGAAACAGAAAGCATTAAGAAGTAAATAGCAAACACAAATAAATTGAATAAAAAATTGCAATGCTCATTTCATTAAACTTGAAGGTACAAACGTAATTTGAAAGCAAACAGCTATTACAAAATAAGGAAAATGCAAACAACAAGAAACAAAGGCCTAGTGACTAATCAACACAAGGATGAGTTGTTCTGTCTGAAACACTGGCTTTTAGGGGGATAATCTGCTGAAGACGACTGAAGCTTCACTTGGCGTGCCCTGGCAGAGGGTTACTCTAGACATTGGGATTGTCTTTAAAGGAGAGGATTTTGTTCCTCATCAGCTCTTGTACTCTAGCCTTCAATGCAAAGCATCTTTCCAAGTTATGGCCTGCACCACCTTGATGATATTCACAATGAAGATCAGCCCTATAGCCGGCTGGAAGAGGATTTGGAGGAGGAGGCAGGGGCCTTGTAGTAATCAAATCTTGTTGAACCAAACTAGGATAAAGTTCAGTGTAAGTCATGGGAATGGGATCAAATTGACCCCTATTACGATACTGGCTCTGTCCTGCAGCTGGATGTTGGAAAGTTTGAGTTGGTCGTGGTACAGCAACCACAGGAGTGACAGCAGCAATCGTAGGGTGAGCAACATACTGAGGTTGAGGACGAGGCTTTCTCACTTCAACCATTATAGCATTAGTCTGATCTTCCTTCTTCTTCTGAAAGTTCCCGTAGGATTTCTTCACAACATTAGAAGATTCAACAACCTTTGATACTTTTCCCTTCTTAAGACCTTCCTCTAATCTTTGGCCAATAGTAACCAAATCAGTGAAATTAGAGGAAACACTTCTAACCATTTTCTCCCAATAGAGCGGGGACAAGGTATCCATAAACATTCCAGTTAATTCCTTCTCGACCAGGGGAGGTTCCACTTGGGAAGCCAACTCTCTCCAGCGCTGAGCATACTCCTTGAAAGACTCTTTATCATTCTGAGACATGTTTTGCAGTTGATGGCGATCAGGAGCCATGTCAAGGTTATATTTGTATTGCTTCATGAAGGCATTGGTGAGGTCTTGGAAGTTGTGGATAGAGTTTTGCTCAAGACCCATGTACCATTTAAGTGATGCTCCACTCAAGCTATCTTAAAAACAGTGGATGAGCAACTTCTGATTTTTGGCATGAGCAATCATCCTGCGAAGATACATGACCAAGTGAGCTCTTGGGCAAGAGTGACCTTTGTACTTCACAAAATCTGGAGTTGTAAACTTAGGAGGTATAACAAGGTCAGACACTAAGCACATGTTGTCCGCATCCACATTAAAGAAGTCATTACCCTCAACAGCTTTGAGTCTCTTCTCTATGCTCTGAAACTGCTCTCGAACAACTTCAGGTTCAACAAAGTCTTCATGGTCTTCACCTTGAGCACTGGCAGCATTATACTCATAAAGGGGATTCTCAAAAGGAGCTCGAGTAGTCTGAACTATAGGTTTAGGCTCGGTAAAAACAGGAGCTTGAAGCACTGGTCTAGCAGCTTGACCAATCATAGCATTAGATGCAAGAGGTGGAGAATAGTTGTGTGGCAAACCAAACTCTGGCCAAGTTGAAGGTGGCACTTGAACTGGTGGAGGATCAGCACTTGAAATTTCCTGGATGACCGTCCTTTGGGGAGGCTCCCCTCTAGCAAGCAAAACTTGAAGCATCTCAGTGAGTTTAGTCATGCTCGACTTAAGTTCATCGATCTCCATTCGGACCTCAACATTGTGTATCTCTTGCTCTGACATCTTGCGTCTGTAATTAGCTTTAGTCCGGTATCGGTGTCGAGGAATCAACTTGACGACTCACAGATGACACTGGAAGATAGAGACCACGGGAAATAAGTAACTGGACAAATAGACGGACGCATGCAATGAATCATGCAAAGATGCAAATGATATGCAATGCACTGCGAACAGGATGCAAAACACACATAACAGGATCAAGGGTTCGAGATCACAGCATGGAGTCTGGGTAGAGAACCAACAACAGGGTGTGTACTAGGGTTTATCAACTGTAGAACAGGGTTTTAAAAAGTTCCCAGAGTCGACAACCCATCTTTCAGTTTTTAAGGATTTCCCAGATGACTTGGTAATCAATAAAATTCTCAAGAGGATCTCGTCTGAGTGTAGTATCGCGTGACAACCAATTCAGAAATAGACTCCATCATGGTCTCTGCACTACATCTAAAAGGCTTAAGTGGGGCTTGGTAACTACGGTTCTCAATATCACGGGCTCCTAGGTCGAGAGTAGCACGCTTTCACGAACGAATTCGTTCAACATAACTAGACTCTCGAGAGGGCCTCAACTGAGTGATGGTGTTATCAATTCAACTTTTCAGGATTCGACTCCCTCAAAGCCTCCTTGAATACCATCGTCCTATCCTAAGTACACTCAAGTCCGGGTTAGGACTTATCTCACCACTCAAAAGTAGTACCCTGCACACAGAAGATCCCAAGCAGAAACAGGTATACAAATATATACAGATATAAAGATACAAATATACAAGCAAGCAAACATATAAATAACACAAATACAAACAAGATAGGCTTAACCCTCTTGTTTTCTGATTCCCCAGTGAAGTCGCCATTTCTGTTGCGGTGAAAATCGGATAACAAGCTATTAATTAACTTGCATCATTTTCTTTTACAACCGACTTTGATTTATCCAAAGGAAAGGTTCAAGATCGTTAGAAAAACCTAAAGGGGGGAGATCTAAGGTTCGGGGGTTGGTTATACAAAGGGAAGGTATTAGCACCCTCTGTATCTGTAGTACTCTACAGGAACCTCTTGTTAGTATTTGTGTTATATTAAAGTTTGTTTGCTAAGGGAAATGCTAAGGCTGAGGACCTAAGGTATGTACACTAAGTATGGTCTAAGGGTGTAAAAAGAAAATGTGGAATCCGAGAAGGCATCGGATGTAAAGGAAAAAGATGGAAAAAGAAAAAGGTAGCTCGCTAGGATCTCGCAATCCTATGCCTACGTATTCTCAAGGTGAACTTGAGAAATCAGAGCAATCGTAGTTCCCCTTAATGGGGGTGAGAACTCTTGACTGTGGTCAAGGTTCCAAGGGAAAGTAGGGTCTGACAGCAAGACACCTACGTGGAGTGCGACGACTCCAAACCTAAGGCTAGGTAAAATGGTGAATGAAGTGTCCACAGCGGAACACCTAAATAGAGCACAGCGGCTCTAATCCTAAGGCTAGGATAAAGGGAAGGCACGGACTAGGCTATCCTAAATGACATGGCAGTCAACTATAGGGACCTTTCCTTTGGAATGTGAGGAACAGAGAAACATAAGAAAATGGACATCAAGAATCAGGGATTAATCACAGCCAAAAACGAAGGGAAATAAACTCGGAATGAATATCGGGAATTAATTAAAGTGAAAAAATGCAAAATGTCAAAATTAAAAGTTAAATAAAATAAATAAAAATCTAAATAAATAAGACCTATCCAAAGCTAATATGGATTAAAATCTAATTAAAAGCTAATTCTAATAAAGAAAACTAATTAAAAAATTAATTTACTAATTCAAATATAAGAAACTAGTTAACTAATTCTAAAAATAACTAAGTCTAATTCTAAGCTAGTTTTTTAATTTAAATCTAAAACTAATTTTTAATTAACTAAATAACTAAACTAAATAAAAACTAAATAGAAATTAGATAATAAAATCTTGAACTAAATTCTAAAACTAATTAATTAACTTAAAAAACTAATTCTAATATCTAACTTAAAATTAAATAGGCTAGGAGCGTTTGTAGAAATTAGAACAACTAGTTCTTTTTTTTTTGAAAATTATGAAACCAAATGGTTGGTAATAATAATTAAAAGGAAACCTAAATATTTATACTTTAATAATAAATAAAAAAATAGTAAATAAACTCTGATGGGAGACCACCCCATCTTTCATTTCCTAAAAGAATAAAACGTAATTAATAAAAACAATTAATGGAAATCAAAGCCTTAAAATAGTCAAAATTACTCATAACTTCCTAATTCTAAAAAAGATGAAAAAGAAAGCGGCTGAACCTCACAAAATAAATCAACGATATCGATCCAAACTTCCTTGCTTCAAAGAGAAAACTCTGCCGCTGACCCTTTCTTTCTTCTCCGTCTCTCCCTCGTTGTCTCGTTCCGGCGGCCTCCCTTGTGCTCTCTTGTTCGCGATCTTGTCCTCTCCGCTTCTGTCTCTCGAATCTCTCTCCTCGGCTCTCTCTTGTGCTCTCTTGTTCGCGATCTCGTCCTCTCCGCTTCTGTCTCTCGAATCTCTCTCCTCGGCTCTCTCTCTGTTCTTCCGGTTTCGCACAGATGGTGGTGATGGCGATGGGAAAGGAATTTGTGTGTTGTTCCAAGTTTGTGAAAGGTTTATGATTTAGAGTGTGGTTCTGATAAAGGAAAAGTTCTGGTTTGAAGGTGGACGGGTGTTGTTGGCAATGAGACACTGTTGTTGGTTGTTTGAAGGAATAACGCAAGTTGCGGAAAGGCTGATGGTGATTGAGTAAAAATGGAGAGATGGTGGTTTGTTGTTGTTCAACAGAAGGAGGGGAGTGAGTTGTTACTAGCTTGAAAATGTGTTCTATTTTTGAAGAAAAGGTTCGCCCCCTCTCTTGGCTTCTCTGTTCTCCTTTTATTGACTCAAAAATCTCTCTTCTTTTGAATTTCAAAAATTGTAACGTTGTTGAGTCTTTGTTGATGTGCAGGGTGTCATATTGCTCAGTTTTCATGCTTTGGTGAAACTGGTTTTTCTGAGGAATTTTGGCAGGTTTTGTTTATGCAAAATGGAGCAAGGTGTGTGCAGCAAGCTTATCTGTGTATGTGAGCAGGTTTTGGAGCGTCTATGTACGTGTGGTCGTTTTCCGAGCTGCATGTCTTTGGAGTGTTATGGAGGATCAAAAGTCTCTTTTCTTTTTTGTAACTGTTATCCTTTGTATTTTTTTGTATTTTTATATTATAGAAAACTCTAAGTATATACTTTTTATGATTCTTTTTTTTACACAAAATAAAACAATAAAAATGACAGCTAATTTAAAATTAAACTTAGATTATAACGAAAATTAAAGTTGAAATCACGATAAGATTAAAATGAGAATTAAAATTAAAATTAAACTAAGTTAATAACTTAAACTAAATAGTATTAAAATTTGACTAAAATTAAAAAAAAAACTATATTAAGATTAACCTAATTAAGACTAAACTAAAAGCTAAATTAAAATTAAAAATCACATTAAGTTATAAAAACACTAAAAATTACAAATAAATTAAATTGAATTTAAGATAAGGTAAAAATATACGATATTACAAAAAACTGAAAAATAATCAATTTTAAAATGTACTATATTGAGATTAAACTAAATCAATTCTAAACACGCTTAAGATATTATTTATAAAAATAAAATAAAAATAATCAAAAATGAAAATGAAATTAAAATTGCATGATTAATGAAATGTCTTACTGAAAAAAATCAAAAACAAGGACTGACTTAAAATGATATGAAATGATCAGAAAAATCTGAGGGTAAAATTTGGGGTACAACAGTTGCCCCTATTTAAATAACTTCGCCGGATGACGCGAGGAATAGAAATCCTCGGGACATCAAGGTGAAAGGTATTTAAATATAGCAAACCGAAAATTTTGCCCTTAGATGGAATGCAGATGCTAAGGACAAGCAACAGTCATGCAAATGCTTGACATGCCATGAACTCTAATATGATGAAAATGATAGAATGATAAATGTAAAATGCAGACAAAAACGAAAGCAAACAGGGACAAAGTCCACACAATGAGCAATCACTCACTGGGGATGACAACAACACTGGGGAAGAATCTAAGGTGATGAAGCAACTGGTTCACGCGTGACCGGCTGACACTGGGGAAATAAAAGATACTCTTACTGGGCATGGAGCCAGAAAGAAGACACGATCTCCACTGGGGATCAATTTGAAATGAAAGGATAGACATCAGCAAAAGATTTTCTGGAATTTTCTTATACTGAAGAGTTCAAACGGGATCTTCAAAAAAAACCAGAAAAGACAGGGAAAGAAACCTCCGGGAAAACATCAGATGGCAAAAGAAACCAGTCATCCAATAACGGCTTTGAATGAAAGGTACAAATCACAATATCAATTAGCAAACACAAAGCAAGGCTAGTAGTAAGAGGATTTCTATAGAAACCTGGATTAGATTACTTTGAATTGTTTGCACTTGTAGCTAGACCTGAAACAATCAGATTGGTGATTGCTATAGCTGCAAATAGGAATTGGTCTTTGATACATCTGGATGTGAACTCTTCCTTTATGAACGGTCCATTGCAAGAAGAGGTATATGTGTCACAACCTCTTGGATTTATGAAAAAGAAACAAGAAGGGATGGCGTACAAGTTACATAAAGCGTTGTATGGACTAAAACAAGCTCCTAGAGCTTGGAATCTGAAAATTGATTCATTTTTCAAGCTTCAAGGATTCAGAAAGTGTGAGATGGAGTATGGCATTTATGTTCATCATACTTCTGAAGGTAATATGATTTTGGTGTGTCACTATGTTGATGACATAATATTGATATGAAGCTGTTCAGATAAGATAGTGAAGTTCAAGAAGGTGTTGATGAATGAGTTTGAGATGATTGATGTAGGAAATATGACATATTTTATAGGGATGGAGAGTAGGTAATCTGAGAAAGGTATAGCTTTGCATCAGCTGAAGTATGAACTCGAACTTCTGAAGAGATGCGAGCTGACAAATTGTAAGATTGAAATCACACATGCTGAAATAAATTACATGTTTGATTCCGATGTTGAAGGTGATGATGTAGATGCTAGAACTTTTAAATAGTTGGTTGGATTGCTGAGATATCTCTGTAACACCAGACCTGACATCTGTTATGCAGTTGGAATGGTAAGTGGGTTTATAAACAAACCAAAGTGGTCACATTACCAAGCTATTGTCAGGATTCTGAGATATATTAAGTGGACTCTAAAGTATGGATGTTATTCCCTTCTGATGTTAAGTCTCAGTCAGGACTAATGTGTTATTCAGAATCTGATTGGTGTGGAGAGAGAGAGTTGACAGAAGAAGTACTTCAGGATATTTCTTCAACTATCTGGGAGGTCCTATCTCTTGGTGCTCCAAGAGGCAACCAATGGTTGCATTGTCAAACTGTGAAGCTGAGTACATTGCATGTGTTTTGTCTGCGTGTCAAAATGAAAAAGCCTGTGAAGCTGATGATTGATAACAAATCATCCATAAGCCTTGCCAAGAATCCAATGCTGCATGGAAGGAGCAAGCATATTGAAACGAAGTTTCATTTTTTGAGAATCAGTTTCAGAATGGAGTACTATAAGGTGTACATTGTAGTACTCATAAGCAACTTGCAGATGTACTGACTAAAGCTGTGAAGACTTAACACTTTATCCACCTGATGGATGGAATTAGTGTTGTAGAGTTTAGTTAGTTGAATATGAATTAAAGGATGGTCTTAGAAGTAATCCATATTTAGTAGTATTATCAGTTTTGCCAAGCTTAACCTAGCTAGTGTAGGTTAGCATTTTCGCCTACATGGCATTATTGTTTGTGTATATAAACCAAATGTGTAATAGAATTTCATAACACAATCAATAGAGTTTCTCTGTAAAGTTAGTTAGATCTATTTTTATCTCTCTTCTCTCGCTTATTCCATCTTCATATTCATCTTCAACCTTGTGCACCAACAAACCTAAGTCGTTGCCTCAAATCAAAACCTCTGTTTAAGCCTTAAACAATGTGTGAGATCCACAACGAGTTCCTAAAACCTCAACCCAAGGTTTCTTAATTTTTTGCATGGAGTAGAGATTTTAATCCAAGAATATAGCAACAATCTTCTATTTAGATTCAGATTACAATATTTGGTCTATCCAAGAAGTATTAAAGGCTATAAACCTATGCATGATTGTGCTTATGGGGATTTTGTTAGAATGTTGGTAGATATAGACCTTACCGAAAATTTAGACATAAGATCTTGGTGGAATGAATACGTTTTTGTATTCTTTATAGAGACGGAGTATAAAAATCTCCTTAATTTATGAGATCAATGCAATTGTATTTCCCACAACATCAACACTTGTAAGAAGAATGGAAACATGCCTAAAGAATTTAATGAAAGAGGAATAAATTTTAAGCAATATTCTAAGAGTAGGTTTTGTATTCTTTGTAGAGCCGGAGTATGAAAATCTACTTAAGTTATGAGATCAATACAATTGTATTACTCCCATTAACAGTGTGGATAAGATGAACGAAATTGAGCTGGATATGTCGGAGATTGATGATAGCCAGCCTGAAGGTATCTTACATGAAAGGTTACGTGCTCAGGAGGAAATGTGAAGTAGACTTAGGATTAAGGAAAATATGATTCTTCAAAAGTCTAGGTTGAGGTGGTCTGTGGAGGGGGATTCTAATTCCAGGTTTTTTCATGCGTCCCTGAAATCCCGGGTTAGAGCGAATTCCATTTCTGCAATCCACAGTGGTGATACGCTGCTTGACAATCCTGACCTCATTAACGATGCTTCCTGGCTTCATTTCAAAACAAGGTTTGATGCGGTTGTGACATTAAGGCCTCATATGGACCTTTCTGATACTGCTAAATTGAGTGTGGAGGAGAGAAATAGCCTGGATGCTGATTTTATGATTGATGACATAAAGGGAGTAATTTTCGAATTTGATGGTAACAAGGCCCCCGGGACGGACGGGTATACTTTCCAGTTCCTGAAATCCTGCTGGGAGGTCATAGGCACTGATTTTGCTGCCTGTGTTGTTGAATTTTTCAGGTCTGGTTTTCTGCCTAAAGCTTTTGTTTCCTCCTTTATAGCTTTGGTGCCTAAAGTTGATAATCTGCAGTGTTTTAATGATTTGAGACCCATAACTCTCGTGGGTTGTATTTTGAAAGTGATCACGAAGCTTATGGCGAATAGATTGAGATGTGTGATTGATAAACTTATTTCGCCTGCACAATCGGCGTTCATTCTGGGTAGACATCTTCATAACGGTGTTTTGGTTGCGAATGAGATTCTTGATTTTGCAAAGAGAAAGAATAAGAGGTGTATGTTGTTAAAAGTGGATTTCTCTCAAGCCTATGATTGTGTTGAGTAGTCGTTCCTTAACAAAATGTTGGTCGCTATGGGTTTTGGAGCCAAATGGATTTTGTGGATTAAAGGTGCTATTTTCAATAGTTATCTTTCTGTTCTTATTAACGGCAGCCCGTCTAAGGAGTTCAAGGCGTCGAGGGGTTTGAAACAAGGAGATCCTCTTTCCCCTCTCCTCTTCGCCTTGGTTGTCAAAGGTTTAGCTATTCTAGTTAGGAGGGCTTTCAATACTAATTTGCTGTCCGGTTTTAATGTTAATGGTTCCGAGGCTATTAACTTACTCCAGTTTGCGGATGATACGTTATTGCTTTGTGATGGGTCTGCATCTAATCTGTGGGATTTTAAAGCTATTCTGCGTGGATTCGAAATGGTGTCGGGCCTGCGAATTAACTTCGCCAAGAGCTGTGTTTATAGAGTTGGTATTGAGGCGGATTTCTTACAGGCAGCCAGTAATTTTCTCTACTGCAAAACTGGGAATTTGCCTTTCAAGTTTCTTGGTATTGTCATTGGAGGTAATCATAGAAGGCTCTCTTTTTGGAAGCCGATTCTTGATTGTTTAAAGAGCCGATTGTCTTCTTGGAGATGGAGGAACCTGTCAATGGGAGGGCGTGTGACTCTCATTAACTCTGTTCTGGTGAATCTACTTATCCATTATCTCTCGTTCTTCAAAGCGCTGGATCAAATTGTGAAAAAGATAATTTCGATTCAAAGGAGGTTTCTTTGGTCCGGATCGAAGGCTAATTCTAGTATCGCTTGGGTCAAGTGGAGTTCCCTTTGTAAGCCTAAGGATTGTGGGGGATTAGGAATTAAACTTGTTGGTATGGCAATACTAAGGAGTTCCCTTTGGAAGCTCCTCCATTCCGGTTCCGAAATTTGGAGACCTGTTTTATCTTACAGGTATGGCAATACTGCTGGGAAGATTTTGTGTCATCCGTTTGGTCGAAAGGATAATTCTGAGTCACTGTGGATAAGAGACATTCTGTCTTCCAATGCTATTACTAGTACTATGAGCTTCAACGATATCGTTACCATTACTATTGGTTATGACAAGTCGGTGCCTTTTTGGACTGTGAAGTGGTTCGGCACGGAATGCTTGCGATTCATTTTCCCGGAACTGTTCGCTGCCGCGTTTCACAAGGCCTGCTACGTGACTGATATGGGAGGTTGGATTGATGACTCTTGGAACTGGTCTATCAATTCTTCTCATTTTTCTGAGTATTCCAATTTGCTGGAAGATTTAGGGGGTTTAATAGCTCACTTGCAGTAGGCCAGACCTCTTGCTGCTATGGAGGATAAGTGGTGTTGGCCCCTGGAGTCTTCTCTCCAGTTCTCCTCGAATTCTCTTTACAATCGTGCAATCTGTGCGGCTGAAGGCCTTGCTATTGATGCCTCGAAGCAGGCTGTCCTTGATATCCTTTGGAGAACAAATATCCCTTCGAAAATCAAGTTATTTGCTTGGAGAATGATTCTTGATAGGCTGCCGACACGCTTCAATCTTGCTATAAGAGGTATGGTTGTCTCTAACCATGCGAAGGTGTGTGTCTTTTGTTTCTTGTTTTGCGAGGAGTCGTCGCATTTATTCCTCTCTTGCCCAAAAGTTCAACTTCTTTAGTCTAAAGTTTTGGATTGGGTTGGTATTCAATGGGTCAGTGCGTCTAATTGTTGTGACCATGCTTTGTCGTGGGCGTCGCAAGTTAAAGGTAGAAGCTATGGAAATTCTAGCAGCGCAATATGGGTTATTTCTTGTTGGTATATATGGCACACAAGAAATAATATTCTTTTCAATGATGAAGTTTGTGATATTGATGTCATATTCCACTGTATTGTTATTTTATCGTGGAGGTGGTTAATAATAGGTCCTAATAACAGTAGAATTTGTAGTTTGTACGATTGGATGAAATATCCACTCGATTTTATGTAATTGTCTGCTGGGCTTGTTGTCCCTTGTTCTTGTAAGGGTTGGAGAATCCCTTTTTCTCCTTTTTTGAATGCCATTGCTTATAAAAAAAACATCAATACTTGTAAGAAAAATAGAAACATGCCTTAAGATTTTAATGAAGGCGGGAAAAATTTTAGGCAAGATTCTAAGAATCCAAAAGGCAAAAACCCTATCGTCGAAGTTAACAATAACATAAATGTTATTGGTGTAAGCCATATAGGTCAATAGTTTTATTAGAACTTGTGGAACCATATTTTGTAGGTTAAGTAATCAAGGAAGTTCTCATGTTTTTAATGATGAATATGATTTTGATGATGACAACTAAATACAAGTATAACAAACTATTAAAGATGCAAGCAAACTAAGTATGGTTTGATAATCATTGTAAACATCCTCTGATGATGACACTTAAATGGAATAAAACTCAAGCCTCGTCTTTAAGGAGAATACAAGAAGTGTTTATAAGATTGGATTACCTGACAAGTCTTAAAGCTTCAAAGTGTGAAAGAGAGGAAGTGTGAAAGCTTGTCCTATCACGTATGAGTGAACAAAATTTTGTAAAAGTATAATGGTTTTTTCATAAACTTATACGGCTAAATCACACACATTCGCACGAATGCAAGCACGCGTACACACACACACGCACACACACACAAGAATTATTCCTTAAAATGTTTTAAAGTTATGCGAGTTGAATCAAGAACTGCCTGAATGATTTTGGACAAAACTTGTACTGTCTAATCGATTGACACTTATACCTAATCGATTAGGTTAGTGCAAAAACTATCCTTAATTATTTGGGACAGTGTCTTAATGAACGGGAGTGCCTCTATATCCTTTCCTTCATTTTTAAACACCCTAAACGTTTATTTTGAGGTCTTCCAATTGATTAGAGCAATGTGCCAATCGATTGGCACATTAATTTTGGCCCAAGAAATTTTCCTTTTTCGTGCCACCCTCTCGCCTATAAATAGAGGTCATTCCCTTCACATTTCACATCCAGAATTGTGAGCATTCTATCTTGCACCTCACACTCTCTCTAAAATATTTTTCAACTTTCTCTCACTTAAACTTAATTGTAGCGCTTCGAGGAAGTTTTTTTGTTTAGTGAGGCGTGTTTGTAATTCTAGAAGGCAATGTTATAAATTCACTAAGGAACATATTACCTTGGTTGAATAATTCATCCATAAGGGATTGCTTGTTTTGGTTCAAATCTAAACCCTTTAAATTATTTGGTTTGGGGATTTAAATTCTAAGTCTCCTTTTTTGTTCGTAAGCTCAACCCAGTTTAAAAGCTCAACTTGGTTCATGGCCAACTTGTTCAAAATCCCGGTTCGGTTTGTGAGTTCAGCTTGGTTTAAAAACTCACATTGGTTCGAGATAAGCTTGGGTAAAATATTGGTTTAGCTTGGGGACTAACCGCTTCAAGTTGATGTTTCGAAAGAAGACTAACCGCTTCAATCCTTCATTTGGAAGAAAGAGTAACAGGTTCTCTCTGTTGTTCGTTGTTTAGTTGGAAATTATCCAAAAACTTCATTTTTCCTTTTATAAGGAGGTTCGAGAGTTCAACCTACAAAAAAAATCTTAAGAATTATTTGATACTCTCAAGATCAAATCTTGGGAAGAGGATTGAGTCACTTCATTTCAACTGAACCTCTATAATTTCTGGTGTTAGTTCTTTTACCCTTAACTTTTATTTTCTGCTTATTTATCTTTCTGCTGCTAATTATATTAAAATATTTTCAAAATGTTTTTAAACTCTAAAAATAATTGTAAAAGTTTTTTAAACTGCTGTTTTTTTTAAACACGCAATTCACCTCGCTCTTGTGTGTGGAGTCACATGTCCAACAAGTGGCATCAGAGCCTAACTTCTGTTCAAGGACTAAACATCTCAGGAGGAAAATGACTTCCAACACATTTTTAAACAAGAGATCTTTTCTACGAACACCTTCATCATTTAATGGTGCTACGTTTGAAATATGGAAAGCTAGATTTAGAATCTTTATTCAAAGTATCAATCGTGAATTGTGTTGTGGGAAACTCTAATTAATGGTCTGTTTATCCCTACTCCCCAAATAAATGGAGAAGTAGTAGATAAACTCAATTCCCTTTACACCACAGAAGAAAATAGTATATTTGGAAAAAAAATTCAAAACCAAAAACTTTCTAGTAATATCCCTAGATTATAGTAAACTTCTTTATATTTATAATTGTAAAATTGCCAAGGAAATATGGGATACCTTTGAAATGATATATGAAGTTTATCGGAGTACCAAACAAGAGGAAAAGAACACACGAGGCAAAAAATTTGAAGGTCTCTTTCATAAATGTTTTTCCAAATTTTGAAATGTTAGAAATTATATTAGAACGTTTGTCAATAATCAATATCTATGAATTAAGAATCAGAAACTCAATCCAGTCCTTAAATCAAAAGATGAAAGTGTTTGTGAATTTCAGGAAAAAAACAAAGAAGAAGGAAATCATTAAAAAAATAAAAGGAACTAGTTTGGTTACTTAAAGATGAAGTTACAAGCTCAAAGATTGAAGAATCTTAAATAAATTCACCAAACCCCTATCAAACAACTTCCATGGCTTTTTTCAAAAGAACATACTCAGTAGTTAAATGATCCTCATAAGATTTAACATCAAATGAAGGAACCTCATTTAAGAGAGAATGTAAAAAAGAAGTATAGTCCTGTGGAATATTTGAAATAAGAAGAGAAGACGAAGCATTCACAAATAAAGAAGAGTCAGCCTTAGGGAGAATCATAGAAGAATCATCCTCCAATGAAGAAGATGAAGTTTTCTTGAAAGCATTTTATGAGGAAGATGATTATGAGGTAACTAAACCATACTACAAACAATTGTTTAAAATTTGTGCTAAGTTGATTGAAGAAAATGATAGGATTAAAAAACACAACTTAGACCTTAAGGAGTATCTAGAGTTTCTTAAAGAAATAAATAAAACACTTAAGTTAGAAGTAGCTAATATTAGAAACTCAAGAGAAACATGTGAGATTTGTGTCTCGTTGAAAAAGGAAGTGACAGATTTGTATGAACCCCTAAGTAAGTTTTCTAAGGGGAAATAAAACCTTAACTTGATCTTATCAAGTCAAAGGCCATCCTTAAATAAAACTAGACTAGGATTCAAAGTAGACAAAGCACCATTTAAATGCTTAAACAATAAGAAAAAGATTTGTCTTGTTTATAAATGTTCTCACTACAAGAAATTTTGGCATTTAGAGCCTTTCTGTTTTGAAAAGTTGTAAAGGTCTAAAGGTAATAACCTTAGACCTTCTGGAAGAACTAACGCACCTGGACCTAAGAAAATTTGGGTACCAAAGGTGAAACCCTAGTATTTTTGCAGGGTTACTCTACAACTTGAAGCTTTAAGGGATATCAAATAGAATTTTGCAAAGCAAAGAATATAACTTCAAGTATACAATATTTTTGAAGTCTCTAATCCGAGAATGATAGATGATAGTGGATATCAATGATAGTGATCAAAGCAAGGTTTTTTTGTTGAGAATATCTCAACATTTCTTATCCTTAGTAATCATCTAACCACACAATATGTTGAGTGGATAAGTCTGTAATGGACGTATCCATCTCATTTTTTAAACCAACTCTCGCATCCAATGATTTGCATAGAAGGACACATCACAATGTGTTGGTGTTTGCTTTAAAGGAAGATTTATCAAGACTTCTTAATACTTGAGGTAGTATACTATTTTAAAGAGAGTGTCACAACATGGCCAGTAGGACCAGTCTTTATACTTTGAGTGTTGGCGAGATTGTAGATTAGCTTCAATTTGTCCATGTTATCTGCAAGATTCAATCGCGCATGTTAAAAAAACTATAAGACTTTGTCCTCACCAAAGATATCTTTCTTATCTGTCCAATCATTCGAGCTCACGATGACATGAGTATCAATTCGCTTCTTCCTCAGCTTGGAAGAAGGCACTATATTAGGGCCAGACCCGTCCTCATAGCCAAGGCTTTGAAACCATGAATGTAGGTCCTCCTTCATTGCTACCTCATCGGGGGAAACAAGACCTAACTTGGTGCGACTAAAATGAACATCATGATAGAAGTGAGGTCAGGACCAACACTTCATGAATCTACTTTTATAGAAACAGGAAGATCCAGTCGAAGAATAGTAGATGGCAAGATGGCCCTCTAGAGTGATAGTTTCACCGATAGGAAACACCTCAGGAAATTTTTCCAATCATAAATGAAATGGTCGAACCAAGGATCATCCAGGTGGAAACTGATGAGCCATTGGTCACGGGTGTCTTCTTGATAAGTGTGCATCATATAAAACAAGTTGAAAAATATCCCAAACGAAGGCTTCTAAAACTTATGCTTGGCACAAAACTAGAATGCTTCATGTAAGCATAAGCCCTCAGATGAAGCTAAGAAGGGGGCAATCTTCAAATGCTTTAGGACAGTCACCTCAAAATTAGAGAAAGACAACTGCATTCTTATCCTAGTGAACATACATTCATAAAGCAGAACCGAACATTCATAAAAAAAACTATATGTTCTCTTCTCTGTATCCATAGGAAGAACTAACCAATCCAGAGCGTTGTCGACTTTGATGTCACCAGGACCAACCGTCGTTGCATTATTCATAAAGAACAGGGGCCCCACTAGTTCTGCATCCACTCAGTCATACTTCACTGCATCGTCCAGCTCCATTAATGTCACGCCTCTCCGGGCCAGTTTGTCAACTTTAAAGTATTCGTCAGGCTTGATCCAAGAATATGCATTTGGCCTACCCTAATACTCCAAGTGGGTCCTAATCTCAGTGTCACTAGGTTCACAATTATTGGCTTTTTGGTTAACTTTGACGAAACCATCAACACATTTTTTCTTTGACTTGGCGGTCTGTATTTCTTCGCCAGTCAAAATGGGATGGATCATAAAGACCTCAAGGTGATCTACTTCTCCACCATCATCTGATAAGAGAGATTCGAAATAATAAAATAAATAAGCCCTTTCATCAAGGGATTTCCCAAATACCCTTTTCGAATTAGAATCATCGGTAAAGGATTTAATTTTGTGCCCCAGACGGTCGCGAGTAAGGGGAGGAAGATGAGAATAAAAGGATACCCGCATTCCTGCAATAGAAGAAATGTCGCTCTCATAATCATTCATTATACTAATAGAGCTACCACTCATCTTGGCTAGAAAATAGGAAATGCAAAAGATAAAAGTTTGAGTTGGGAATGGTACATGGTTGTATGCGATTGATGAAGCGAAGTAAGTGATGAAAGGCAAAAACTTTGATCGAAAAGCCACAGTCGCTCTTATAAATTCTCTTAGGAAGGAAGCGAAGAAGATGTTTGTTAATAAGAGCGGCTATGAATGAACTTGATTGGAAAGGATTGCGAAACGTTTCCTTAGTGCTCAACCCCTCCTATTTATAGGCAAAGATGGTTGAACGATATAGATCAGCAATGGAAAGAAGTTATGGAATCAATGGCTGGATTTCTCCTTGGAAACGCAAACAAACTCAAGTACACTCATAAGCAATGTCATGTCCTAGTTAGTCACGTCAGCCCACATGCTAGAAGGGAGCAGTGAGATGTTTCAATAATGGAAATGAATTTAATGTGTTGGTTTCCCGCTACTTTTTCAACTGACTTCAAGTGTTTTCACTTCGAATTCACATCAGACAACATTCTTGGAGGTCGACCTCAAACGCTAAAGGTTTCCTGGCTCCCTAAGTATCCGACAAGCCTTGTGGCAACTATTACGGGTCAACCAAATACCTAAATAACTTAGACCTAATTCAACTCAAATCCATTTCAATTGACCCAAGGTATAAAAGTCATTTCACATGGAAAGCAAGATCTACTATTCACTACAGTCATCTTAGATCTTGAACTGACTTGAGCGTTGGAGTGTTAACCTTGCAGGTCCACCCCGCGTCACCGTAACGGAGATCAGTACCACCATTCAGGATTCCGCACCACATACTTCAACTATTTATTATTCCAATACGGAATAGTTTTGTATACCAATCATTATCTAATAAAAATTTCACTCACAAATTGAAGATCGAAGTAATCGTATGCGACCCAACAATAATTGATTTCAGTTATGTAAGAAAAATTAAATGGAATTTTTTAAGGAATAGCAACAGAAAATTTTTGTCCACACTTATGGCCAAAACGATTGCACTTACCACTTTCCTATGGCAAGTGCAATTCATGATAGCCAATGATCATATGCTAAATACCCACGTGTCTTTTAGTGTGAGATGGTCCCCCTTCTCTCTAGAAAGCTTATCGTGTCCCCCCACCCCTTGTTTGTGTCACAAATTAGGGTTCCCCATCCCCTCGTTAGGGTTTTCCTCCCCCTTTTGTGTTAAAGGTCTTGTCGGCTCTTCGCCTTTTCGCCCCAGTTTTTTTCTGGTTGTTGTGTTCTGTCCCATCCTGTAACATGGAGAAATGGAGATATATAACTTTGTCCAAGGAGGAAGAAGAAGGAGTAGAAGCGGCGGAGAATGAGATTCAAGAAGACGACTCCTTTCAGAGAACTCTTGTTGGCAAAGTTTAGACGGAGAGTGGTTTTAACTCGAGAGCGTTTAAATCCACGATGCAGAATGCGTGGAGACTGAAGAATTCGGTGGAAATCTAAGATCTAAGTAAGAATCTCTTCATTTTCAAATTTTCGACGAAAAGAGATCTGGAGTATGTCCTGAAGAGTGGTCCATGGATTTTTGATAGATCTTTGCTGGTTTTGAATCGAATATCTGGTGAGGAACAACCCTTTGATATGAATATGCATTTCGCTTCTTTCTGGGTTAGAATTTATGAACTCCCGCTGAAGTTGAGAACGGAAGGCATGGCGAGGAAAATAGGAAACATTGTTGGAGAATATGAGGAGATGAACACTAAGGAGATTCATCGCAATGGAAGATTTTTACGAATTAGGGTGAGCATCAACCTAAAAAACCCCTTGAAGAGAGGAACACTGGTGAAATTCAAAGAAAAAAATTTGCGGGTTCACTTCAAATACGAGAGGCTCCCGATATTTTGTTTTGTGTGTGGAAAGATAGGGCACCAAATTAAGGATTGCGAGACGATAGAGGAGTTGGGTGAGGGTGGTTATGATGATATTGAAGAAAATGACTTGTCCTTTGGTCAATGGTTGAGAGCTTCCCCTTTGCCAAAATTGGGAGAAGATTCAAATAAAATAGATTCTGGGTCGAGTACGTGCAGTAAGGAGTTGTTCAATATCTCCTACAGTCATAGTCGTTGCGAGCCAATTGATAAAAAGAGAGCTGAGGAGGCGAAAGTCCAACAACAATCAGGGGTTAAAGGAAAAAATAATGGAAGTCCTGATTTGGAGAATGCAAAGAAAAACAAACAGGCTGAAATTGAGACGGTTGCAGAATCTCTTGGTGTTGTGGTAATCTCGCCAGAAAATCAAGCTGCGAAGGCTACGGTGAGGCGCCTACATTACCAAAGAGGAAATGGTCTAGGAAGACAGACTCAAAAGTTGGTGGATCGTCCCTTAGGAAAACTCCGAAGGTGATGAAGGCTAAGCGACAGTTGGTGGATGTGATGATTATTGAGGGTTATGTAGAGGAATGCATTGGTGGAGACAAGAAGAGGAAACAAGATGAGGGAGAGTTAAAGATTCAGAATATTCTACCAGAGGTGGTGTTGGTTAACCAACACCGCCTAGAACAATGAAAACCATCAGCTGGAACTGCAGGGGCTTGAGGAGCCGTCGTGTAGTTTGAGGCCTTGCGAGGCTTCTTCGTCAAGAGAATCCCCATCTAGTCTTTCTGATGGAGACTAGATTAAAGTCAGAGGGATTTTCAAAAGTGTTCAAGAAGTTCAGGTTCAAAGATTCGGTGGTGGTGGACTGTAGAGGATCTGGCAAAGATAGGGCTGGTGGATTGTGTTTGATGTGGTCTGAGTTAGTGGATATTTCCATATCTTCCAAATCTCTTAATGACATAGCTGGTGTCTGTCATCAGGAGGATGAGGATGCTATCTGGGACTTTGGTGGTGTCTATGGTTACCCGGATGAAAATAGGAAATGGGAGACTTGGGAGTTGGTAAAGTCTTTGGTTGCTACTGGGGGAGATAAGATGGTTTTGTTCGGTGATTTTAATGATGTCTCGTGTGAAGCTGATAAGAAAAGAGGTTTGAGTAGGTCTTTATCTCAGCTGAATTGGAGTAGGAATACGATTAATTTGTTGAAATTGGAGGAGCTCAAGTATGAAGGGTACCAGTTTACATGGTCAAATGGGCGGAAAGGAGAGGCTAACATTCAATGTCGTCTCGATAAGGCTTTATGTACCCAGTCCTTTATAGGTTTCTTCTCTATGTCAAAAGTCTCTCACCTTGGTAGATATGGCTCTGATCATGTAACTATTATGATAAGGATTCAAAAGGAGCTTGAGGAACCTAAAAAGACTCTTCTGTTCAGATTCGAAGAAGTGTGGACTAAGGATAGTAGGTGCGAAGAGCTGGTGAAGCGGTTGTGGGAAGGTAATCCTGGCTCTGTGATCCAAAAAGCTGTGAGCATCCAAGATTTACAATATTATTTCAAAGAGTATCACACTAGCAGCATTGCAAAGGAAATAAATAGACTGGATGAGCTGCTCAAAGAAGACAGATGATGGTCAAGTGATCCTGAGGAAATAAAGTGCTACAAAGCCCTTGAGATTCAAAAGAACAAATTATTAAAGGCGGAGGAAACTATGTGGCGTCAGAGCAGCAGAGCAACTTGGCTTAAAGACGGGGATAGAAATACTAGGTTCTTCCATGGTAAGGCCGATCAACGTCGCATAACCAATACAATAAAAAGACTTAAGGATGGTGGTGATGCCTGGAAGTATGGTTGGGATAATTGTGAGAAGATTTTGGTGAGCTATTTTTCTGGCATTTTCTCTTCTTCCAATCCCTCCAAAATTTCCCAGGTTTGTAGCCAGGTTAAGGGCAGGTTAGATGCGTCCCAAGTCCTGTTGTTAAAAGAGTCGTTTACTGCTGGTGAGGTGTTTAATGCTGTTTGGCAAATGAATCCTTCTAAAGCCCCCGGGCCGGATGGATTGCCAGCTTTATTTTATCAGAAGTACTGGAATTTGGTGGGTGAAGATGTTACTAGACTGTTTTTGGACATCCTTAACAACAACAGAGATCCAGCTGATATTAATTCCACTTTATTACCCTGATTCCAAAGCAGAAGAACCCGGCCTGCCCAACTAACTTTCGACCTATTAGTCTCTGCAATGTCATGATGAAGATCGTTTCTAAAACAATTGCTAACAGGTTTAAGGAGGTGCTTCCGAAGGTGGTGAGTGAGGAGCAAAGTGCTTTTGTCAAGGATCGGTTAATAACCGATAATGCTTTAATTGCTATGGAGTGTTTTCATTGGATGAAAAACAAAAAGAAAGGAAAGAATGGGATCATAGCTTTAAAGTTGGATATGGCTAAGGCGTATGATCGGATGGAATGGGATTCTGTGTTGGAGACTCTCAAGGCTATGAATTTTCCGCTTCATCTTGTCATGTTGATCAAGAATTGCATTTCCTCTGTTTCATACAAGATCATCATAAATGGCCAACCCAGTAGGAGAATCTCTCCTACCAGGGGTCTCCGTCAAGGAGACCCTCTCTCACCCTATTTGTTTGTTCTTTGTGCAGATGTCCTGTCAGGAATGTTGAAGTTTGCGGCGGAGACGAAGAAGATTCATGGCATCAAGGTGGATAGAAAGGCCCCCACTATTTCACACCTTTTCTTCGCGGATGACAGCTTATTGTTTGCTCGTGCGAACGAGATTGAGGCTGCCCAGATTCTTTCTATTCTTGGCAAGTATCAAGAGGCTTCGGGACAACTGGTTAATATTGATAAATCAGAAATATCCTTTAGTAGGAATTTGGACGATGATATTAAGGATCGAATTCGTCGAAAGTTGGGGTTCAAAGGTGTCGATTCTCATGTGAAGGATTTGGGCCTGCCGGTGGTTTTTGGTAGATCAAATAAAGAGGTGTTTCAGTTGGTTATTGATCGTGTATGGAAAAAGGTAAAGGGCTGGAAAGAAGGTTTTTTGTCTAAGGCTGGGAAGGAAGTTTTGATTAAGGCGGTTGCGCAAGCTATTCCTACCTATATCATGAGTTGTTATAGGTTTCCGGATCATTGTTGCAAGGAGATTGAGAGGATTTTGGCTAGATTCTGGTGGGGTGCGAAGGGGGTAGAAAGAAAAATACATTGGTTGAGTTGGGAAAAGCTATCTCAGAGGAAAGGGAAAGGGGGATTGGGATTCCGTAACATCCAAGATTTTAATCTCAGTTTTCTTGGAAAACAACTGTGGCGTCTTTTACAAGGTGATGGTTCCTTGTTTGAGCGATTCTTCAAGGGTAGATATTATCCCCGTTGCACTGTTCTGGAAGCTGTTGTTGGTTTCTTGCCTAGCCACGGTTGGCGTAGTATGTTGGGGGCGAAAGAGGTGATATTGGGCGGGAGTTGCTGGAGAGTTGGCAATGGTGATTCTGTGAGAATTCTTGATGACAATTGGATCCCCTCCTGTTCTGGTTTTTGTCCTAAGGTGGGGCCGTTGGGTCTTCAAGGAAAGTCCAAGGTTTCTGATCTTATCAACGCTGAGGCTAAGTGCTGGGATTTTCGAGCTTTGAATGAGATTTTTGTGGCTGATGTGGTGGCTCAGATAGCCAGCATCCCTATTTCGCTGAGGCTTCCTCCTGATAAGCTATTATGGAGGCTTGAGAAGAGTGGGGATTTTTCTGTGAAGTCAGCCTACCATTGGTTGGACGATAATAGAAGATCGAAGCTGGCCGACTCTTCTAGGGGTGTTGGAGCGGTTAATTGGAAAGAGTTTTGGAAGGTGGACGTTAATCCCCGAATCAAGAACTTTATGTGGCGTCTTGTTAAGGACATCCTGCCCACTAAATCCAATCTGCGGAAGAAAGGTATGGTTCTTGATGATACTTGTCCCTTGTGCAATTCCTGCCCAGAAAATTCTACTCATCTCTTTCTTAGATGTAATGTGGCTAAAAGGACCCTCTTTGCACTTCCTTCATGTCTGCGTCTTCCCCCTTCGGGTAATATTCTTGATTGGTTGGATGCATTGTTTGCTAGAAAGGAACTGCTTCTGGCTGAGACAGTTTTCACTAGCATGTGGTTTATCTGGAAGGCTAGGAATGAAGCTTTGTTTAATTCTGTTCCGCCGGATCCAGGCTCTTTGGCTTGTGAGATTTGGAGGCATGTTGATGAAAATGCCCGCTGCTGTTCTGAGAGGTCTAGTAAGGGGTTGGTAAGTATGAGTTTGGATAAGTGTGGGGGTTGAAAAATCCAAACTGATGCAGGGTGCTTTGATAATGGTTCGGTTGCGTTTGGTTGTATTATCCGAGATCCTAACAATGATGTTTATTGGTTTGCTACTCGTCGGGATCAGATTAGCGTCTCTCCGATCATGGCTGAGGCTTTGGGAATCCGATGGGGTTTGCAGCTTGCAAAGGGCTTTGGTTTATCAGACGTCACTTTCCAATCTGATGCGAAGGTTGTTGTGGATTGTGTCAATGAGTGTGATTTTCTAGCGGAGATCGATCATGTTGTTTTAGATTGTAGGTCTTTGTTAATTGGAATGTGTAATTCTTCTTTGTTTTTCATTAGTAGGAATTTGAACTCTGATGCTCATTCCTTGGTGGGTTTGGGCAAGGTCATTGGATCACATTCGTGGTCTAACTATCTCCCTCTTTTAAACAATTTTGCTGCTGAGTGTTGGCGTTGGTTTCTAGTTAATGAAATATTTCTATTCAAAAAAAATGATAGCCAATGATCAATTACTTTTATTAATTGTGAGAAAAAATAGAAAATTTAGACGTGGATAATTTTAGAGAGAATTGAGAAGTGATAACCAAATTTAATGTCATTTAATTTTATCATATTTTATTATTTATTATAATGTTTAAATTTGAGAGGTTCTAAGACAATTTATTTTATGGATAATTCTACCTAACTTTTAGTAACAGATATATAAAAATTCTTAAATTAAGCATAAATTGCTCAAATCAATTTTTTTATTGGAAGAGAGGAATATGAAAATCAAAATCTCTAACTATACAGTATATACATAAATTGTAATAAGAAAAACAAACTAAAATAGACATACAAAATAAAATATAATCAATGTCAACTACAATGATCCAAGAAAAACTCAACATAGTGATTTACACATGATTAATTTACATTTAAAACATACAGCCTTGTTTAATCTTGGATACATGAACATGGCCAAGGAGTTATTATGATGAAGCTCTAGAGGATGATCTCCCGCTAAGTTGCCCGTTAAACTACCTCTTCCAAGCTTGTGAGTTCGGATTAACCATGCTGACAGTTTTTCGGTGAGTTTTAACTTTAAATGTAATATTGTTGAGTGCTTTTATTATTATTTTTTAATTTTAACCATTTAATTTTGTTAACAATTATCATACCGTTTAGACATGATGGAATGAGCACATTAAAAGGTGTGGGCCTACAATTTTGATCCGCCCAGCAAAAAAATACAGGCATAACAGACGTTTTATCACCTCTAAATAACAGTAATGAAGATTCCTGGTTCTCCATTAGTATTTTACGAATTTTACCATTCTGATAAGAATAGTAAAATTCTAAATTTCATCTTTTAGATATTCGCAAGGCCATTGCAGTGGAGGCACTAGGACTGTTCAAAATAATTGTCAGGCCGAACTGCTCAAAATATTTTAAGAGTTTACAAACTGAACCTTAATTTTACAGACTGTTCATAAACCAGAATCAAACTGCAAATAATTAAACTGAACTGGAAGAATCGAAGTGGGCATACTCATTAATCTCTAGTTCAGTTTCATATCTCAAGCATTACCTAAAGTACATATAAACTAAAATATACATAAAGTCAACTACAATGATCCAAGAAATATCAAACATCTTAATTTACAAATGATTCATTTCCATTCAAAATATACAGCCTTGACAAAAAGCATTAGAGTTTGTTCATATTATATACATATCCTATTGCTCCTGGACATAGTCATAGATGCATGTTCTAGTTTGCATCCCAAGATGATGTGTCTTGCAAAAGGGTGACAGACAGAAAAAATGTTTCCTACATCAGCATATCTTGTTTTCCCTATTTTGGTGTCAAATATTCTAAAGTTTCTACTTCACCATACATCAGTTTTGGAGACATAGTATGATTTGATACAAACACTCACCCATGGTGGATTTCTTGGCCTATCATTTACCACAACACTGTCATCACATTCAGTTACTCCAAGTAATCTGTTCAACTTCCTTTTCACATTTGCAGTGCCCGGATAACCATCAAAAAGAGTTTCCTGTCATGCACATAACATCAGAAAATGTATCAACCACACGGATTAATTAACAGATAAATAATAAATCTAGAGAAAAATATTGATGCCAAATATCCTAAATGTGATGAAGTTAAAATTATTGTGACACCCCATCTTCATCCACTACAAAAGCATGGAATCTAGATGTTGGATCCTCTAGGGTCAGTCTCATCATATACTTCCCAGCAGGTGAACAGAACTTTTCAGCTTGGTACGGTGCTGCTGCTACCACTCGAACAACACACTTAAACTTAGCTGTCACCTTCAACAAATGAAATAAATTACTAAGCAAAAAAGCAATAATGTTTTGAGAAGGCACATAATATTGATCATTGCAGAGTTGGATGTTAAAAGTGAAGAAAACGCAGTCTAGTACCTCTGAATGACTGAGTACATCCATTAAAGTAAGATGCCGCACACGATCGTGATTAACCTCTGTAAGGGTCAAACATAGTTGGGTATCTAGTAAGGAAAGCAAAAATTTGAGCCATTATATAAGAGCCTAGTAAAAGTGTAACGAATGAATTATTACTTGTAATACGTAAAGACTCGAGAAAGCAACAATATGCGGTCATCATACAACCTGGCTCAGCACAAACATAATGAAAATTTAATGGTTAACTGACTCAATCTATCCAAACCATATATTATGACTCTGCTAATTTGGTAACCACCTTTGACGTTCTGTAATGAGACGGTCTTCATTTGGTGTATGTGGAAGCTTTGAATGTGAGGTAAAAACACCATACCACAGTCCTGCATACACTTTGAGACATATGTTGATAAACTGGGCCCATTTACCACTTTTAAGAACATTGAGATGATTTTTCTCTATGGGTAGTTCAAAAGCAATCCTCAAGATGGAGCCAACAGTAGGCAGAGTACACAGTACATCTCTTGGCAAAGGCATAGGTTCCAATTGTAACAGAAGTGGATGATTTAATTTCATCTTCCAGACTGCATTTTATCAGCAAGCATATCAAATTCCTTTGGAGGATGCTAACATAAATTTACATGCTCTTCACAAATACTACACCAAGCAGGGTCAAAACTGATTAAATGAAAAAAGAAACATTCCAATCTCAAGATAAATGGTTATAGATGATGCCCTAGCAATCATATCTATACAACACTTAGCTAAATCCTGTAAAAAAGTAAACAAAATAAACTCCTGTACAAAATCCATGGCCATATCAGCACAAACTCATCTTCTAAACTTTTACCAAATTTTATATTCTTTTCAAATCTAATTCCTGAGGTAAGAGAGCATATTTAATCACAAACATAGACAAACCAATTATCTTTCAAAGCCTCCCAGCAATGAAGTATCTTAAGGTACAACAAAAATCATGAAGGGTCAGAACCTTGGAAAGGTAACAACTAAAAGTAAAAAATTACAGTCTACATATTTTACTCAAATATTTATCCAACTGAATTACCTTGCCGGCCAAATTAAAGTGACCTTCTATGATTTCTCTTAGCATAGGAAGATCACTTGAGTCTACACAACATAACATTTGAAAACCTTAAATATATATGATGGAGCCACCAATAAATAAATAAAAAATACAAATCACCTAAGGCAAAACTCCTCAAACATATACTGATTCCTTTAGAGGTAAGGTAATTCTTGGTTGAGCTAAACAAATTCAAAATCTTAAGGCGACAATCAAATCCAAGCTAGTTTTTAGCAAACACCAACTAACTCCGACCAGAAGCAACCAAGGCTTAAATGCCATTGCATGATTAGAGTTATAAAATCCCCCAGTTTATCAATCTTAGGGTACAACACCGATCTGCCGAAATAATTCAAGCAGCATGTAATAGTTATAACTTGGAGATACGTCAACCCATAAATTAAAAAGCATATCTTTTGACCTAAATCAAAGTATTCAATAAAAATGATAAAGACATGGAATGAAACTGGCTCAGAAAACACCTTCAGAAAGCAATAATCAATCTACTACCATAGAAATAAAAATGGCAGCCGTAAGACCGGCCTTTTTATCATCATTGCCAGTGAAAATGAAAAAGATGAAAAATACCAGTGCCTCTAGTTGTTTTGGGGATACCAAACTCAAGAACAATGGCGATGATGTTAACTCTCTGATTGATACAAGAATTAGCATCTCGTAATCGGAGTAATTTGTAATCATTCCTATTGCTATTCCTCAACCTAACTGACATTGTGCGTGTCTCTCTCTTCCCGCCCCCTTAGGGTTAGGGTTTACAAGCGCAAGCCTCTTTGAATTTCAACTTCAAACAACATATATGAACATCTAAGAAGAATAATGCTCGGGGATAACACTATTCCTTAACCCAACTGACATTCTCTCTCTTTCTTGCCGCCCCCTTAGGGTTAGGGTTTCCAAGAGCAAGCCTCTTTGAATTTCAACTTCAACGAACATATCTATACCTAATTAGAAGGCAAAACGGACCCGACCCATTTAGCATATTCCGTGCACATTAGGGCGGAACAAAATAAGGGTTTAGATTTTTATTCTCTAATTTTGTTCTGTTTTGCCTCTCCTTTGTAGATTTTTGCAGCTACAAGTATTTATATAAATTTTTTGGTTTTTAAACTTAAAATGTACAATGTCAATAGGTTTTCTATGCCTCACCTTCACTTTTCAGCGAAATGAATATAGATTTTAAACTCGTATTCTCAATTATGTTTGCTCCGCTCCGCTCTACTCTATCTCATTTTTTTAAACTTTTACGAAACATGTCGTTTGTCACCTCTAAACCTCACTGCTTAGGAAGAAAGTAATGTTTGGTTTTAAATATGTCACTGGTATGTGCACATTGGTTTTTTTTTAACAAAATTTTGGTGATAAATGAATTTGAAATTATAATTGCCAAAAATTTATGTTAAAAAAGAATGTATTTTTTACTTATAAATTTACTTATAAATGAAAAAAAAGGAATTACGCATTTTAGAAAATTTTGTTTTTTTAATGAACCTCTTACGTTTATTATGAAATTTGATTATCTTTTGTTTTTTACCAATTCATCTGATAATGAATTTATCTTAAGTCTCACCAATCCTCATCATTTATGAAGATTCAAAGTTTCAGATGAAGTGTTAAGTCAATAATTAATTTAACAAAGAGACTTGAAGTTTCAGAGTTGTGAAAGAGAAGAAGTGTGAAAGTTCGTCTAAGTTTGCACTTAACGCTTATCTGGATGATTAGTGTATTGTAAAGGTATGATAGTAACTCTTAAGACTGCTAAGGAAATTCTCTCTCTCACTCACTCACTCTCTCTCTCACACACACACATACAAACACACACACACACATTATTAACCTGGAATTTTTACTTAGTAGGGAAAGTCAAATGAATGCTAAAATGAATGATGCATTAGTGAAATGCTAAGTGTTAGCATTGATGGATAGGAGTTTACAGTAATGACATGTCGACTAAGACTTCCCGATTGACATCTTGAGATGTAGTTTGGAAGAATCTCAAAAGTAGATCTTGAGATTTAGTTTGGAGGAGTCTCCGAAACAGACTTGGGTAATCACTCGACACCATGTCGACCAAAGATAGAAGAGACTTAGCACCTTCTGCAACTACCTTTGACGAGAAGACAATTACTAGTTGCTAAAAGTAGTTATAGCACGTGAGATAATGGTTTTCAAAAGTTTCAAAGTCCAGAGGACGTGGCAATACGTTGGAAGATGAGTTGCATGTATTTGAAGACGTGTCAATTCTTTAAGTGTAAATTGTTGGGAGCAGTTATTTTTAGTTTAGTATATATAGCAGACTCATATGTTGTAATCAAGGTTGCAAATTTCATATACTTTCTCTATAGAATTGGAGTACCCGAGTCAAAGAGTGAAACAGTTTTTGAGTAATTATGTGAATTTGCGTCATCTTTTCTTTGTACCTTTTTATGTTTCCTTAACTGAAAAACCCTTTTATTTTGTCATTTAGTGAATTTATTTAATGTTGTTTATTTTAAACTTTTTTTTACTTTCATTCAAGTTTTATTCTCTTTAAAGTTTACTTTTTCACTGTCTGCACCTAGACATTCGTCATGACATCCTATACGGACTTTCTTGTAAAAGTTTTGCACAAAGATATTTCCAAAAATTTTCGATTTAATCTCAAAGACTTTCAAACTCGTGATTGTTCGCTAAAAACACCTGCAAAAAAATTGGCACACCCGACGGGACGTGTGTTTTGTGCAAAAAATTACTTTTCTTTTTCAAGAAACTGTCGTATTCTTTACATTGTTTTATCATCGAAATATTTTCAATATACTGGGTCATACGCATTTGAGGAATGGTAAGATCTTCAATGTCTGAGGTCATGCGCGTTTGAGGAGTGGTAAGATTTTAGCAGAAATGGTTAACCCAAAGAAGGTGTTGGGGCTAATAAGGTTTTCATTGACTGTGGAGTCTGCATCAATGTCATGCCATATTCCCTACTTAAGATGATTGGCAAATATGACACTAATTTGAAGTCTAACAACATGGTCTTATCCAATAATGAAGGAAAAACTAGCAGGCCCTTGGGTTTTATCCAACTGGACGTGGTTGTAGGAACCACAACTCGACCAACTTTGTTAGTTGTAATTCCAACTAAAGTGAATTGAAATTTTGTGTTGGGTCGAGAATGGATTCATGGAGTTAGGTGTGTCCCATCCTCCATGCACCAAAGAATTATGATTTGAAAGTCGGATGGGATCGTAGAGCGCATAGAATCTGATCAAAGCTTTTTTCGTGCAGAAGTGAACAATGTTAACAAGAGAAATTTTGATCGACAATTTGCGAACATTTTTCCATGTGCACCGGCAGGAATCGACTTCGATTTTAAGGGACATAATGTATACTACTCCGTAAAGTCTGGTGTGATTTTGGGTGCGTTTGAAGATATATCTTCGAACACATGAAAGTCATTTCAGATTTTCAGAGATGTGGGACACACCCCTAAGGGTCTAAAGAGCATTTTTCTAAATAAATTTAGTGAAAAAAATAATATTAGTGAAATTAAAGTTTTAAAATAATTTTTTAAAGTAGATAAGATCTCAGATTTCTCAAACTCTTTCAAAAACTTTCGAAATTAAATTATCATGAAATTTGATATTATTAAAGCATTATTTCTCCCATTCTTAGTGGTGGAGAAACACCTTATAAAAATTCGAAAATGTCCCTCTAAGTTTGGAAGTATATATTCAGACGCATCCATTTGAACAAAATCAACACGTAACTGAGCAACACTTTTATTTTATAACAAAATAGTCTAGAAATACACTTTCAAAATAAGTCGTGAAATAGACTTCCCTAAAATTTGTATTATTTCCTCTAACTGAAACATTTTTAGGAATCAATTTCATTGTATGCACTTTGAACAAGCTTCAAAGAAATTTGCAAGTTGTGCTTTGAAGTTGAAATACCACAACTTCATTGAAAACCTTCATCAAATCAAATGACATCTGCCTCTTCAGGGAAGACAAAACTGGAGATGCTTGAATCCTAGAAGTTGACACATCTGCATCAAATAAAATGAAATCAATCAGTGGACGTAAAGGTCAAACTCTTTCCCTGCGAGCAGATGCATCCTGGGACACTCTGTCAAGTCTCAATGATCTTGGTTATCAGTTATGTTACCTATAATTAAATCAAACAAGCCAGACAAAGTAGAAAAACCAAACTCAAATGAAACACGTTGTAGTCGTTCCTGTTACTATTCCTTAACCTAACTGACATTGTGCGTGTCTCTCTCTTCCCGCCCCCTTAGGGTTAGGGTTTACAAGCGCAAGCCTCTTTGAATTTCAACTTCAAACAACATATATGAACATCTAAGAAGAATAATGCTCGGGGATAACACTATTCCTTAACCCAACTGACATTCTCTCTCTTTTTCCCGCCCCCTTAGGGTTAGGGTTTCCAAGCGCAAGCCTCTTTGAATTTCAACTACAACGAACATATCTATACCTAATTAGGGGGCAAAACGGACCCGGCCCATTTGGCATATTCCGTGCACATTAGGGCGGAACAAAATAAGGGTTTAGATTTTTATTCTCTAATTTAGTTCTGTTTTGCCTCTCCTTTGTAGATTTTTGCAGCTATAAGTATTTATATAAATTTTTTGGTTTTTAGACTTAAAATGTACAATCTCAATAAGTTTTCAATGTCTCACCTTCACTTTTCAGCGGGATGAATATAGATTTTAAATTCGTATTTTCAATTATGTTTGCTCTGCTCCGCTCTACTCTATCTCATTTTTTTCAAATTTTTACGAAACATGTCGTTTGTCACCTCTAAACCTCACTGCTTAGGAAGAAAGTAATGTTTGGTTTTAAATATGTCACTGGTATTTGCACATTGGTTTTTTTTTAACAAAATTTTGGTGATAAATGAATTTGAAATTATAATTGCCAAAAATTTATGTTAAAAAAGAATGTATTTTTTACTTATAAATTTACTTATAAATGAAATAAAAAAAGGAATTACTCATTTTAGAAAATTTTGTTTTTTTAATGAAACAGTTTTTGAGTAATTATGTGAATTTGCGTCATCTTTTCTTTGTACCTTTTTATGTTTCCTTAACTGAAAAACCCTTTTATTTTGTCATTTAGTGAATTTATTTAATGTTGTTTATTTTAAACTTTTTTTTTACTTTCATTTAAGTTTTATTCTCTTTAAAGTTTACTTTTTCACTGTCTGCACCTAGACATTCGTCATCACATTCTATACGGACTTTCTTGTAAAAGTTTTGCACAAAGATATTTCCAAGATTTTTCGATTTAATCTCAAAGACTTTCAAACTCGTGATTGTTCGCTAAAAACACCTGCAAACAAATTGGCACACCCGGCGGAACGTGTGTTTTGTGCAAAAAATTACTTTTCTTTTTCAAGAAACTGTCGTATTCTTTACATTGTTTTATCATCAAAATATTTTCAATATACGGGGTCATACGCATTTAAGGAATGGTAAGATCTTCAATGTCTGAGGTCATGCGCGTTTGAGGAGTGGTAAGATTTTAGCATAAATGGTTAACCTAAAGAAGGTGTTGGGGCTAATAAGGTTTTCATTGACTGAAGAGTCTGCATCAATGTCATGCCACATTCCCTACTTAAGATGATTGGCAAATATGACACTAATTTGAAATCTAACAACATGGTCTTATCCAATAATGAAGGAAAAACTAGCAGGCCCTTGGGTGTTATCCAACTGGACGTGGTTGTAGGAACCACAACTCGACCAACTTTGTTAGTTGTAATTCCAACTAAAGTGAATTGAAATTTTGTGTTGGGTCGAGAATGGATTTATGGAGTTAGGTGTGTCCCATCCTCCATGCACCAAAGAATTACGATTTGAAAGTCGGATGGGATCGTAGAGCGCATAGAATCTGATCAAAGCTTTTTTCGTGCAGAAGTGAACAATGTTAACAAGAGGAATTTTGATCGACAATTTGCGAACATTTTTCCATGTGCACCGGCAGGAATCGACTTCGATTTTAAGGGACACAATATATACTACTCCGTAAAGTCTGGTGTGATTTTGGGTGCGTCTGAAGATATATTTCCGAACACATGAAAGTCATTTCAGATTTTCAGAGATGTGGGACACACCCCTAAAGGTCTAAGGAGCATTTTTCTAAATAAATTTAGTGACAAAAATGATATTAGTGAAATTAAAGTTTTAAAATAATTTTTTAAAGTAGATAAGATCTCAGATTTCTCAAACTCTTTCAAAAACTTTCGAAATTAAATTATTATGAAATTTGATATTATTAAAGCATTATTTCTCCCATTCTTAGTGGTGGAGAAACACCTTATAAAAATTTGAAAATGTCCCTCTAAGTTTGGAAGTATATATTCGGACGCATCCATTTGAACAAAATCAACACGTAACTGAGCAACACTTTTATTTTATAAAAAAATAGTCTAGAAATACACTTTCAAAATAAGTCTTGAAATAGACTTCCCTAAAATTTGTATTATTTCCTCTAACTGAAACATTTTTAGGAATCAATTTCATTGTATGCACTTTGAACAAGCTTTCAACTTTCATCAAGCTTCAAAGAAATTTGCAAGTTGTGCTTTGAAGTTGAAATACCACAACTTCATTGAAAACCTTCATCAAATTAAATGACATCCGCCTCTTCAGAGAAGACAAAACTAGAGATGCTTGAATCCTAGAAGTTGACACATCTGCATCAAATAAAATGAAATCAATCGGTGGACGTAAAGGTCAAACTATTTCCCTGCGAACAGATGCATCCTGGAACACTCTGTCAAGTCTCAATGATCTTGGTTATCAGTTATGTTACCTATAATTAAATCAAACAAGCCAGACAAAGTAGAAAAATCAAACTCAAATGAAACACGTTGTAGATCAAACCAAACAATGTGGACAGGCCAAATATAGAAATGCACTTCCGTATTCTTTGAAAATCAAATTCTTAAATCACACAGAAGTGTATTTTGTATTTACCGGCATTTCAGAAAAAATGCAAATGGCAAAATACAGGGAAACCAAAAATGCTCAAAACGCATTATTTAGTTATACTACCTATATATTAATGTATATTACACAACCTAATGCTCATATTTCTCAATGCATGTATAGAAAATCTAATGTGAAAAACTTGCATTCAAAAACTTATCAAATATGTAGTTGATGTTGAGCAGTTCGATTGATTTCGATTGATTGTATATTGAGAGTCAAATCTTGAAAGTGATTTGAGAGAGTTTAAAAGTTTGAGAATTTGCTGAAAATGAGGAAAAATGAGGGTCTGACGTGTATTACATTAAAATCTCATTCGGAGATGCACTTCGATAAATTATACAAAGATATATTTCTATATTAATTTTTGTTAATTTTTGTTAAGATGAAGGTATAATTCACTTATAAATAAATTAAGTGTGAGCTGGAATGCGTCCAGAATTATATCTCTAAATTTCAAAAGCAATTTTAGTTTTTTACAAAGTGCAACCATAAGAATTAGGGTGTCAGAAGTAAACGCCAAAATATTGTAATACCAGTTAGATGTCGGATAGTATATGTTTTAGTTGTCTATACAAGATCATAGTAGAACAGAAAGAATGAAAAAGACCAAATATTTTTATAATTATTTACCATAACAAATCATATATTAAACAAAGGGCTATAAATTTGATTGCTAGTGATTAGTTAATAAAACGAAAAAAAATCAATATATCATAATTATTTATAATTTGCTATCAAAATACATATAATATAATTCATTAACTTATGTATCATTTATATTATTAAATATTATTTACAAGTGAATCTTATGCCTCAAAAAAAATTAAAAGAAAATATCATATTTTACCATTTTAAAAACTAAAAATAATTCAGTCTCAACAAAGATAAAATCAGTCAAAAACTCCAAACCCACCTGTTTTTCTTCAAACAAGCAGAGATGATAATAAGATGGTAAGATCCTTGGTTGGTTGTACTAAAACCTTAACACAAGCACTAAAAGCTCCAAACTAGATGGCACCACTCCCTCAATCATCTCCTCACCTTCAAAGTCATAACCTTTCTCTTTTTGTTGGCACGATGCTTGGCAGAAATTTTCAATTTCCTTTTGGCATTTCGAATCGGATTGATAACAGCCATCGCCTTTTCTTCTTGTTTCCTCTTGTTTCTTTTCAAACTGAGATTCTTCCTGATAAGGTTATAGACTTGCACAAAGTTTTGAGTACCTATAATATTCTCTATTTTCCCACAGGTGTCTTCTGCCAACTTTTTCAGATTATCTGGTTAACAACAATCATACTCAAAGCTGTTAGACATCTAGCAGACTTGACATTTATCTACTATACAGGAAATTTAAGAGGGAAACAAGAAATTACCAGCTACTACTTTTCCAGCAAATCCTTCACAAACTTTATATAGAGGTATTAGGACCACATGTACATAGTCCATACTCATCTCTATCTGTGCCATAAGTTTCCCAAAACTGTTGAAGACTATTTCCATCTGTTAAACAAGAAAATAAGAAATAATATTACTCATATGCACATTGGTCAAGACTCAAGACTAAACAACATATATGCAATGAGTTCGATTACCAACCTGAATAGCATCTGTTTGAAGAGCAATTTTGCCCATTTTCTTGAGCAATAACGATACAAGAATATGTTGAGTGTTCTTAACATTAACTTGACTATTGTCTTCACATAGGGAGGAGGTAAGTGATGAAGATATGAACACGATTCTTTCTTTTCTTGCATTAATCAAGTCAAAAGCTTTGAGAAACCGATTCTTCTCATTTTGCTCAAGAGTAGACCAGAATGCAGAAGGATCTATGCTGGCAGTTTGCCTCATTAAAGCACAAATAGCGAAGACAATATTCTGGGTCATCAAGTTGCTGTCAGCATCATCTATGAGTGGCATTTTCAATTGGCAGCAAAGAGAAGTGGCTATTAAATATAATCTACTAGGACTCATCAAAAAATAACTACTTAAGGAGCTTTGATGATTTTCTCTGTTGCCATCTGCTACACGTGCAAAGTATAGAGCTATGAGACGACATGATTTGTTGCATAACCACGAGTGTGGGTGCAACAACATCTCACATATTGCTTCCCATATTGATTTCCATTTATCCTGAAATTTAAGTAAAAGAAATATGTCAGTGTGCTTGTTAAGAAGTGAAAAATAATGGGTGGAAAGTTAATTGGAAAATTTTGTATTAATAAATCATGTATGTCCATTAAAGGGCAGGAAAGAACTGTCTCCAATCTGCAATATGCAGCTACACACACCATCAAAGAAATCCAAGTCCGTGTGTATTTAATAGACAGTACAACGAAATTTACCTCTAGATTCTTTGCAAAGCTTCCACCCATCTTCTCTAAGTCATGGAATTGACAAATCTTCTTCTCTAGCATATCTAAAGAATATTGATGAATCATCTTCTCTAGCATAACTAAAGAATAGTACGCCTCCTTCCAAAGTGGAAGAATGGATTCGGACTCAAAGCTCTCTTGCCTGTTTGTGACTGCATGTATAGCAGACTGCAAGATGCGACCAGTCACCGGCAAAATACAGTCTATATGACTAAGAAATTCATTCTTTTCTACCTCAATCAGCAACCCCAAAACCTGTATCAGCCATTTCAGAGATAAAAAACAGACAAAAAAAAAAACAATGGTAAGATTATTGTGTTTGAGAAAATACAAGAAAAATAAAAACAATGAACAAATTGGTTATAAATTCTTACTACTGCATGCCCTATGGAAAACTAAAGCTATTGTGATTCTAAGGTCAAATTTATTGTTTGGAGACCAGCTCTCAAGAATATATTATTATTATATGCTAACAGAACTCTCAAAATATATTAGATTGCATTATGTGTAATTCTAATTTCTAAACAGCAACCAATATAATATAATGAACAGCAGCCACTATCATTTGGAATTTTTTGATGAGTCTTGGAAGTTTCACCTAAATTTAGAGCATTTTCTTTCCAATTTGTCAATCGAAGAAGTGAAGAGATCATTTATGCTAATGCGGCGACTATTTTGCTCTTTGGGTATTTGGTCGGAAAGAAATGCTTGTATTTGGGGTTATGCTTATGTGGCACCTATTTTGTTCTTTGGAGTACTTGGTTGGGAAGAAATGCTTGAATTTGCAGGCGTTCATCACATCCATGTCTTTCCTATGGGCTAAGTTTGTTTTATGCTGCTCAGCTGCTCCACCAATGGTCCCCTCCATGATGGAGGATCTCTAGCAAATTTGAAGAAGTATGGGGGTTGCTCATTAATGGCTCTTTAATTTCAACTGTCTGTAATTTTAGGGAATCTCTCCTGTTAAGAGTTCCACGTCGGACAATATATGGCATGAACATGTGTTTATAAGTGGGGGCAATCCTCACTCTACCAACCGGTTTTGTAGGGTTGAGTTAGGCCCAATCACATTTTTTAACATGGTATCTAGAGCCTGCTAAGAGGCAATTCTTTTTTCGCCGTGCTTTACCCGGTTGACTCACTGTCTTCTGGTGAGAAATTTTTTTATTTTTTTTGCAAACCATGTTGTCACTCCAGTTTGCCTCTCACTTTTCAAAATTCTCTGGTAACCACCCTGCTGCCGTTACTGTTCCGGCGACGTTTCGGAAAGCCGACCCCACCATCAGTTTTCAATATTCTTCGGTCATAACTGCATAGCCGCCGTCCGCCGCCGTCGCTACTATTTCCGGTGATCTTCCGGGAAACTTTTCCATAGGCAAACTATTCTCGTGATATTTTCTCTCTTTAGATACTCATGGCTACTCCTCAGAACTTTACGCCAAACTACGATGATTTCTGGTATCAGAATTATCAGAACTCAGATTCTACTGCTACGGTAGCACACACTGGTAATTCATCTATTTGCCTCTCTCAATCATCTCCTCTTCGACCTTGGGTCCTTGATTCTGGTGCGTCTGATCATGTTACTGGTAATAAAAATCTTTTCTCTTCCTTCTCTACCTCTGGTTTGTTACCTACCATAACTTCTGCCAATGGTTCTCAAACCCGATCCGAAGGGATTGGTACGGTTCAAATTCTACCTTCTCTCTCTGATACTTCTGTCCTCTATGTACCTAATTGTCCATTTAATTTACTTTCAGTCAGTCGTTTAACTCGTTCTCTTGATTGTAGTGTCACCTTCACTAACAATAATGTTATCCTGCAGGATCGGAGTTCGGGACGGATTTGCGTCGGATATGAGTCTCAAGGCCTTTATTACCTCTCATTGTCAGCTCAGATATGTTCAGCCAAAGATTCTCCACTCACTATCCATGCTCAGTTAGGTCATCCCAGTCTTTCCAAATTACATAAATTGTTGCCAAATTTATCGACGGTATCTAATTTACATTGTGAGTCGTGTCAGTTAGGGAAACACACACGTAGTCAATTTCCCAATCGAGTCAACAAACGGGCTTCGTCCCCTTTTGCTTTAGTTCACACCGATGTTTGGGGTCCCTTGCGTACTGTCTCTACTCTTGAGTCTAGGTATTTTGTCACCTTTATTGATGATTTTTCACGTTGCACGTGGTTATTTTTAATGAAGAATAGATCTGAATTATTTTCTATTTTTGAACAATTTTATCGAGAAATAAGAACTCAATTCGGTGTGTCTATCCGTACCTTAAGAAGTGACAATGTCCGTGAATATTTATCCCAACAATTTCAAAATTTTATGTCACACAATGGTATTCTCCATCAAACATCTTGTCCTCACACACCTCAACAAAACGGTGTAACCGAACGTAAAAATTGGCATCTCGTAGAAACCACTCGGACCCTACTTCTCCATGGTAATGTTCCACTTCGGTTTTGGGGGGATGCTGTGCTAACGGCATGTTACCTTATAAATCGCATGCCCTCATCTGTCCTTAACAATAAAATCTCTCATTCAATCCTTTTTCCCAATTCTCCACTTCACCCAATTCCTCCCCGAGTCTTCGGGTCCACATGTTTTGTACACAATCTCTCCCCTGGTCTTGATAAACTATCAGCTCGATCACTAAAGTGTGTCTTTTTTGGTTATCATCGATCCCAAAAAGGTTATCGTTGTTATTCACATACTCTACAACGATACCTCATATCGGCCGATGTTACCTTCTTCGAGTCTGTTCCATATTTCGAGTCCAGCCAAGCAACTCCGAAACCCCTTCAGGAAAGTATTCCCACACCTCTTCCGGAAGTCCCATCTGTCATTATCCCCCATCATTCTAGGGAACCTGACCCACTAGATACCCCTACGGTTGATCCCCCCACTCCTCGCCCACTTCAAACATATCAGCGTCGTCACCCAACGTCTGTCGTACCTGTCCCTGAAGTCGTACCTGTCCCTGAAGTCGTACCTATCCCTGAGGTCACTACGGACTCTCCTCCGACGCTCTCTCCATCACCGAATCCGATCTTGCAACCTGAGTCTGATCTTCCGATTGCCCTTCGAAAAGGTATACGTCAAACACGAAATCCTTCTCCACATTATATTGATTTATGTTATCTTCGTCTTTCCCCTTTGCAGTATACTTGTTTGTCTTCTTTGTCTTCTGTTTCTATTCCTAAAACTCCAGGTGAAGCATTATCTCACCCTGAGTGGAGGCAAGCAATGATTGATGAAATGTGTGCTCTTCAAAGCAGTGGTACCTGGGAACTGGTTCCTCTACCCCATGGGAAATCTTTAGTAGGTTGTCGTTGGCTTTATACAGTGAAGGTTGGTCCAGATGGTAAGATTGATCGATTTAAAGCTCGCTTGGTAGCCAAAGGATACACTCAGATTTTTGGGTTGGATTATAGTGATACCTTTTCGCCTGTAGCCAAGATGGCATCTGTTAGACTTCTTCTAGCCATTGCAGTCATTCGACATTGGTCTCTTCATCAACTTGATATCAAAAATGCATTCTTACATGGTGATCTCGAAGAGGAAGTATATATGGAGCAACCACCTGGGTTTGTTGCTCAGGGGGAGTTATCGAATATGGTTTGTAGGCTACACAGGTCTCTTTATGGTCTTAAGCAATCTCCGAGAGCTTGGTTTGGCAGATTCAGCACTGTAGTACAGCAGTTTGGTATGATCCGTAGTGAAGCTGACCATTCTGTTTTTTATCATCACTCACCCCAAGGGTGTATTTATCTTATTGTGTATGTTGATGACATTGTCATAACTGGTAGTGATCAGCAGGGAATACTCCAGTTGAAACAACATCTCTCGAAACAATTTCAGACAAAAGATCTTGGTAAACTCTGTTATTTCTTGGGTATTGAAGTAGCCCAATCTAAAGATGGTTTGGTGATTTCTCAGCGGAAATATGCTATGGATATTTTGGAAGAAACAGGTTTGTTAAATGCTAAACCAGCGGATACTCCTATGGATCCAAGTGTTAAACTTCTACCCAATCAGGGGGAGCCTTTATCTGACTCAGGAAGGTATAGGAGATTGGTTGGAAAGTTGAATTATCTCACAGTTATTCGTCCGGACATTTCTTTTGCAGTCAGTGTGGTAAGTCAGTTCTTAAATTCCCCTTGTCAGGAACACATGGATGCTGTTATCCGGATTCTGAGATACATCAAATGTGCTCCAGGAAAAGGTCTTGTGTATGAGGATAAAGGACATACCCAGATAGTTGGATACTCCGATGCTGATTGGGCAGGGTCACCCATTGATAGACGATCCACCTCTGGGTATTGTGTACTTGTTGGAGAAAACCTTATATCTTGGAAAAGTAAGAAACAAAATGTAGTTGCAAGATCAAGCGCCGAGGCAGAGTATAGGGCCATGGCAATGACAACATGTGAACTTATTTGGTTAAAACAGTTGCTCAAGGAACTTCAAATTGAAGAAGCAAGACCAATGACACTTATTTGTGATAATCAAGCTGCATTGCACATTGCTTCAAATCCAGTCTTCCATGAGAGGACCAAACATATTGAGATAGATTGTCACTTTGTCAGAGAGAAGATCGAGTCAGGCGACATCGTCACAAGTTTTGTCAACTCTAATGATCAATTGGCAGATGTGTTTACAAAATCCCTACGGAGCCCTAGAACTAACTATATATGTAACAAGCTTGGTGCATTTGATTTATATGCTCAAGCTTGAGGGGGAGTGTTGATATTTGTAAATATATATATATAGTGTTAAGAGTATTTGTATACAGAATAGTCCCACATCGACTATATCATGTAAAAAAAAAAATTTGTTAAAAGTCCCACATCGGACAATATATGGCATGAACATGTGTTTATAAGTGGGGGCAATCCTCACTCTACCAACCGGTTTTGTAGGGTTGAGTTAGGCTCAACCACATTTTCTTTTCTTAACATGGTATCAAGAGCTTCGTTTAAGATCCGATGGGCCACCTTCTATGGTTTCCGCTATCGGTCCACCCACCATTTATTTTCACGCTCCAGATATCCAGTCCTGGACGTGAGGGGGTGTGTTAAGAGTCCCACATCGGACAATATATGGCATGAACATGTGTTTATAAGTGGGGGCAATCCTCACTCTACCAACCGATTTTGTAGGGTTGAGTTAGGCCCAACCACATTTCTTAACATCTCCAAAAGAAATGATGAGGTATTGGACATATCTCTAGTCGACGCGGAGATCACAACACCTACTAAAGTAAAATTGTAATTGTTGAAGAGTCCCACGTCAAATGAGTGATGGCCTAAATAATTGTTTATAAGTGGGGGACACTCCTCAACTTATAAGGAGGTTTTGTATGAATGAGAAGTTAGGCCCAACTCAAAGATGGTTCAGAGTCTATCCATGACTCATTTGGGTTACCTGCTATCAGGTTTCCGTTACCGGACCACCCGCCGTTTATATCTATGCACCAAGGCTTGAATAATTGTGTATAAGTGGGGGGGACACTCCTCATTTTATAAGCCGATTTTGTAGAGATGAGTTAGACTCAACTCACATTCTAAGTAACTATCTAATTTATTCACAAAGAAGGCCCCAAAGACCCAAACAGCCACAATCTGCTAAGATGATCATATTAAGATGATCTAATCACTTTATGATTCACAAGAAAATAGAGAGAAATACCTGTGCGGCAGCACCCCAGAGTTGCTGCTTGTCACCCGAATACCAAGAAAGAGCATATTTAAGAATAGATTTAAGTGCATTGGGACTAACAGAACCAATGAGCTTCTTTATAGCAGCCCCACTCATAGAACGAACAATATTATCATTATCATTTGCCAAGCAAGCCACCAAATGGAGAAAAAATGTCTCTGATTGCTCGTCCAAAACATCTATTGGAAATTTGACTATAATAGCATGAATCATTTCAAGAACAGATTCCCGCCCAGTCGAATGTTCATACCTGTAAGAATAAAACATCCATTGGCCTAAAATCAATCTTCGAAAAATGAGAAAGATAACTATAATATTAATAATCAAGAAACATACTGTGCACTTACCTCAAATTCGAGAGCAGGAAGTCAAGATGTTGTTGCCTGCGCTTTTGTGAAAGTCGATAATCAAGTAAAAATTGCAACAGAATTTTACTGCATTTCTTGCAAATAGATTCCATTTGACTTGTCACCATCAATTCAGCAACCCTAGTAACAATATCATATATCTCAGGTACAACCAGCTTGCGGTTGACAATACCCTTTAGAAGTGAAAGGGCCACCAATGATGGATTTCTTTCAAGGTCCAGAAATATTGGAAGCTGAATTAGTATATATATTTGGTCTGCGGTGAGAGAAATTTCAATGTTTCTCAAAAGCATAGTCAGCAATGTCAAACATGAATGCATTAAAGGACTGATAGAGTTCACTGAACTTTGGGCAATATCCAATACAGCAGACTTTATCCTCTCAGCATGTACTTGAAGAGATGGTAAAGGCAATTTTACCATTACAGTAAGGCATTCAAGGGAAGCAGACACTATCTCCTCGTACTTCGAGTACAAACCATCACTTAATAGCTTGACAAAACAATCTAATAAGGATAAGGTATTTTCATCTTTTACACCCTGTTTCAAACCCTTCACTCGTTTATGTTTCAAACCCTTCACTCGTTTATGTAATATTCTGATACCAAACACTGTTATCAGATGTGAGCATACTAAGCCACTAGCAACTACACGGCCTGAATTAGCGTTAGTACGGTTATCCTTATCTTCCAATTTTGTCAACTTATTCTCATGCCAACCAGTCTCATTCTGTAAGCCATCCACAACAATGTCATAAATAAAGTCAAATAGATCAGCCAGATTTACAGATGGATTGCTTTCAATACCAGTAGCTATACTATGCAACATATTTTCCAATCTTCCTTTTACATTTTGCGTGACATGTTTCTTCAAATGAGCAGTCACTGGTGCAAGCAGCTTTAGCGCATAGTTTTTGAATGTTACGTTTTGGGCCACCAATTTCAAGCTCTCAAATGACTTTTTCGTCTTTGTTTCTTTCATTTTTGAAGCTATCTTTTCCACGTCCTTCTGTTCCGCAACAGCTCCAAAAATGTCATTCTCTATGATAGAAAGGAGATCCCCCAAACAGTAATCTATCTTTCCACTAACTGCGCTAGAAAGACACTTGGACAAAATAAAACTCAGTGTGTATCCTAGGACATGAAGTTCATTTCCTCGCTTTAAGGTAGATCGCAAAACCTTAACAATGACTTGCAAGTATTCCAATCCAAGTTCTTTCAAACAAGTAGCCAATGCAGACCTAGCTTCATCACGAATGCTTTCTAGACGACTCTTTAAGAAGTTTGAAATTCGATGAAGGATAGTTGGAAGATATGTGTCCATCACATCACCTGGAAGTAACTTAAGTAGTTTCAATGCAGCAAGACTGATATTTACATTGACCTTTTCTGAATCAGAATCCATCAGCTTTTGTATCTTAGGTAGCACAACTTTATAGAGGCATGTCTGTATATCTGTGTTCAAATCAGACACGCCAAAGTTACCTAAATTAACTGAAGAAACAATGTCACTTATCCCCATGTCAGAAACACCAACCAATGATTTCTTAGGTTCTTCAGTGTGAGAAAGCTTTGAAAAGTGAAATTTATCCAAAATAGAACAGATGAGGCGTATAAAGAGTTTATGTTTGTCTGAACTCCTGGATGCTCCCTGAAAACATTTGTTCAATAATGCATAGTATGACTTCCATCCCATCTGACCAGCTACAGAAGCAATGGTCTCTATGCATGCAGTTTTCATATGGTCAACCTTTCCTTCTTTCTCATCAAACAACATGTTGAAGAATAGTCGCATGAACACTTTTTCGGTGATAAACTGGAATAAGCCATAAATAATTAAAAACCAGTCACTACGTGCTTATCCAAACAAAAAAAATAGTCACTAGGAATGATGCTTTTACTTGTGAAGTTAAACTTACTACCTCTGATAATTTGTTTGTACTGATTACATTTCTAAACAGTGACAATGCCTTCACTCTCTTGCGGATCTGCAATATCAAATTTACTTCTGTGAGATGTTTTGCAATCAATTTTAATAGTTCAACCAAAAGTTATAGCTAAAATAACAAGACAATGAGTCTAAGTGTTTCTGACTACAATAAGGAAAGGCGCAGAACATATATATAAAACAGATGATAGAGGCAACTAAGAGTAACAACAAATAGGGAAATTACTTAGATTAATGGTTAAACATAAACCTACCACTGAATTGGTTATATTTTCAAAAAAATTTGCTTCACTGTCCTCATTGCACAGAACTGTGAGTGATTTAAGGTTTGACACATCTGGAAGCTTTAAAGCCATTTGACTTAACAACTTCATCCATCCCTGCAATGACATCAAACAGCATACGAACATAAAGGATTAAACAATTTTTTTCATGAAATTCATATTTACATTGTCAATCAGTAATTAACTTTGTATCTATGTCAATATCATCCCAACATCTTTGCCATGCTTGGAAATAGGAATGGCAACTATTTGTCAAACTAGACATGGGATTGAGGCCGAACATATGCAGATATAATTACATATAACTACAAATTCATACAGTACCCAACTCTGATTTATAACATGAATTACCATGTACCTTTCTAACAGAAAGTGGTGCATCCATGGCATCTGCCACATGCTTCAACAGAAATTCCTTTGTAATGCGCTGGATGGATGATTTTGTCCAACAACTATGAGTGTTTTGCATTACAGACAACTCCTGTTCACTGCTTACCTCTTGCAGAAGGATGAGTGCAGAAAAATCAACAAAAGATAGCAATGAACTCTGAGCATTATAAACAAAAGTTGTTTCTTCTGAGGACATGTCAAGCACGCAGTGTGATAAAATAAGTGATGCATGTTCCACTTCAACATTTCTAAAGAAATCGGTATTGATGTTTTTGTAGGCATCCAAAATAACATCATGATCAAGCCAACCCAAACTAGATGTTGCATTCAGCTGACGAAGAAGTTTAGCCTGCGCCCCAACAACAAAGCAAGGAAAATTAGAATGGAACACAGAATGTAGAATGTATTTGTCAGAAAGTAATGTGTGGATCAAGAGAGACATTTAGACAAGAAAGCAATCAGTACCACCAAGAGTACAGATGCATCAGATGCAACAAGAACATCAAGAAGATCACATATCCTCAAACGCATATCTGACTCAGCCGAAATATATGAAGGAGAAAGAGCACTCAAAATTTTAGTGGTGCTTCCATTTCCTAATATGGATATGATGTTTTGAATGACTAGCAAGACTTCAATACGAACATCTACAGTATAGCAAGGAGAACTTCGGTATCAATAAAAAAATTAATAAGCTGAAAAAGAAAAGGATAATAATAAGGCAACTGGAGATATTAGAGGTTCTCTCACCAGAACTTTGTGTTTTCATTTCCAAAAACGGAAGCAGTATTTCCACAAACCGCTTGGTAAACTCTGCCTCCTTGATGTACTTAGGTAAAAATTTGAAAATTCTTATTAATGTCTCCCCAGGAGATTTGATTAGTTTTCTGTCAAAAGAAAAAACAAGGGTCAAAACATTTTATACTCAAGCCCCAACTCCCCTCTACATGTTCATATACAAGAACACAAGCAGACAAAAACTAAATACCTCGAGGGTGCATTACCACTTTCAAATAAACAACAAATGCTGTCCATAAGCACTTCAATATTTGAAAGTAAAACTCTATGAGCAGAACTGTGTACATAATCCAACTGATTGTCAAGGCTTAACAAGTTCTCGACAAACTTTAGAATGCAGTATACAATAGCTTCAGAAGCTGAATTTACAGAAACAATGGAAAATATATCAGGTATGAGACTTTGTTCCCGGCATAATATTGCTACCAGTTTATGGTTTGCACTCATGGCTAGAAAGCAAGATAGCAGTGAACTTGGTTTCTCACTACTGGCAGCCTCCTGTTTGAATTTATCAACCAGGGGTTTTACAGAGGAAAAGAATCTGTCCCACATATCAGAATCAAATTCATGATCCTCATATTTGTTGACAACATAAGAAACAATTTTCAGGCACTGAGATCTCATATCCTTGAGCTGATTTGAAGATTTGTCAATCTGCACAAACAAATACAAAAAGTATTTTAGTCAAGAATAATATACAAGCATTATGGCTAAGTGAACATTGAAACATATGCTTCTCACTATTTAAACTAACATCTACTCCCAAACGGCAATTTCATCCTCAAGTTCGTAAACATAGTGTGCTACACAAAATTTGCATTCAGTGTAAAGAAAACATTACCAATGTTTGATTTTCTGCCACACTTTCCTCACCAGAGGAGTTTGAGCTGGGGCTAGATTTGTGTTTGTCTGAAGAAAGTCCATTCAGTTTTATCTTGTCAAGACTTGATGTGCAACTCTCCAACACTCGAACAACACACCCCACCAGCAAATTAAGAAAAGGTTTAATATGCAATTCATCAAAAACTCCAACAACATCTTCTATGACATGCAAGAAGCCATATTTCTTATTCCAGGATAAGGTTGCAATATTGTCCAAAGTAAAATATTCTAACAAAGACGACGCTTGAAATTCATTAGTGCAACTTATAGGTAAAGTCCAAAACAAGTTAGCTGGCCCGTCAGTTTTCTCTACTATTTGCAACGGCTTTATCAGTAATGTAAAGAAAAGAGGCAGCTCAGTGATATCAAGTTCAGCTATGAAACTCAGAATAGCTTTCCGATGACAAATACTTGCTTTCTGTCAAAATATAGAGAAAATATTATCACTCAACCAAGCTAAAAGGAATGACAAAAGACAGATATATCAAACAATCTCATAAGTATGAATTCAATATACCTTTCGAGATGCAAGTCCTTTCAACTTTCTTACTTTTGGCATCAAAAGACGGATAACCAAGGGCACAAGATAAGCTCGATGACATTCTTCAATCATTTTAGATTCCTTGGATAAACTCCATGTAGTTAGTTCCTCCCTTGTAATTTTGGAACTAATCAAGTTTCTCAGATGCTCGGTATATGGTAAAAAGTAATCATCTTTCCAGATTAATAGGCAATCCAGAACTCTAAACTGTATTTCAGGATCGTCTTCTTCAATAAGCCTGTCATAAAATCCCAAAAAAAAAAAATGTGGAAGATGTTTAAAATTAGGGACCACCAAGTTTATTTAAGTAACTAAAAAGAAAATAATTTTGCAGTGATGTACAAGATACACAATCAAATTGCATCTCAACCTATTCTGCAGAACCTCCTTAATAAATTGGCTCAAGTAAAATGACTTGGGATTTTTCATTAGTTTCAACAAGTTTAGCCATTCCTTCAAGATCAGCTTCCACTCCTTTCCTTTACACGCATGAAAATCAAACAATCCCACACTGCAATTTCATTTTTGTTAAGGAAAACAAATTTAAGTGAAATGCCAAGGAAAACAAATCATAAATTTCAAAATCATGGAAAAGGATTAAGCAGATACTTACCTTGCAAGATCAAGAGTGTTGTATCCTAAGAACTTCAAAAAAAGAGGAATGAATTGCCGAGAGCGAGATTCAATAACAGTTGGAATTTTTTGTAAAGCTTGCAGCAGTAAACCTGAGAAACAAAATCAACTGATTACCAAAACAGCACAATGGTAGAACAATAATAATAATATAAGCAGGAATTTTACATGTTAGAAATATAAAAATTTGAAAGAAAAACATCACAAAATTTAACACAAATATAAACTTTTTATATAGGTGGTTAGTTACAAACTAAACTAAATATACACTGATTAAACTACTTATAACTTTCCAGAGTGGATTAAGCTTAATATATGATATCAATGAACTTGAAACATACCAGCTGGCTGATTAAACGATGCACCATCGGCACGGTTAGAGGTTTCTCTTATTGCTAAACATCTTTCTAGATAACCGACAAAGGTATCCCACACAAGTGAAAAATGCAGGCTAACCAAGACCGAAAGGCACTCTAATACAGGACTCCAGATATCGCTTAATTGGATATTCAAGATGCCAAATAAACCACTCAAAACAAGAGGTACACAAACATTTGTAATCCTTCCAGCAGATAGGTCCATCTGTATCTTAGAAATCAATAGTTTGATACTTTGGCTTGTAGAATATGAAACTTGAGTTGTTTCAATAGACAGTAGAACCAGCAGAGGCTGTTATTTCACAAAAATACAGTCATACTAAAACTCAAGTTAAAAAAAGGTAACACGGCGCATAACTTAAAGATACATACATTATTTCCTGTGTTATCCACAATGGAAGTTGGGGAAGCTTCGATTCTCCTTTTCTTCGCAGCTGACTGATCCATCAAAGCTTCGATTTTCCTTTTTTTCGCAGCTGACTGATCCATCGAAGAATTTTCCTCACCCAAAGATTTGAAGTGACGGAGTATTTTAAGAGTTGAAATGCGAACCTCCTTGTCTGAGTGACACAAATTATCACCAAACGCTGCCACTTCCTCTGCAGTCATTTCTTCAAGTTCTGGATGGTACATTCTACACCCAATGTGTTCCAAAGAAGAACTATAATATATAAAAGTGAGAGGGTTATTCAAATACCGAGGAGCAACGATAAAATAGGGACAATTTGACAACTGAAGTTTGAGATACAAAAATATTCAAGACGTAGTTAACTTTAACATATCCATTTACCCATACTTGCTTTCCAAATAACCAGCAACAGCCGACAACACATGTGAAGATGACTTGTATCGTTTTGCAAAAACTAAGAACTTTTTGGTTTCATCAGCTCTGAAGTTACTAGCATTGCATAATCTGCTGTAAGAACTTAGTGAAGCGCCTAGAATGCTTTCCCATGCTTTTTTAGACGTAAATGCAATATGGACTGAAGACGAAAAAGAGAATAAGAAAATAAGATTAAAAAAGATGAGCATATTAGAAAAAAATGAGTAAAGCATCAAAAAGATTCAATGAATACAACAATCCAACTATAAACCCACAACCATATATTTTATTTTTTAGTATGGTCCAACCCAGTTAAATTGCCAAAACGGAAAACCAACTTTAATATTACCCAGACACAAGGTTCTACAAGACTACAGCTCATAAAAGAAAATCATATTTGAAAGGGTGGAATACCAGCTTTAACGGTTAGAAGCTGATCTATTGCATCCATCAGATGCACCAACAAAGATGGAACGGCGTCAACAATAGACATATGAGAATAGCAGATCACAACTCCCCACAGCAATGCCCCCGTTCTTTCATCAATTTCACAAGAAACATCAGAATGTGCAATATCATTTATTTTTTCAATCCAAGAACGGATAGTCCCTTGCAAATGATTGCATATCCTAACTAATGCGTCTGCACTTTCTCTGTCTACAAAGTCTGAGTCTCGTATATACAATTGCATTTTCTCACAGAAAGATTGTAATATGTGTATGACCTCCTCTTCTGAAATCTCCATTAACTCATTTATTGCACTAAAAAACAACCACATAAGTCAAATAATACATCCAGAATACAGAACAATGATTTGATCATGTGATTCAAAGGTTACCTTATAACATTACTTTTGAAAGCAAGTAAACAACAATCCTTCTTGAGCAGATTTTCAATGAAATGTAGCAAACTGGAACAAGCTCCAACATGTCACAAGAGAGTATTGAAATAAGTTAAACAGAATGTTTAAATCAAAAGTACACTGTTTGTCTCAGCCATTACCTCGGGCTTCGTGATTTAAAAATTGGAGCCCACTGGGAAGCACACTCAGATATCATTGATTTGCTGTAACTACAGAGTCCGTCGAGAGTAGCCAACATTAATTCCAAAACTATATCAACAACTAAGCTTGTATCTTCTTGTGACTTGGCAACACCCGAAGGTGTGATATATGAGCGCACAAACAATAGGACGAGTTGAAGTATAGGCTTATAATCTGCCACATGTAAGGGAAGTCGAAATTAGTGAAAAGCATGTGGACAACTAAAGCAACTTACAGAAGAAACTGTGTAGTATCTTGAAATAAAATATATTAAATTACACTGAAAAACATTTATTGACGTGGCACTACGCTTTTGACGAATATGGGAATATAAGAAACAAAACCAAACTAGCATATAGCACTTGAACTCATGGCATCACACACTATTTTTAATTGCCCATTAATATATGAACTACTCTTAATATGTAATGAAGATTATCAAAGAAGTACCAAACAAAAGCATATGTCATGAAAACCTGAAGTAATAGTATCATTTGATTCATGCACCTGACCCCATCTAGTGTGCAAGAGTTTTGATTGTGGTTGTTTCTTTTTATATACTAAACCACAAGGTGATAACAAAGTGCCAAGCAAACTGCAATACCCATGGAATCAATAGCTCTAGTCCTACAGATGCCAATTGTGTGAAGGCCTACCCATATGCCTGAAGGGTAATACAACAACCCAGAGAATGTGGGAACACTCAGGGTAACTCGGTTTAAAGAACAAAGAGAAAACTAAACAATAGAGAAGATTCCCAAAAGAAACGCAAAATTTAATTTATTTATCCAATACTGTTTTGTCACCAGCTTTCTTGAACAGATAAAAAGGAATATTTCATTTGTATAAAGTATTGTAACTTACCAGACACCTTTTGCCCTTTTTGCACCTCTACAGCTGAGACAAGCACCGATAGAATGCATCTTAAATGCCTGATGTTTCCGGTACTAACACACTCATGCACTTCCTTATATAAGCAACTCCATACCAAATTCAACTCTTTGGGCTCCATTGTCTCGCATAATTTCCTAAACACGGTTTTTATGATGTCCAAAATGGTTTTTGACTCTGAAATGAGGCAGATAGAGATAATCAAACAATGCAATCTAACACATTACAAATCATGCAGAAACATAATTATATTTACAAACAGCAACATCAGATGACAGATAACAACAAATGAAGGTCCGAATACTAGGAGACAATATGAGCAGGTTAAAATATCTACTTTTGTCTCTCTTGCCTGTTTTGTCTCTACTTGACTACCTCCTTCTCAAAAATATATTCATTGTTAAGCAGAAGATCAATCAAATACCCATGTTCTTTGTATGTTACTAATATCAAGTAGTTTAGTTGCTTCAATCATATACAAAATGAACATAGTCTATGATCAGAAAACTTGTGAAATAAAAGAAAAGTTGAATTGTTATTTTTTACTATAGAACAAGCTTGCCTTGGTCGGCTCCATCAGCAATGGTATAAATTGTTTCACTTGTCAATAACTGTAACACTCGCTCTGCTTTCGAATGGAGCCTTGATGAGTAACCTTTCATGATATTATAAAGCAATAATTCAACACCAGACTCTCGGCGTGGAGACGGCTCCATCGCTGCCTCGGCGGTGACTCTTCTAATTCCTGTCCAATCAAACAATATTACAAGCTTTATAGCCACCCAAACTAATAAAATCATTAAATCAAAGAGAAAAGGACAGAATCAATTCAACACCATGAAGCATTTTGGAATAGATGTATACCAATATGGAGATGTTGATTAAACATGTGAACAAAGACAGGACAGACAGCGGAGGAAATTTATACACAATGAAAAATAATCAATGACATCAGTACCTATTTTGAGTTGCTCATATGGGGCCTTTCTCAAAACAAATGATACTGCCTCTGCCATGAATTGTCGAACATATTCCTTTGGATAATACCTCAATTTTGATGTGGCCCTTCAAGTGTCGAGATCAAAGAAACATAGACGAATCAGACTTGTAGTTGGCCAAATTAAGCAAAAGAAGCAATTAAGATTTCTCTTTTTTTTGTAAGAAAACCTTCAGTAAAATATCCCTTTTGTTTGGTAGAAATTGTGATTTATAGGCCTTCACCTAAATCTAATTTATGCATCCTTTACAGCAGTTTCTAAAGAGAACTACTCATTATAACAATAAAGTCTGCATTTTAAACAAGGAAAGGGAACACAACTCTCAGCTAATTCACCCAACAAATGAGATAAATGTGTATGTGTTCAGTCCTTGTCCAAACCTCAGCTATGCAAATCAATCCTTGGATGTTAACCTCGTAGTCATAATGAAAGTAAAAACAATACTTCAGAAAAAAAAAAAAAGACTATATCACTCACTTAAGCACTTCTGATGGGTTGTGTTCTAGATATTTCTTCAGATACATCATAATATATGACCATGATGTGAAGATCTGCATGAAAATGAACAGTATCATAATTCACACTGAATAAAGGAAACTAACACATGAGAAATGAATAATATCTTAATTAAGAAAACTGCCAAATTGATAGACTATACCTGCTCAATTATATCTGGCTCCCTGTCAGCGCCATTTTCTAGAAGAGATACTACAGAATCAACAATTCTTGGAAATAGCCTGGCAAAACCCATATACATGTTGAATATGAAAGATGTTAGCAAAAATGCCCGTAAGGAAGTCATCCTTTGTTTTCCCAATGAAATAACAGGAAATTCCCAAATAGCCAACATCTAGTAAAAGTGAAAAGCAACTTACGGAATAAACTCCTCTAGAAGATCTCTAGATAAAGCTGCAATTAACCTGAAAACAAATTGTTGAGATTAATTTGCAACAATCGCAGCATTATCTATAGAAGCATGACAATATTGAGACTAAGATAAAATTCAACAGACTTTCAGAACTGAGTTCAATCACACAAATAACTCCAAGGCAGTCTATCAACATATAAATGACGAAAATATTAATGAACCCAACAGAAAAGTCAGGAATGCACGGTAACTGCCAACGAGAAATAGCCAAGGTACTCTTCATAATCAAAGGAAAGAAAAGATAAATACTAAAACAAAACCAATTTCATTAAATTGCCACTATATCAGTGTACAAAATATTGTCAAATTGCGAGTATAGCAGTAATATGATTTATTCATTGATATTGTTTCATCATATAATTCACTAACATCCCTACTCATAATGAGTTGCATACCTAAGAAGCGGTTCAAGGGACAGCCTTGCTTTCATGTGCAACCTAGAAAGTAGCTTCGAGATTAATAATTCCTTCTGCAAAAGCACGAGGTAGTTTGTTTGTTTGTGTACACGGCATGACTTGTTCATACAATGAAATAAAATCCTCTGTAGTATTCAATTCCTGGATTTGAAAAATGAATGAAAATAAGTAATTGTAGTATACAATTTTATCGCACAAAAAACAATTTGGTCTGGTATGCAATCCCTTATCACAAAAGCTAAAACAAGTGGTTATCAAAATAGCAAGAAATAGACATACCCTCCATTCTATTAGGCAGTCTCTGAAAAAAGAACCTTCCTTTGGCTCAGGTTTGATCGGTTCAAGACTTGTGTACACGTTGATTTCAATATCATCTATTCTCTTATAGAATGACTTAAACTGTACGTACAATGAACAAAATAAAAAACAGTTAATAACTGATAGCTACTGAATTGTGTTTTGAGCCAAATTTAACATTTAAAAGAACACAATACAACGTGAATTCAAAAAATGTTCAACAATGCAGGGTTTAGGGTTTAGGGTTTAGGCAAAATGGAAGAAAAAAGTAGACAAAGTGTTGTTTGATGATGGTGTGAGGTAGCGGAAGAGATGGAGGTTTAAGCTTACAACAAAACGGGCATCGCCGGGGGATTCGTTGAGAGACTTGACGGCTCGAGCGTCTGACGGTGTCGCCATGTGGGTGGAACAGGATGTTGCAGTTGCAGCAGGAGAGGTTGAAGACGAATCCTACTGGAGTTCGTTCCTTGGTACGCAAGATTAATATTTATAGGAATAATATTTAAAAATTATAAAAAAATAAAATATAAATAAATAAATATAAATAATAGTGAAAAGTTGTAGTTAATTAAAATTTATTTTCGTGTTGAATTTTTATCATTTAACTATGAAAATAATTATAAAAAATTATGTGTAATAATGTTCCTAAGAATAAAAATTATATGAAAATCTACTTTTAATATTATAATTTAATTACCGTGATTTTTATATTAACATCCCTTATTAATTTCTTTTAAAAGCTTTTTTTTTTATCCTTAATTGTTATTTTAGTATGATAAATAAATCTGCAGTTAATATATACTATATTTGTATTAATGTATTTATTGAGTTATTTTTTATTTAAATAGTTTTACATTGTCATCCAATAAGAATATATCATTCTGCCATGTCATATAATTATTTTAAAATTTTCAGTCTGATTTGGCGGGATGCATGGTCGTCATTGGTTAACATTGTAAAAAAAAATTACACTGTCAATGCATCACCCTTTTTCCCATAATTTAATAGTTTACATTTTATTATATTTAAAATATTTTTGTATTTATTGATGAAATAACTATTAAATATTTAATAGTTATTATTGATGAAATAACTATTAAATATTTTTATATTTGTATTTTATATTTATTAATAGTTTATATTTAATATATCTATTAAATATTTTATTATTATTATTATTGATATTTTATTAAATATTTTAAATATAAAAACAAAACAAATACAGTAAAAATAACAATGTTGAAATTTTTATCTTGCACAATGTTAAATTATAAATTTGTAGAAGTTAAAATTCCAATTTTAACCTTAAAATTTTGGGAGTTATAGAATTATAATTAAGTAATATATGATATAACATTCTAATCTTAATATTATACTTAATACTTAATTATTAATATTATCTATTTTTTTATTAATAAAATGAATTAAAACTTGATTTAACAAGCAAATTTAATTTCTCAATACTGTACGTCCACCTACTCTTTCTCAAATCCAAAATAATATCATTTTTTATTAATAAAATAAATTAATTAATAATTTTAATAAGGAAATTTAAAAATTAAATATATTTTACTTGAGCAAATTTTGATGTATTTTCTATTAAAAAAATTATTTTCTTTGTAATTATTATTTTGGTCCCTTAGCTGACAATTGGAACAAAGAATCTTCATTTTTTGTGACATGACCTCTATAGGTGGATTTTTTTGAAAAATTTCTTTATTTTATTTGATATGTCAAAATATAATTAGTTCATAATGTGTTTTAACCACCCGGCGTAAAAATTTAGGGTTTTCACTATTTTTTCCAATTTCATCGTTCCATGTGCCATTGGAGCACGAAAAAAGAAGATGAAGTACGAAGAAGGAAGACAAAGCACGAAGAAGGAATACGCCATTGAAGCTTCTATCGAAGCTTTTACTAAAGCAAAATGGTTGAAATCCTCAGTTTCCAATGTTTGTGGTTAGGTTTTTGAAACTCCGTTTCTTTAGTGATGGTAATGGTGAATGAATACAAGATATATATGTTGTAATGCAAGATTCTTTGATTTATGGTTAGGTCAGAAACTTTAGTGAATGAATTAGTTACTTTTTTTCCTAATTAGGTTAGAGACTTTATTATTGTTTTTACCATGAAGGTGAATTTTTAAGGGATAACAAAAACAAATTATTCTACAAAGGTAGGGTTCAAATCGTAGTGTTTGGGCAAAATATTGAGAAATGAACTATGTTTGAAATTCATAACTTGGTGAAGGTTTGAGGTTATAAAGAAGTGAGTTATAGGACAGGCTAAAATTTTTGAAATAGATGAAAAAAAATTAGTTAAGTAAGGATGATGATGCATGTGATTTTGTTGCATATACTTGTGTAAGCAAACTTGATGGCCACATTTATCTGGAACATCAAGTGAATGATATAAAACTGAAAGTAAGGGAACCTCAATTCATTAATGAAATAAATATATGGAAGGAAGTGAGGATGATGGTGTTAAATGCTTTGATGATAATGAGGATGATAGACCTAGTGCTCTTACAGATGGATTTGAAGTTAATCCCCCCCCCCCAATGGATCTAACATAGTTGCTCCTGTTGGACTAATTTGTAGTTCTCAAGACAAAATTGAAGATGATGAATGTGTTAGTGATGAATTGGGTAGCTCAAACCCATATGAATTTGATGATGATAAAGGTAAAGGGTCTAAGTTTGGAAAGTTTAGGACTGAGCAGCTTAATAAGGACTGTCAATTTAACTGGGCCATGGAATTTAATTCTCTAACTGAGTTTAGAGATGCAATTCATGAGTGGTCAATATTAAATGGTATAGAAATTATCTATGTGAAAAATGAGAGTTACAGGGTAAGAGTAGAATGCAAGGCTAAATGTAGTTTTTTAATTCTATGCTCTAAAGTAGGCCACAAACACACTTATGCTATAAAGACATTGATGGATACCCACACATGTGCTAAGATTTTGAACAATAGATCTGCAAACTCAAAGTGGGTGTCCAACGAAGTAGTGATCAAAATGCAAACATCTTAGACATTGAGAATTTCTGATATTATGCAAGATATGAGACAAAATTATTCTATGGGGATTACTGTTGATAGAGCATGGAAGGAAAAATTAACTGTAAAGAATGTTATTGAAGGAGATGTTGATAAGTAATATGCAAATTTATGATTGTATGTTATTGAGTTAATAAGGGTTAATGTTGAGAATAATGTTAAGATCTCTGTTGACATACCAAACTCATCAATTCAACCAAGGTTTGGATCATTCTACTTTTGTGTTGATGGTTGTAAAATGAATTTCATACATGGTTGTAGACCATTTGTTGGAGTTGATGTCTGCCATCCGAAGAGAAAATATGGTGGAAAACTTCTAATAATTGTGGGTAAGGACCTCAATGACCAATATTTCCCATTGGTTTTTGGGCTTGTTGAAACAAAAAACAAAGGAAAGTTGGAAGTGGTTTTTACAGTTATTAATGGAAGATATTGGACAAGGTAGAAGATATGTTTCCATTTCGGATCAGTAAAAGGTATATACTTAAGCAATGTGTTTGATTATGTTTGAATTTCAATGTGTTTGATTATGTATGAATTTGTTTATTTTTTACATGGATTGGTGGTTGTGATTGAAGAAATGTTTGGGAGAATTGAGCATAGGTAATGCCTCAAACATTTGTATGCAAATTTTAAGAAGAAGTTTGGAGGTGGTTTTTACAGTTATTAATGGAAAATATTGGACAAGGTAGAAGATATGTATTCATTTTAAATTAGCAAAAGGTATGTACTTAAGCAATATATTTGATTATGTTTGAACTTCAATGTGTTTGATTATGTATGAATTTGTTTATTTTTTACAGGGATTGGTGGTTGTGTTTGAAGAAATGTTTAAGAGAATTGAGCATAGGTTATGCCTCAAACATTTGCATGCAAAGTATAAGAAAAATCTTGGAGGTGGAACATTTATAAGGGATTTTGATGATGGGAGCTGTCAAAGTAACTTACCATCAAGATTGGTTGCAAAAGATGAATGAAGTGAAACAAGTGGATGCCAATGCTTGGAATTGGCTAATGGGAGTTGTTACCCAAAGTTGGTGTAAGCATGCATTTACTTTTTACCCAAAATGTGATGTTTTAATGAACAATATTGCTGAGTTATTTAATGCCACAATTTTAGTTGCTAGAGATAAGCCTATCTTAACCATGTGTGAGTGGATTAAACATTTGTATGCATAAAGTGTTTTGATTATAACTGAACTTTTTTTATAGAGGAAACTCAAAGGAAGTTCAAAAGCTAAAGCAATTCAAGTTGAAGACAAAGCAAATCAAGTTGAACCAATACCTAAGAAGGTGCAAAGGATCCCAAAAGAATGACAAAACTGTGAAAGTAGTGAAGAAGCATCCTAAGAAGGTTCAACAACGAAGTCAGAGTCCAAAGAAGGACAAAGCTGAAGCAAAACCAAGTTAGAGTCCAAAGAATGACAAAGTTATGTTAAAGGTGTAAAGGATCCCAAAGAAGGACAAAGTTCTGAAAGATGTGTAGAAGCCTCCTAAGAAGATTCATCAACCTGTTGTGAAGCTAAAAAACGGTCAAGTGAAATATTGAAGCTCAAATGGTTACAAAAACCAATTAAAGGTCATGGTTCAAATTTTGACCCAACTACAACTTTGACAGAGTATGATGAAGGTACATTGACATAAGAAGATACTGTAATGGTACATGATTCAAAGTTTGGTGTGCGTCTCAGATCTATGAAATCTTGGATCAACATTTCAAAGAGGCCTTCTAAGTAGTATGAATTATATTTTATGTTTTCATTTTGTAATGAGTGATGCACTTTTATGTGTCATTTTGTGTCTGATGACTGGTGCACTTTTATGTGCCATTTTGTAATGACTTATGCATTTTATGTGCTTCTTATTATCTAAGCAATCACTTTTGGCTATATGTATTAACTTAAGTTTGGATATAACCAATACCAAATATTTTATTAATAAATTAAAAATTGATACAATGTCATTTGATACATCACATTTGATACAATATCATTTGATACACTACATATTACAAGAACTTGTTGACAATGAAAAATAGAATCCAAGACATCATAAGTGCAACTATTAAACAATGATTTTTGTTCTTCTCAATTTGATTCATCTTCTTTGTCTTTTCATGACTCTTTGAACTGACTTCTACCCCATATTCCTTGCCAATTTCCTTCCCAAATTCCCTCAAATAAGCCATTATTATTTCACAATTATTGCAATTTTTTGGAATCTTTTGATTTACATTCCTACCATGAACCTAACCAAGTTCATCATCCCAGATAAATAGGTCGCATCTTTCCACACTCTATAGATTACAGACAGAATATGGATGAGTTTAACTTATATAAAAATGAAGAAAAAAAAATAAAAATTTCTTACCCTAGCATTTCAACATCTCGAGAATTTTCTATTGGGGTTTTCGAATGTGTTTGCACTCACGGGTGCACGAAGTTTTGCTTCCAGTAACATGTGAGATTCGAACCCGCGACCTCATACTTGCAAGCCTTATCTCCTTTCCAATTGTGCCAATTCATTTATTCGAAACAAAAATGCACTTGAAAGCATATGAAGGTCAAACAACTATTTGTTGTTTAAACAATTTAAAGTAAACTGTTACCTATTTTTGAATAAAAATTACTGTTAAAATGTTAGTAAAATTGAACCAAAAAAAAAACTTATAAAATCAAAGTTAAAAATAATTTAAATGTTAGAAATAGGGCGGGCAAATTTTGGGGTACAACAGCTGCCCCTGTTCAATCTTCTTAAACCTGAGGAGTTAGATTGACATGTCTGCCATTCGTGATCTGAAGGTGGAAGAGGATTGAACACTTAAGTGCCCAGAAATTTGCACTCACGGGTGCACGAAGTAACGCTTGTTGGTTAATTGTATTGCTTGAATGGGCTTAAAGATGCCATTCGGAAAGATGACAGGATGGAGATGGTCTTATAGATGCCATCCAAAGTAACTGCTGATAGGAGTATCAGAATGAGTCTAGGTTTGACTGTATCTGAGGAATATACTAGAATGAGTTTGTGTCCAACTGTATCTAGCAGACGTGCTGGGGAGTGCCAGAATGATTCTTATGCCTTGATTGTATCTGTATGATGTTCTAGAATGAGTCTATGTCTTGACTGTATCTATAAGGAGATCAGAATTAGTCTTTGCCTGACTGTATCTGAGAGCCGTATTAGAATGAGTCTACGCCTGACTGTATCTGAAAAATTAGTATTAGAATGAGTCTTCGACCGACTATATCTAAAAGATGTACTGGAATGAGTCTACTCCTGACTGTATCCAAACGAGTATCAGAATGAATCTTCGACTGATTGTATCTGAAGGATGATAAACTGTTGACAATATTCGTCCGTTTGAGAACTAACCTGAAAAAACCAAGTTAGTTTTATGCAATGTCATGATATATGTAATGCATTGCGTAATGATGCTCTTAAAATAAATGAGAATGTTATATGCGTTTTGTATGCATATGCTATGATGTATTGTAAATTATGTATGGGTATGAAATATCGTTGAAGGTAGCGGTGGCTTTGAATAGTAACGTCTGATTGGGGAAAATAAATCCCTGACTGTTGCTGGGGATGGAGAAAATAAATCTTCAGATCCTGTTTGGAATGACTCTACTGGGGATTCATACTTTCCGTTTGGGAATATTCTGTTGGGGATCTTTGACTTCCGTTTGGGGATAGAAGTATTCTGTCAGGAGAGTGGGTAGTCCATTATTCTTTTACTGTGGAAATTGATTGTATGTATTCTGACTGGGAATAAAAGAGATGGATAATTCTCTGATGCACTATCTGACCAGGTTTCAGATACGAGTGTCAACTCTTCTGGGGATAGCATCCTTGAATAAGTTCTGCTGGGGGAGAGAATTCTATAGTGTTAGAGAAATAAACTCGGCTAGGGAATTGAATTCTGTATACTACATAGAGGGAATAATCTCCGATGGGGATTAGAATTTCATAGGTTGCGTTGAGAAAATTTCTGTTGTATGCTGGGGAAATGATCAACTTCTTTATCTGCTAGGGGATCTATGATCATGCCAAGCTGTCTATCAAAGATATGGTAGTGAATCGCTAGAAGATGCCCCGATTTCTGTCTGAGGGCATACTAATTCTGTCGGGGAATATATCTCTGTTGGGGATAAGCTTGTGAAGATAACTCTATAGAGATAGTTCCATGGAGATTGCTTTGTGGGGATATTTCCATGAAACTGGCTCTGTGGGGGTTCGTGGATATCTTGAACACTATCCCAACTCCTAGAATCCTTAGTAAATGCTATTCCTGTTTTCATGTATATATATATATATATATATATTTTTTTTTTTGGTAAACATCAATCATATTCAAGTGCATATGTTCATTCAAAGTACCCATTGGACATTTACGCAAACAAAACAGGAAAAGTAAAAGCAATTTTGAATTTGAAAATAGACTTGTATTGATTTTGAAATTGGCCTATAAATAGGAAGTTTTGTACAAGGAGACAGAAGTCCTAGTAAGAGGAAATTGTCATAAAATTGAAAAGGTACAAAGTGATAAACAAAGAAAAACAACTATGTGGAAATGATCCCGTCGGGTTTCAATTCTGCTATTGCCCCTATATCTTCAAGCATCTCATCCCTTGCTATCGGAATAAAGGTGACTGGACCGATCTGTGCTGTTTGAACTTGATATTGGTAACACAACTAGCTGGAAGTAGATAAATGATCCAACGGGACATAGTCGTACGCTTTAATCCCTAACTTTTGCCTGGACCGCCTTTTCAAGTTTTCAGTCCACCGGGATACCCTTTTTTGCCCAAGCCGCCTTTTCAGGTTTTCGACTTGCCGGGTGTACAGTTCTTTTGTATATATATCCCTAATTTTTGCCTAGGCCAGACAACCTAGCGGGTCTCTTTTTATGCGTAGTATCTTTTGATTATGTCCGCGTTCACAGGGTGCGGGAAATCTTCACCGTCCATAGTAGTAAGTATCATAGCTCCGCCAAAAAATATATTCTTGATTATAAATGGCCCTTCGTACGCGGGAGTCCATTTGCCCCTGGTATCACTTTGTGGTAGAATGATACCCTTTATTACCAAATCACCGACCTGGTACACTTGGTGCTTGACTTTCTTGTTAAAGGCCTTGATCATACGCTTCTGATACATTTGGCCAAGACAAACAGCCGCGAGCGTCTTTTCATCAATCAAATTTATTTGGTCAAGTCGAGTCTGAATCCATTCGTCTTCATCTAAACCTGCGTCTTTCATAATCCTTAGGGAAGGAATCTGAACTTCAACAGGTAAAACTGCCTCCATACCATAGACTAGAGAGAAAGGGGTTGCCCCTGTTGAGGTACGTACTGAGGTGCGATAACCATGAATAGCAAATGGTAACATCTCATGCCAATCTTTGTATGTCACCGTCATCTTTTGCAAGATCTTCTTAATATTCTTGTTGGCAGCTTCCACTGCGCCATTCATCTTTGGTCGATATGGAGAAGAATTGTGATGCTTAATCATGAACTGCGTGCAGAGTTCAGTGATCATAGTGTTGTTCAGATTAGTACCATTGTCTGTGATAATCCTTTCAGGGATGCCATATCGACAGATAAGATTATGCTTGATGAACCGAGCCACAACATTCTTGGTAACAGAAGCGAACAAGGCTGCCTCTACCCACTTCGTAAAGTAATCGATAGCAACAAGGATGAAACGATGTCCATTGGAAGCGGTAGGTTTAATCTCTCCAATCATATCAATGCCCCACATTGCAAAAGGCCAAGGAGTAGTCAGAACATTCAACGGAACCGGAGGTACATGTACTTTGTCAGCATAAATCTGGCACTTGTAACAAGTTTTGGAGTGATGATGGCAATCAGTTTCCATGGTAGACCAGTAGTAACCTGCTCTCAAAATCTTCTTAGCCATTGTATGCCCATTGGAGTGAGTTCCAAAGATTCTGTCATGCACCTCTTCCATAATCTTTTCTGCTTCCTTCTTGTCTATAAAGCGAAGCAAGGTTGAATCGTGGTTGCGTTTGTACAAAATTCCGTTACTTAGAAAGAACTTGGCAGAGAACCTCCTTAGAAACTTCTTGTCATTGATAGATGCCTCTTCAGGATATTCCTGAGTTTCGAGATACCTTTTCACTTCGTGGAACCAAGGTTTCTCTTCTACCCCATCAGTATCAACTTCATAACAGTATGCTGGCTCGTCTAGTCTGTCAATAGTAATCCTAGGAGCCTCGTTGTCCCATCTGACTTTGAACATAGATGACATGGTGGCTAACGCGTCTGCCAACTGATTCTCTTCTCGTGGAATATGCTCAAAAGTGATTTCTTCAAAGTATGGAATCAAAGTCAACACATGTTCTCAGTAAGGAATGAGATTTGGATGCTTCGTGTCCCATTCTCCTTTAATCTGATTGATCACTAGGGCTGAGTCCCCATATACATTCAAGAATTTGACCCTCATATCAATGGCAGCTTTGATACCCATGATGCATGCTTCATATTCAGCCATATTGTTGGTACAGTCAAAGCAAAGTCTAGCAGTAAACGGCGTATGGCAACCCTTAGGAGAGATAATTACAACACCAATACCATTGTCAAGTGCGTTAGAAGCTCCATCAAAAACCATAGTCCATAGGGATCCCAGTTCAGGTCCTTCATATGGTCCAGGTTCTTCATAATCAGTAACAAGCATAATATTCTCATCTGGGAACTCAAAATTCATAGACTGATAGTCATCCACCGCTTGATGAACCAAATGATCAGCTAGTACACTTCCTTTGATTGGTTTCTGCGTAGTGTACTGGGTCCGGAGAGAGCAGGTTTCTCAAATATGTATTTGATAGGATCCATGTTAGAGATCAATAAAGTGGTATGAGTCAACATATACTATCTTATTCGGCGAGCAATCCATGCCAAAGCGCAGCAAGTTTTCTCAAGCAGTGAATATCTTGTTTCACAGTCAGTAAAATTTTTGCTAAGGTAGTATATTGCATGCACTTTTCGACCAGACTCGTCATGTTGCCCCAACACACACCCCATTGAATTCTCTAGCACTGTTAAGTACATGATTAGAGGTCTTCCTTTAACTGGTGGCATCAGAATCGGAGGTTCTTGGAGATACTCCTTGATCTTATCAAAAGCTATCTGACATTCGTCGTTCCACTTCACTACTTGATCTTTTCTCAGTAATTTGAAGATTGGCTCACAAGTAGCGGTCAAACGGGAGATAAATATGGCAATATAGTTCAAACGTCCCAAGAAACCTCTGACTTCTCTCTCAGTATGGGGAGCGGGCATATCTTGTATAGCTTTTACCTTTGCAAGGTCGACTTCAATACCTTTACCACTGACGACGAAACCTAAAAGTTTACCGGATCTAACCCCAAAGGTGCATTTGTTTGGATTCAATCTCAACTTGTACTTCTTCAACCTCTCAAACAGCTTGTGTAGGTGGCCAAGGTGCTCTTCTTCATTCTGAGACTTGGCTATCATATCATCAACGTATACCTCTATCTCGTGATGGATCATATCATGGAATAAAGCAACCATATCGCGCTGGTATGTTGCCTCTGCGTTCTTCAAACCAAATGGCATTACCTTGTAACAAAAGGTGCCCTAATGTGTAACGAACGTAGTCTTCTCCATGTCTTCAGGTGCCATCTTGATTTGATTATAACTTGAGAAACCATCCATGAATGAGAATATCTTGTGCTGAGCAGTGTTGTCTACCAGAACATCAATATGTGGGAAAGGGAAGTCATCTTTGGGGCTTGCCCTGTTCAGATCCCTGTAGTCCACACGCATACGAACTTTACCATATTTCTTAGGCACTGGTACCACATTTGCAACCCACTGAGGATATGATGTGACAACTAGGAAACCTGTATTGAACTGCTTTATAACCTCGGCTTTGATCTTTTTAGACATCTCAGGGCGCATACGACGAACCTTCTACTTTATCGGAGGACAACCTTCCTTCATCGGTAAACGGTGAACCACGATATCGGTATCAAGTCCTGACATATCTTCATAAGACCAAGCGAAAATCTCAGCATAATCACGTAGCATCTGAATCAGTCTTTTCTTGACACGGTATCTAATCCAGCACCTATCTTGATTTCTTTCTTATCCTCCTCAGTACCTAGATTTATGACCTCGACTGGCTCTTCGTGCGGTTGTATGGTCTTTTCTTCTTGCTCTAATAGTCTAGCAAGCTCTCTAGGCACTTCACAATCTTCCTCACCTTCGTCCTCGGCTTGGTAGATCGGATTTTCGAAGTCATAATTAACAATAGCAGAACTGTTATCAATGGGCTCCAGGGTGGATGTGGATCTGCAGTTTATCGCGTGGGTGTGTGTAAGAACACATAGCTATTTTGATGAAGATAAAGTAAAAGAAAAGACAAAGAACGCAAAATTTGAATGCAAAACGTCCATTGATTTATTGAATGAAAATATGCGATGAAATGACAACCCTAACAAATGGGCCACTGTGCCCTGGGCAAGGCATAAAGCTTAAAAGTTTTATTGTTCAAATTACAAAACCAAACTTTGAAAATAAGAAAAACATAAAATAGCATTTACTCCTGACTAAAGGAGATAGGAATAATGTCTTCAGTCTTCCAATTGTTGATCCCACTGCCGATGGTAGGAAAGATCCAACTGTCTAGGTCACAGTCACTATCAGCATCTTCCACAGCGTTGACCTGATCTTTATGAACTCCTTTGTTGGTGATACGAATAGCACGAGCACGACGTACAACCCTCTGAGCCTCTGAAGTGAAGCCCAAACCAAATTTGTCAGACTTGTAAGGAATGTCAGGAAGCTGACCCCAAATGGTGCAACCACCTTCTTCAACCACAGCTCTAGCATCCTTTAGGGAAGCCATTGCAGGAGATACTCTAGTGACCTTGGGAACAATAGGAACTGGTTTAGCAATAGGAATAGTCTGAGGAACCAATTCAAATGTTTGACAAGGAGTCTCGAGGAATTCGCCATCCATATCAACATACTTGAAAGTATTCAAATGACTAACCATGTACTCTTCTTCACCATAGACGGTGACAATCTTGCCTTTCACGGGATACTTCAACTTCTGATGTAAGGTAGAAGTCACAACGCCTGCCCCATGTATCCAAGGGCACCCAAGCAGACAGGAATAGGCAGGACGAATGTCCATTACATAGAAAGTAAAAACAAAGACTTGAGAACCCACTCTGATTAGAAGATCAACCTCTCCGTGCACTAATCTCTTTGAACCATCAAAAGCTCTCACCACAACATCGCTGGGTCTCAGTACAACCCCTTCACAGTCAAGCTTGTCTAGAGCAATCTTCGGTAATACATTCAATGAGGAACCCGTGTCCACTAATACATGAGATAGAGTAGTGCCCCTACACTCAATAGAGACGTGCAGGGTCTTATTTTGGTTCCTTCCGGTGGGAGTCAGATCAGCGTCAGAAAAGCCTAGACCATTATCAGTTGTCAGGCTAGCGACACAATTTTCAAACTGGTCAACAAAGATTTCTTGCGGCACATGCGCAGATTTCAAAAACTTCACCAAAGCCTTAGCATGGGCCTCAGAGCACAACAACAGAGATAACATGGAGATCTTGGAGGGGGTGTGCCCCAACTGTTCAACAACATTGTAATCACTCTTGCGGATAATTTTCAGCACTTCCTCCATTTTCTTGGAGGAATCTTCGATAGTAGTTTCACCCGGGGTCTTCATTTGGGCAGGCTCAACCACCGGTTCTTTGCCTCAAGTCTCAGTAATTGATTCGGAGGCAGAGATACGAACTGGAGTAGTAACAGTCTTCGGAGAGATTTCTGGGGAGAAAATCCTTCCACTTCGGGTAACCTTACTAGTCCTGACGATATTGTCGACATCGGGATTAATAACTTCAGCAGTTCCATCAGTCAAAGGCTCTTGCTTGACACCATGAATGTAAACATCAACACCATAATTCCAAGGGATGGCCTTGCTAGAGGAATATGGAATCGGACCGGGCGTAGTAATAATCAGGGGAGCCACTCTAGGCTCGGCAGTAATCTTCATAGGACCTTTAGAGGTGATCCTCACAGGAGTTTTGGAATTAGTAACCACAGATACGTCCTCAAACTTCAGACCTCGGGACAAACTTTCACATAAGCTCTCCATAGAAGGAATCTTATCAAACAGTATAGTACGGTCGTCCATCAAATGCTGAATGCCCTCTTTCAGCTTCACATAACCATTAGATTAAGATTCACAATAATAACAGTTTTCAACGCAGCCCGGAAATAAACCGGCTTGCAACAGCTTCTTCTTAACAATTGATAGAGGAGCAGTCAAGTCAACCACAGTAGAAACATAAGAACCATCATCAATAGCACTAACGATCTTGTCATGATTTGGCATAGGAGTGGTAATCACATTAGGAGTCACAGGGGGATCAAACTCAATCTCCTTAGCATCAATCATGTCTTGAATTTTGTTCTTCAGCGCCCAACAGTTGTTCGTATCATGTCCAGGACTATTAGAATGGTATGCACACCTTGCATTGGGATTATAGCTAGGAGCGGAAGTATTAGGATTCCTAGGAGGATCCCTCAAAGTAATCAACTCTGCCTTTAACATATGGTGCAACGCCTGAGCCAATGACATGTTGATCTTTGTAAACTGTCTCCTGGGTGTATCCTGCTTATGCTGACTACCTTGTTATTGTTGTGGCACCGGTGCAGAGATCAGAACTACCCCAACAGATTGGTTGCGACCTTTCTGGCCGTATACATCATTAGATTCTTTCTTCCCATTATGTGGCTTCTTTGTAGTACCTGAAGATGTAGCCACTTGTATTTTACCATTTCGAATTCCACTTTCAACACGTTCTCCTGTTAGTATCAGCTCGGTGAAACCGGATGACGAGCTTCCAAGTAGATGACTATAGAAAGGACCGGTTAGCGTGCTCATGAACATGTCAACCAACTCTCTGGCAGCTAAAGGAGGCTGAACCCTGCCTGCAAGATCTCTCCATTTCTGGGCGTACTCTTTGAAACTTTCATTAGGGCCCATGGACATGCTTTGGAGTTGCATCCGAGTTGGCGCCAAATCAGAGTTATATTGATACTGCCTGTAGAAGGCTTCAGCAAGTGTAATACCCCAAAATTTACCTTCATGTTTTCTCAATAATTGGTCTATGCTTTTCTCATTTGCATTCCATAGCAGGTCATAGATTGCATAACATGGCATTCAGCATAGGGCATGGTATCAAGGTACTTGGTCCATATTCTCAAGTCTCAAGCTTCAAGGTGGCTCATGGGGTTCATCATATCTTCTTAAGGTCAAGCATGGCAAAGGAATTCAAGTGGGTCTTTTCCTCCTGATCAGAGGGACCAATTAGGGTTTGTGAATCAAAAGGACTTCTTGAAGAACTTTGTAGATTCAAGCATGTTCTCCTAGTACTCCATATGCTCACAAGTGTTCATGGATGGAGATTTGGTTGACGGTTCTTTGGTGAAGAATGTTCAGTGGATCAGTTGTTTGTGAACCAAGAAAAGTCAACTGTAAATGAGAAAGTCAACTGTGGAATTTTGAGGTTCTCTTCATGGTTTTCAAGGTCTCATATTCTCATATGGTTCTCAAATGTCAAGATTCATGTCATTCATCAAGAATCAAGAGTTTGTGCAAAAATTACTAAATTTGGAAAATGACCTATAATGAGAACTTTCCATTTTTGACAGTTTTTTCACCACATTCAACTTGACTTTTCATCATCAAGGAAACTTCAAATGAATTTTCCTCCAACATGAAAGTTGAAGATCTTTCTCTCCCATTTCCAAAAAGTACTAGCTTGTCTCCATATCATTTGTGGTTCCCAAGTTATGGTCAAAACAATGCAAGGTGTATTTCATGGATTTCTTATATGTCAAATTTTTCACCATTGGCATTTTCACTCAAAAGGACTTGTAATGTTCCCAATTGCTTCATGTCACATTATAACATCAAAATACAAGTCAAGAGGATCATTTTTGGCCTTTGAATCAATTCATTCCATGACTTATTTTTCACTTATTCAACAAAGTTCAAAATTGCAAATGGATCAAAAACTCACCAACCAAGTCATTTCAAGGCCCAAGTTAATTTGAATTTTGATCAGCATGATGTGTATGAGAGATTGATCACAAAAGGCATGACTTGGCACATGTGGTTTAGTGGATTAAACACAAAATGCATTTTGGCAAAATCACTCCAAACTCCTTAACCAAAGGTTTAATCACTTGCTAATGACAATCAGTGGACTAATGGAGAGTATATAAGCTAACTCATGCCTCCAAAATTAGGGCATGCACTCTCATTTGCTCAGAATTTCAAAATTCACTCTCACTTTCTCTCCTTCGAATCTCTCATTCCTTGATGGTTTTTGAAAATCTCTTGGCAAATTCTTGATCAGTGAGTTGAAAGGAGCACAAATCATCCATTGTTTTAAGCTGAAAGTGAGGTTTTCATCAAGTTCCATTCAAGAGGATTCAAGTTCAAACTTCAAGATCTAGCACGATTTCAAGCTCTAGTTGCATTTATTTTGCAACTAGAAGTTCCAAGGAGTAGATCTGTAGTTTTTGGAGGGATTTCTTGGAGGATTTCAAGTTCTACAAGGTTCAGGTTGGTGAATTTTTCATGCTCATAGAACTTGGATTTTAAGTGTGCATAATGATCTGTGATGTGTGCTGAGCATGATGATATGTTTTGTTTGAATTTTGGACGTGTAGATTGTGTGCATTTTGAGATTTAAGTTTTGGATCTAAAACTTCTTTCGTTCGATTTGCATTGTGTGGTGATTGTTTGTGAAAATGGATGTGATATTATTGATCTTTGTTGAATTCTGGTTGGAATAGTGTGTTTGTTTGCATTTTCTGGAAAAAATTTCGTTGCAGCTCACCGGAGAGGGTGACCGGAGCCCTAGCTCCGGCGACTGGTGCATTTTCCGGCCAGCCAAGGTTTGGAGGAAGAAGATGAACTCCCAGCCATTGATCTGTTTGATCTGACGGTCCACACGTTGCCACATCTTTTTAAAATCTGTTTCATTTTATTAATTGCATATGCGTCATCACACGTTTGTTATTGTGAACCTTCAATCCTGATCACTCATCATGATTAATCTTTGTTTTGTTGACTTAGTGTGGTACGTCTGATGAATCATGTGGTTAAGATTATGCCAGCGAATTAAAAATGCGTGTGCTTGTCACGTGTTTTTTATTTTAATTTTTGATGATGTAGTGCGTGCGTGTGTACTCTTTTTGTGGTGTGCTCTTAATCTGAACCATTGATCATGATCACTTTGTATTTGGATTGACTAAGTGGTGAGCGTGAGATTGATCTTGTGGTCCTATTTGAATCTGAATATTGACTGAATTCCATTGTTTTCCTTTGACCTCCGCCAGTGGACCATTGGCCTTGGGCCTTGCTTTTTGCGCCCCAGTTTAAGTCCATCTCTTATTTCCAACGTGCCATGCTTGCTATCTGAGCCCCCCTTGGTTATTTCTTTATTTTTATTATTATTATTTGTTGCATTTGCATTTTAATTTTTAAAATCATTTTTATGCATTCAAAAATCCTGAAAAAAATCATGAAGTTTGTTTTTAGTTTTATAAAAAATTTCCAAATTTTATTTTCTTATTTTATGTTATTTTTGGCATATGAATTAATTAATTGTTTAATTTCTTTGTAGTTTGTTTCATATATGCATACTTCTACTTGCTGATTTTATTTCTCTTCATCTACAACACATTTTCAACTCATTCTTTTTGCATTTGTTAGATGACATATTAAATTGCTTAAAAACATTTTTTTTTTCATTTTTAAAACCTTTTCATATTGCATTTTGGTCCCTCTCTTTTGCATATTGGTGCATGTTTCTTACTTGATCTTTGCTTAATTGTTTGAGTTGCTTAACTTGTGAATTTTTGTGAGATCTTTTAGCATGTGATTGTCTTCTAACTTAGATAATTTGAGTTTAAATTTCATAATTGTTGAATGTCATATGATGCATGTTTGCTTATTTGTGCTTAAGTTACTTATGCATGATCATCTCTTGACATCTCTGTACACAAGTTGATTTGCCATGCTTAATTGAATTGTTTTGCATTGATCTTTGAAACATGATTATTGATTTGAGTTGGACATTTATGTTATGATGTGCTTGCTGCCATTTATTGTATTTCATCTCTCTTCTTCTTCTCTTTTCTTCTCTTTCACTCTTTCTCATCCCATGAATCTCAAGACTTGTTCAAGTCTTGGATTCTTTTCCCTTTAGAGCTACCTAGTCCAACTTAATTTTTTATTAAGCTTGGAGTAGGATTAGCATTAGGTTTTAGGTAGTCCTTCCTTCTAAACCCCACTAACCATAGGACATCCATGCTTGATAACATTAGGACTCGTAATTTCCCTTTAGAGTTTCCTTTGTGTCGTCTCTCTTCTCATCTCAAAACTTCTTCAAAACACGTAATAAAGGTTAACGTGTATTGCGCTCGAGCCTTCTATGTGGGAAGTGGGGAATGAGGGGCTTCCTCTCATTCTTCTAGGATACTTAGTGTACGTCCTGTTGGGGACGATGCACGAAGTATTCGTTCCTGTATTTAAGACTTTGGTTCAATGCAAGTTACAAATAACCGTAAAAAACACTTATTGTTTAAAAAACTTCAAACCAACAATAACGTCTTTCCTTCGGGAATTCTTTTCTCATCTCACTCACTCTCAACATACGAACGTGCTCCTACTCGTTCTCATGCAAGACGGTAACGCACTCGATTCAGCGAGTTTGCAACACCTGAGCTAGAACGTAAGTCGTTCCCTAAAAAACACAATCCACCCCTAGTGAGGGGAACTACGTCGCTCTGATTCTCATGCTCCCGATGAGATACATATGCAGTGGGGTAGGGCCCATGCGAGCACTTCTTTTATTTTCCCTACATTTGTTTCTCTTTCTCTCTCCCTTCTTTTTCCGGTTCTCCAGCTAGTGGTCCCTTTCCCTTTCTAGTAGCAGTGGAGCTCCAGACGACGACACCCTTTGATGCAGACAGTAAGCGTGGATCCCATCGAGTACAATGGACGCGTGGGGGTGCTAATACCTTCCTCGCGCGTAACCGACTCCTGAACCCTGTTCTCTTGGTCGCAAGACCATGCTTTTTCCTTTCCCTCAGGTTTATGCGGTGTTTCCTTTCCCTCTCTTGGGATAAATACACATTGCTGGCGACTCTGTTTCCGCGCCACTTTCGCGTTTGTAATTGGATGAAAATCTTTCGGGAGCGACAGCTGGCGACTCTGCTGGGAAGTTGAGGTTGACCTCTTGCTGGTCCATCCCCTTTAGTGAGTCAATCCTAGCACTTGTCTGTTTCTTTTCATTGGGTGTTTTTGTGGTGCTTTGTTTTGTTGTATATTACTGTATTTGCTGTTTTATTTGTTTTACTGTATTTACAGTTTTTTATTGCATTACATTGCATTTTATAGTGGATATTACTGTGATGTGCTGGCTGGTTTTCTGTTTGGCGGGTTGGGATGTTTTGAGAGATGAGCCCACTACTCAGGCTCGAGCATACACCTAGGTTTTAGCGTGGGCAGGCGTGACGCTCCCGTGGTGTTGGCCACGTGTGGGTGATCACGATCCCTACAATCAGACGAGGTTCTATCAGGAGCTTTCTGCTACTGTATGTTGATACAGGCCAGTAGTTATTCTCTTGAGGAATTGTCGACTCTGATGACCATTCCCGAGGACTCAGTTGTGGCACTCCTCCTAGGATGTGACAGTGGCAGACCACGTTCTGTGGCAAACCCATTGCACATTCTCGATCCGAGGACCCAATGCTGGGAACTTGCTATAGGGTTTCCTTTTGGGGTGAATCAGCGGACGACCTCTTTGATTGGCGGTAGCATTGTATCCTTCGGGCTGAATGTACTATTGCTTCTCGAACCTCTGAAGCTGAGGATCTTTCGTTTTTGTGAATCAATTGAGGCCTCCTCGATTGGTGATGATTCCAAACCATAAGTGGTGAACGTATCATCATTTCTCGACCTGAGAGCCCGGGATACTGAGGATCTTAGTACCCACATGTGAGAGGGATGGGTGTTTACAGGTTTGCAGGTGACCTTGACCTTCAACCTACCCGGTTTTCTAGTGTTATCACTGTGGTTGCTTTTGTTCTGGGCTTTGGTACAGAGCCTTGATTTGTTCAGTCAGTGCAGTGCAGCCAGTTTGTGTGGATACCTTGATCTCATGCTCTGCATTGCATTCTTTTTTTCTGACATTCATGTTTGTGCATTTTCAGGTAGTATCTAGTCTTTGATTCTAGTCAGAGGGCATTCATAGGGATGGACACTAAGAGGGGTAAGAAGCGTATCATCGTCTACAAGTTCCCGAAGATCACTCTTGGCCCGTTGAACAGTTTACAGAGTATAGCTGGTCCAGAAGTTTTGGGAGCCTTTGAAGAGAAGTATGGTTGGATATTATCCCTGGTTCGGAGTCTAAGTGAATATGAATACAATGGGCTACACACCTTAATGCAGTTTTATGATCCTTCCTTGAGGTGCTTTATGATGCCAGATTATGTGTTGGTGCCTACCCTGGAGGAATACTCCAACATTTTGAGGATTCCTGTCAAAGAAGGTGTTCCTTTCTGTGGTTCCTAAGGAGATTGTAATTTCCAAGCAGTGGTTGAGGCTCTTTATTTGAGCAGATCTACAGTGGAGGCTGACTTTTCTAAGAAGGGAAGATCTCGAGGCTATCACTTGGAGTACTTGGTGAAGAGGGCTCAAGAAGAAGCTAAGGAGAAAAGGTGGATGGCTTTCAATGCAATATTGGCTCTGTGTATATATGGCATTGTGTTATTCCCTAATGAGTCTGATTTTGTCGATACGGATGCTATTCAGATATTTACAGCTCAGAATCCGGTGCCGACTTTGTTAGGTGATCTCTACTACGCCCTATACAACAGGAATGAGAAAATACGAGGTGGGGTGGTTTGTTGTTGCGCATCTCTCTTTTACAAGTGGTTTGCCAAACGTTTACCCCAGTCAGGTGCTTTTATAGATTCAAAGACTTCTTTAGAGTGGAGTAAGCGTCTGATGGGCTTAGCTGCCAAAGATATTCTTTGGGTGGATAAGGGATTATTGGGGACTGATATTTTGCATAGCTGTGGCAGGTATCCTAATGTACCCTTGATCGGAAGAAAAGGAGGTATTAACTACAACCCGTCTTTGGCTGTCAGGAAATTTGCATACGCCCTAAAGGATCCTCCAGCTGGAAAAGATTTGGAAGAATCTTTGTATTTTCATATGACTGATGGTGTGGCTACTGCACAAGAAGCTTCTCAAGCTTGGCTCAGCAGACAGAAGATAGGTAAAACTGTTTTGGGGAAACCCAATAATCAAGCTTTCGCTCCATATGTTGAATGGGTAAAGAAGAGGGTAGAAGAGTTCTATTTGCCTTTTGATCGGGCGCCTCCCTTGTATCCAGAGATTGTGGAAGAGAGACTCACTGTACCACTTGAAGAATTCGACAAGCAGCGTAAGTTGGTATCTGATCTGAGGGAGGAAAACTCTTATATGAGCAGTCAGCTATAGAGTGCTCTACAGGGCAACTTGGAGTTGAAATGGAAAGTTCAAGACATGACTACGCATCTAGAGAAAAAAGAGAAGGATTTTGCTGACAGGGCCCAGTACTTCAAAAAGGTCAGTATGGCTGCTGAATCGTCAGTCAAAGCTAAAAGGAAAAACAAGAAGCTTTTGACTAAAGCAGAAGACAAGCTTGCCACGTATCAGGATATGTGGAAGAAGACCAAGATTGAGAATGAAGATCTGAAAGAAGAGCTTCAGGTAGTGAAAGCAAGGAAATACCGTTACTTTGCCAAGTGGAAGGAAGCACAGAAGGAAATTGAAGAGCTCAAGTTGCAAGCTGAGGTCAAGAAGCCGAAGCATGAAGACAACGACGCTGAAGAGCAGATTGTTAAATTGAACCAAGAGATTGCAAAGAGGAACCAGCTGATCAAAGGGCTGATGCAGCAACCTACACATCCTGACACTGTGAACCTTCTTGAGGAAGTTGAAGCTGGTTTGTTTGGAATTGATTTGTAGTTGATTTTGTTGTTTATCTTTTTTCGGGATTACCATCAGGATTGTTGATGGAATCACCTTTGATTATGCTGTAAGAACTACTTTGTTTTCAGTAATGGAATATTTGGTTTGATTATTTGTGCTCTGGCAGTTCTGGTTTTCAGAGAGGGTTTGTCCCTGTGGTTTGATCCGGTGGTATTTCTGGTTTCGAATTTATTTTCCGATAGTGTGTCTAATCCCTTGCCCAGTTTCATGGAATGGAATCAAAGCGGATGTGTCCTGGAAATGTCCAAATATGTTTGTTTGCATTTCTGCATTCGCATTTGCATAATCATAACCATTTTTTACATTGCAGGTTTAATCAAGGCAGAGTGATGGAGCAAATTCAAGCTGAATTGAGGGAAATGCGAGGAAAGATGGGGCAGTTCATGGGCAACATGCAAGCCCTGATTCAAGACCAGAATATGTTGAAGGAGGAGGTCAACCAAATGAAGATTCAGATGAGTCAGGTTATGGAAGTTGTGAGAGGTGTGTTAAGCAAAGATAATACTCCCAGGCTTGAGGCCATGGCTGGAATTATCTCTCATCCATTGTTTAAGGGATCCCTCCCAAAGGATGATGTGCCTCACATGTTTTCTGCACAACATAGGTTTCCAGAATTTCCTCGTCAGCAGCTACCCCTCGTCTGCCAAGAGAACCCCAAGGCTAATAGGTACCCACCAAAGTCGAAGAAAGCTGACAGAATCTTTGATCCAATTCCTATGTCTTCTGCTCAGCTGTTGAGGTATTTACTTCAGCTCAAATTGGTTGAACTTCGGACGGTAAATCCTCCTCGTGGAAAGCTCCCATTCGATTACGATGCAAATGCCCATTGTGATTTTCACTCTGGTGCACCGGGGCATGATGTGGAAAAATGTAAAGCCTTTCATCATGTGGTTCAGGATCTGATTGACTTGAAAACAATTGAATTCATGATGGACGGCGTAAGCGTACAAGGTGGTCTTACTCCTGTTGCTGCGAAAGAAGTGAATATCCCGGTTTGCCCTCATGAAGTTGCACCAAGTCAGGGGCATTTCTCGCAACCTGTGGTCTTGGAATCCTCTCGTCCTCAACTATTGCCTGTTCCGGAGCCAAGTTTAAGGAGGAAAGAGCCCGAACGAGAGGAAGGCACAAGTAGGTATCGGCAACAGAGCTATCATATGAAGAGTCAACAAAAGCCCAGAAGGCAAGAGAGGAAGTTTGATCCCATTACTATTCCATACAGTTATCTGCTTGCCCGTTTACTTCAAAACTCTTTGATCGAACTAAAGGAAGCTTCTCCTATTCCGTATCCTATTCCTCCAAATTATGACAAGAGTGCTAGATGCGAGTATCACTCGGGGACACAGGGGCATGCCATTGAAGATTGTAAGGTGTTTAGACATAAGGTGCAAGATCTCATTGACGTGGGGTTTATCATTTTCACTGAAGAGGGATCTGTACATTAACTGAAGTTCCCCAAGTGAGCACTTGAGACCACAAAGACATCTCCTGAAGCAATGAGTCCAGACGGAGTCGAGTCTCCTCAGTAATGGCAATCATTAGTTTCTTTATTGCATTTTCATACGTAGCTTTCCTTTGTTTGTTTAAACATTTGTCTGCATGTAAAAACTTGTTTGTGTTTGAATGTGGATTTTTAATGCAATGATGTGTTGTTCTTGAAGTATCTTACTTTTATGCACTCATGTCATGTTTGTATGCACTGCAATACCAACCTTTCTTGTCTAGACTCTTGGAGGGAGGATGACGAAATAAGAACGCATATTTCTAATGGTACGCTTTCGGATATAACCCTGTTGAGGATGTACAGGCATTGTTTTGAACCCATAAACACTAGAGAGATAAGGAGATAGACCTTTGTCAACCCCTTTGAGCCTAGTAGTAGGAGTTCTTTCTGAAAACGAAAAACCCTCAATTTTAACCCAGTGGCAGGGTAGGTGTCAGTTAGTTTGACCAAGTGTTCAACTTTCAGAAGGAGTGTACATCTGAGGATCCATTACCTTCCATTCCACTATCAAGAGGTTAAGAGGTGTAGAACCACCATGGTTACTCCTCACCAACCGAAGAGTGAAACAGTCACGGCCCTTTCAAACAAGTCAGGCAAAATGGTGTCACACGACTTGTTCAAAAAAAAAGAGAAGAAAAAAAGAGAAAAGGAAAAAGCCTGCTAAGTCGAAAAACTTGAAATCAAGTGACTTAGGCAAAAGTTAAGGCATCCCGCTGGACTTCAAAATTGAAAACTCAAAAGAGTCAGTCCATGCAAAAATTAGGGAACAAAAAGCAAAAGAATGAGAAAGCGAAAAGCCAAAAGGATTACAAAGAAAATCCTCGATAAGAACAAAGTTGTGTGACTATAGACACAAAAGACAAAAGGGGTGACTGCTAGTCCAAAACCTCGCCAGGCGTCGAATCACTAGTTGCATGGATTCCCTAGAAATCGGGAAACCTTTTGAGAGACGAGCGCTTGTGTCAAATTAGCTGAACATAGGACTGGAGAATATCACGAAGAGTGGGTGGGTACCAATAAACTTTGAGCCATAAATCCTTTTTTCTCAAACCGCGAACCAGGCCACGCTACAACCCTTAAAAAGTCCTAATTGAAACAGGGTTTAGTCTGAAGGCGTACTTCAACGAGATAGCGTTCCTGACTCCCATGAGTTGTGCTAATAAGATTTTTGTTGGTGTTGCATGTGCGTATTGCTTTCCTTTCAAAAAGTGTCATAACTCGGTTGTGTGACATATTTTCAATAAGGACTTCAAGATTAACATATGTGTTGCATTTGAATAATCATTCTCAGAATAAATATTTTCTGCTTGCATACATTTGTTTGACATCAAAGAAGCTTACACGATGAACATCAGTCGAGAAGCTTAAACTGGCCAAGTTGAGGTGCCTGAGACTCCAGAGGACATGTTGCTGAAAGATTATGTGGGAAAAAGGCATTCCCAGCCATTCGTGTTGAGATGTAACCAATCTGGGATAATCACACCGAGAAATCTCTTCAAAATGTAGCCAAGCTGGGGGGCATTCAAGTTGAGAAGGTCTTTTCAGAGTACAATCAACCATGGGCCATTCATGTTGAGAAAATTTCTTCGAACTGGGGCAATTATGTCGAGATCCGATAAATCTCTCCACAAGCGTGTAAACTGGGGCAATCACGTCGAGATTCGGTAAATCTCTCGAAGACTAGTCGGTCAGAGATAAATATACTGCAAGGCTTGTACTGGGGCAGGTCACTTCAAGGGCGCGAGAAGTTTTTCCCTTCAGAACACAGTCAATCAATAACACCTCTGCAAGGTTCAGAATACCGTGGCAGAATATTTCAGGTCATTACGATCCTTCTCGAGGTGGTTTACTTCATGAATCATGAAGTATGGGACAGTTATGTCCAGACCGGATACATCTCTAAGAGTTTGAAAACCCTGGGGCATGGTTGAACGCCAGGTTTTCTGTAAAATCCTCTTAAGATGATTGCTTCAAGTAGACCCTGTGGTCTAGGGCAAAGTTGGAAAGTTAAAGGAATTGTGTTTCGCTCTTGACAATCAATATGCATAAAATTGAAGCACTGAGTTATTCCCAGTGTGGGACTTTTGGAGTTTTTTCCTCCCCAAGCAAAGACAGCTTCTCAGTAGGAAGACTATTCTTGGAGGTAGTCATCCCCAGCGTATTTATAGAGCTTAATGATCCCCAACAGCATTGTCAAATGGTGGTACCAAAGTCACTCTTTTGTCACAATGTTTATTGATTGAATCCATCGTCTGGCCGACGATCGCGCACGACGGTGCGATATTGACAAGTCAAGTGCAACTGGGTAGCGCTGTATCTTATTAAGTCGATTCTCCTATTCAGTACTTCCAACAGCTGCAAGCTTTTTTGTGTCGATAACGTTTGTAAACTCCCCAGTAGAGTTGCTTCACACACCTTGCAGCTGATGTTCAAGACTCAGTAAGTGTCCAGGAGTTGGGGGATGTCGAATCTTCTATAAAATCCTCTTGGGACATTTTCTCCAGATCAGACTTGTATCTTGGGGCAAAATCAAGTGGTTGACCATCTCAAGCATGGAGCATCATGAAATTCCCTGGCAGGAGTATTCCAGATCTATTATCCCCAACAGAGTGGCCTCCCAACTACTGCATCCTAGCTCAAGGCTCGGTATTAGTTTAAGAGTTGGAAGATGTCGGATCTTCTGTAAAATTCTCTTAAGAAACATTCCCTGGCATGAGACACTTTGAAATGATTCTCCCCAGCAGAGTTTGTTATAAGTTTAGTTCCCCAGTAGAGTTTGAAGAGGCGTGGTCTTCTGTAAAATCCTCTCAAGGGACGTCACCCCAACAGAGTTTGTTGTAAGCTCATTAATCCCCAGCGGAGTTGACTTCCTTTCCTCAGCATTTATTTTGCTGAGGGCCTCTTTGCATTTTGCATATAGTGCGCATAGCATCCTCAAAACGCGTAGCATTTCCATTGAGATGAAGCGCTATGCCATGGAAAAATTCAAACATATGCAGGTGAAGCATAGGCCAGTTTTGATAACTCGTGCGAGAGTCCAAAACTTTGCTCCTTATTTCATTGGCAAAGCCAGAAGGAATGTCTCGTTCATTCCTCAACAGACATTTCAAAGCAGCGCAAAGGGTTTCATCAGTTTTGCTCCCTACAGAGTCATATCTCTCAGCTTACAAGTCTCCTGGAACCATTCCCGACAGGTATTGCACCAGTTCCCGACAGGTATCTCACCAGTTCCCGACAGGTTGTTCACCAGTTCCCGACAGGTTTCCTATGGGGTCTAATGGTTCCAAATTCTTTCTCACAAACTTTTCTTCCTTACCATTACTTCATTTACATCATTTTCTCTAAACACACAGTGCAAATTTTTCTCGGGTATTTTTTTGTATTCAATCCCTATGTACCTTGAATTCCTGATAGCCGTTGCTTTCATCCATTTAGATTCACAGTTGATTGAATAGGGGCAGCTGTAATACCCCAAAATTTACCTTCATGTTTTCTCAATAATTGGTCTATGCTTTTCTCATTTGCATTCCATAGTAGGTCATAGATTGCATAGCATGGCATTCAGCATAGGGCATGGGATCAAGGCACTTGGTCCATATTCTCAAGTCTCAAGCTTCAAGGTGGCTCATGGGGTTCATCATATCTTCTTAAGGTCAAGCATGGCAAAGGATTTCAAGTGGATCTTTTCCTTCTGATCAGAGGGACCAATTAGGGTTTGTGAATCAAAAGGACTTCTTGAAGAACTTTGTAGATTCAAGCATGTTCTCCTAGTACTCCATATGCTCACAAGTGTTCATGGATGGAGATTTGGTTGATGGTTCTTTGGTGAAGAATGTTCAGTGGATCAGTTGTTTGTGAACTAAGAAAAGTCAACTGTAAAGGAGAAAGTCAACTGTGGAATTTTGAGGTTCTCTTCATGGTTTTCAAGGTCTCATATCCTCATATGGTTCTCAAATGTCAAGATTCATGTCATTCATCAAGAATAAAGAGTTTGTGCAAAAATTACTAAATTTGGAAAATGACCTATAAAGAGAACTTTCCATTTTTGGCAGTTTTTTCACCACATTCAACTTGACTTTTCATCATCAAGGAAGCTTCAAATGAATTTTCCTCCAACATGAAAGTTGAATATCTTTCTCTCCCATTTCCAAAAAGTACTAGCTTGTCTCCATATCATTTGTGGTTCCCAAGTTATGGTCAAAACAATGCAAGGTGTATTTCATAGATTTCTTATATGTCAAATTTTCCACCATTGGCATTTTCACTCAAAAGGACTTGTAATGTTCCCAATTGCTTCATGTCATATTATAACATCAAAATACAAGTCAAGAGGATCATTTTTGGCCTTTGAATCAATTCATTCCATGACTTATTTTTCACTTATTCAACAAAGTTCAAAATTTCAAATGGATCAAAAACTCACCAACCAAGTCATTTCAAGGCCCAAGTTAATTTGAATTTTGATCAGCATGATGTGTATGAGAGATTGATCACAAAAGGCATGACTTGGCACGTGTGGTTTAGTGGATTAAACACAAAATGCATTTTGGTAAAATCACTCCAAACTCCTTAACCAAAGGTTTAATCACTTGCTAATGACAATCAGTGGACTAATGGAGAGTATATAAGATAACTCATGCCTCCAAAATTAGGGCATGCACTCTCATTTGCTCAGAATTTCAAAATTCACTCTCACTTTCTCTCCTTCGAATCTCTCATTCCTTGAGGGTTTTTGAAAATCTCTTGGCATATTCTTGATCAGTGAGTTGAAAGGAGCACGAATCATCCATTATTTTAAGCTGAAAGTGAGGTTTTCATCAAGTTCCATTCAAGAGGATTCAAGTTAAAACTTCAAGATCTAGCACGATTTCAAGCTCTAGTTGCATTTATTTTGCAACTAGAAGTTCCAAGGAGTAGATCTGCAGTTTTTGGAGGGATTTCTTGGAGGATTTCAAGTTCTACAAGGTTCGGGTTGGTGAATTTTTCATGCTCTTAGAACTTGGATTTTAAGTGTGCATAATGATCTGTGATGTGTGCTGAGCATGATGATATGTTTTGTTTGAATTTTGGACGTGTAGATTGTGTGCATTTTGAGATTTAAGTTTTGGATCTAAAACTTCTTTCGTTCGATTTGCATTGTGTGGTGATTGTTTGTGAAAATGGATGTGATATTATTGATCTTTGTTGAATTCTGGTTGGAATAGTGTGTTTGTTTGCATTTTCTGGAAAAAATTTCGTTGCAGCTCACCGGAGAGGGTGACCGGAGCCCTAGCTCCGGCGACTGGTGCATTTTCCGGCCAGCCAAGGTTTGGAGGAAGAAGATGAACTCCCAGCCATTGATCTGACGGTCCACACGTTGCCACATCTTTTTAAAATCTATTTCATTTTATTAATTGCATATGCGTCATCACACGTTTATTATTGTGAACCTTCAATCCTGATCACTCATCATGATTAATCTTTGTTTTGTTGACTTAGTGTGGTACGTCTGATGAATCATGTGGTTAAGATTATGCCAGCGAATTAAAAATGCGTGTGCTTGTCACGTGTTTTTTATTTTAATTTTTGATGATGTAGTGTGTGCGTGTGTACTCTTTTTGTGGTGTGCTCTTAATCTGAACCATTGATCATGATCACTTTGTATTTGGATTGACTAAGTGGTGAGCGTGAGATTGATCTTGTGGTCCTATTTGAATCTGAATATTGACTGAATTCCATTGTTTTACTTTGACCTTCGCTAGTTGACCATTGGCCTTGGGCCTTGCTTTTTGCACCCCAGTTTAAGTCCATCTCTTATTTCCAACGTGCCATGCTTGCTATCTGAGCCCCCCTTGGTTATTTCTTTATTTTTATTATTATTATTTGTTGCATTTGCATTTTAATTTTTAAAATCATTTTTATGCATTCAAAAATCCTGAAAAAAATCATGAAGTTTGTTTTTAGTTTTATAAAATTTTTCCAAATTTTATTTTATTATTTTATTTTATTTTTGGCATCTGAATTAATTAATTGTTTAATTTCTTTGTAGTTTGTTTCATATATGCATACTTCTACTTGCTGATTTTATTTCTCTTCATCTACAACACATTTTCAACTCATTCTTTTTGCATTTGTTAGATGACATATCAAATTGCATAAAAACATTTTTGTTTCATTTTTAAAACCTTTTCATATTGCATTTTGGTTCCTTTCTTTTGCATATTGGTGCATGTTTCTTACTTGATCTTTGCTTAATTGTTTGAGTTGCTTAACTTGTGAATTTTTGTGAGATCTTTTAACATGTGATTGTCTTCTGACTTAGATAATTTAAGTTTAAATTTTACAATTGTTGAATGTCATATGATGCATGTTTGCTTATTTATGCTTAAGTGACTTATGCATGATCATCTCTTGACATCTCTGTACACAAGTTGATTTGCCATGCTTAATTGATTAGTTTCCTTTGTGATTCTTTGAATGAGATTTTGACATAATGTTTACCCCTGGTTGAGGTCCTTTGAGACTAATTTTTGCAATTTGTGGATCATGTTTGGATCATGTTTGAGTATGCCTAAGTGTTGGAACTTTGTCCTCTTTTTGTAGTTTGCTTTGGTGCATGTTTTGAAAGTGTTGATTGATGTTTGGACTTGTATGACTTGAGTTTGGTTTTGATATGATATTGATGCATATGCTACTGCGTCTTGATTTCTATACTTGGTTTTCATGTTACTTGAGCATAGTTGAATGCATTTGGTTTGAATTGTATGGTGAATATCATTACCTTTCCTTTTGTGAACTTCTTTGGATCATAATGCTTCATGTTTTGAATCACTTTTGCACACATGAATTGTTGATGATAATATGATCTTGGTTATGACTTGTCTTCATCTTCATATTGCCTTTCTCATTTCATTTTGATATAAAGTCCATGTATGCTCAATTGTGCATTTTATACAAGTATGCTTGCATTATTTCATGTTTATCTTTGCATGCTTACTTGAATTATTTTGCATTGATCTTTGAAACATGATTGTTGATTTGAGTTGGACATTTATGATATGATGTGCTTGCTGCCACTTATTGTATTTCATCTCTCTTCTTCTTCTCTTTTCTTCTCTTTCACTCTTTCTCATCCCATGAATCTCAAGACTTGTTCAAGTCTTGGATTCTTTTCCCTTTAGAGCTACCTAGTCCAACTTAATTTTTGATTAAGCTTGGAGTAGGATTAGCATTAGGATTTAGGTAGTCCTTCCTTCTAAACCTCACTAACCATAGGACATCCATGCATGATAACATTAGGACTCGTAGTTTCCCTTTAGAGTTTCCTTTGTGTCGTCTCTCTTCTCATCTCAAAACTTCTTCAAAACACGTAATAAAGGTTAACGTGTATTGCGCTCGAGCCTTCTATGTGGGAAGTGGGGAATGAGGGGCTTCCTCTCATTCTTCTAGGATACTTAGTGTACATCCTGTTGGGGATGATGCGCGAAGTATTTGTTCCTGTATTTAAGACTTTGGTTCAATGCAAGTTACAAATAACCGTAAAAAACACTTCTTGTTTAAAAACCTTCAAACCAACAATAACGTCTTTCCTTCGGGAATTCTTTTCTCATCTCACTCACTCTCAATGTACGAACGTGCTCCTACTCGTTCTCATGCAAGATGGTAACGCACTCGATTCAGCGGGTCTGCAACACCTGAGCTAGAACGTAAGTCGTTCCCTAAAAAACACAATCCACCCCTAGTGAGGGGAACTACGTCGCTTTGATTCTCATGCTCCCGATGAGATACGTAGGCAGTGGGGTAGGGCCCATACGAGCACTTCTTTTATTTTGCCTACATTTGTTTCTCTTTCTCTCTCCCTTCCTTTTCCGGTTCTCCAGCTAGTGGTCCCTTTCCCTTTCCAGTAGCAGTGGAGCTCCAGACGACGACACCCTTTGATGCAGACAACAAGCGTGGATCCCATCGGGTACGATGGACGCGTGGGGGTGCTAATACCTTCCTCGCGCGTAACCGACTCCCGAACCCTATTCTCTTGGTCGTAAGACCATGCTTTTTCCTTTCCCTCAGGTTTATGCGGTGTTTCCTTTCCCTCTCTTGGGATAAATACACATTGCTGGCGACTCTATTTCCGCGCCACTTTTGCGTTTGTACTTGGATGAAAATCTTTCGGGAGCGACAGCAAGATCGTTCCAGGTACGAATATTGGTACTCTCAAGTTGGTAGTACCACTCCAGTTGAGCTCCAGATAAACTTTCTTGGAAGAAATGCATCCACAACTTTTTTCAGCAGTATGTGGCTGAATCTTTCGGACATAAGATCTCAGATGCAGCTTCGGACACGAAACACCGTCATATAGCACAAAAGCAGGAACCTCGAACCTGGGAGGAATGACAACCCCTGAAACCAGACCCAAGTCTTCGAAATCCAAACCAGGTATCTTCTGCACCTCCATGGCATTCAAGCGGTCTTCCAACAACTTGTATTTCTCATCGTCAGCAGAATCATAATAATAGTCCTCTTCTTGATCAGAATTCCCAATAGTACCATGGTGGTTACTTTCTTCTTTCCCAGAGTCTCTATTGTCATTGTCCTCTGGAATTTCAACCTCGTCGACCTTCTTCATTTGACCTTTGAACCTCCTACCCATATTGATGAAGCCAACTGATTTTCTTGTTTTCTTCTTCTTCTTGGTCAGGGGTGCCTTCAATTCTTCTTGTCCCTTGGACAAGTTCACGATCAGCTCTTGGAATTGGGCGTTCTGGGCCTGGAGATCTTTTACGGTTTGTTCGAGAGCCATTTTCTTTGCTGAAATAAACAGCGAGAAGGTGAGAAACTTGTCTTGGCATCCTGTTATGCAATGATATGGTATGTAAATGCATATGCAATGTTTTCAAGGACCTCGTGGGATTTAAATTTGTTAAAAAGGAAACAGAAACAAAGACCCTTATTAGTAAGTTCAAAATATAACTGCCTCTCGGGCTTACAATGAAGGGAAAAACAATAAAAGGTTACAAGGAAATAAATTGTAAAACTCTTAAGACCTAAGACTCAAGTCTCCCATGGACGCTTCCTCTTTGTGTTGAAATATGCATTAAGGTTCTGCTCTTCGTGAAGTCGTCTTGTCAGCTCCAACACTTTCTTCTCGCTAGCATAGAATTGAGTTTCAAAGGTATCCCTTTCCTCCTTCAGTTAGATCCAGGATTTCTGTAGCTCTTCAAGGTCAGTAGGCATGTCGGGATGAAGAATGGTATAAGGAACATCTCCTTCAACAACAGGCTCAACAATCACCGGTAGGACAGCAGGATATGGCATTATAAGATTTTGAGCACGAGATCGCACCCATCTGAGGTAAGGCTCCAAAGGGATGGAGTTCTTCGGTTCCAAAGTCCTGCTATCAATCTTATTCACCATGCCCTAAGCATGTATAAACCTTTGACGGTAACCTTGAGGATCATTTTCGTAATCGAATACAATACCCTGGATAAGCATATCATGAGGACCGTCCCTTTGAGCATAACCAAATTGACGCAGAGCTAGAGAAGGATTATAAGTAATGCCTCCCCTTATGCCAAGGAGTGGCACATTTGGGAATTCCCCACAGCGGTCAATGATAGTGGCGTCTTCCTGAGATCGGGAACACCAATAGATATCTGAATGAGAAAGTGACATCATCCTTCGAGACCACCTCAAACCTTGCTCATTCTTCATCACTGATCGAGGAAGGTGCGAAATAAACCACCTGGATAGTAAAGGTATGCAACACATGAGAGTCCCTCGCGCCCTCATAGTACGAGTGTGAAGAGAGTGCAAAATATCTCCAAGCAAAGTAGGCACAGGATTATGAGTCAGAAATATTTTGATTGCGTGCACATCTATGAATTGGTCAGGATTAGGGAACAATACCAAACCATAGATCAATAGAGCCACAATATCCTTAAAAGCATAGTAACTCATAACATCTAGAAACAACTGAGCTTTCTCTATCAGGAATTTAGCAAGAAGACTTTTAGCTCCACTTCTTGTTTCCCAATTGGATACAATGTTTGACCGCTTTAGATGTAAGGCTGCTGCAACTTCAAGTTTTGGAACTTTCTCTAGACCGGTGAAGGGTGTCTAATCAAGAATAGGTACACCAAGTAGTTTAGAGAATTCTTCCATTGTAGGCCCCAGCTGATAATCTAGGAACGTGAAACAGTGATGTTTAGGATCAAAGAACTGGAACAAAACACTCATCATGTCTTCTTCAAACCCTGAGGTAACCAAATCGAGTAGATAACCATGCCTTTTGGTGAATTGAGAATTCTTGGGAACCTTTGAGACTAATTCCTTAAGCTTGGAAGGTACCCTTACAAAGTTGATTCGGATAGTGTTTCTGCGAGCGGAAGCCATAACCTGTGGCAAAGAACAAAGATAAATCCCTAGGTCTTTGAAATGGAAATGCAATGTTATGATGTTATGATGTTATGATGTTATGATGTTATGATGTTATGTTCATGTTTAAAGCAAGTAAGTGGAAAACACACATAAGTCACACAAGAGCCTTAAGTTTAAAAGCTTGCATGAAGTCCATAGGCAAGTACCCTCCCCACTGAAGTTTAGTTGGTTCAACCTGTCCTAGAATAGTAACCGGGTTCTAAGGAATCTCAATATCACGGATCCTTCTCAAAGGCTTTATTTTAGCATGGCAACTGACTTGCCAACCAAAACACCCCGAGATCATAATCTCAATGAGCGTAGCATTGAGTATCAACCAACTTTGGACTGCACCAAAGCCGGTTATCTCACTACTTTCTAATGGCCAAGATGGGTCAATTAAGGTTCTGAAAGCAAGTTAGTGCTAATGACACCACGCGGAAGCCTAATGTTATCCTCAACTGACTTAAGGAACATCAGTACAAACCAAAGTGTCACACTAACTGTAGCTATCATATTAACCGTATCGGTATACGCCGTACAGTCTTTATGATCTATTGCTACTTACCTAAGGAATCACTAGATCCGGGTGTAGGATATTTTACACAAGTAAAACCCGAACAAGCCCTTAAAATTAAAGCAGACAAAACAATTAAAGCAAGTAAAGTGATCTAACTCTTAAGGTAATCCCTCTTTTAGACATCTTCCCCAGCAGAGTCGCCAGTTCTGTAATATGGTGGAGAACTGACTTTTTTAATTTTGTTTTCGCAAAACATGTTGCGGTTAGCAAGAGTCACCACCGACTTTTCTTTTATCCAATTTATTTAGGAAATGTGAAAAGAACAGGAAAGACCTTTTTGAAAAGATTTTGAGTTCGGGGGGTAAGTTATGAAAAGGGAAGGTGTTAGCACCCTTTTTCATCCGTAGTTATCTACGGGCTCTTAATTGCTTGCTCACTTTAACTTGCTTTTTTTAAATGTGGTGTGTGTTTAGAAAATATTTCGTAAAAGTTGACTTTGTGATAATTCGTGTAAGAATGTATACAAAGTGTTTGTTTTTGAAAATATTTTTGTAAAGGTTTGACTTTGTAATAATTCGCGTAAGAATGTATACAAATTGTTTGTTTTTTTTTTAAAATATTTTTGAAAAGGTGATGTGTGAAAAGTATTTGTTTTTGAGTTGTGAGCAAGCATTTAAAAGTTACTTACCCTTAATTTATAAGGTCTTTCTTGTACTTATCATTTTCCTTGAGAGATAGTACTATCCATACCATTAGTGGGTAGGTAGTCCTATCTATTGGATGTGAAGGGACAGCGAAGGGTCATCGAATGGTCATAGAAGGCAACATGTAAGGATACCTTAGCAATTCGAAGGGACTATCATCATTTTTCCGTAGGGTCATCGAGGGACAATATCATTTTTCGTAGGCAACTCGAAGGGTCATAGAGGGACTATGATCTTTATATCGAAGGGACTAAGATGATATTATTCGTAAGCGTCTTTTGCTAAAGTACCCTTACTTTCGAGGGACATGACCATTATTTCGTAAGGCAAATGAAGAGAGGTTTCCCTAGAGGTGCATATGTGCAAAGTGTGTTGGTTTCAATCATTTATCTTGAATTAGGGTTATCTATCGTTTGTTTTTAAGTCTTGCCATACAATCCTATTAGCATACATCTAAACAGATTATATATATACAAGCGTAAAATATAAGTGCGGAAAATTAAATCCTACGCTATTACAAGGCTTTGGGAGAGATACATAAGTATGAAAACCCTTGCGGAAAATAAAAACACAGCTATTACAAAAAAAAAACCGTGCGACCTATACAATTTTCCTAGAGATTTAAATAGGAAAATAAATAAATAAGTGAAGAAAAATGTTAGAAAAATCATTTTAAAGACCTAAAATCTAAATTAATGCTTTTCTGTATTCTTTAGGAATTGTTTTTAATGTTAGTGATAAAAAATAAATCTAATTCTAATTATGTACAAATTAATTAAGAAGCTAAAGTCTGATTAATTAAAACCCTAATTTCTAATTTTATGATTTTATTGTATTGATTAGTTTTAAACAAGAAAGTAAATAACTAAATGGAATGAAAAAAAATAAAGGTTAGTAAAATATGGAAAAACAAAAATGCATGGGATGGAAATTGAATCCACGCCTAAAACTAAAATTATAATCATTAATCACAATAATCTGGCTTATGCTTCACTGCAAAAATTCAACACAATTAGTAACCCCAAAATCAAGATCCACAACAAATTTCAAACAAATCAAACGATTCTGGATTTGGACAATATCACCATGTGAATTCAAAAATTATCTAAATCAAACAATATCAATTTACATCAAAAAAATTCATCTAAGCATTTTATCAAAAATTTATACCGTAAGAAATATCACAATTCTAACCTCAACCTCAATTTAATATCGATTCACTAAACCAAACAATCAAATCACAAGAAAATCGAGGAATGTGCGAGGAATTACCTAGATTGAAGGTTGGCAAAGAGATCGCAAGCGAAGAATGCAACAAAACGGAGGGAGGAGGCGGACCGTACGGTCGTACGAACGATGTACGGACGGCGGTGGCGGCGGTTCCGTACGGACGGCGGAGGGCGGCGGCGGTTTCGTACGGTAGTACGGACGGCGGAGGACGGAGGGCGGCGGCCGGAAGGAGAGAGTGATCTTGAGGGATTTTGATCTTTGAGAGAGTGAGAATGATTGTCTTTTTCTTTTTTTTAGGTCCCCCTCTTATGTGTAAAACAACATGTATTTATAGATCTAGAAAATTAGGTTAAAAAGTTTAAAAAGGAAAAAATAATCAGTCTTAAATCATATTGATCAAATAACATCTGAATAAAATCATATAGTATCTGATTTTTACTTGGTCACCAAGTAGACCAATTAGAAACTAAGTATGATACAAAAATGACATAAACTGACCAATAGGAAATGAGTACACGAGAAAGGAAATATTTTTGGTATCTATTATGATTTTTGCACTCCTTTTTGGTAAAAAGTGCATAAAATCAAATAAATAATTATTTTTCAAAAATGCCTTAAAATAAAAAACGAAAATTAAAAATAAATAATAAAAAAATACAATTTTTGTGATTTTTTTTTTAAATAATTCAGAATGGAAAGAAAGTTAGTAACAAATAACAGAAAAAAATCCAAAATGTAACATGTGAGATTCGAACCCGCGACCTCATACTTACAAGCATTATCTCCTTTCCAATTGTGCCAATTCATTTATTTGAAACAAAATGCACTTAAAAGCATATGAAGGTCATACAACTATTTGTTGTTTAAACAATTTAAAGTAAACTGTTACCTATTTTTGAATAAAAATTACTGTTAAAATGTTAGTAAAATTGAACCAAAAAAAAACTTACAAAATCAAAGTTAAAAATAATTTAAATGTTAGAAATAGGGCGGGCAAATTTTGAGGTACAACAGCTGTCCCTGTTCAATCTTCTTAAACTTGAGGAGTTAGATTGGCATGTCAGCCATTCGTGATCTGAAGGTGGAAGAGGATTGAACACTTAAGTGCCCAGAAATTTGCACTCACGGGTGCACGAAGTAATGCTTGTTGGTTGATTATATTGCTTGAATGGGCTTAAAGATGCCATTCAGAAAGATGACAGGATGGAGATGGTCTTATAGATGCCATCCAAAGTAACTGCTGATAGGAGTATCAGAATGAGTCTAGGCTTGACTGTATCTGAGGAATATACTAGAATGAGTCTGTGTCCAACTGTATCTAGCAGACGTGCTGGGGAGTGCCAGAATAATTCTTATGCCTTGATTGTATCTGTATGATGTTCTAGAATGAGTCTATGTCTTGACTATATCTATAAGGAGATCAGAATGAGTCTTTGCCTGACTGTATCTGAGAGCCGTATTAGAATGAGTCTACGCCTGACTGTATCTGAAAAATTAGTATTAGAATGAGTCTTCGATCGACTGTATCTAAGAGATGTACTAGAATGAGTATACTCCTGACTGTATCCAAAGGAGTATCAGAATGAATCTTCGACTGATTGTATCTGAAGGATGATAAACTGTTGACAATATTCGTCCGTTTGAGAACTATCCTGAAAAAACCAAGTTAGTTTTATGCAATGTCATGATATATGTAATGCATTGCGTAATGATGCTCTTAAAATAAATGAGAATGTTATATGCGTTTTGTATGCATATGCTATGATGTATTGTAAATGATGTATGGGTATGAAATGTCGTTGAAGGTAGCGGTGGCTTTGAATAGTAACGTCTGATTGGGGAAAATAAATCCCTGACTGTTGCTGGGGATGGAGAAAATAAATCTTCAGATCCTGTTTGGAATGACTCTACTGGGGATTCATACTTTCCGTTTGGGAATATTCTGCTGGGGATCTTTGACTTCCGTTTGGGGATAGAAGTATTCTGTCAGGAGAGTCGGTAGTCCGTTGTTCTTTTACTGTGGAAATTGATTGTATGTATTCTGACTGGGAATAAAAGAGATGGATAATTCTCCGATGCACTATCTGACCAGGTTTCATATACGAGTGTCAACTCTTATGGGGATAGCATCCTTGAATAAGTTCTGTTGGGGAAGAGAATTCTTTAGTGTTAGAGAAATAAACTCAGCTGGGGAATTGAATTCTGTATACTACATAGAGGGAATAATCTCCGATGCGGATTAGAATTTCATAGGCTGCGTTGAGGAAATTTCTGTTGTATGCTGGGGAAATGATCAACTTCTTTATCTGCTAGGGGATCTATGATCATGCCAAGCTGTCTATCAAAGATATGGCAGTGAATCGCTGGAAGATGCCCCGATTTCTGTCTGAGGGCATACTAATTATGTCGGGGAATATATCTCTGTTGGGGATGAGCTTGTGAAGATAACTCTATAGAGATAGTTCCATGGAGATTGCTCGTGGGGATATTTCCATGAAACTGGCTCTGTGGGGGTTCGTGGATATCTTGAACACTATCCCAACTCCTAGAATCCTTAGTAAATGCTATTCCTGTTTTCATGTATATATATATATATATATATATATATATATATATATATATATTGGTAAACATCAATCATATTCAAGTGCATATGTTCATTCAAAGTACCCATTGGACGTTTACGCAAACTAAACAGGGAAAGTAAAAGAAATTTTGAATTTGAAAATAAACTTGTATTGATTTTGAAATTGGCCTATAAACAGGCAGTTTTGTACAAGGAGACAGAAGTCCTAGTAAGAGGAAATTGTCGTAAAATTGAAAAGGTACAAAGTGATAAACAAAGAAAAACAACTATATGGAAATGATCCCGTCGGGTTTCAATTCTGCTATTGCCCCTATATCTTCAAGCATCTCATCCCTTACTATCAGAATAAAGGTGACTGGACCGATCTGTGTTGTTTGAACTTGATATTGGTAACACAACTAGCTGGAAGTAGATAAGTGTTCCAACGGGACATAGTCGTACGCTTTAATCCCTAACTTTTGCCTGGACCGCCTTTTCAGGTTTTCAGTCCACCGGGATACCCTTTTTTGCCCAAGCCGCCTTTTTAGGTTTTCGAATTGTCGGGTGTACAGTTCTTTTGTATATATATCCCTAATTTTTTCCTAGGCCAGTCAACCTAGCGGGTCTCTTTTTATGCGTAGTATCTTTTGATTATGTCCGCGTTCACAGGGTGCGGGAAATCTTCACCGTCTATAGTAGTAAGTATCATAGTTCCGCCAAAAAATATCTTCTTGATTATAAATGGCCCTTCATACGTGAAAAAGTGCAAAAAAACACTGGTTAATCGATTAACACAATTGCATTGCAATGTGTTAATTGATTAACACTGTACAGGGAGCAGAAAATCAGTTTTGAAAAGTGCTTTTGGCCAACATTTTGATTGTGCAATCACTCCAATGATAGGGCAAACAATTATGCACGAAAAATCAAGCTTAGAAACAGCAAATTATCAACAATAGAATCAATTAACAATCAAGATCATGGATCAAGCCAAAGTGTAATCAATTCACATGCAAGAATATCGAAATTACATCGCACACGATTCGAAAACGATCGAAACGATAAAATGAATGAAATCCACCAACCTACAAGGCTGAGATGTGCCTTGGTAAATGTTGCAAAGTGATCTCGGTGCAGAAAATTAGAGAAAACCAGAGGATCCTTGAATTGTAGACGAAACGCGTCAAAACCGATCAAAAACGCGAAAATGCACCGAAATTGAACTTGCACCAAAATAAATGGTGTGAAACCCTTGGATTGAAGTAGAATGAGATGTAATTCCAGAAATCCAACCAAAGAATGCCAAATGATGAAGGTTAAGTTCAAGAATTAATCACTTTCAATGTGAAAAGTGATTATCCTTCAAGAATAAGAGCTTTTGGTGAGGTTAGATGGAGAAGAATTGAGATGAAGATGAAGAATGAGTAGAGAAATCAGAGAAAAAGTGAGAGAATTGAGAGTGAAATGTGAGAAGCTTGGTGAAAAATGGTAGAGAATGGTTGAGGAATTGAAAAGTGAGTGAAGGTGTGTTTATATAGAGTTTAGGTATGGAGTGTGAAATTGTTTGGAATTTGGTTTGGAATTAGCTTTGGGTTTGGAACTTGGTTAGGAGTTAGTTGGACTTGACTCGCCGAGTCAATGCGGTTAACTCGGTTAGTTAGAACCAACTCGGTAACCATCCCAAGGTGAATTCCAACATCCAAAGATCCACATTACTTGGAGAACAAGGAACATGGTGCACTTGATTTAAAGTGAAGTATCATAGCAAATGCACTTGGAATGAATAGAGTAGCTTGGAAATGTTTAGAGGTGTCTAGAATATTCCATATGCTGCTAGAATCCAAGACCAAAATGTGTGCAAAGGTGCTGTCATGAAAAAGCAGCAAATTGTGCCTATTTTGCCTGTGTTAATCGATTAACACAATTACACTACAAATGGTTAATCGATTAACCAGGCCAAAATGTGCCCAATTTGCCTAAAAAAGGGTGATGTGGTCCCGGCTTCGCTTTTCCATCTCTTGTATTGAGGAATAGGTATGGAAACCTTCGTTTTGTGCTTGTTTTGATGAGGTGATGACCTTGTGAGGATATGATTAATCGGGCTTAGAAAACCTGAATATCCTGCAATCAAAACACCAGAGGAAAAAATGCGAATGCGTATGCCAGTGATGCGAATGCTTATGCTTATGTAGAAGGCAAAAGAGGGAGGTCAAATTTCGGGTTACGGCAGCTGCCCTTATTTAATCCGCTTGGACCTGAATGTACGAATTGCGCCAGCTTTTTGATGATTCGAGGTAAAAGGGGATTAAATAAAAGAGTAGCTCGAGAATTTGGCCGACGACGACAAAAGAAGAGTTGAAGAATAGATAATTGCAAGGTTTGGCTGAAAATCTGCTGGGAGATAAGTCAGGCAAGAAGAGAGGGAGTATGATCGATGCATATGCTATGTATGTGTTTCTACATGATGCTTGATATCATGCAGTGCAAAGGCTCAAGCTGAGGCACAGTGAGAAGTGATTAGGCAGAAACCGTAGCAAAACGACTTCGACACCCTCGGTCGGGGAGAGGACCTGCAGATAAAGACAAACTCTGCTGGAGAAGAGAGTTCTCAAAGGATGATGATCCTGTCGGGGAGAGAAATCGAGAACACCTCAGGTTTCTAAATCACCATGGATGTCCCTGTTGGGGATGAAAGAACCAAGTCAATCCTTTCTACCAAGGCTGGCTCTGCGTGGGGAAAAGAGATTCCTGAATCGTGTTGACTCAGCTGAGGAGAAACTACTGCTGCTGATGACAGATAGTTCCTAATCATAAGAGATGATGCACAACCCTTACTGGGGAAGAAAGAACAAAGCGTCTTTGCTGGGGAACCCCTTGGCAACCTGCTGGGAGAATGATGACTTTGCTGAGGAACTACTGAGGAGGCAACAACTTCTTCATATAATCATCCTGTTGTCGGCTAGGCGTTAGGCTTACCAATGGATATTACCGATCACCCTGCAGGAGTTACCAGTAACACATGCAATGCATATTGCTTTCTCGGTTGATTTAGCTTTTTATTGTTCTCAACGTTTTTTAGTATTATGTGATCACAAATAATTGTTTATTTTGCAAACAAAATACTGGAATGAAAACAAATTGAGATAACAAAGAATGCATTTTATTGAATGTAAAATTTTTGTACATAAAAGTGTGTACAAGGATGCAAAATCCTTGATGAGGAAATTTGCAATAAAATTGAAAAACAAGTGTAAATGGCAAAGGGAAATCATGCTTTGCATTGATTACAACATTGGCCACCATCCACTGTAAGTCTAGGTTCCAACGCCTTGCCCCAGTTGATGATGATTGGAGTGTTCTGTTACCGTCTGAGGTCTAGCCATGAGGAAGAGAGGCTCAAGTGTTCACAGTCAATGCCTTTATCCCTAATTTTTTCCTGGACATATTTTCACATATTTTTTCGTCCACCGGGATGCCCATTTTTTCCTAAGTCGCCCTTTCGGGTTTTCAACTTAGCGGGCTATTATTGTTTTTTTTCATTGTCCCTAACTTTTGCATGGACATTTCTTTTTTTTGGTCCATCGGGACGTCCATTTTTGCCTAGATTGTCCTTGCGGATGTCAATCTAGCGGACTTTTATCCATTTTTTTCAGGCATAATATTTTTTGACTGTATCGGAGTTCACGGGCGATGGCAACTCCTCCCCATCCATTGTGGTGAGGATCAGGGCTCCACCTGAGAAGGCCTTCTTGACAATAAAAGGTCCTTCGTAATTGGGAGTCCACTTGCCTCGTGGATCCGAGTGAACAGGTGAATATCTCTTGAGCACGAGTTCGCCTTCACAGAATGTTCCAGGAAGAACTTTCTTGTCAAAAGCTCGCTTAAGGCGTCTCTGATACAATTGACCATGACAAACGGCTGTAAGGCACTTCTCTTCGATGAGATTTAGCTGGTCGTATCTGGATTGAACCCATTCGCCTTCGTCAAGACCTGCTTCCATGATGACTCTGAGTGAAGGAATTTCGACTTCAATGGGTAGAACTGCCTCCATACCATACACAAGCGAATACGGAGTTGCCCCAGTAGAAGTGCGAACTGAAGTTCTGTAGCCATGCAGTGCAAAAGTAAGCATTTCGTGCCAATCCTTGTAAGTCTTGACCATTTTCTGGATAATCCTCTTGATGTTTTTGTTTGCTGCTTCGACGACGCCATTCATCTTGGGCCGATATGGTGAAGAGTTGTGGTGCTCGATCTTAAATTCTTGACACAACTCCTTCATCATGTTGTTATTCAGGTTGCTTGCATGGTCCGTGATAATGCTGCTAGGAATGCCATAATGACAGATTATCTCTTTCTTGATGAATCTGGCAACCACTTGTCGTGTAACGTTTGCATAAGAAGCAGCTTCAACCCATTTGGTGAAGTAGTCGATAGCAACTAGAATGAATCGATGACCGTTGGAAGCCTTCGGTTCGATCATTCCAATCATATCTATACCCCACATGGAGAATGGTCAAGGTGCAGTCAAGACATTCAATGGAGTTGGAGGCACATGGATCTTGTCTCCGTAGATTTCGCACTTGTGACACCTTTTGGAAAAGTTGTAACAATCTACCTCCATTGTCGTCCAGTAATACCCAGCCCGAAGGATCTTCTTGGCCATAGCAGGACCTTTAGCATGTACACCCTCGCAACCCTCATGTATGGACCTTATGATCGTGTTTGCTTCGTGTCTATCCATGCATCTGAGCAACACGGAATCATAATTCCTCTTGTACAGTATACCACCACTTAAGAAGAATTTGGCGCAAAGCTGCCTAAGAGCTTTCTTGTCAGTGATAGTGATACCCTCGGGATATTCCTGTTTTTCCATATATCTCTTAATGTCGTAGAACCAAGGCTTGTCATCAGACCCATCCTCGATTGCTAAACAATGTGCTGGTTCATTCAAGTGATCAATGCGGATATGAGGAGCTTCATTCTTCCACTTGACCTTGAACATGGATGCTAGAGTAGCAAGAGCATCAGCTAGTTGATTTTCCTCTCTGGGAATATGATGAAAAGTGATATCATCAAAGTAAGGAATCAACTTCGTTATGTGTTGTTGGTACAGAACCAGCTTGGAATCCCGAGTCACAAAGTTCCCTCTGACTTGTCCGATGACCAAGGCAGAATCTCCATAGACCTCAAGAATCTTGATTCTCATGTCAATTGCCGCTTCAATACCGTAGATACATGCTTCGTATTCAGCCATATTGTTGGTGCATGCAAAGCATAATCTAGCAGTGAAGGGAAGGTGAAAACCCGTTGGAGAGATGAGGATAGCACCGATTCCACGACCCTTGGAATTAGAGGCACCATCGAACACGAGCGTCCATCGCGCCCCTGGTTCGGGTCCTATATCAGGATCTTGAGTCTCATAATCTCTGATAAACAGAACATCCTCATTGGGAAAGTCAAACTTCATTTGTTGATAACCCTCTACAGGTTGATGAGCAAGGTATTCAGACAAGACACTCCCTTTTATTGCTTTCTGGGTAACATGTTAGATATCATACTCAGTTAACAGCATCTGCCATCGAGCAATCCTTCCAGAGACAGCAGGCTTTTCAAATATGTACTTTATTGGATCCATTTTGGATATCAACAAAGTAGTATGGAAAATCATGTATTGTCGTAGGCATCGAGCAGCCCAGACCAGAGCACAACAAGTTTTCTCCAAGAGTGAGTATCTGGTCTCACAATCAGTGAACTTCTTGCTCAGATAGTAAATGGCATGTTCTTTTCTGCCAGTGTCATCATGTTGACCCAATACACATCCCATTGATTCATCAAGAACGGTGAGATACATGATTAAAGGCCTACCCGGAACCGGCGGTACTAAGATCGGTGGTTCTTGCAAGTATTGTTTTATTTTGTCAAATGCTTCCTGACAATCATTATTCCATTCAACAGATTGATTTTTTCTTATTAATCTGAACATTGGTTCACAGGTAGCCGTCAAATGAGTAATGAATCTTAAGATGTAATTGAGTCTGCCCAGAAAGCCACGGACTTCTTTTTCTGTTTTGGGAGGCGGCATGTTCTGAATTGCCCGAACCTTATCAGGATCAACTTCAATGCCCTTCTAACTTACAATAAAGCCCAATAGTTTACCAGATCGAACTCCGAAGGTGCACTTCGCAGGATTCAATCGTAGTCTAAACTTCTGGAGTCTGTCAAACAGTTTCTTCAGATGAACCAAGTGATCATCCTCAGTTCTGGACTTGGCAATCATATCGTCCACATAAACCTCAATCTCTTTATGAATCATATCGTGAAAGAGGGTTGTCATGACACGCTGGTATGTTGCCCCTGTATTCTTTAGACCGAATGGCATGACTTTGTAACAATATGTGCCCCATGGCATGATGAAAGTAGTCTTCTCCATATCAGTTGGGGACATTTTAATCTGATTATATCCTGAGAAACCATCCATGAAGGAAAAGACAGAGAACTGCGCAGTGTTGTCTACCAAGACATCAATATGAGGCAAAGGAAAGTCATCATTCGGGCTTGCCTTGTTGAGATCTCGATAATCCACACACATTCTGACTTTGTCGTCCTTCTTGGGAACCGGGACAATGTTGGCAATCCATTCGGGATATTCGGAAGTGGCTAGGAACCCAGCATCAAGCTATTTCTTGACCTCTTCTCTGATTTTGAGTGTCATGTCGGGTCTAGGCCTTCTGAGTTTCTGCTTGACAGGAGGACATCCGGGCTTGAGTGGCAAGTGATGCTCAACGATGTTGGTATCCAACCCAGGCATATCTTGATAGGACCAGGCAAAGATATCAACATACTCTTTCAATAACTTGACCAACTCGAAGTGTACATGCTTAGCGAGGGATGCGCCAACCTTGACTTCTCTTCTGACCTCATCAGTACCAAGATTGACAACTTCCACTGGCTCTTTGTGTGGCTGAATCTCTCTACGCTCGTGCTCAAGGAGCCTTGCCAGTTCAACCGGTAATTCACAATCTTCCTTACCATCTTCTTCGGCTTGGTTAATTGGAATTCCAGAATTAGAATGGATGTTTGCCATGTTGTTATCAATGCTTTTATTAGTTATGCATGTTTATAAATATGTTCAGAATGAGCTATTTTAAAAGTGAAAAAGAAAAGAAACTTTTGCCATTTGTTTTGTGAAAAGTAAAATAAATAAAGAAAATAGAGCATGATTTTGAATGCAAAAAAACTTTCATTTATTGATCACATAATATTGTAAAAGCGTGAGGCCCTTTACAAGCTATCCACTCATCTCGGGCGAGGACGAGGGAATGAAAAAGCAAAATGTATTACATGTTATATGGGAAAACTACAGGAATCACGGTAGATGTCCAATTGTTGATCTTGAAACCCGGCGGACACTTGCGTACAAAGCTTGAAATCTGATTACTGGGACCAGCATCATCAGCAGCTGCCACGATGTCACCCTGCTGGAAACCCGCGCTATAGAACTTGACAAAGTTGCATTGCTTCTGATCAGAGGAACTAGATTGACGACAAGGATGATATCCCACTCCAAAACGATTATGCTTCTCAACCACATCAATCACGTGCCCTTATCCTGGAAAGGCACCTCTATCGATGGTCTCTTTAGCACTCTTAGCAGAAGCTAAAGTTAATTGTGGTGATCTACTTTGACTAGTTGAAGCAGAGCTGACATCTTCGAACTCGAGACACTGCAACGGCACCTCAGCTATGCCTTCTTCGGTCTCGACATATCGGAAAGATGATAACTCACTCACAATCAGATCCTCTTCACCACAGACAATGACAAGTTGATCGCCAAACATGAATTTCAACTTCTGATGTAAAGTGGAGGTAACTTCCCCTGCAGCATGGATCCACGGACGACCCAGTAGGCAACTGTATGTAGGATTGATATCCATCACTTGGAAAGTAATGATAAACAGATGCAGCCCAATGTTGATGGGTAAGTCCACTTCTCCAATGACCTGTCTTCGAGAACCGTCAAAGGCTCTGACAACTAAGGCACTTGGTCTCATCTCGATCCCTTCCACGGGTAATTGACTCAATGTGCCCTTAGGCATCACATTGAGAGAAGAACCGGTATCCACTAGAACACGAGATAATAAGATGTCTGTGCAGGTTACAGATATGTGCAGTGCTTTGTTGTGGGCAGTTCCTTCAGGAGGCAATTCTGATTCGTTAAAGCCCAAATACCGACTTGCAGTTATGTTGGCCACTACATCATCGAATTCGACGACGGATATATCTTGCATAACGTGAGCGCTGTTCAAAACTTTCAACAAAGCTGATCTGTGCGCAGGCGAACTCATGAGTAAGGACAAAATTGAGATCCTCGAGGGAGTCTGACCCAGCTGATCCACAATCTTAAAGTCACTTTTCTTGATCAACTTAAGGAACTCTTGGTCATCAAGGGTCTCCTTGCTTCTTGAAACATCCTCAGACGGGATAGTCGGTACTGGGATGGCAGTAGATGCCCCTTGTTGAACCACAGGGGTTGCGAATGCAGGTGTCTCCTTGGGAGAAACAACAATTGGAATTTGCACAGGCTTTGTAGTGACCTTAGGAGCAAACACTCGTCCACTACGAGTCATACCTCCACCAGCTGTAACATTCACGATCTCGGATTCGGCGAACCTTATCTCTTGACCTCCAGAAAACACATAAGACCCATACTTCCACGGTACCTCCTTAGAATTCTGATACGGAAACGACTTCGGCGGGTAAACAACGATGGGTTGCACCTTCTTCTGTTTAGAGGATTCCACAGGAACCTTCCTATAGACGATGGTGAATGGCTCGATGACGTCAACTTCCTCAACAGGTTTAGATATGGAAAATTGCACTTCGCCAAGGTTCATCAGAATCTGGACACAACTCTTCAGCCTTCGACACTGGTTGGGATTATCGTCACAAATCTGACACTTACCATGCAATCCTTTCAACAGCCCATGTTCCTTCAATTTCTTGAAAACCACAGCCATCAGAGTCTTTACCTCATCGACATCCATAATCAATTCAGCCCTGGAATTATCCCCAATCATGTTAACCGCAGGTCCACCGTGATTTGGTAACGGATTATTCTGAATGTTAGGTCCTTCCTCAGCAAAAGTCAGAACCTTTTTATCAATGAGTTCCTGGACCTTGGTTTTGAAAACAAAGCAATCCTCTGTTGCATGTCCTATGTATCCAGCATGATAGGCACAAGATGCATTTGGGTTATGCTTCGGGCCAAATGGAGGAATTGCGGGCGCAATCTGCTTGGGGACAATTGCCCCTTGGTGAATCAGATAAGGAAATAATTTAGTGTATGACACCGGAATTCTGTCAAAATTCGGACGCTTGCGGTTTCCTTGATTGTTGTTGTTCTGACGGTTTTGATTCTGCTGATTTTTGGTGTTCTGTTGATTCTGTTGTTGATTCTGAGCATTCTGAACTGGTTGTTGCGGATGATACTGATATGGAGGTTGTTGATACTGTGCAGCAGCAATGTACGGATACGGATAGTACGACAAGGGAGCCATGGGAGCTTGATACTGAGGAGAAACTTGAGCTGTCACAGCGTTGGCTTCACCTTCCTTTTTCTTGGAATGACTGTTCTGAGACTTCCTAGTGGTCGGCTGCTGGGAAGCAGTTCCAGGAATCTTTCCAGTCTTTAACCCGTTCTCAATCCGTTCACCATTCGTCACAACATCAGCGAAGTTCTATGAAGAACTACCCACCATTTTCTCATAGTAAGATCCTTGTAATGTACCCATAAAGATGGCAACCAACTCATTATCAGAGCGTGCAGGTCGCACATGAGATGCCATCTCACGCCATCTTTGTGCATACTCCTTGAATGTTTCAGCTGAGCGCTGAGACTGATTCTACAATTGCAATCTGGTTGGAGCCAGATCAAGGTTATATTTGTATTGTCTCACGAACGCTTCAGACAAATCCCTCCAAGTACGGATTTTGCTGTGCTCCAAGCCCATGTACCAATCCAATGAAGCACCAGACAAACTATCTTGAAAACAATGAACTAGCAATTCATCATTATCAATATGGGATGCCATCTTCCTGCAGTACATAGTGATGTGACTATGCGGGCAACTCAAACCTTTATACTTTGGCAAATCAGGTATCTTGAATTTCTGCGGCAACACAACATTCGGAACCAAACACAAATCTTTGGCTTCCATGCCAAAAGCAGGGAGCCCTTCGATAGCTCTGATACGGTCTTCCAATAACTTGTAGTCAACAGATCTATTCTGGTTAGTGGGCCTAACAAGAATTTGAGGATTTGGCAGCTGAGAAGTGGCAGGAGCGTGAACTTACGGAGTAGAAAACTGAGAAGGATAAACCAAACTAGAATTAACCATCTGACCAGCATTCTGACCCATCGAAACACCATACAGATAATTTGGAGGAGGTGCCCCAGCAGCTGAGGAAGATGCCCCAGGATAGAACATCCCAGGATGAACATTTTGAACAACAGTTTAAGCAGCCTGAGATGGAATCGGAACATGAATAGAAGGACCCCTATACACATGCTCTTCTTCATCAGGAGTTTCAGTGTCGACCAATCTGGCAATTTGATGAGTTTGAGCCTGAAGATTCTCAGGATCATCATTCACCACTGGAGGCGGGACTGAAGTAGGCATGACCCATGGATAGGCGGCAGCATTCCCATTAGGCATGGGTGCAACAAAAGGCTGATATGGCATGAAGGCACTACCATTATTTGCAAGTTGAGGAGTGTAATTTAGAGGCATGCCCCAAGGAAAACCAGCGGGCATCTGGTTCAAACTAGACTGAACGGCAGGCTGATTCACAGGCTCAACTGGTACTTCAACCAAAGCAGGAGAAGGAATAACAACAACAGGAGTAGCCGTAACAACAGGAGGAACAGTCACAACAGGAGTGACAACAGTTGCATCAGTAGTGGTTGCAACAACAGTGGCAGTAGCAGCAGTATCCCTCTGAGCACGAAGGAGCTCCATAATGACATCCATGTTCGTCTGAAACTGATCCATCTGACCTTGGAATTGTGCCAGAGTTTCCTTGTAAGCAGCGTTCTCAGCTTCAAAGTCAGCCATGATTCTGGATTTGCTTGAGCGAGTAAAATACCGATGTCGAGCCGTCGTCTTGCTACAAGGAATGCGGACAAGGATGAGCAACAGTTCCAGATGAAGGGACGTGCATATGCGGGCATGAACAAATGCAATTTATGTATAAATAAAGTTTTAAAATGTTTATGCAAAAATTAGTTTGACATGATGAGATGATATGCAACATCAGAATCAACAAGCCAGCATAGTATGAATAATCAAATCTGAACATCCACAAAGGTAGTGCTGTGTCGGTGCAAGATCTGACGCAATGAGAGAACAAAGGTTGGAAGAGTCTTGGTTTCCTGCAGAAAAACCCAATATCCCACTCACAGGTATGATATAGAAAGAAGGATTCTCAGTTTCGGATTCTCGATTTGAGAAGCAATAGTACATTCATCCCTCGGGGTACAATACTATCGCCAAACAAAGAGACCGTCCACTGATTCCTCCAAAGAAAAAAAAAGGTCACCCTATGGCAAGTTCCCAGCTTTGGGTCCTCAGATCAAGAAGCGTAATGGGTTTGCCATTTCTGGTCTGCCATTATCGCTCCTTGGGAGGAGTGCCGTAACTGAGTCCTCGGGAAATGGTCGCCAGAGTCGACAGTTTTCCAGGTTACATTCCATCGTCTTCCCCAAATGCGCAGGATATAATATTACCAAAGAAAACCTCGTATGGATGTGGAGTTTTCGTGTATACTAAGTCTGGCCAAATGCCACACAAGTCACACTACTTTCCACTCTAATCCTGGATGTATACTCAAGCCTGGGTATTGGGCTTATCTCTCAAGTAGCAACCCAACCCGCCAATAGCAGAAAATAGCTAATATCCAGAGTATGCAGCATATGAATATTTAAAGCAGTAAAGAAATGCGATAAATAAACATAAAGCTAAAGCAAGGAAAAGATAAAGCGAGCAAAGCGCGAAAGATAAGCACCCAAACAAGCAAGAAAAGCAAACGAAACTAGGCGATACCCCTCAAGGGATGGACCAGCAAGAGGTCAATCTGTCCCCAGCAGAGTCGCCAGCTGAAGATGGCTGGTTTCTACCTGAGTGAATCGCACACTCAAAGATACAACAGAGTCGCCACCGAACTTTATTTAGTCCCAAAGGACAGGGAAAATATCGATAAAACCCAAGGGGAAGAGAAACAGGAACGGGGGGTCGGTTATGTGAAAGGAAGGTATTAGCACCTAACGCATCCGTCGTACTCGACGGGAACCATTTCGCTTAATTCTAGGCTTGGATGGGTTATCTATCTAAAGGCTTCTAGCTAAAAGAAAGGAGAGAGAGAAGAAAGGGGAGAAAGAAAAGAAAGAAAGAAGGTGCTCGCGGAGGAACGAAGTCCTCGTGCCTACGTACCCTCATAGTGCAATGAGGAAATCAGAGTGTCGTAGTTCTTGGAACCAGGGGACGAAGAAAAGGGAAGAAATGAGGAAGACGGAAGAAAGGTGGAAGTGTGCTCGCCGAGATCATGGCGATCTCATGCCTACGTATCATACATCCAAAGGAATGCAGAATCAGAGCTTCCGTAGTTCGTGGAACCAAGACGGAAAAGGAAAATGAATGGAAAGTGGTGTCAAAACCAAGAGCAAAAGAAAGAAGGAAATTCCACTGAGGATTCCAAAGAAATGGTGTCAAAACCAAGAAAAGAGACAAAAGGAAATTCCACAGGGGATTCCAAAGAAATGGTGTCGAAACCAAGAAAAGAGTGTAAAGAAAAGGAATAGTAACTGTATTGAGAATAAAGTGCGAGAATGGTGTCGAAACCAAGAGAATAAAGGAATAGAAGGGAAATGGTGTCCAAACTAAGAGAAAAAGGGAATAAGAGAGAAATGGTGTCCAAACCAAGAGAATAAGGAGTAAGAGAGAAATGGTGTCCAAACCAAGAGAATAAGAGAGTAAGAGAGAAATGGTGTCCAAACCAAGAGAAGAAGGGAATAAGAGAGAAATGGTGTCTAAACCAAGAGCAAGAGTAAAAGAAACTCTATTGGGGATAACAAAGAGGATCGGTGTCGAAACCAAGAGAGTAAAAGCAAAGGGAATAGGAAGGACTCCGCTGGGGATCCAAATAAAAGGGATGGTGTCAAAACCAAGAGAAAAAAGGAGACTCGGTATATTAACTGGCTGGCAGTGGTTAACCGAAGAAAGAGAGTAAGACCCTGGCGGGGACAAGACTGGTGTCAACAGAAGGACTGTGATAAACCAAGAGAGAGAGTGCTGAACCAAGAGAAGGTGTTTGACTCTGAGGGGGGCATCGGTATATTAACTGATGAACAGTGGTTAACCGAAGAAAGAAAGGACTACAACTCTGTGGGGATAGAGAAGCATTGGTATTAACAGAGAAAACTGTGATTAACCAGAAGCACGGGTGTAGGACCGATCAAAGGTCGTGACCCAAAAGGACGGGTGTAGGACCGAGCGAAGGTCGTGACCTAAAGAACGGGTGTAGGACCGAGCGAAGGTCATGACCCAAAGAACGGGTGTGGGATCGAGCAAAGGTCGTGACCCAAAGGATGGGTGTAGGACCGACGAAGGTCGTGACCCAAAGGATGGGTGTAGAACCGAGCAAAGGGCGTGACCCACAGGACGGGTGTAGGACCGAGCAAAGGTCGTGACCCAGAGGACGGGTGTAGGACCGAACAAAGGTCGTGGCCCAAAGGGGTTCGGTATACTGACTGAACAAACAGTACTCAACCGAAGAAAGGGTATTTGAACCAAAGAAAGGTTACTAACCCAATGGTGCAAGTATTCGAACCAAGAGGAGGTTGCCAACTGCTGGGGATTCTGTGTTTACAGACGGACTGTGATTAACCGAAGAGAAAAGCGAGTGATTAACCAAGAGGAGGTGATTAACTCGAAAAGATTCAGTATTTAACAGACGGACTGTGGTTAACTGAAGAAAAGGGTGATTAACCAGGAATAGGTGATTAACCCAAGAGGGACTCAGTGTTTTAACAGATGGACTGTGGTTAACTGAGGAGACGAGTGATTAACCAAGAGAAGGTGATTAACCCAAGAGGTGCTAAGTATTAACAGACAGACTGTGATTAACTGAAGAAACGGGTGATTAACCAAGAGAAGGTGATTAACCCAAGAGAAGCTCAGTGATTAACAGACGAACTGTGATTAACTGAAGAAATGGGTGATTAACCAAGAGAAGGTGATTAACCCAAGAGAAGCTCAGTGATTAACAGACGGACTGTGATTAACTGAAGAAACGGGTGATTAACCAAAATAAGGTGATTAACCCAAAAGGAACTCAGTATTAACAGACGGACTGTGATGAACTGAGTAAACGGGTGATTAACCAAGAGAAGGTGATTAACCCAAGAGAAGCTCAGTGATTAACAGACGGACTGTGATTAACTGAAGAAACGGGTGATTAACCAAAAGAAGGTGATTAACCCAAAAGGAGCTCAGTATTAATAGACGGACTGTGATGAACTGAGTAAACGGGTGATTAACCAAGAGAAGATGATTAACCCAAGAGAAGCTCAGTGATTAATAGATGGACTGTGATTAACTGAAGAAACGGGTGATTAACCAAAAGAAGATGATTAACCATTAACAGACGGACTGTGATGAACTGAGTAAACGGGTGATTAACCAAGAGAAGGTGATTAACCCAAGAGAAGCTCAGTGATTAACAGACGGACTGTGATTAACTGAAGAAATGGGTGATTAACCAAAAGAAGGTGATTAACCCAAAAGGAGCTCAGTATTAACAGACGGACTGTGATGAACTGAGTAAGAGAGCAAAATTGGTGTTTTAACTGACAAGCAGTGGTTAAACCAACAAGGGAGAAGAACCAGAAGAAGGTTGCGAACTCCAGGGGAAAAAGGGTCGTGACAGGAAAATTGTATGGGACCAAGGAGGGAGAATTGAAACTCTTCAAGGGAATCAAAAAGCAATGATTGATTACAAGAAGAAAGGAGTGATGGAACAAAGAGAGATTGCTAGCGCAAGAATAACGATCTCAACCAAGAAGGATGGTGATAGATCAAGAGAGAGATTGAGAAGAGCACAAGTGATCAAGGATGAATTCGACCGGGGAAGGAGCAACACTACAGCTTGAGGATAGAGGTGACTATTCTCGAAAGAGATGGCCAAATGCCATTACCCAAGAAATAGTCAGAATGAGGGTAGGACAACCATCCTTATTCCTTCTCTAACGCTTAAGGTATAGTGCAAAAATTGAAACAGACAGCGCAACAGCTCCAATGTTGTACAGTGCTCCTGCGGAGAGAAACGGACAGCGTAACGACGTCAATTTGTACAGTGCTCCGATACAAGGCGCAGCGTGAAACTCCAACTCCACGGGGGGGAATGAGAGAGAAATCTCTAAAGGAGGCCTAAAGAGAGGAAAAGGGAAGATCAATTAATCGAAACAAAGTTTCGATCATTTTAATCAAGGGATAAACATGCTAACAACTTTCCAAAGAGGATGAAAAGTCATTAAAGCAAAAAGGAGTGGATTATTGATTATACGAGATTAAGTTTATCCATGAAGAATAAACTTAATGCAAATCTGAAATGGAAGGTGCAAAACAGTGCCAAATGATCATCAAAATACCACACAAAATCATGCATCATGTGAACAAAGATAGTGCAAGAATTACTATGTTCATACAATGCTAAGAACATGAAACAAATGAATAATCGAAAATATGCATCGAAAGTTCATGAACATGCTTCAACCAGAAGTGAAATGACATTAAAAACATCCAAAAAATAAGCATGATAATCAATGGAAGTTAAAATGAAGAAAGCATGGCAAACACACTTGAAAATGCAAGAAAATTGCCTTCTGGTTCAGTGTTAATCGATTAACACAATTGCACTGCAATGTGTTAATCGATTAACACGTGAAAAAGTGCAAAAAAACACTGGTTAATCGATTAACACAATTGCACTGCAATGTGTTAATTGATTAACACTGTACAGGGAGCAGAAAATCAGTTTTGAAAAGGGCTTTTGGCCAACTTTTTGATTGTGCAATCACTCCAATGATAGGGCAAACAATTATGCACAAAAAGTCAAGCTTAGAAACAGCAAATGATCAACAATAGAATCCATTAACAATCAAGATCATGGATCAAGCAAAAGTGTAATCAATTCACATGCAAGAATATCGAAATTACATCGCACACGATACGAAAACGATCAAAACGATAAAATGAATGAAATCCACCAACCTACAAGGCTGAGATGTGCCTTGGTAAATGTTGCAAAGTGATCTTGGTGCAGAAAATTAGAGAAAACCAGAGGATCCTTGAATTGTAGACGAAACGCGTCGAAATCGATCAAAAATGCGAAAATGCACCGAAATTGAACTTGCACCAAAATAAATGGTGTGAAACCCTTGGATTGAAGTAGAATGAGATGTAATTCCAGAAACCCAACCAAAGAATGCCAAATGATGAAGGTTAAGCTCAAGAATTAATCACTTTCAATGTGAAAAGTGATTATCCTTCAAGAATAAGAGCTTTTGGTGAGGTTTGATGGAGAAAAATTGAGATGAAGATGAAGAATGAGTAGAGAAATCAGAGAAAAAGTGAGAGAATTGAGAGTGAAATGTGAGAAGCTTGGTGAAAAATGGTAGAGAATGGTTGAGGAATTGAAAAGTGAGTGAAGGTGTGTTTATATAGAGTTTAGGTATGGAGTGTGAAATTGTTTGAAATTTGGTTTGGAATTAGCTTTGGGTTTGGAACTTGGTTAGGAGTTAGTTGGACTTGACTCACCGAGTCAAGGCGGTTAACTCGGTTAGTTAGAACCAACTCGGTAACCATCCCAAGGTGAATTCCAACATCCAAAGATCCACATTACTTGGAGAACAAGGAACATGGTGCACTTGATTTGAAGTGAAGTATCATAGCAAATGCACTTGGAATGAATAGAGTAGCTTGGAAATGTTTACAGGTGTCTAGAATATTCCATATGCTGCTAGAATCCAAGACCAAAATGTGTGCAAAGGTGCTGTCATGAAAAAACAGCAAATTGTGCCTATTTTGCCTGTGTTAATCGATTAACACAATTTCACTGCAAATGGTTAATCGATTAACCAGGCCAAAATGTGCCCAATTTGCCTAAAAAAGGGTGATGTGGTCCCGGCTTCGCTTTTCCATCTCTTGTATTGAGGAATAGGTATGGAAACCTTCGTTTTGTGCTTGTTTTGATGAGGTGATGACCTTGTGAGGATATGATTAATCGGGCTTGGAAAACCTGAATATCCTGCAATCAAAATACCAGAGGAAAAAATGCGAATGCATATGCCAGCGATGCGAATGCTTATGCTTATGCAGAAGGCAAAAGAGGGAGGTCAAATTTTGGGTTACGACACTAAGGTTCATAAACATGATATGTTCTAGAAAAGCAACAAACACAAACCACAACAATGCAACTTTCTTTAAACTTTTCACAATACCATAACATTTTCTTGTTGAAACAATCAAAATTGAAAAATCACACAATGCATCCTCAAGCTAATCAAAAACAAAACTTGCGAACAAACACAAAAATTTCTAAAACTAATAAACATATACTAACAAAATGGGTGAAAGTGGATAAGAGAATAAGAGAGTTTTTCCACAAAAAGCAAGGCGCGTTAAGCGCCCTGTGCACGCTAAGCGCGCACAGGCTTGCTAAGTTTTTCAGGTTCTTTCTCTCATTCAATCCATCCAATCTCACACAATACTACAATACTACTAAATATAAAACTGTACAAACTCAAAAGGTTGGGTTGCCTCCCAACAAGCGCTTGTTTCACGTCGTAAGTTCGACGCCTTATTTACGTACAAGCTCCTCCATGTAGCTTCGTTCATCGGTGGCGACCCAATAAAACCTGCAACACTTGAGCAAACGTAAACCAAAAACAAAAATATGTACACACACATAAACATGATGGAAAACACATATATACAATCACTTATGGAAAACAACTATAAACAAGTATATACAAAAGCAAAACAAGTGTTTATACAAGTAAATATACAATATAGACAATTATGTACGAAGCTTAAAAACATAGAAACTATGTGATGCAACTCAATATCGAAACACCAATCCTCGGCAACGACGCCATTTTGTTGAAGTTAGAATAGCAGCAAGCAAAAATATATAAGTAACCCAGTTTTGTCATTCTCCACAGGGATCAGTGCGAGGGAAAGAATGCCATTCAAGGGTTTCTATATTTCTAAGCTCATGAATCAAAAGTTCTATTTTAAAGACGAACCAAAAGCAAATGCGGAAAATTAAAGGAACAAAAAAGCAAGTAAATAACAATAACACATTCTTTGGAGAAGAGAAACTAAATAGAGATCAATCGATAACACATGCATTCTTTCGATCATAGTAAACACAAATCAATCATTCGCCTAATATCCTCACGTATCACTCACAACAGAGGTTATGTCTAACGCAACATCGAGAGAACGACCGTATTGTCTCATCGGTGATGTCTTACGCAACTCAACAACACAAAGAAGTAAGAACTGATACTCATGCAAGTGTTAAGTCTAAATCCATCTCTAGAGTTCATACAAAACAGAGATTACTATAACATCTATATCAGATAAATGATTTCTTCGTATTAAACCAAGATCAAAATACGTACACACGCTTAACCCTTTTTTTACATGTATTCAACTAATTTCCCCAATGGATGTGAATATCCTTCTTCATCACTATTATCACACATCCTCGCGATACCGTATCGATCCTACTCATGCTACCCATGCTACTTAATCAACACAATACAATAAAAGATAAAATGCATATCAACTCATAAAACCATGTCAAAAGCTTGCTCATTGATAGAAGAAAATCTAAGATCAAAGATTTGTAAAGGTTTTGTCAAGACCACAAATAATCAATCAAAGACAACAACAATAGAAAATAAGAATTCATTCACAAACATACATTAGATGAAATACAATAGGTATCAAGAGATTTACATACAAAACCTCAACAAATAGAGAATACAAAGAGAAGAAAGGAGAAGAAAGGAGAAGAACCATTTTCTCACGGTTTGTCAGAGCCGATTGAAGCAAATCCAACTCCGGATCATCAATATGCATCCTATAATGTTGTTTCTAAGCCTCTCTACTCCTAAAATATGTTTGATGAAGTTGGGAGAAAGTTCCCCCAAAAACATACTAAAAAAATAGTGTTTTTGGCCATAAATGGTGTTTCAATCCGCACAGCATCGCCCGACGGTGTTTTGGGGCTCCCGGCGGCGAAAGGCAGCTTATTTTTGCAAGTTCCAGTGTTGTTCCAGAGTGCCTGGCGCTGGAAATACCGCCTGGCGCTGCACCGCCCGGCCCTGCAGAGGCGCATCACACCAGAACAGCAAAAATCCAGCACTGTTTTATTCGTAACTTTTGAACCGTAACTCTGTTTTTCGCCCGGTTTGAAGCGCTGGAAAGCTTATTCAATGCTCTATTCAATAATGGCAAGATATCCTTGATTGAATACCTTCAAAAATAAATGTAAATTAATTAAAATCAATGATATTTACACGATAACGTAATATATACACTATAACATAAAGTAAACGTATTTACAAACAAATAGGGGTTTATTCGAACGATATCAACAAAAAGTATCGATAAGTGTAACAAAACTTATATACAAAAATAGGTACATTTTTCACTTATCAAACTCTCCCCAAATTATTATTTTGTTTGTCCTCAAACAAAAGTCAATCAACTCAAAGAAACAAAAGTAATTATCAAGAAATCATGTTCAACAAGTTTTTACAAACGGACAACAAATGTATGGTATACAAATCAAAAGTACACACCAGCCGATGCTTACCACTAAACTACAACGACACCACGAATATGAAACAAAGTCTAAGCACAAAACACATGTCAATCATCCAAAAGCAATACATGTTCAAGAATGAATCACACCTAACACTCCACTTCAAATAAGACTGAAGAAATTAATGCGCGTTTGCAACCGCGGGGAAATTTCACTCATCTGACAAACAATGCAAATAACAACTCAATTCATACAACATCTAACAATCAAAAATGAAAATATGGAAGCAAAAATATCACTAAGGGCTTCAAAGGTTGTAGCTTGGCCGGGTTCACAACAAAGGGACATTTTTAAAGGCCATTGAATTGAAATTGCCGATGCAAAAGAACATTCACTATGCAAGGTATTCACAAACATCTCAACTTCATTCACCAATTTCATTCCTCTATTGTAAACCTTCTCAAACTTCCTTATGCACAATTATTTCATTCTCTATTTTTCTCATTCAAACAAGCATTCTTTTTCTTTTGTTTTTCACATTCATAATCACACATTTTCTTTTCATGCTTGTTTGAACTTTTTCAAAAGTTTTAGCATTCTACCATCTTCTTTTTCATTCTCCCCAACTTGAATTCAACCAAACCTCAAGTGAATGTTCCTTGCTTTAAAGCAAGGAAATCAAATTAAAACAATGTTCAAAGGTTCGAGAAGAAATTTTTAGAACCTCACAAAATTCAATGATGAACTATACTTTCAAATTATGTACATAAACCGAGTTCATCAATAAAACGAGATCTAAACTGTTTAGGCTCAAAGGGGTTAACGAATTCTCCCTACTCACGGGTAAGGTACTTTTGGATATGGTTGTGCTCAATATAAACAAATGCCTTGATCATTTCTAATGCTTCCAAAAAATCACAATAATTAAAAGATAAAGCATGAATCAAACGAATTAAACAAAGTTTATCAGTCATCCAAGCATTTAGTAAACAATGGAGGTTTGTCACAATGGGCTATGAACTAAAGTGATTCATAAATGAACAAAAATTGCAAAAGAATAAATGGCATGTAATTTGTACAAATCCTAAGGTTCATAAACATGATATGTTCTAGAAAAGCAACAAACACAAACCACAACAATGCAACTTTCTTTAAACTTTTCACACTACCATAACATTTTCTTGTTGAAACAATCAAAATTGAAAATCACACAATGCATCCTCAAGCTAATCAAAAACAAAACTTGCGAACAAACACAAAAATTTCTAAAACTAATAGACATATAATAACAAAATGGGTGAAAGTGGATAAGAGAATAAGAGAGTTTTTCCACAAAAAGCAAGGCGCGCTAAGCGCCCTCTGCGCGCTAAGCGCGCACAGGCTTGCTAAGTTTTTCAAGTTCTTTCTCTCATTCAATCCATCCAATCTCACACAATACTACAATGCTACTAAATATAAAACTGTACAAACTCAAAAGGTTGGGTTTCCTCCCAACAAGCGCTTGTTTCACGTCGTAAGCTCGACGCCTTATTTACGTACAAGCTCCTCCATGTTGCTTTGTTCACCGGTAGCGACCCAATAAAACCTGCAACACTTGAGCAAACGTAAACCAAAAACAAAAATATGTAAACACACATAAAAATGATGGAAAACACATATATACAATCACTTATGGAAAACAACTATAAACAAGTATATACAAAAGCAAAACAAGTGTTTATACAAGTAAATATACAATATAGACAATTATGTACGAAGCTTAAAAACATAGAAACTATGCGATGCAACTCAATATCGAAACACCAATCCCCGGCAACGGCGCCATTTTGTTGAAGCTAGAATAGCAGCAAGCAAAAATATATAAGTAACCCAGTTTTGTCGTTCTCCACAGGGATCAGTGCGAGGGAAAGAATGTCATTCAACGGTTTCTATATTTCTAAGCTCATGAATCAAAAGTTCTGGTTTAAAGACGAACCAAAAGCAAATGTGGAAAATTAAAGGAACAAAAAAGCAAGTAAATAACAATAACACATTCTTTGGAAAAGAGAAACTAAATAGAGATCAATCGATAACAAATGCATTCTTTCGATCATAGTAAACCCAAATCAATCATTCGCCTAATATCCTCATGTATCACTCACAACAGAGGTTATGTCTAACGCAATATCAAGAGAACGACTGTATTGTCTCATCGGTGATGTCTCACGCAACTTAACAACACAGAGAAGTAAGAATTGATACTCACGCAAGTGTTAAGTCTAAATCTATCTCTAGAGTTCAGACAAAACAAAGATTACTATAACATCCATATCAGATAAATGATTTCTTCGTATTAAACCAATATCAAAATACATACACATGCTTAACCCTTTTTTTACATGTATTCAACTAATTTGCCCAATGGATGTGAATATCCTTCTTCATCACTATTATCACGCATCCTCGCGATACCGTATCGATCCTACTCATGCTACCCATGCTACTTAATCAACACAATACAACAAAAGATAAAATGAATATCAACTCACAAAAGTACAAAACCATGTCGAAAGCTTGCTCATTGATAGAAGAAAATCTAAGATCAAAGATTTGTAAAGGTTTTGTCAAGACGACAAATAATCAATCAAAGACAACAATAATAGAAAATCAGAATTCATTCACAAACATACATTAGATGAAATACAATAGGTATCAAGAGATTTACATACAAAACCTCAACAAATAGAGAATACAAAGAGAAGAAAGGAGAAGAAACATTTTCTCACGGTTTGTCAGAGCCGATTGAAGTAAATCCAACTCAGGATCATCAATATGCATCCTCTAATGTTGTTTCTAAGCCTCTCTACTCCTAAAATATGTTTGATGAAGTTGGGAGAAAGTTCCCCCAAAAACATACTCAAAAAATAGTGTTTTTGGCCATAAATGGTGTTTCAGTCCGCACAGCATCGCCCGACGGTGTTTTGGGGCGCCCGACGGCGAAAGGCGGCTTATTTTTGCAAGTTCCAGTGTTGTTCTGGAGCGCCCGACGCTGGAAATACCGCCCGGCACTGCACTGCCCGGCCTGCAGAGGCGCAGCACACCAGAACAACAAAAATCTAGCACTGTTTTATTCGTAACTTTTGAACCGTAACTCTGTTTTTCGCCCGGTTTGAAGCGCTGGAAAGCTTATTCAATGATCTATTCAATAATGGCAAGATATCCTTGATTGAATACCTTTAAAAATAAATGTAAATCAATTAAAATCAATGATATTTACACGATAACGCAATATATACACTATAACGTAAAGTAAACGTATTTACAAACAAATAGGGGTTTATTCGAACGATATCAACAAAAAGTATCGATAAGTGCAACAAAACTTATATGCAAAAATAGGTACATTTTGCACTTATCACCTAATTACTGCTAAAACACACTCAACTTCATACAATTTACCTGACTTATTGATGATTAAATGATGAAAAACATAGCACAAATGGTGACTGATCATAGTGCAATGGAGAAATCAAAGCGCCGTAGTTCAAAGGAACCAGGGAAAAGAAAAGGGGAATGGAGGAAGGTGGAAGGGTGGAAGTGTGATCTTCAAGATCATCGCGATCTCGTGCCTACGTATCATACATTCGAATGAATGCAGAATCAGAGCTTCCGTAGTTCGGGGAACCAAGACGGAAAAGGAAAGAAAGCAGTGTCAAAACCAAAATCAAAAGAAGGAGAGGAAACTCCGCTAGGGATTCCCAAGAATTGGTGTCAAAACCAAGAAAGAAGTGCGAAAGGAAATATAGTAACTGAGTTGAGGATAAAGTGCAAGAGTGGTGTAGAAACCAAGAAGATAAAAGAGCAAAAGGAATAGAAGAGACTCCACCGGGGAGTAAGAGAACAAAGCGGTTGTGCTGGGAATCAGAGGGATAACGACCCTACTGGGGAACAAACAAGGGTAATGGTGTCGAAACCAAGAGAATAAGCATTCGGTATGTTAACTGACTGGTAGTGGTTAACCGAAGAAAGAAAGCAGGACTCTGTGGAGAAAAGGGTTGGTATCAACAGGCAGGCTGTGATGAACCAAAAGGAGAGAGCAAGAGTACTGAACTAAGAGAAGGTGTTTCACTCTGAGAGGATTTCGATATACTAACTGATAAACAGTTGTTAATCGAGGAAGAAAAGATTGCAACCCTGCAGGGAGAAAGGTTAACAGATAGATTATGATCAACCAAAAGAACGGGTTTAGGACCAAGCGAAGGTCGTGACCCAAAGGATGGGTGTGGGACCAAGCGAAGGTCGTGACCCAAAGGACGAGTGTGGGACCAAGCGAAGGTCGTGACCCAAAGGACAGGTGTGGGACCAAGCGAAGGTCGTGACCCAAAGGACGGGTGTGGGACCAAGCGAAGCTCGTGACCCAAAGGACAGGTGTGGGACCAAGCGAAAGTCGTGACCCAAAGGACGGGTGTGGGACCAAGCGAAGGTCGTGACCCAAAGAACGGGTGTGGGACCAAGCGAAGGTCGTGATCCAAAGAACGGGTGTGGGACCAAGCGAAGGTCGTGACCCAAAGAACGGGTGTGAGACCAAACGAAGGTCGTGACCCAAAGAACGGGTGTGGGACCAAGCGAAGGTCGTGACCTAAAGAACGGGTGTTGGACCAGGCGAAGGTCGTGACCCAAAGAACGTTTGGTGCATCGACTGAACAAACAGTACTTGACCGAAGAAAGGGTATTTGAACCAAAGGAAGGTTACTAACCCAAGGGTGCAAGTGTAGCGCGAATTTTTGCGTGGTTCGAAGCACTATCACTTTTGGGGTACTATAGCTCGATTCATTTTTTATCCTATTGAAGCTAATGAAGGAAGGAAAATAGATGTCTCCAATTAACCCTGCTTGCAAACTGAGTTTGAACAGATGACTGTTAGTTTACAGATGCTACAAAGATGGTGGGTCTCTCTTAGGTTATTTTGTGAAAAAAAGTGCCTGGGTGATTGGTGGGAGTTTAAGACTGATGTTTTTCTATTGATATGTGGGAGTACAGGATTTGGGTTTTAGATTAGTGTGCTCGCTAAGATTTTTATTGCAATCTTATGCCTACGTATTCCCGTTTACCGAAACAGGGAAATCAGAGCGATCGTAGTTCCTCCTATTCTATGGGAGGAAATAATGTTTTGGTGTCTTGTTCAAAGCCCAAGACGTGAAGCTAAAGGTGGTTTGTATCTTGTTTAAAGCCCAAGATGTGAAGCTGAAGGGTCTATTTGTATCTTGTTTAAATCCCAAGATGTGAAGCTAAAAGGGTGTTGACTTTAGAGAGAATTTGTCATCTCTAAAAAGGGGTATGTTTGTCACAACTGTTTACAAAGGAGAATTACTTTAACCGGGATAGGTGAATCCGGCAATGCCATAATTTCCTTTATAGGGGATTTTCAACCTAGAGGAGAAGACTTTAACTCAGTGTAGAGCAATGTTATATTTACTTAGGAATTTCTCATGCTAAAAGAGGGACAGTGGCGTGGATGTAAATAATCCAGAGGCTTGCCGCTTACAGCAATTAGATGGGGGAAAAGGAGTTGTTGATGTTTGTATACTGTGAACGAGGTACATCTTTGATGCTAAAAGGTTGATTGACTCAACCGGGGTTTTCATATACAAAGCCTAAGAGGAGGCTAGTGGCCCAACAAGAGGGTGTTTTTATGTGTCTCGTACGAAGCCCTAGATAGAGGCTAAAAGGGTTGACTCAACAAGAGAGTGTTTTTGTATCTCGTACGAAGTCCAAGATGGAGGCGACAGGAGGTTGACTCAACAAGAGAGTCTTTTATACTCAACAAGAGAGTGTTTTGTATCTCGTACAAAGCCCGAGATGGAGGCGAAAAGGTTTGACTCAACAAGAGAGTCTTTGTATCTCGTACGAAGCCCGAGATAGAGGCTAAAAGGTTTGACTCAACAAGAGAGTCTTTGTATCTCGTACGAAGCCTGAGATAGAGGCTAAAGGATGGTTGTTTCAGTTAAGTGACAGGTCCAGTATGTTGGTTAAAAGAGAAAATCAGTTCTTATAAAGAGACTGATTAAAGGTAAGGCTATGCTTTGGCATTTGATAAGAGGATCAGGGTTATTTCCTGTTCTTTAAGGAAATGGGAAATCTATAGGGGTTTTGAGACTGTTCAAGTCTGCGAGTGTTTTCCCTATCTTTGAAAGGGACTTGAGAATGCCTTCGAGACTCAAGGAAGTTATACTGTCCAAGTCTAGAGTTTTATCTTTTGTACTATGCTTAGAGAAACAGTAGTAGGATCTAGACTCTTTGAAAGACTGTTCTATTAAGATGACTAATTTCTGTTCCTATACCTCTAGGAGGTCGTCGGGATAATTTGTACGAAGCCCAAGAGGAGGCTGAAACCTTTTAAGAAGCCGAGGGACAATTTGTATGAAGCCCAAGAGGAGGCTCTCTTCCCGAAGGAAGAATCCTTATACGAAGCCTAAGAGGAGGTTGTGAATACTTCTAAGAAGCCGCCGGGTCCTTGTACAATGCCCAAGAGGAGGCGGGGATGCTTTTAGGAAGCCTGTGGGTCCCCAAACCCCGAGAAGTTCAAGACATGCCATTCACCGAGAATGGATCAAGCCAGGAAAGTTCGAGAATTTGGAAGAAACTCAAGAGATGCCATTCACAGAGAAAAGATCATCTCTGGGGAGTAGAGTTTCTTTGACAACTTCTAAAGGTGACAGTCTGAGAAAGGGTTCAAAAAGAATATGCCTTTCATATCTCCATATTGTTTAACCCCAAGAGGAGGGAAGACTGTATCTGGTAATCCTTTGGGGATCTAGTTTAGTCTATTTAAGAGTGATCAACAGGGCTTAGTGCTAGACGTAGCTGCAGGGGAAACTCTAAATATCTATACTATTATTACACAGTCGATATGAGTTTATGAAAGAAGACTTACAGTGAAACAGCCCCACAATACAGTTATATACATATGAAAGCGGATAAACAATTACTCGGTTGTAGAGCTTCCATGCTGTATTGTTAGTTGTTCAACAAAGAAAGTTTTGATAACAATATTATATACAAAATCAAAGGAGAAAGTGCCTTGAAAAGATGTTGGGGCTTACAGCTCAAGGAGAGGCCCAAGGTTTTATTAGTGATTGCAATGTGGTTTTGAATTTGTACAGGGACTTATACAAGTGACTGAGGCCCAAGAAAGGTTTTTCTATACAAGGGTATGGGTCTTACACTCTCTCAAGAGGCCCAAGAGGTTTAAGGAAAAAGCATGGGGCTTATAACACGAGGGTAGGCCCAGATGATTGGTTTTTGAATTGGCGATCGCGCCGAGGTTTTCTTTTAACGCAGAGGGACTTATACAATGTCTGAGGCCCAAAATTGTTTTGCTTAAAAGGGGATTGGGTCTTCCACTCTATTAGAGGCCCAAATATTTGTTTTTGTACAAGTGGTGGGGCTTACAGCTCAAGGAGAGGCCCAAGGTTTGTTTTTGTTTGAAATGGCGATCGCGCCGAGATTTTTGAAAACGCAGTGGGTCTTATACAATAAGTGAGGCCCAAAAATAGGTTTTCAAAGGGGGTTGGGTCTTACACTCTAATAGAGGCCCAAAATTGTTTTGAATGGGTCTTATAGCTCGAGGAGAGACCCAAGGTTTGTTTTTCAACTGACGATGATCGCGTCGAACTTTTTGAAATACAACGGGACTTATACAATAAGTGAGGCCCAAAAAGGTTTGTACTTACAAAGGATTGGGTCTTACACTCTATTAGAGGCCCATGAGTGTTTGAAAATGTTTTGCAAGGGTGAAAACCAAAGAAACCCTAATTTGTTATTCTTTAAAAGTAAATATTTAAAGAAAATCAAATAAAATACCAAATAAGTTTGAATAAACCATTTGTGATTTTTGTTTAAGGTTTGAAAAATGAGGGATTAATCACAAGATGAATTAGAAATCACTTGGTTTTGATTTTCAAAGTAAATATTCACTTTTAAAATGTTTAAAAAACATTAAAAAGGAATTTATTCACAAAAATACTAATTATATTAAATAAATAATATAAACTTAATTTTTTTGTGGAATAAAATATTTCAACATTTTTGTGATTTTTTGCAAAAAGAACCAATAAAAAATAATTAAAATTGAAAGAGTTATTAATTTTCCAATTAATTAATAAAACATGAAAATATTGGAAAAAATAGCAAAATGTGAAAAAACACAAAATGGCATGGGTGGGGTTTGAACCCACGACCTCAAGGTTATAGGGCGCACACCTTACCACTGGGGTGGTGATACATCCATTGCTTGAAGTGAAACCACAAATATACAAGGCTTGCCTTGTTTTTGGCCTGGCCAAGGGAAGGCAAGGCAAGTTTTGGGTCAGAAACGTGAAGTCATAACTTTCTCATTTCTCCATGTTTGGGGACAAAATTTATATGCATCTGGCCTAGAATTTCACAAGGAATCCAATGGTGGTGGTATTTTTTTTCAGATCATGCTCCCTCCTCAAAATCCGATAGTGGTTTTGAAAAAGGCCTATAATTGCATTTTCTATGCTACACTTTGATACAAGCATGAATTACATGATAAATTGGTTCAAACACAACATATATAACATGTATTAGGTGTGTATGATCAGTGGACTTCAAAGCAATGCATATTTTGGAAAGTTCAAGTCATGAGGCTTACCTCTCTTTGAGTTTTTGGAGTTTTTGTGCAATCTGTCAAGCCTCTTATTCCAGAAATGGTTTAATGCTTTGGACACTCTTAAATGATCCATTGGAAGCTTTTAGGATGATTGGAATCAGCTGGAACCTGCAAAAATACAAACTGGCCCTTTCTTGCAAAATGGGTTAAAATGGCCAAAATAGCAACTCTCTCAAATGGTGTTCCAGATGGGGGGAACCATTTGGGATAGTTCAAGGATGTTATTTGGAGTGTGTTTGAGGTTTTATCTGGTTTGGAAAGTGAATGATTCAAGACATGGCTTGAAAAATGCACAAAAAGCCTATTTTGAGGTTTTGAGATGTGACTTTGTGATTTAAGGATTACAGGTCACTTGTGTGAGTTTGGATCACCTACATATGATGTTTATGAGGTGTTAGGATCATGAGCTATGATGGAAATGCTCTCTAACTCAAAAACTCAGAGTTACCTTGCTAAAGATGGTATTTTTGCCTAAAGAGAGTGATTTTGAGGAAAGCATCTGTTTGATGGCTTTGGTGTATTCAAACTGAGCACAAATGAGCTCTATTTATAGTAGAGCAAGTTTGTTTTGGGATAAATAGTGAATAGCAACTGCAACAGAGGTTTGGCAAATGGTTGCATTTTGGAATCCAAGTCTCCTCTAGCCATTGACTAGAGGTTAGGGCACAGGGCTGTGGTTCCCTTGGTCTTGGATAAGTCTTGACTGAATTCAGTTAGAAATGGCTCAGTCCATGCCACCTTGGTGCATCCATTAAATGCTCCAATCCAAAATTGGAGTCTTGTCCCTCTTTTAGGGATTTCTAGGTTTGGCATGCTATTTCTTGTTCCAAGGACTTTGGAGGCTTGGCTCAGTGTTTGTCCCCTTTAGATTTGATCCTCAGATGTGTCCAAGATGATGACAAGGCTTGGAATTATCTGATTTTGCCAAATCGAGCAAAAATGAAAAATTCTGCCTAGCCTTGGCAGTTTTCAGCAAGGAATATTGCCCTTGTCATATCTCATGGCTCAAGTGGAATTTGGTGATGTTCTTGGTCATTTTGGAAAGCCCTCATATGATACAACAACTGTTTAATCATATTTGGTTTTGATACCTTTTGGATCCAAGTGAAAAATCCCCCTATATTTGGAAAAAAGTGAAGGCAGATTCTGACTTTGTGAAAATTTCACTAAGTGTTGGAAAATAGTGACATTTTCACTTTTTGTGATTTTGATCATTCCATAACTCAAAATCCATGAGGAATTTGGAGGGAGGTCAGTTTTAAGCTTTTGTAGAGGGTAATGAGATATACAAATCTAGCTTTGGATGGGGAAAAATGGCCTTGTGGTTTAGGAGTTATGATCCTCCAAAGTTGGTACCCTTGCCACTTTGTTCATAACTTAGAAAATTTTCTAAGTTTTTTATGGTTACCCCTTTTACAAGTTATCCCACTTTTCTTGATTTTTCTTGATGAATGATGATTCCAATCATACATTAACATCATCTTAGGGTTAAAAAACCATTTTTGTGAAAAATCTCAAAAAGTCAAAGTTTGACTTTTGTGCACAGTTGACTTTTTATCAGATGAATTCCAAACTGTGTGATCCTCTATGAAATCAAGTCCTTGACCTAAATCAAACTTGATGGATTGATTTCATAGGTGTTATAGGGTGTATTGAATCATGTCCTAGGGTTTGGGAGCATGTCCTGGTCAAAAGTCAAAGCTACAGTTGACTTTTCTCGCGAAACCCTAATTGTGGCTCTGATGAAATTGAGACTTGTTACTCAAGCTTCCTGGATCAATCCATTGTTATAAATGGATCAGTGTGGTTTATTAGAGACCCTCAAATTATGTCTTGAGGTCTTGGCTCATGATTTTCCCCAAAAGTCCACTTAGGGGTGAATTAGGTCAAGAAACCCTAATTCCTGATTTTTGATGAATGCATGACCTGAGGCTAAATTGACTTGATGATTGGGTTCATGATGTCCCTTGGGGCATCATAGGTTATGCCTTGAAGCATTGGCTCATGCCCAGAGGAGAATTTCCATCTGGAGGCCCTGGTCGACCAAAACCCTAATTTGGTGACACTGGCGATCTTGAGGCTTGATCCACCTAGAAGGGAGAAGCCTTGTGCTTAATCCTTGAAGTGGGAGTCCTCTTGATCCTTTTTGGAGGTTTGAGAGGTTTAGACAAGTTGAAGATCATGTCATTCCTTGATTGATCCTTTGTCTAAGAACTCAGAGAGGGCTTGAAACCCTAAGTTTGATTGTAGTAAGTGTTCACCCATCTTTGGGGAGACTGATGAGGCATGCTAGTACATCCATATTATGGTGATGATTTGCACAATGATGGGAAATCTTAGTGGTCAAAATTTGGGGTATGACAGATGCCCCTATTTAATCTTCTTGAACCCGAAGGTGTGAATGGCGAAGGTATTCGGGCATTCGGGGTGCAAGAAGATTAAATATCAGAATACCTGAAATTTTGATGGCAGTTATGAATGGTAGCTTACGCATTCATCCTCTTTTGCTAAGCAATGATGCTTAGAAAAGGTAAAAACTTCCCCTCGATCCTGGTCTTCAGCCAAGGAATTAGTCTTAGTTTCTGATATAAACTTCCCCTCGATCCTGGTTTCCTACCAAGGAACTGGTCTCAGTTTTTGAAATAAACTTCCCCTCGATCCTGGTTTCCTTCCAAGGAACTGGTCTTAGTTTCTGATTCAAACTTCCCCTCGATCCTGGTTTCCTACCAAGGAACTGGTCTCAGTTTCTGAAATAAACTTCCCCTCGATCCTGGTTTCCTACCAAGGAACTGGTCTTAGTTTCTTTTGTCAATAAACTTTATTGACAAGGGACGCTATTCGTAGCGGTTTTCCTCAAACTTCTCGCCGAATTTTCCTGGGGAGATGTCATTTGATAGAAAAATTTGATGGCAGAGTTGCTGGGGAACCTAGTCGTCTGAGTTATAGAGGTGTACAAACTTCTTTGTTGGAGACGCCATTTGTCGACTCTATCGGGGAAAACGAGTCTCTTGAGAGACTGTCTTCTGCTTGGGTATTACATCATACTTTTCTCGAGATCTTCTCGGAGAAACTCTATATGATGTGATCCAATTTTGAGGTGCCGATGACCTTTTCATCCGCGGTCTTTTCGGAGAAAAACTGTTGTAGTACCAGATCTCAGCTTAAGAGGCTTCCTCTGGGGATTTTTCCTTTATCCGGGAAAGCGAAGATATCATCTTCAATGGCGAAGAGTGATGTTGGTTGAAGGTTCTCTGGTTTTTTCAGAGGTTCAAGTTATCAAAGTGGTCAAGGGCCAACTCTGATCCAGAAATAAACTAGAGGAGAGAGATAGTTCCAACGCGACATATCCTGACGAGGAAAGAACTTGACAACTCGATTGAGAATACCGTTACCACTACGGGACAAGACCGACTGGAGTGATAGTGGTGCAATATGAATGCGAATGCAAATAAAAAATGCATGATGTATGTATGTATATGCTAACAAAACTGACGCGGCATACAAACTAACGGATGAACACGACTGGATACTCGGCCACAGCGGGGCATGTAGAAATATCGTTGGTTCAAGATAGCAATTCTACCTTGCTTAGGAGAAGTAGTCCTCGTGGGGAGCTACGTTGGTCGGGCTTAGGAGATAAGAACTCTGCCGAGGGTGTCAGACGAAATAATCGCATCCGACACAGTTGATCCTTCCTTCAGGCGTACTGATTTAAAAGGAGTACTTTGATTCTGCACTTTGAGGCTCGAACACCTTTGGAGAAGCGACCGATGTTCTTTTGATGTTCAACAGTCAAAAGAAACTGCCATCTTTATTTTAAAAGCAGAAAAGCTTTAACAAGTAAATTCATTTTTGTTTCATTTCAAGAATCGTTGATCATGTTAAAACGTCGTTCTGTAAAGCTAAAATAAACAAGAATTGCAAACAAAAGCACAAGGGCTCAAATTTTATTGATAGGATGGAGATCAGCCAAACGCGTGATTTCATAGAGTATTTACAAAGTTAGAAAATGGTAATTTACAGGGAAAAGGGCTATGTTGAGACATAACAACCACTATTCTTCTACCAACTTTGAATTTGGGGCATCCTGGGTTTCCGTCGAAGATGACCGTGACTGGAGTTTCTGATGGACGACATAACTGCTAAGGAGCTGAACTGATCAGACGTAGTTACTTGCCATTATCCCTAACTTTTGCCTGGATTGTACTTGGAGATTTCCAATCCACCGGGATGATTTTTGATCATGTCTCTAATTTTTGCCTGGACCGCCCTTTCAGGTTTTCAATCCACCGAGACGTATTTTTTTTTTTGTTTAGGCGAAGTATTTCTTGACTACATCAACATTTGTGGGGTAGGCAAATTCCTCTCCGTCCATGGTTGCAAGTCTCAAGGCACTGCCTGAGAAAGCTTTCTTGACCACATAGGGGCCGTCATAATTCGGAGTCCATTTGCCCCGAGAATTAGTGAGAAATGATTGTATCTTTTTTAGCACGAGGTCTCTTTTCCTGAAGACGCGAGGTCGAACCTTTTTGTCGAACGCCTTCTTCATTCTTTGCTGATACAACTGACCGTGGCATAGTGTCGTGATTCGCTTCTCTTCGATCAGATTTAGTTCGTCGTGGCAGCTTTGACACCATTAAGCTTCAGTAAGCTTAGCTTCCATCAATACCCGAATTGATGGGATCTCTACCTCTATGGGGAGCACTGCTTCCATGCCATACACTAGAGAGAAAGGGGTTGCCCCTGTTGAAGTGCGGACAGATGTGCGATAACCATGAAGAGCAAAGGGGAGCATCTTATGCCAGTCTTTGTAGGTTACAACCATCTTTTGAACGATCTTCTTGATGTTCTTGTTAGCCGCTTCTACCGCTCCGTTCATCTTGGGTCGGTAGGGAGATGAGTTATGGTGTTCGATCTTGAACTTTGTGCACAACTCTTTCATCATCTTATTGTTCAAGTTAGATCCATTATCAGTAATGATCTGGCTTGGAACACCATAACGGCAGATGATATTGTTTTTGATAAATCGGACCACCACTTGTCGGGTTACATTAGCGTATGACACTGCTTTGACCCACTTGGTGAAGTAGTCAATGGCGACCAAATGAACCGATGTCCGTTCGAAGCCTTAGGTTCAATCAAGCCAATTATGTCGATTCCCCATATGGAAAAAGGCCAAGGGGAAGAAAGAAATTTGAGATGCGTTGGCGGTACATGAATTTTGTCAGAGTATATCTGACACTTGTGACACTTCCTCATGTACTTGTAGCAGTCAGATTCCATGGTCAACTAATAGTACCCTACTCTTAGAATTTTTCTCGCCATTGTGTGTCTGTTGGGATGAGTGCCAAAGGATCCTTTGTGAATTTCTTTCATCAGCATGCCTGCTTCTGGTCTGTCGACGCATCGAAGCAAAACCATGTCAAAATTTCTCTTATAAAGAGTATCACTGCTCAGAAAGAAACTGACAGCCAGCCTTCTGAGGGTTTTCCTGTCTTTCCTAAGTGCCCCAGGTGGGTACTCTTGTTTCTGAAGGAAGCACTTGATATCGTGATACCAAGGTTTGTCGTCTATGACTGCTTCAATCGTGAAGATGTAGGCAGGCCGTTCAAGGCGCATTATGTCAATCTTAGGTATGTCATTCCATTGACCTACACTAATCATGGAAGAGAGAGTGGCTAATGCATCAGCCATGTGATTCTCCTCATGAGGGATGTGATGAAACACGATTCTGTTGAAGAAGGGTAATAACCTTCTTGCATAATCTTTGTAAGGAATCAATCCTGATTAGTATGTGTTCCAATCGCCTTTAATCTGATTGACGACCAAAGCTGAGTCGCCATATACGTCCAAGTTTTTTATCCTTAAATTAATCGCTTCCTCGAGACCCATAATACAAGCTTCGTATTCGGCCTCGTTGTTCGTGCACTCGAACGTAAGTCTGGCAATGAAAGGAATGTGGGTACCCTGAGGGGTAACAATGATTGCCCCAATTCTATTTTCGTAATGATTGACAGCTCCGTCAAAGATTAGTCCCCACTGGGAACCTGGTTCTGGCCCTTCATTGGGTAGCGGTTCATCGCAATCTTTCATTTTCAAATACATGACATCTTCGTATGGGAAGTCAAACCCGATTAATTCCTAATCGTCAATTGGTTGATGAGCCAAATGATCGGCTAAAATACTCCCTTTAACGACTTTTGAGCATGGTACTCTATGCCATATTCTGATAGCAACATCTGCCAACGGGCAATCCTTCCCGTGAGAGCATGTTTTTCAAAAACATACTTGATATGATCCATTTCGGAGACCAACCAAGTAGTGTGACGAATCATGTACTGGCGAAGACGTTTGGCTGCCCAAGCCAAAGCGCAGCAAGTTTTCTCAAGCATAGTGTACCGAGTCTCGCGGTCGGTGAACTTCTTGCTCAGATAGTAGATGGCAGACTCTTTCCTTTTGGTTTCGTCTTGTTGGCCAAGCACACAGCCCATGGAGTCTTCCAAGACTATTAAATAGATGATTAGTGGTCTTTCTTCCACTTGAGGTGATAGAATCGGCAGATTCAACAGGTATTCCTTAATACTGTCGAAGGCGGTTTGACAATCTTTTGTCCAAACGCAATCTTGATTCTTTTTGAGTAATTTGAAGATTGGCGCACACGTCGCGGTCATGAGGAATATGAATCTGGAGATGTAGTTCAAACGTACCAGGAATCCTCTGACTTGTTTTTCAGTTTTCGAAGAAGACATTTCTTGAATGGCCTTGACCTTGTCAGGATCAACCTCAATTCCTTTATGGATGACGATGAACCCTAAAAGTTTCCCTGAACGGACACCGAAGGTGCACTTGTTGGGATTCAAGCGGAGTTTATACTTTCTCAAACGCTCGAATAGTTTTGACAGGTGGGTCACATGCTCATCTTCTGTCTTAGATTTTGCAATCATATCATCGACATATACCTCGACTTCCTTGTGTATCATGTCATGAAACAGAGTAGTCATGACCCTTTGATAGGTTGCCCCGGCGTTCTTCAAACCGAACGGTATTACCTTGTAACAAAAGGTCCCCCATGGGGTGATGAACGAAGTTTTCTCCATGTCTTTTGGCGCCATTTTAATCTGGTTATAACCCGAGAATCCATCCATGAAGGAGAAAACTTTGAACTTTGATGTACTGTCTACCAGCATGTCAATGTGTGGTAAAGGAAAGCCGTCCTTTGGACTAGCCTTGTTCAGATCTCTGTAGTCCACACACATTCTGACCTTTCCGTCCTTTTTGGGAACAGGTATGATGTTGGATAACCATTGAGGATATTCTTATGTGGCGAGGAAACCCGCGTCAATCTGTTTCTGTACCTCCTCTTTGATTTTGATGGCCATGTCCGGATGGGTTCGTCTCAACCTCTATTTTACTGGCGGACATTCCGATCTTAACGGTAAGTGATGTTCCACGATGCTGGTATCCAACCCTGGCATATCCTGATAGGACCAAGCGAATACATCAGGGAATTCTTTGAGAAGCTTTATCAAACTCTCTTTGGCAGTTGGACTGAGCAGTGCCTCAATCCTGATTTCTTTTCTCTCTTTTTCTAAACCCAAGTTTACCGTTTCCAACGGCTCTTTGTGAGGTTCAATGGACCTTTCCTCTTGTCTGAGTAGTCGGGAGATCTCTTCTGGAATTTCGTTGTCATCTTCTTCTTCGGCCCCAAATACCAGGAACTCAAAGTTGGGAGAAGGAATTGGATCGTATGTTTCAATGGGGTTTAAAACAAGCAATCTGCATGACGTGATGATTGTTTTAGAAGAGATTGAGAGAATGCAAGAGTGTGTGCAGTGTATTTTTTTATAACTGCTCGTTTTTATTATTTGAATTGTTTTTTAGGATTACCATTTTCTAAAAAAAACGAAAAGAGAAAACAGTAATAAATGCGGAAATTACAGAACGACGTTATTTTATTAATGAATAAGTCGATTCTTGAAACTACAACCCTATAAAACAAAACTCTGTCGCTTTGGACGAAGTGAAGAGGGAAATTTACAGAAAGCGAGCCCAATCAAAACATCCGTTTCACCTGGGCAAGGTGAAAGGTTAAAGATGGCAATTACTTTGACTTATGCACAATCTTCGGAACATCGACAACAACCCATTGGCGGCGAACTCCTCGGTGAATCACAAATTCTGGCACCTTCCTCGATTTGTGTTCAGAAATAACGCTGATTTCTGGCAGAGCATGATCGTTGGAATCTGTCTCCCAGGCAGAGTTGTCGTAGGAGGATTCCTCTGTTGTATTTTGCATAGTATTTGTGCTCTCAGGTAGATCTCCCCATCCAGTTGACTGGATGTCTTCGAGCCTGATATGAGAGCTTTCGGGAGCAGTGTACTTGACCATATAGTCGTATTTTCCACTTGGTTGTCCCAGGGTGTCCCACACTTCTTTGGAACTGGAGGAGTCATCTCTCTCGATGACGTTGACCTCGGGAAAAGCATAGTTGATGAATTCTAGTCCTGCAAACGTTGCGAATTCATCGTCGTGCTAGATATTCTCAAGATAACCTGGGTGTTGATCCCGTGGTATGGCGGGGACACAAGTATTCTGTTCAATGATGCTCAGCTGATTTTCATTGTTCGGCTAATTTTCTTGCCCCAAGTCTCCTGAGTAAGGCTGCCAGATAGGCAGGCCATCCATTGGGCCATAATAGTCATGGCCAAAGTTGTCTTTCATTAGAGTGTCCTCCTCTAATGAGTTTGGTGGAGCCCGACATCCTTCCGGATCACAATCTCCATATATCATTTCGACATCTGACCTGAGTATGAACCTCAGACTCTGTGTAGGAAAGCAAAAGGGAACTTGTGTTTCGTCCTGAGACATATAACCGTCCTCATTGAGATAGGATTCCCATTCTTCCTCCATATCGAAAGAATTATCTTTATTAATGGTATACACTTCTTGAGGCACTTGGTGAAGGAAACCTCCACTGTGGAAAAAGTCCTGAATGGGATGAATATTTTCATTGCTGGTAATAGCTGTCTTGGTACAGGTTGCAGAAAAACCAAGACCCTTCTTTGTTTTATTGTCAGTATGAATGACAAGTTGTCCCCATCCCTTTATATTGGCACCTTTGACTGCTTTGATAGCATCCTTGTATGAGGAAATGGAAGTTCCCTCTTCGGATTGATTGTCCTTGCTCACCGACAGTGCTTGGAACTAAGTTCCAATAACCTCCTCAGGTTCTACACCAGTAGATGATGATAAGTTACTCACGAGCAAGGCTTGTTCTCCACAGACCGTGACGACCTGGTTGTTTTGGACGAACTTTAACTTTTGGTGGAGGGTCGAGGTGACCGCCCCAGCCTGATGTATCCAAGGTCTTCCTAATAAACAACTGTACGCTGCTCGGATGTCCATGACCTGGAAAGTGTGAGGACCAATAGTTATGGGAAGGTTGACTTCGCCGATAACTGCTTTTCTGGATCCGTCGAATGCTTTGACGATGACCTCGTTGGTTCTCATCGGAGGTCCTTCGAAGGATAATTGCATCAAAGTGGATTTCGGCATAACATTCAGGGCTGACCCTGTGTCTACGAGTACGCTGGCTAAAGCATCGCCCTGGCAGCTGACTGTGATATTGAGCCCCATGTTATGACGGCGACCCTCTTCAGGTAATTCCTCATCACTAAATCCCAATTTATTGCAGGAAGTGATGTTAGAGACAATGCTATCGAACTGTCTGATTGTTACATCCTGTTCCACAAAGGCCTGCTCTAAGACTTTTTGTAGAGCCTCCCTGTGCGCTTCTAAACTAAGCAAAATTGATAATACCGAGATCTTTGAAGGAGTTGTAACAGTTGATCAACAATGTTGTATTCACTCCTTTGGATGAGCTTCAGCATCTCATCATCGTTTTTCGAAAGGTCGGGATTACTGGATTGACCGACTGATGGATTGGGAGCTTCTGTTGGAAGTTCCTTTTCTTTGCTGGGTTCTCCAACTCCTTGGTTGAAGATTCTATCACTCCGTGTTACTCAACTGATGTCTGCAATATTCACGACGGAGGGTAACAGGATTTCCTTTCCGTTCTCAATTGTTGTTGCATCGTATTTGTAAGGGATAGCCTTAGTTGATTCATACGGTAATGGTCCTGGTAGATAGATGATTATGGGAGCCTTCTGATTTTTCTGACCATCGTAAGCAATTTCGATCCGTTCCTGGTTGGGAACTCTCGATTCGTCAAGTAGAGGAATGATGGTACAAACATCCCTAGCCCTCTGATGATCAGAGATTACGACAACGTACTCAATTTGATCAGCAAGGTAGTCCGGCGCCCAGTTGATTGGCCCGGAACCCAGATATGGGAGAATCTCTCTACGATCCACTTGACCCTGAAGAGCTGCTCGCACAAGGTAACATCCTTGGTTACTTTCCAAACAGACTCTACAATGTTCATAGTTGTGTGGTGGCACCTGGCCACGCTCGCTTTGAATACAATGTAACCTCAGTAGGTCAGTTTCCACAGATCGGACATCCTGACTTTAATGCCGAGTGGGGTTCCCGTTGGTAATACTAATTTGCTGGGTGTCTTCATCCATATAGATTGGAAGCCACCAGTGGTTCAATAAGTGCTGAAGTGTTTCCTGGACAAGGGCGGAACCTTGATCGTTTTCGCAACCCGCCCTACAGCTCTGATAATCATGTGATACCAGGAACCCGAGCCGGACCTGTTTAGCGTGTAACTCCACCAGGCTGGTATTCATCAAGCGAATGTCGAAGATTTGAATCATGTTGATCTGATAGGGATTCCTATCATGGTAGTCCTGGATCCACCCAAGATCCATCTGACGCTGGAGGGCCTCTTGTGCAAAAGAGCATCCCTGTTTGTTTACCGAGCAAGTCAGACAGGAACTGTAATCGTGCCGCGGGAGATTATGATACTGGCTTTGCCTTGAGTACATCGCCACCAAGTTGGCATTCATTGCACGGATGTCGTGGTTTTAAATGATGTTAGAATTCGTGTAAACCATGTTAACTCCACGAACTCGGTGCTCCTGGATCCATCTGAGATCCATCTATTCCTGTAGAGCTGATTGCACCACAGAACATCCCTGATTATTTTTAGAGCAGATATCACACTGGTGATAATTATGAGGTGGCACATGGCCATATCCACTCTGTCTACAATGCATCTTGACCAAGTTGGCCCTTAACAAGAGTACATCATGAATTTGATAGACGTTGTTAGTCTCTCCCTCTATCAAATCGACCGTAGCCTTCTCGTGTTGAGGCAGCGGGTTCGTGAGAACATTAGGATTCATATCCTTGAAAGATAAGACCCCGCTCCTAACAAGCTTTTGCACGTCAGATTTGAAATTGAGACAGTTCTCTATGTTATGCCCTGGTCCTCCTTGATGGTAAGGGCAAGTCTGATCCAACTTAAACCAAAAAGGTGGATTTTTCGGTACTGTAAGAGGAGACTTAGTCTGAACATGCCCCTTAGCCAGTAGTAACGGAAATAGTTCTGTGTACGATACGGGTATAGGATCAAATCCTGGTGGACGCGTTGTACGGTTGTTATTGTATGGAGGACGAGCCTGCTGAAGAGGCTGTTGAGTACTTTGCTGATTAGGTTGGCTCTGCGTAACCTGAGGTTGATACGTAGGAATAGGCGCAGGATTGATAGCAGGAGTTACAGCTGCTACTGGTTGATAACGTCGCCTTTGCTTTCCGAGAGAGATATTCCCAATATCCTGCTCTTTTTTCTTAGGGAGAGCACTACCGTATCATTTTGCACTACTTGATGATCCAGCGTCTTTTACTAAACGTCCTTCTCGGACGACTTCCTCAAGACGAACTCCCATGCCCACCATCTCGGTGAAGTCGCTGGGCGCACTGGCAACCATTCCGTCGTAGTAAAATGAGCTCAAGGTCTTTAAGAAAATCTTTGTCATCTCTTTTTCCGAGCCAACCCTCCAAAATTTGAGCGGCAATTTCACGCCATCTCTGAGCGTATTCCTTAAAGGTTTCCTTGTCCTTTTGTGACATTGATCGGAGTTGATCTCTGTCTGGTGCCATGTCCAGATTGTATTTATATTGTTGGACGAAGGCAATGCCAAGATCTCTGAAAGTGCTAATCATAGCACGATTTAAACCCATGTACCATTTTAGTGCGACACCGGTTAAACTATCCTGAAAGTAGTGAATCAGTAGATCATGATTCTCTGTCTGAGCTGACATTCGCCGAGCGTACATCACCAAGTGACTCCGAGGGCAAGAGTTACCCTTGTACTTTTCAAAGTCAGGCACCTGGAATTTGTGCGGGACTTTCACGTTTGGGACCAAGCAGAGGTCCGCGGCGTCCTTTCCAAATAGATCCTGACCGCGAAGGGCCTGCAGTTCTTTCTGTATTACCAGGAACTATTCCTGGAATTCATCCATTCTGTCAAACATAGTTTCCTTTCTACCAGAAGGTATCTGGGGAATCTGTCCTTCTGGGACAGTGTGTACCACGGGCGGTGGTATAGTTATTATGGCCGAGACTCTCGATGTCTCCCGAAGTTTGTAACCTTCGGGAGTTGCTGTCATGCCCCTGGCATCTTCGCTTTCCCGAAGTTTGTAACCTTCAGGCCCGACGGTTCCTGCTGCAGTCCCCTGATCCTCATTGATCAACGGGATATATCCTTCCGGGATAAAATTGAGTGGCATGCCCCAGGGACGATCTTTCGGCATTTTGTACCTAGGATTGGACTTTTCCACTATGGGCATTGAGGTGACCTCCGAGATCACAGTCCTTTGTAGCTGAGCTTCTGTCATGGCTTGCATGTCATTACGAAGCTTTCTCATATCCTCTCTCAGAGCGTCGATCTCTTCTCTCAACTCTCTGTTCTCTTCCTCAAGACCATCCATCTTTTTCTGACGATTGGCCCGAGTATTGTACGAATGAGACAGTTTGACTCTAGAACCGAGACACAAACGTGAGATTCGTAGGTAAGAAGAATATGTGACGTGAGAATGATGAATGCAATGATTATTAATTATTTTTGTTTATTCAAAGTAAACTTCGACAATTAGATTGCAAATATCAAACAGTGGGGAAACCCTTTTTTGTTGAATTCAAAGGATTGCGACAATAGAAACACAGTAGATCACAAGGTGCGGAAACAGAAACCTAAGTTACTGGGTCCTGAGTCCTCTCTGAGGAGAACCCGGGTGCTGGTTCTTTCCTTTTATTTGACCGGGGCTCTTGAGCCGTTGTCGGGTTGTCATTCTTTTGTCAAGTGAAAGGAACGAGCAAATTCCTTTGGTCATCCTGATTATCCACAGCGTGTTTCTCCAAAATCTCAATTAGAGCATCCTTATCCTTCAGCAGTTGCTATATTTTGGTACACTCCACATTGAGAATGCGGTACTTGTTCTTCCAAGACCTCCTCTCCTGTTGAACTTTGTTGAGAGTAACCTGAAGTTTTTCCGTTTCAGTCATGAAGTACATGAAAGATTCCCTTGGCGGAAGAACTCCGTGACGAGGATAAGGCATCTTTAGCTTGAGAGCTCTAGTTTGTACCCAGTGGAGATAAGGCTCCACCGAGACACAGTCCGGCTTTCCTAGAGACTCCCATCCTTTCTTATGAACATGTTTCCAAGCGTGCACTATTTCCGTCTTTAGTGCCCTGTCACTTTCTCCTTCTTTGAAGAAAAAACCTTCCAGATGAGCATTACGCGGGATATGCCTCATCGGGTATCCAAATTGACGACGAAGCAAAACTGGATGGTAATTGATTCCTCCCTTAGTGGTCATGTGAGTCTTGACTTCCGACTCATCCAAATAAATTGCTCTTGCAATGGCCTGATCCTTTGGAATTTCTTCCAGTCCAGAAAATAGAGCTCGGTCAGTAATGTGTAAATTCGTCAGGTGAGAGTACTCCTCCAACGTTGGTGCGAGAATGTGAAACAGTGATAGACCGGATCGTAAAACTGAATGAGTTCCTCCATGATTCCTTCAAACACATGGGTTCTTAACAGAGGTAGCAGACCTCCGTATTTGGCTCTAAAAGCTTCAGGGTTAGTGATCATCCTTGCTAGTCCTCTCAAATCATCTAGCTTTAAAACCCTGAAGATGTACTTATGAGTTCTCCTTCTACCGAAATCCATGAGCGCAATCTTTTTCTTTGACATTTGCAATCATTGTCTTAGTTTAATTATAAAAGGAGAGACTAGAAGAGAAGTTTTTCTTTGCTTTAATGTTTTTTAGATGAATGCATGAATGCAGCACACAAAAACATAGAAAAAACATGGGGTCAAAGGGTTGTTGTCATGGAGTCAAGGCTCTACCTATCCCAAAGGTTTATACTAGTGATTTTTGTACCTGTCTCTCAAAATAATCAGTCCTTGTCGAGAAAACACCAGCGGGCCGGGAACCGTGCTACGTGATGTTTTTCGAAGGATCATCAGAAGAGGGTGGTATCGCGCGACAACCATTTCCAAAAGTTTCCGCACCACTAAAAGAGGTTTTTCCTAGGTGTATACTCAATCTTTCCACACGCGGCATCACACGCATTCCCATTAGCAGAAAAATAAACACAAATATCAATTAGGAAAAGCAGTATATATATTTGTCCTAAATTCCTAGACTTTAAAGAGCTATGAATCCTATGTTCCTGACAGAAAATGGCTCCTCGGCGGAATCTCCATTCTGTGGTTCCTTCCTAATTTAAAGGTTTTGACCTAAGATCCTAGTGGAGTCAACAAAAAGTCCTATCCCAGTGAAATTCCAAAGAAAGAAGGAAGGGCCCCACGGTGAGCGCCACTTTTTTTTTCAGGTTTCTACCTAAGAGAGGGGAAGAGAACAAGATCTCGACGTCCCCAGCAGAGTCGTCATTCTTCTGTAGCGCAAATTTTTGCGTGGTTGCGAAGCACTATCGCTTTTGGGGTACTACAGCTCGATTCATTTTTTATCCTATTGAAGCTGATGAAGGAAGGGAAATAGATGTCTCCAATTAACCCTGCTTGTAAACTGAGTTTGAATAGATGACTGTTGGTTTACAGATGCTACAAAGATGGTGGGTCTCTCTTAGGTTATTTTGTGAAAAAAAGTGCCTGGGTGATTGGTGGGAGTTTAAGACTGATGCTTTTTGATTGATATGTGAGAGTACGGGATTTGGGTTTTGGATTAGTGTGCTCGCTAAGATTTTTCTTGGAATCTTATGCCTACGTATTCCCGTTTACCGAAACAGGGAAATCAGAGCGATCGTAGTTCCTCCTATTCTATGGGAGGAAATGGTGTTTTGGTGTCTTGTTCAAAGCCCAAGACGTGAAGCTAAAGGTGGTTTGTATCTTGTTTAAAGCCCAAGATGTGAAGCTGAAGGGTCTATTTGTATCTTGTTTAAAGTCCAAGATGTGAAGCTAAAAGGGTGTTGACTTTAGAGAGAATTTGTCATCTCTAAAGAGGGGTATGTTTGTCACAACTGTTTATAAAGGAGAATTACTTTAACCGGGATAGGTAAATTCGGCAATGCCATAATTTCCTTTATAGGGGCTTTTCAACCTAGAGGAGAAGATTTTAACTCAGTGTAGAGCAATGCTATCTTTCCTTAGGAATTTCTCATGCTAAAAGAGGGACAGTGGCGTGGATGTAAATAATCCAGAGGCTTGCCGCTTACAGCAATTATATGGGGGAAAAGGAGTTGTTGATGTTTGTATACTGTGAACGAGGCACAACTTTGATGCTAAAAGGTTGATTGACTCAACCGGGGTTTTCTTATACAAAGCCTAAAAGGAGGCTAGTGGTCCAACAAGAGGGTGTTTTTATGTGTCTCGTACGAAGCCCGAGATAGAGGCTAAAAGGGTTGACTCAACAAGAGTGTGTTTTTGTATCTCGTACGAAGCCCGAGATGGAGGCGACAGGAGGTTGACTCAACAAGAGAATCTTTTATACTCAACAAGAGAGTGTTTTGTATCTCGTACAAAGCCCGAGATGGAGGCGAAAAGGTTTGACTCAACAAGAGAGTCTTTTGTATCTCGTACGAAGCCCGAGATAGAGGCTAAAAGGTTTGACTCAACAAGAGAGTCTTCGTATCTCGTACGAAGCCCGAGATAGAGGCTAAAGGATGGTTGTTTCAGTTAAGTGACAGGTCCAGTATGTTGGTTAAAAGAGAAAATCAGTTCTTATAAAGATACTGATTAAAGGTAAGGCTATGCTTTGGCATTTTATCAGAGGATCAAGGTTATTTCCTGTTCTTTAAGGAAATGAGAAATCCAGAGGGGTTTTAAGACTGTCCAAGTCTGCGAGTGTTTTCCCTATCTTTGAAAGGGACTTGAGAATGCCTTCGAGACTCAAGGAAGTTAGACTGTCCAAGTCTAGAGTTTTATCTTTTGTACTATGCTTAGAGAAACAGTAGTAGGATCTAGACTCTTTGAAAGACTGTTCTATTAAGATGACTAATTTATGTTCCTATACCTCTAGGAGGTCGTCGGGACAATTTGTACAAAGCCCAAGAGGAGGCTGGAACCTTTTAAGGAGCCAATGGACAATTTGTACTAAGCCCAAGAGGAGGCTCTCTTCCCGAAGGAAGAATCCTTATACGAAGCCTAAGAGGAGGCTGTGAATACTTCTAAGAAGCCGTCGGGTCCTTGTACAATGCCCAAGAGGAGGCGGGGATGCTTTTAGGAAGCCTGTGGGTCCCCAAACCCCGAGAAGTTCAAGACATACCATTCACCGAGAATGGATCAAGCCAGGAAAGTTCGAGAATTTGGAAGAAACTCAAGAGATGCCATTCACGGAGAAAAGATCATCTCTAGGGAGTAGAGTTTCTTTGACAACTTCTAAAGGTGACAGTCTGAGAAAGGGTTCAAAAAGAATCTGACTTTCACATCTCCATATTGTTTAACCCCAAGAGGAGGGAAGATTGTATCTGGTAATCCTATAGGGATCTAGTTTAGTCTATTTAAGAGTGATCAACAGGGCTTAGTGCTAGACGTAGCTGCCGGGGAAACTCTAAATATTTATACTATTATTACACAGTCGATATGAGTTTATGAAAGAAGACTTACAGTGAAACAGCCCCACAATACAGTTATATACATATGAAAGCGGTAAATGAAAGCGGGTAAACACTTACTCGGTTGTAGAGCTTCCATGCTGTATTGTTAGTTGTTCAATAAAGAAAGCTTTGATAACAATATTATATACAAAATCAAAGGAGAAAGTGCCTTGAAAAGATGTTGGGGCTTACAGCTCAAGGAGAGGCCCAAGGTTTTATCAGTGATTGCACTGTGGTTTTGAATTTGTACAGGGACTTATACAAGTGACTGAGGCCCAAGAAAGGTTTTTCTGTGCAAGGGTATGGGTCTTACACTCTCTCAAGAGCCCCAAGAGGTTTAAGGAAAAAGGATGGGGCTTATAACACGAGGGTAGGCCTAGATTATTGGTTTTTGAATTGGAGATCGCGTCTAGGTTTTCTTTTAACGCAGAGGGACTTATACAATGTATGAGGCCCAAAATTGTTTTGGTTAAAAGGGGATTGGGTCTTACACTCTATTAGAGGCCCAAAGATTTGTTTTTGTACAAGTGGTGGGGCTTACAGCTCAAGGAGAGGCCCAAGGTTTGTTTTTGTTTGAAATGGCGATCGCGCCGAGATCTTTGAAAACGCAGTGGGTCTTATACAATAAGTGAGGCCCAAAAATAGGTTTCAAAGGGGGTTGGGTCTTACACTCTAATAGAGGCCCAAAATTGTTTTGAATGGGTCTTATAGCTCGAGGAGAGGCCTAAGGTTTGTTTTTCAACGGACGATGACCGCGTCGAACTTTTTGAAATACAACGGGATTTATACAATAAGTGAGGCCCAAAAAGGTTTGTACTTACAAAGGATTGGGTCTTACACTCTATTAGAGGCCCATGAGTGTTTGAAAATGTTTTGCAAGGGTGAAAACCAAAGAAACCCTAATTTGTTATTCTTTAAAAGTAAATATTTAAAGAAAATCAAATAAAATACCAAATAAGTTTGAATAAACCATTTGTGATTTTTTTTAAGGTTTGAAAAATGAGGGATTAATCACAAGATGAATTAAAACTCACTTGGTTTTGATTTTCAAAGTAAATATTCACTTTTAAAATGTTTAAAAAACATTAAAAAGGAATTTATTCACAAAAATACTAATTATATTAAATAAATATTATAAACTTAATTTTTTTGTGGAATAAAATATTTCAACATTTTTGTGATTTTTTTCAAAAAGAACCAATAAAAAATAATTAAAATTGAAAGAGTTATTAATTTTCCAATTAATTAATAAAACATGAAAATATTGGAAAAAATAGCAAAATGTGAAAAAACACAAAATGGCATGGGTGGGGTTTGAACCCACGACCTCAAGGTTATAGGGCACACGCCTTACCACTAGGGTGGTGATACATCCATTGCTTGAAGTGAAACCACAAATATACAAGGCTTGCCTTGTTTTTGGCCTGGCCTAAGGCAAGGCAAGGCAAGTTTTGGGTCAGAAATGTGAAGGTCATAACTTTCTCATTTCTCCATGTTTGGGGACAAAATTTATATGCATCTGGCCTAGAATTTCACAAGGAATCCAATGGTGGTGGTATTTTTTTCAGATCATGCTCCCTCCTCAAAACCCGATAGTGGTTTTGAAAAAGGCCTATAATTGCATTTTCTATGCTACACTTTGATACAAGCATGAATTACATGATAAATTGGTTCAAACACAACATATATAACATGTATGAGGTGTGTATGATCAGTGGACTTCAAAGCAATACATATTTTGGAAAGTTCAAGTCATGAGGCTTACCTCTCTTTGAGCTTTTGGAGTTTTTGTGCAATATGTCAAGCCTCTTATTCCATAAATGGTTTAATGCTTTGGAACCATTTGGGACAGTTCAAGGATGTTATTTGGAGTGTGTTTGAGGTTTTATATGGTTTGGAAAGTGACTGATTCAAGACATGGCTTGAAAAATGCACAAAAAGCATATTTTGAGGTTTTGAGAGGTGACTTGGTGATTTAAGGATTACAGGTCACTTGTGTGAGTTTGGATCACCTACATATGATGTTTATGAGGTGTTAGGATCATGAGCTGTGATGGAAATGCTCTCTAACTCAAAAACTCAGAGTTACCTTGCTAAAGAAGGTATTTTTGCCTAAAGAGAGGGATTTTGAGGAAAGCATCTGTTTGATGGTTTTGGTGTACTCAAACTGAGCACAAATGAGCTCTATTTATAGTAGAGCAAGTTTGTTTTGGGATCAATAGTGAATGGAAACTGCAGCAGAGGTTTGGCCAATGGTTTCATTTTGGAATCCAAGTCTCCTCTAGCCATTGACTAGAGGTTAGGGCACAGGGCTGTGGTTCCCTTGGTCTTGGATAAGTCTTGACTGAATTCAGTTAGAAATGGCTCAGTCCATGCCACCTTGGTGCATCCATTAAATGCTCCAATCCAAAATTGGAGTCTTGTCCCTCTTTTAGGGATTTATAGGTTTGGCATGCTACTTCTTGTTCCAAGGACTTTGGAGGCTTGGCTCAGTGTTTGTCCCCTTTAGATTTGATCCTCAGATGTGTCCAAGATGATGACAAGGCTTGGAATTATCTGATTCTCCCAAATCGAGCAAAAATGCAAAATTCTGCCTAGCCTTGGCAGTTTTCAGCAAGGCATATTGCCCTTGTCATATCTCATGGCTCAAGTGGAATTTGGTGATGTTCTTGGTCATTTTGGAAAGCCCTCATATGATACAACAACTTGTCGCTCCCGAGGATTTGCATCCATGGTACAAGCGCGAAAGTGGGGCGGAAAACAGAGTCGCCAGCAATGTGTATTTATCCCACGAGAGGGAAAGGAAACATTGCGTAAACCTGAGGGAAGGGGAAAAGCATGTTCTCACGACCAAGAGAAATGGGTAAGGGAGTCGGTTATGCGAAGGGAAGCTGTTAGCACCCCCACACGTCCATCATACTCGAAGGGATCCACGCTTGGTGTCTCAATCAAAGGGTGTCGTCATCTGGAGCTCCACTGCTACTGGACCGGAGAAGGAACGAGAACGAAAAAAGAACGAAGAAACGAATGGCGCTACTCGAAAAATAGTCGACCGGAGGCGAAAAGGAAAGAAACAGAAGAGTCGCCATCGAACTTTATTTATCCCATGAGGGGAAGGGAAAACATAGAGAAAACCCAAAGAAGAAAGGATAAGATGGTCTCGCAACCAAATTACGGGTTCGGAAGCCGGTTATGCGAGGGGAAGGTATTAGCACCCCCCACATCCATCGTACTCGATGGGAACCATTTGCTTGTCTATGCGTAAGGATGTTTGCTATGAATATTGCTTTCTAAGAGTGCTCTAAGAGGGAAAGAGATGGTTAAAGAACAAAGAATATGGAAGAAAATAAAAGAAAAGGTGGGGAGAAGAAAATGAGAAGGAGACTCGATAGGACTTTGCGATCCTATGCCTACGTATTCCTTCGTGCAATGGGAAAGTCAGAGTCGACGTAGTTCGGAGGACTACGGGTGAAGAAAATGGAAGGGGGCTCGCCAAGATCGTTGCGATCTTGTGCCTACGTATCTTACATTCGGACGAGAATGATGAATCAGAGCAATCGTAGTTCGACCGACTACGGTTTGTTGGTGTTTTTTATGGACGATGCTAACGTGCGGGTTCTAGCAGTTAGGTGTTTTGCGGCTCGCTCGTGGAGTCTTATTCGTCACCTATTTGCGGTAGAACGGACGCAACATGTCTTTTTTGAAAAGGTTGATTTTCGCCATCAAGGCAAGATGTCACATTTGATTTGTGAAAATTAATTTTAAGGGCGAAATAAGTCCTCGGATAGGAACCCCTTCGGGTAGTACCCAATTCTTTATCTCAAAAGGTTTATTTTGAAAATGGTGTGGCGAATATAGTCACGTCTTCGTATTGAAAGACGAGTATCAAGACCACACACTCTAAAGTGAGCATCCTAATACTCGAAGAGGAAGAGGTCTTCACCAAATCCCCTCTCTTTAGCTCAATACAAAGAGAACTTTATTCTCTTATTTAAAATGTTTTGAGTTAGATGGTAAGTGCTTTACGACAGTGAACCCTAAAGGTAATGTCAAGCACTCGGGATAGGAAAAGGCCTTCGCCTAACCACTCCACGACCATCTAAGTTTATTAAGAAAAAGTTTGAAAATGCACTTGGCACAAGACCAAGGTTTTTAGACGCAAGGAGATGAAATAAAGAGAGAAAAAGGATTTTTGAAAGAATGGGTGGTGAATATAGTCACGTCTTTGTATTGAAAGACGAGTATCGAGACCACACACTCTAAAGTGAGCATCCTAATACACGAAGAGGAAGAGGTCTTCACCTAATCCTCTCTCTTTAGTTCAATACAAAGAGAAATTTTGAAAATGAGCACTTGGTACTAGACCAAGGTTTTTTTTTTTACTTTAGAAGAAAAAAAGGCGAAGTGATGAAAGAAATGGAATGAGTTGATGAACGCAAAAACGTGGTCAAGAGAAAAGTCAAGAATCGAAAACATAAGATTAAGAAAAAGATATCTAAGTTACAAATCACAAAAGTAAAAGTCAAGAAGATTTATGAAAATTAAAATCTAGATGATGAAAAAAAATTGAAAACTCTAATATTTACATTCTAAGTAAAAAATAATTAATTCACAAAATAAATTAAGAAAAATATTTTGAATTTTTTTATTACTTAAATAATTATAATTAGTCTTAAATATTTAAAATAAAACAAACTTAAAGGATATTATGAAAGAAGAAATTTAAAATAAGAATATATATTTTAAAAAAAAAAACCTAGAACCAGAATTTCTAAAAAAAAAAAGAAATATAAAACAAGTTTAAGAAAATAAAATTTAAAGAGAAAATATGGACTGAAAAAAAAACAGGCCCAAGGGAGACGAAACGAGTCACTCCAGAATCCATCCGGACTGGGTTTCACTTGACCCAAGCCCGGTTTACCTCATGAACAAATTGAAACCCTAATGAAACAACAAAAATACATGGGACGACTGGTGTTCATACGATTCACTTGAAAGAAGTTCAAAAAAACACAATCTCACAGAGGAAAGCTTAATCTCACTCGATCCATTCCCATCTTCACTCGTTCAACATCCTCCATCTCTCCGTCTTCTACTCAATTTCTTCTTCCGAATCACTCGCGGCGGCGGAAGGCGATTGTTGCTGTTGTTGCAAGAATAGGATCAGTGTTGGCGTAGAAACCTAGACGGATCTGTCGGTTGCGTCTTATTGCACGTGTTTCTTGGTGAATGCAAGTGGTTGATGCTTGTGCGAAGAAGAAGAAATTTTTGGTGTGTTCGTTTGATTTCGCGGTGAGAAGTTGTTGTGTTTGTACAACATAACAGTTGGTGGTTGGAATTTGTAGTTGTGCGAATTGCTTTTCTCTTCTTAAGCGAGTTCTCACGGCGACGATTCTCTATTTCGGCTTGTTTCGTTTGTCCTCTCGCGGCCGTGACAGTGTTGTCGTTGAAAGGAGATTCAAAAAAATGAAGTTATTTGGTTGTAGAGGAAGAAAACATGTTGTTGGTGATGGCATCAGATTGGAACAGCTACATGATTTGCCAAACCATGAAAGAGGAAGGTTCTCTTTTAAGCATTGAGTTTGTGGGGTTATAGAAAGAAGAAAAAGTTATGGATTTCAAGTAAAGGTTAGTTTTTTTCCTTGTTTTTCTCTTGATCCCCCCCTCTCGTTCTCTTCCTCTCCTCTCTTTTAAGTCATTTTTTCAAATTTTTGTTGTTGTACAGGTTGTGGGATAATGTGTTGTTGTTGGGTCGCAGAATGCCTTGTCATTTTCATGTGCAGGTTGTTGCTGTGGTACGTTTTTTGTAGGTCTGTGTTGTGTTTTGTGATGTTATTTTGATATGGCTTTGGTGTTGTGTGTACAGGGATGCAGACTGTTGTCTGTTGTTGGCAAGTCGTTTTCATGCTTGTTGTTGTTTTGGTGATGCAGGAAATCGCAGACATGGTACGGTTTACACAGAAGAAGGTTTGAGGCAATTGTTATTGGTAGCAACAGAAGTTTGGCGTGTTTCATGAAGTGGAAAATATGAAGATTCAAGGGGAGTGGACCGTGGTGTACTATTTTTTGGCGCATTTTCTTATTTTCTTTGTAATTGTAAAAGAATGTCATGGGCTTTTTATTTTTTAATGGGTTTTGTAGAGATTTTTTTTTTTATGATTTTTGGTGAGGTTTTTCTGTATTATCATGGATAATGGAATGGTTAAAATGGATATTATGGATAATTGAATGAATTTTTGAATTATGGTTTTATGGAAATAATATGGACATTGATGGATAAAAAGAAATGGATTTTTATGGATATGGAAATGGTGTTGGATAATGGATACATGAATGGAGAATGGTTTAGAAATATGGGTTAAAAAGAAATACAAAGAATTTGGTTTAGAATATGGATTTGGTGGACTCAAAATGGTTATAAAAATGGATGGAATATGGACATTTGAAATTGGTTTATGAATTTGATGAACTTGAACAATCCTCCACCCATATCTTCCACTGACACACACCTTGACTGGATTTAATCTGAAAACCACACTTGAAACTCTTTCAACAATTCTCTGATAAAATTAACACAGCTACTACTGAATGCCCAACAACCGAAACAATGACCATTTAATTTTCTGAATATCTCTCATAAATCACTTCTGACGAAATCCAAAACAAAACAATTTGACTTCGGATACACACTTCTTGAGAAATAATCCACTGACGCAGATATTTGCAATTAGAGCAAACTTTTTGATAGTTTGACCAAGAATAGGTCAACTATCCATATGAACTGGATCATGAACGAACAACTAGGCTTGACCTGAAGCTATACCCTTATCTTTGAATGCACACTGATACTCCTCCGAATACGGAAGACACGAACCATAGGAAAACGCCTTGATCCCATGTCATAAAAGCTTATGCAAATGGATGAATGCAAAGATGTGTTGATGACCTCATGGAGACGTAAAGATGATGGAAATGCTATGAAAAGGGTAGGGTGAAAATGAGGGTGTGACAGATGACCCTATTTAATCTTCTTGGACTTGAAGGTGAGAGTGGCTAAGGTTTTCTTACAATCAAGGTACAAGGAGATTAAATATAAGAATACCCAGAATTTCAGCCAGAAAAGGAGTGGAATGAAAGTGATGAATTGGTGGGATGGCTTGAAAAAGGCATCTGTCATTGAGAAAAAGGCGATTGGTTATGAGGGATATGATGATATGCTTGAGATGCGATGAGGAATCAATATGAGTGCTTTGCCAGTCTTGAAAGGGGGGCATCCCTGTACCACCTTAGGGACATAAAAAGGTTGAGATATTCCTCCTACGAAAGGCAAAGAGGACTCAAGAAATAAAGGATAGAAATTGGTTCTCCTCTTGCAAAAGGCAAAGAGGACCCCTGAACAAAAGGTTAGGAGAAAAAATAAATTCCTGCTAAAACAAGTAGAGGAGACTCCCTTGGGAGAAGACGATCGTATTATTTTCTGCAGAAGCAGAAACGACTCCAGAACACAAGGTTTGGAGAATAATTCCTCCTACAAAAGGTATAGAGGACTCCAGAACAAAAGGATTGGAGGTAAATTCCTTCTACAAAAGGTAGAGAGGACCCAAGAACAAAAGGTTTGGAGAGAAATTCCTTTCTACAAAAGGTAGAGAGGACCCCTGAACAAAAGGTTAGGAGACAATTCCTTTCTACGAAAGGTAGAAAAGACCCCAGAACAAAAGGCTAGGAGACAATTTCCTTCTACGAAAGGTAGAGAGGACCCCAGAACAAAAGGTTAGGAAAAATAATATAGCTCCCTTGGGAGAAGACGATCGTACTTACTTCTGCAAATAGCAGAAATGACTCCAGAACAAAAGGTTTGGAGACAGATTCCTTTCTACAAAAGGTAGGAAGGAGACCTACAAAAGGTAAGCTGGGAAGAAATTGTGCAAAAGGCACGGGAAGGCTCTTACTCAAGGTAAGTTGGACACATTGCAAAAGGCAAGGAGGAGATACATCGTGAAAAATGACACGAAAGACTCACAAAAGGTAAGTTGGGGCAATAACCATCATCATACAAAAGGCAAAGGGGACTTGCAAAGGGTATCAGAACATCATTTGACCTCATAGGCACAACAACGGAGATGACATTCTCTAAGTTGTGACCATTCAGTTCTTGGCCACATATGCATCAAGCGTCCAAATTGATCGAAGATACCTGATACAAAGTTTTGTCGTGTGCGTAAGGCATCGAGAACGCTTATGAAAGGAAAGCGAAAGAATAAGATTTCATGCGTAAGGCAATGAAATCCCCTACGAAAGGTAAGGTAAGGAAATACTCATGCGAAAGGCACGAAAGGAGATGGAAGTGGCAATCGATGGGGGAGACAATGTCCACATGAATGCCCTACCCTCTACAGGAACTGGCTAAACAAGCGTGCAAATGATGTAGAAATGTATGCAAAATGCTGGGGATATGAAAGTCTGGAGTGACGGTCGTGCCAAGTAGGGTTGGGCTTTTGTTGAAATGCTTGCTGGGGAAAGGAGATGGGTAAAGTGAAGGATACCAACCGAAGATGGCTTTTAAATGGGTTACCAGACGAGAACTGGTTTTTAAGGGGTAGACTACCAGGCGAGAACTGGTGGCAAAAGGTTAAGTTGTCAGACGAGAACTGACTTTATGGTTGGCCAGACGAGAACTGGTTTTTTAAGATGGCTAAAGAATAGGTGATCAGACGAGAACTGGCATATAAGTTGTTTACCAGACGAGAACTGGTGTTTTGTTTTGGTTTTCCAGACGGGAACTGGTTTCATGGTTTGCCAGACGAGAACTGGACTTTAAAGTTGTGCAAGCAAGGTGGATTTTGGATTTGGTTAAAGGTGCCGAGTATGTTCGGGCTTATGGTGGGAGGTGCCAAGTATGATTGGGCTTTGGGTTGGATGGGGAATGAGCTTAACTTCCCGACACTCGAAACCTGGCGATGCTACGATCGGATGGTAGATGCGGATGCTTCTGATGCTTTAATTTTGGTCCTTTGCAGAAGTTGTGCTTGCTCCTAAGAGAATCTCACTTCTAACTGAGATGTCATGATGGATTTGCAACCGAAAATATGAGCATAGCGACTTAACTTATGCATGTTAGTTGCGCCTCTGCTCTGCCCCAGGGCTCTCTGACACTTGTTGCAAACTCAACATTTACTGGTGTCTGATAGGGTTTGCCTGACCAATCTTGAAAGTGCAAAGGAAAACCGCCCCTTTTGCAATTCATCTGCCCCAATCTGTAGGGTTTTCAAATGAATCCTCCTCGAATAGAAGCTTTGGGGATGACTACACCATGACATGGGCTGAGATAACTTGCCCCAATATTCGAATCTGCAATGGTCAGTCTTTGCTTGAGTCTCTTGAAGGACTTGCCCCAGAATGAGCGTTGAAGCGACTTAATTTATGCTTGTTGAGCCTTGGAAGGACTTGCCCTCAGTCACAAGAATATATGGGTAACCTACCCTTGAGATGATGGAGTCTTGAGATGATTCTCTGCTCAACTCACTCTTGAATGTTCTGCTCCAGATTCACAAGGTTATGAGAAGGTTTTGATTCAAGCCAACACCAACGAGTGATTAAGTTTCTCTCTGATTGTACTTTGTTGGAATCTTCTTGATGTCAAGTATTTGCTTGCAGTTAAAATTGTTCGCTTAGAAATGGTAATTTTAATGTGACATTCATGCAAGTTTTGAAAGAAATCATTTATTGGAATGATGTGAAAGTGTGTGACGAATGGACCGTTAGTCCAAATGCATTGTTGATTTACTGGTGTGCGAAAGATATGGCAAGAATATGACACCAATGATGAAGATTAGTAAATCTGTGGGGAGTCAGTTTACGCAGCCTTGCAATAGTACGCTTTCAGAATAAACCCTACTTCAATTAGGTCTTTCGAGGGTTGTAATGTGGTCTGGTTCACGGTTATTTGAAACAAAGGATATTAGGCTCAAAAATCGATTGGTACCCACCCATTCATCGTGATGAACTCCAGTCCTACGATCAGTCATACTACACACATCTATCTTCCAAAAGGGTTGACGGTGTAAGGGTGAATTTGCTTGGAATGACAATCACCTTATTTTGTTTTCGTGGATGTCAGTGACCTTTCTAATCCATTTCGGTGGCCACTGAATCGGGTTTTGCTTTTGCTGAGGATTTGAGGGCCTCTTTTGCTTTATTTATTTTTGATCTCTAACTTTTGCATGGACCGACTTCACTGTTCGAGTCCATCGGGATTGCCCTAATTTTGCCTAAGTTTCCTCTTTGGGGTGGTGGACTTAGCGGGCTATCTTCTCTTTTTTTTTTGAAGGGTCGTGACTGCCAAGTCTTTGGTCTCTGAAGAATAACCGCCATAATAAAAGGTTTCATCTTGAAATTTGAATGTGTAATCAGGATAACTGAACACTACCCATGCCCCAGGTTAAGCGTAAGGGTTTAGAAATCCGAAGGAAACTCCTACTTCTAGGCTCGAAGGGGTTGACTAGGGACTAACTCCTTATCTCTCTAGTGTTTAGGGGATTTGAAACAATGCCTGTACATCATCAACAGGATTTTATTCGAAAGCATACTATTAGCAATTATGAGTGTTTCGTTTTCATCATCCTCCCTCAAATCTTTACTAAGACAACAACTGATAAAGGGAGTGAAATGTGGGATTTTTTTTTTGTGATTTTTGCAATATATGAGAAAAAATGAGTGGATACGAATGAACTTGTTCAAAAAAGCACGTTCATTACATTAACAAAACCATTAGTAAGCAACAATGTTTAAAAACAAGTAGCACTTAACAGAGAAGAAACTACAAATGCAAATAAATGACAAGATCTAAAAATTGCCAATCCTAGGGATGTCTTCTGTCTGACCCACTGGCTCGGGGAGATGACCCATGTAGTCTTTGAACTCAAACAGACGAGAGGTTGACGTGCATAACCAGGCTTCCTTCTGGAAAGGATATGTAACCTTTGTCAATCAGTTGTTGCACTTTGGCTTGGTAGGCTTTACAATCTTCAGTCTAATGCCCCATTGATCCAGCATGATATCCACATTGCACATCGGGATCGTACCCAGGAGGGTATGGCTCTGGATACGGCTTGAGAGACTTGGGAACCACCAGGGAGCTTTGAATCAGATGCGGCAAGAGTTGACTGTATGACATAGGGACTGTATGAAGAGGAGCATTCCTTCTTTCTAGATTGTTGTGAGGCCTATGCTGACTCTGGCGCTGATTCTGATATCCTCTGCCATGGGTTCGTTGATTTACATGAGGAACAATCCGCGGTTTCTGGGACGAAGCTATAGGCATTACTGGTTACCCATAAGGATAGCATGGCGCTGGAAATGATGACTGCTGAGAAGATGAGGGACCAAAAGGTTTTGCAGGTACACCATGAGAATACTCAACATTTGCTATGATTGCATTGGTTTCATCCTCTTCCTCTTGGGAGTTGCTGAGGGATTCAGTCTCACCGGCTTGGCTGCTTGAGACATCTTGGATTAGTCCACTCTTGAGGTAGCTTTCGATGCGTTCCCCTACCATCACAAGGTCAGAGAAGCTTGATGGCGTACTGCCAGCCATTCTTTCAAGATAAGAGCCATGCAGACTATTTATGAACATGTCAATCAATTCCCTGTCCAAGAGTGGTGGTAGCACACTGGCTGCTAATTCTCTCCACCGTTGTGCATATTCCTTGAAGGATTCATCGCCATTCTGAGATAGGCTTTACAACTGCATGCGACTAGGCGCCACGTCTAGATTGTACTGATATCGCTTTAGAAAAGCGCTGGATAGGTCCTTCCATGATTGGATCTGGCTTCTTTCTAAATCCATGTACCAACTTAAAGATGCCCCACTCAAACTATCTTGAAAACAGTGAATCATTAGCTTATCATCATGGGTATATATGGTCATTTTTCGGCAGAACATCACCAAATGACGCTTCGGGCAACTAAGGCCTATGTACTTCTCGAAGTTGGGTACCTTGAATTTCGGAGGGATTACCAAATCTGGCACTAGGCACATATCAGCGGCATCGAGCCCATGCGTATCATGCACTTTCATAGCTTGGAGTTTTTCCTCAATGTCACGAAGTATTTCCTTCATAGGATCAGTCAATGGCTTCCTCTGGGGTCGAGTATGAACTTTTAATCGTGGAGGATCAACATCAGGCAGAAGACCATACACTGGATTAGTTGTCACAGTGAAACCTGGTGGGGGATCAACATTCTGACGGTTGCTCTCTGACATGGCTACCTTAGCTTCCAACTTGCTTCGTCTAACTGGCCTTTCGAGTCGTCTATGTTCTTCTAGCTTCAAATTCTTCACAGCTACCACAGGTTCAATGCGAGTGTCGAGAAATCAACTGCGGGTTATGGACAAAGGACTGAATGAGCTTCCCGGTTTAAGGTTGGATAATGATATGCAAAATGATTATGCAAATGCAATGTTATGAATGCAATAAGACATAGGATCAAAGATCGCTGAATCCGAGGTTCACACTACAGGTGTCAAGGTCACAGATTCTGTAGAACAACACAACAAGATATCCCTCACCTCGGGTAGGTTATCTATTGGTTTATAACAGGGCATTCCACGGGCTTTCAAACAAGGTCCCATACACTAACCCTAAAAATTTTTCCATCATAACGACGATTCGTAAGACGGTAATCCCTTTAAAGGATGAGCACAAAGTTATGCCTTAGTAACCTTTGGAATAAGGTTCTAAAAGTCCTCAGAATCACGGACTCCCAGGTCAGAAACAAATACCCCGTTACGACTAATCGTAAGACATAATCATTCCCAAAGGGGCCTCAACTGATCGGTGGAAGTCAACCCAACTCGACGAGTCCTAAGTCTCGCAAATCAGTAAGCAACCACCTCCTAGCTTAGTGTATACTCGAAAAGCTCGGGTAGAAATCCTTTCTCCTCACAAACCATCCCCAATAAACCCAACATATAAGAGAAACACAAGATAATAAAGCAAACAAAGATACACACACAACAAACAAATTAGGCTTGGCTTGCTTAGGGATTTCCATGTCCCCAGCAGAGTCGCCAGCTGGCGCTACTCGAAAAATAGTCGACCGGAGGCGAAAAGGAAAGAAACAGAAGAGTCGCCATCGAACTTTATTTATCCCATGAGGGGAAGGGAAAACATCGAGAAAACCCAAAGAAGAAAGGATAAGATGGTCTCGCAACCAAATTACGGGTTCGGAAGCCGGTTATGCGAGGGGAAGGTATTAGCACCCCCCACATCCATCGTACTCGATGGGAACCATTTGCTTGTCTATGCGTAAGGATGTTTGCTAAGAATATTGCTTTCTAAGAGTGCTCTAAGAGGGAAATAGATGGTTAAAGAACAAAGAATATGGAAGAAAATAAAAGAAAAGGTGGGGAGAAGAAAAGGAGAAAGAGACTCGATAGGACTTTGCGATCCTATGCCTACGTATTCCCTCGTGCAATGGGAAAGTCAGAGTCGACGTAGTTCGGAGGACTACGGGTGAAGAAAATGGAAGGGGGCTCGCCAAGATCATTGCGATCTTGTGCCTACGTATCTTACATTCGGACGAGAATGAAGAATCAGAGCAATCGTAGTTCGACCGACTACGGTTTGTTGGTGTTTTTTATGGACGATGCTAACGTGCGGGTTCTAGCAGTTAGGTGTTTTGCGGCTCGCTCGTGGAGTCTTATGCGTCACCTGTTTGCGGTAGAACGGACGCAACATGTCTTTTTTGAAAAGGTTGATTTTCGCCATCAAGGCAAGATGTCACATTTGATTTGTGAAAATTAATTTTAAGGGCGAAATAAGTCCTCGGATAGGAACCCCTTCGGGTAGTACCCAATTCTTTATCTCAAAAGGTTTATTTTGAAAATGGTGTGGCGAATATAGTCACGTCTTCGTATTGAAAGACGAGTATCAAGACCACACACTCTAAAGTGAGCATCCTAATACTCGAAGAGGAAGAGGTCTTCACCCAATCCCCTCTCTTTAGTTCAATACAAAGAGAACTTTATTCTCTTATTTAAAATGTTTTGAGTTAGATGGTAAGTGCTTTACGACAGTGAACCCTAAAGGTAATGTCAAGCACTCGGGATAGGAAAAGGCCTTCGCCTAACCACTCCACGACCATCTAAGTTTATTAAGAAAAAGTTTGAAAATGCACTTGGCACAAGACCAAGGTTTTTAGACGCAAGGAGATGAAATAAAGAGAGAAAAAGGATTTTTGAAAGAATGGGTGGTGAATATAGTCACGTCTTCGTATTGAAAGACGAGTATCGAGATCACACACTCTAAAGTGAGCATCCTAATACTCGAAGAGGAAGAGGTCTTCACCTAATCCTCTCTCTTTAGTTCAATACAAAGAGAAATTTTGAAAATGAGCACTTGGTACTAGACCAAGGTTTTTTTTTTACTTTAGAAGAAAAAAAGGCGAAGTGATGAAAGAAATGGAATGAGTTGATGAACGCAAAAACGTGGTCAAGAGAAAAGTCAAGAATAAAAAACATAAGATTAAGAAAAAGATATCTAAGTTATAAATCACAAAAGTAAAAGTCAAGAAGATTTATGAAAATTAAAATCTAGATGATGAAAAAAAATTGAAAACTCTAATATTTACATTCTAAGTAAAAAATAATTAATTCACAAAATAAATTAAGAAAAATATTTTGAATTTTTTTATTACTTAAATAATTATAATTAGTCTTAAATATTTAAAATAAAACAAACTTAAAGGATATTGTGAAAGAAGAAATTTAAAACAAGAATATATATTTAAAAAAAAACCTAGAACCAGAATTTCTAAAAAAAAGAAATATAAAACAAGTTTAAGAAAATAAAATTTAAAGAGAAAATATGGACTGAAAAAAAAACAGGCCCAAGGGAGACGAAGCGAGTCACTCCAGAATCCATCCGGACTGGGTTTCACTTGACCCAAGCCCGGTTTACCTCATGAACAAATTGAAACCCTAATGAAACAACAAAAATACATGGGACGGCTGGTGTTCATACGATTCACTTGAAAGAAGTTCAAAAAAACACAATCTCACAGAGGAAAGCTTAATCTCACTCGATCCATTCCCATCTTCACTCGTTCAACATCCTCCATCTCTCCGTCTTCTCCTCAATTTCTTCTTCCGAATCACTCGCGGCGGCGGAAGGCGATTGTTGCTGTTGTTGCAAGAATAGGATCAGTGTTGACGTAGAAACCTAGACGGATTTGTCGGTTGCGTCTTATTGCACGTGTTTCTTGGTGAATGCAAGTGGTTTATGCTTCTACGAAGAAGGAGAAATTGTCGGTGTGTTCGTTTGATTTCGCGTCGAGAAGTTGTTGTGTTTGTACAACATAACAGTTGGTGGTTAGAATTTGTAGTTGTGCGAATGGCTTTTCTCTTCTTACGCGAGTTCTCACGGCGACGATTCTCTATTTCGGCTTGTTTCGCTTGTCCTCTCGCGGCCGTGACAGTGTTGTCGTTGAAAGGAGATTAAAAAAAATGAAGTTATTTGGTTGTAGAGGAAGAAAACATGTTGTTGGTGATGGCATCAGATTGGAACAGCTACATGATTTGCCAAACCATGAAAGAGGAAGGTTCTCTTTTACGCATTGAGTTTGTGGGGTTACAGAAAGAAGAAAAAGTTATGGATTTCAAGTGAAGGTTAGTTTTTTCCTTGTTTTTCTCTTGATCCCCCCCTCTCGTTCTCTTCCTCTCCTCTCTTTTAAGTCATTTTTTCGAATTTTTTTGTTGTACAGGTTGTGGGATAATGTGTTGTTGTTGGGTCACAGAATGCCTTGTCATTTTCATGTGCAGGTTATTGCAGTGGTACGTTTTTTGTAGGTATGTGTTGTGTTTTGTGATGTTATTTTCGTATGGCTTTGGTGTTGTGTGTACAGGGATGCAGACTGTTGTCTGTTGTTGGCAAGTCGTTTTCATGCTTGTTGTTGTTTTGGTGATGCAGGAAATCGCAGACATGGTACGGTTTACACAGAAGAAGGTTTGAGGCAATTGTTATTGGTAGCAACAGAAGTTTGGCGTGTTTCATGAAGTGGAAAATATGAAGATTCAAGGGGAGTGGGCCGTGGTGTACTATTTTTTGGCGCATTTTCTTATTTTCTTTGTAATTGTAAAAGAATGTCATGGGCTTTTTATTTTTTAATGGGTTTTATAGAGATTTTTTTTTATTATGATTTTTGGTGAGGTTTTTCTGTATTATCATGGATAATGGAATGGTTAAAATGGATATTATGGATAATTGAATGAATTTTTGAATTATGGTTTTATGGAAATAATATGGACATTGATGGATAAAAAGAAATGGATTTTTATGGATATGGAAATGGTGTTGGATAATGGATACATGAATGGAGAATGGTTTAGAAATATGGGTTAAAAAGAAATACAAAGAATTTGGTTTAGAATATGGATTTGGTGGACTCAAAATGGTTATAAAAATGGATGGAATATGGACATTTGAAATTGGTTTATGAATTTGATGAACTTGAACAATCCTCCACCCATATCTTCCACTGACACACACTTTGACTGGATTTAATATGAAAACCACACTTGAAACTCTTTCAATAATTCTCTGATAAAATTAACACAGCTACCACTGAATGCCCAACAACCGAAACAATGACTATTTAATTTTCTGAATATCTCTCATAAATCACTTCTGACGAAATCCAAAACAAAACAATTTGACTTCGGATACACACTTCTTGAGAAATAATCCACTGACGCAGATATTTGCAATTAGAGCAAACTTTTTGATAGTTTGACCAAGAATAGGTCAACTATCCATCTGAACTGGATCATGAACGAACAACTAGGCTTGACCTGAAGCTATACCCTTATCTTTGAATGCACACTGATACTCCTCCAAATACGGAAGACACGAACCATAGGAAAACGCCTTGATCCCATGTCATAAAAGCTTATGCAAATGGATGAATGCAAAGATGTGTTGATGACCTCTTGGAGACGTAGAGATGATGGAAATGTTATGAAAAGGGTAGGGTGAAAATGAGGGTGTGACAACGAAGAAGAAAAGAAAAATAAGTGACTCGATAGGACATCGCTCGTCCTATGCCTACGTACTCCCTCGTGCAATGGGAAAATCAGAGTCAACGTAGTTCGGACACGAACTAAGGGGGGAGGTTGCTCGCCAAGACATCGCCGTCTTGTGCCTACGTATCCTTAATCGGACTAGAGAAAGGAAATCAGAGCAGTCGTAGTTCGACCTAACAAGGTCGGTTAGTATTTTTTATGAGCGACGTTAGATTCGCGTCCGACAGTTAGGGTCGATGCCTGTTTGCGACGAGACGGAAGTAATGTGCCATTTTCTGAAAATGATTTGAAATTAATGATCCCGAAGGATAAAAAGATTAGGGTTTGTTTTTGTGTTTTTTAGACAGAAGTGAATTGAAGTTAGTTCGTAACCTATATTGCACCAAAGTCTACCATGCGGGAATGAGTGAATCGCATGGTCGCCCCTAAATGGGACGTATGCTAAACATTCTAGAAGAGGAGGGGAGACCCCTCGTTCTTCACTTCCTACACTTAAGGCTCGAGCGCAATATTCGTTATATTTATTAAGTGTTTTAGAAGTGTTATGAGATGAAAAGAGAAGACACAAGGAAGAAGGGTGACTCTAAGGGAATCATTATCCTAGTGTTGTCATGCAAAAGGGTGGTCCTATGGTTAGTGAAGTTTAGGCGAGAAGCAACTACCTAAGACCTAATGCTAATCCTACTCCAAGCTTAATCGAAAATTAAGTTGGACTAGGTAGCTCTAAGGGGAAAAGAATCCAAGACTTAAACAAGTCTTGAGATCCAAGGGAAGAAAAGAGTGAAAGAGACGAAAGAGGAAAAGAAGCGAATAAATAAAAACATCAGCTACCGCAACGTCCCTGCACCAAAACAGCGGTAAAAAGCAGCACACTAGCAAGGCAGCATACAACAACATATAATTCAGCACAACAAAGAGTGTGAAAAGCCAAACAGCCGTACATACAACAGCGCACATACACATAGACAGTTGTAGAAACAAGGCAGCATGCAATACATTTGAATAGGAATCAAGCATGGTAAAGCAAACGCGCATCAAACATCATGCACTATGATTACAAACACATCATATATCATGGCAAACAACACTTGAAAACACCATGGAAGAAAGTGCATCATGAAGGTATTCATAACATCAAGCATGTGCACAAATCGGAACAAACATGCATCTCAAGGAATAGAAACAATTAGGCATGCATAACACAATTCCAGCAACATAAGCATCTAATCACAATCAACATGCTCAAAGAAGTGTGTGTATGGTGTTCATCGCATCAATTAATCAACAATGCAAACATAAACATTTATTGACGAAAACCAAGACTCGTGTGTCGAAGAATCGTGTTCATGCAATAGTGCGAGGTGCAACAGCTCAAGAATAGTCCGCAAATCATCAATGCATTAATCCATGAAGTTTAGGTATGCATCGGATCTCAAACAACCAAGAAAATGCAAGAAAATATCACTCTGCAGCAGTGGTAATCGATTACTCACTTTGAGTAATCGGTTACTCAGTTGAAATTTGACCAAAAACGTGAAAATTAGATAGAGTAATCGGTTACTCTGTTAGGGTAATCGATTACCACTGAAACAGAGGCAGAAAATCAACTTTGAAAAGCACTTTTCAGCATCCAATCACTTATGCAAACATCCAAATGATCATGCAATCAATTAATCACGAAATTCACATCAAATATCAGTAATCAAACACCAATTTCATCAATCAAACAACAAGATCACAAATCAAATCAAGCAAATGGATCAAATCACATCACAAACCAAGGATCTACATTGCATAAGTTGAAATTAAGCTAAATCAAACATAGATCTAAGGAAAACCAACCTACAAGGCTGAGATTTGCCTTGGTGATTGTTGAGCACGAAAATTGGTGAATCCAAGCAAGAAAACCAGAGATCTATACAATAATCTTCAAGATCCTAGCAAGAAACTTCAAAATCCAAGCAAGAACACTCCAAATAATCAAAATCTGCTCCCAAAAGTGATTCCAAGATCCAAACCAGTAGTTATATTAGAATTGAACCAAGAATGATGATGTGATGGAGGTTTAGCTCAAGAATTCACAAATTCTAATGAACAATTTGTGAATCTATGGATATGGAGCTTTGGTGAGAGGTTGAAAATAAAGATGAAAAGTGGAAAAAGTGAGAGAGAATTGAGAGAAATTCTGAAAAATTGGAGAGTGAAAATGTTCTAGGTTGGAGAGGTTTGGAATGAATTGGTTTAAATAACCCCTAGGTTAAGAGTTAAGTTTGGGTTGGGAGTGAGGTTAAGTGAGCGGAAATTGGGGTGAAAAATGGATTAGGAAATGAAATGAGGAATTAGAGTGGAAAAATGATGGAGAGAATTTGAATTTTTGGGTGGAAAATGATGAGAATAGATCAATTCTAGATCCTTCCCACACATGCACAAGCCAAGCACATGACCACAAAATACCCCAAAATTCTGCAGTGCTGAAAATGCCACATTTTTGCAATTTCGCCCAGAGTAATCGGTTACTCACTTTGAGTAATCGATTACTCCATTCAAAAATTCAAAATTGGCGCCAAAAGGAGGGATACTTGGATATTCGCCCGATTCCGCCTGTTCTGGACCATGATAGACCTCTGAAACTTGCCAACTGATATTACCACTGGAATACACTTGAAACATGCTACGAAATGTTTTTCCTACTCGGATTGAACTGCTGATAACAACTGTCTGGTGCTGAATAACTGATCAAAAATTGACTGCCGGAGTTTCTGATCATCTAGTCGCTTAATGAGCAAAATAAATGCTCAAAAGACTTGGAAAGCTATCTGCTTAGCTCTGAACACTGTTAAAAATCGTACTGGGACTGATGATGCTGTGAGCTGCTAGAGAATACCTTGATCCCATGCTCAAAAGGACAATGCAAATGCAGGAATGATAATGCAAATGAAAGGAAGCATAAACCAGTTAGGTTAGAAACAAAAGGGCAAATTTTGAGATGTTACAGCTGCCCCTATTCAAACTTCTTGGATCCGAGGGTATGGAAGCAAGGATTTTCATACAATCGGGATACACGGAGATTGAATACCAAAATAACCTGAAAAATTTGCACCCTGCGGGGATAATGAAAATAAAGTGCCTGCCAACTGAAGGTGGGCATTGAAACAACGGATACCAACCAATAGTTAGGATAACAAAGGATACCAACCAATAGTTGGGATGAAACAAAAGAGACCAACCAAAATTTGGGGTAACAGAGACCAACCAAAAGTTGGGATGAAACAAAAGAGACCAACCAATAGTTAGGATAACAGAGACCAACCAAAAGTTGGGATGAAACAAAAGAGACCAACCAAAAGCTGGGATAAAAGATACTAACCCAAAAGTTGGAACAGAAAAGGGTACCAACCAAAAGTTGGAATAAAGGAATGTACCAACCAAAAGTTGGAATGCAAGATACCAACCAAGAGTTGGAATGGAAGGATACCAACCAAGAGTTGGAATGAAAGATACCAACCAAGAGTTAGAATGAAAGACAAGAGACCAACCAAAAGTTGGGATAACAGATACTAACCAAAAGTTAGGATGAAACGAAAAAGACCAACCAAAAGTTGGGATAAAGCCAAGGGTACCAACCAAAAGTTGGAATAACGAGAACACCGACCAAAGGGGAACTCACAATGAAGAATACCAACCAAAAGTTGGAATGAAATAGGATACCAACCAAAAGTTGGAATGCAATAGGATACCAACCAAGAGTTGGAATAACGAGAACGCCGACCAAAGGCGAACTCACAACGAAGAATACCAACCAAAAGTTGGAATGAAATAGGATACCAACAAAAAGTTGGGATAAGGCAAAGAGGGTACCAACCAAAAGTTGGAATAACCAAGAAGAGGACTAACCAAAAGTTGGAATAACAGATACTAACCAAAAGTTAGGATGAAGTGAAAGAGACCAACCAAAAGTTGGAATAACAACCGAAGAAGTACAGGAAGCAAATCAACGGACTTACGACCTGTAAAGGAGATGACTCCGCCGGGGGAAGAGAAATCTATACAGACAACTCTGTAGGGGATTCTAACAACAAGGACAAATCCACTAGTTGGAGGGTGATGTTGACCAACATCTTCTGAATTACATCTCTTTCTGCTGGGGACAGAAACAGGTAAAAGATATCAAACCTGGCTTATGCTTCGAATGCATATGTTTGAATTTTGCCGTAATGCTCCATATCAATGGAATGCTACGCTTTTGGGAGGATGCCATGCAAAAATGCTTATGCAATGCAAAAGAGGCGTCTCAGCAAAATAAATGCTGAAGACAAAAGCAACTCCACCGGGGATGACAAACTAGATTGTCCTCTGAAATAAAAGACCCTGCTGAGGAAGACTTCACTCTGCTGGATGAAATTTCGAGAGAATACCCGCTCTGTTGGGGAATGGATAAAAACAAATATTGAAGAGGGAACCCAAAGAGAAATTATCTCCGCTGGGGATTACCAATGACTTTCACCTGGATCTGAAAGAATGCCAATAACAATTGGACTTAAATCCCGCTGGGGATTTCAACTGCTGTTGAACAACCCCCCATGAAGATAACCATCAAACTCAGCTCGGGGAGACAAGTCAATGGTTCCAAACCTATTTGGGGATATCACCGAACTCAACCTGTTGTTGAATGGTGCTCTTTCCTTTTTAACCTGCCGGGGAAAACTAGTACTTTTACCCTGCTGGGGAGTACCGACCATGACCAGCACACCTGCTTGAAGAATGGTAGATACTAACATCCACCTTGCTAGAGGATAACATCAAGCTCACTCATTTGAGGAGATTTAACTCATACCGTTGCTGGTGAGGTAAACATTTCTTGACTAGCTGATGAGAATGAGTGTTCAGACTCTGTGGGGACAAAATACCTTTGTCCAGAGAAGGAAGATATTCCTTAAGTCTCCTGCTGGGGATGCAACAACATCTACTTCTAATTGTTTGCTGAGAAAGTGATAAATCAATCACAACTATAGTTGGGGAATTAATCCTCTGTACCCTGTTGAAGAAGATAATTCTTGACACTCTGGCTGGGGAAAATAACAACCTGCTGCTGTTGAATGAACTTTTCAACGTCGAGTAGACTAGCTCTACTTGGGGAGAAAAATCAACGAAAACTGCCAAGGTATATCATTGAGCCTGACCTGTTATTGGAGGACAAATCCTACCCTGCTGGGGATTAGAGTATGCCTTTGCTGACGGAACTACGCTTCCTGATCTCCTGAGGAAAGTGACTACCAGGATCTGTGGGGAACACAAAGTCACACCTCCTGCTGGAGATACAACCATACTCACCTCGGAGCAATCCACTTTAAACTGCTTGCTGGGGGGAATGGGTTCTACTGAGGATAATGCACTTTCAGTGCTAGGGGAGGCGACTCCACTGGGGAAGAACAAACCTGTCGCCCTGCAAACACAATAAACAGGAAGTTCTATACGCAAAAAGATCACCTCTATTACCAATACAACGACCATTGCCTAAGCAATTTCCACTGTTTTCTGATACGCTTCGCAAAGCTTGACATTTTCGCATGCAATGTTTTATCAAAATATCAGACGTTTTCACAAACAAAACAGCAAAAGTAAAAAACACAAATGAAAAACTTTTGAGTGAAATGAAGATTTTATTGAATGTAATTGGCCTGTAAATAGGCATTTACATTTGGAAGCAATTCCTGGAAAGAGGTAATTGCACAAAAGAAGATAAAAGAAATTACACATGTCGGCAATGTGGGGAACAGATATCCACCATGATTCAACTCAGCTATGACCCGGTATGCCTCGCCTATCCGCAGATGCTCTGGCCTTCGAAAAGACTGACTGGACTGATTCTTTTCCTTCAAAACTTCCATGTATCAAAGGTGTTCACAGATCGAACGCAGATCGTAGCCTCTTGCTTTTAAATCCCTAACTTTTGCCTGGATCGCCCTTTTCGGGTTTTCAATCCACCGGGATACCCCTTTTTGCCAAAGTTGCCTCTTCAGGTTTTCAACTTTGTGGGTTCATTCTTTTTTTCTCTTTTTATCCCTAACTTTTGCCCGAACCTTTTTCTTTTTATGGTTCGCCGGGATACCCCTTTTTTGCCTGGACTTTCTTTTTGTGTCCGGCGGGTCTCTTTTATGCAAAGTATTTTTTGACTACGTGTGCGTTCACAGGGGCCGTAAAATCCTCGCCATCCATAGTTGAGAGTAATAAGGCTCCACCAGAGAAAACCTGTCTTACTACATATGGCCCTTCGTAGTTTGGAGTCCACTTGCCCCTGTGATCTGTTTGAGGAGGAAGGATCCTTTTCAAAACCAATTCACCAGCCTGAAAACACCGAGGATGCACTTCTGATCAAAGGCTTTCTTCATCCTGCTCTGATACAACTGACCATGTGCAATGGCTGCCAATCTCTTCTCTTCAATAAGGTTCAGTTGATCCAGTCTGGAACGCACCCATTCAGCTTCATCAAGCTTCACGTCTGCCAGAATTCTTAAAGAAGGAATCTCAACTTCTAATGGTAGAACTGCTTCCATACCATATACCAATGAGAAAGGAGTTTCCCCAGTTGATGTGCGTACCGAAGTACGATAACCGTGTAAAGCATAAGGCAATATCTCATGCCAGTCTTTATAGGTCACTACCATTTTCTGCACAATCTTCTTGATGTTCTTATTTGCTGCTTCAACAACCCCATTCATCTTCGGACGATAGGGAGAAGAGTTGTGATGTTCAATCTTAAAGCTCTGACATAGCTCCTTCATCATCTTGTTATTCAAATTTGAACCATTATCAGTAATGATTCTCTCCGGGACTCCATACCGGCAGATGATGTCCTTCTTGATAAATCTGGCTACCACTTGTCTGGTGACGTTGGCGAACGAGGCTGCCTCTACCCACTTCGTGAAGTAATCGATGGCAACCAAAATGAAACGATGCCCATTGGAAGCAGTCGGGTCAATCTTTCCGATCATATCAATGCCCCACATAGCAAAAGGCCAAGGTGATGACAACACATTCAGAGGAGTAGGCGACGCATGCACCTTATCAGCATAAATCTGGCATTTATGACACTTCCGGGCGTATTTGAAACAATCAGATTCCATAGTCATCCAATAATACCCCGCTCTCAACAGTTTTCTAGCCATAGCATGCCCATTGGCATGGGTACCGAAAGATCCTTCATGGACTTCTTCCATTAACAGGTTTGCCTCGTGTTCATCAACACAACGTAGCAAGACCATGTCAAAGTTTCTCTTGTATAACACGTCATCCTTATTTAGAAAGAAATTTCCCGCCAGCCTTCTCAGAGTTTTCTTGTCTTTGGTGGATGCGCCTTCTGGATACTCTTGACTTTTCAGAAAAACCTTAATATCATGATACCAAGGTTTACCATCTGATACACCTTCAACTGCAAACACAAAAGCTGGTCTATCCAGACGCATGATTCTAATCGAAGAAGTTTCATTCCAACGATTCACCTGATACATTGAAGACAACGTCGCTAACGCATCGGCTATCTGATTCTCCAACGGGGGTATATGATGGAAATTAACTCTGTCAAAGAAAGGTAACAATCTCCTGGCATAGTTGTTATAAGGCACCAAATTCGCTTGACGAGTTTCCCATTCACCAGTGATCTGATTAACTACCAACGCGGAATCACCATAAACATCGAGGTTCTTGATTCTCAAATCAATTGCTTCTTCCAACCCCATAATGCATGCTTCATACTCCGCCTCATTGTTGGTGCATACAAATGCTAACCGGGCAGTAAAAGGTATGTGAGAACCTTTTGGAGTCGTAATGATTGCCCCGATTCCGTTCCCGTATGAATTAACAGCCCCATCAAAGACCAGCTTCCATTGGGATCCAATTTCAGGTCCTTCATCCGGTAGAGGCTCTTCACAGTCTTTCATCTTCAGATACATAATGTGCTCATCAGGAAATTCAAACTTCATCGGTTGATAATCCTCAATTGGTTGTTCAGCGAGATATTCTGACAAAACACTTCCCTTGATGGCTTTTTGGGAAACATATTGAATATCATACTCTGTCAGAACCATCTGCGAACGGGCTATTCTTCCAGAAAGCGCCTGCTTCTCAAACACATATTTGATTGGATCCATCTTCAAAATCAAGAGGGTTGTGTGGTTTAACATATACTGCCTCAAACGCTTAGCTGCCCAAGTGAGTGCACAACATGTTTTCTCCAACATCGAGTACCTTGACTCACAATCAATAAATTTCTTACTCAGGTAGTAGATGGCATGCTCTTTTCTACCTGACTCGTCGTGTTGACCGAGCACACACCCCATTAAGTTCTCAAGAACTGTAAGATACATAATCAATGGCCTTCCTGGCACTGGCGGCATAAGGACCGGAGGTTCCTGCAAATATTCTTTTATTTTTTCAAACGCCTTTTGACAATTCTCGTTCCACCTGACCTCTTGATCTTTTCTTAGCAACTTGAATATCGGTTCACACGTGGCTATAAGATGAGAGATGAATCTAGCAATGTAGTTCAACCTCCCTAAGAAACCACGAACCTCCTTTTTTGTTCTTGGCTCAGCCATTTCTTGAATGGCTTTTACTTTAGCAGGGTCCACCTCGATACCTTTTTCGCTGACAATAAAACCCAGTAACTTTCCAGATCTCACCCCGAAGGTGCACTTGTTCGGATTCAACCTCAGTCTGAACTTTCGTAAGCCCTCAAACAATTTCTGAAGATTAACCAGATGTTCTTCCTCCGTCTGTGACTTCGCAATCATGTCATCAACATAGACCTCGATCTCTTTGTGAATCATATCATGAAAGAGAGTCACCATTGCCCGCTGATATGTTGCCCCATCATTTTTCAGTCCAAAGGGCATCACTTTGTAACAGAATGTTCCCCACGGTGTTATGAACGTCGTTTTCTCCATGGGGCCATCTTGATTTGGTTATACCCAGAGAAGCCATCCATGAAGGAAAACATAGAATACTGAGCGGTGTTGTCCACTATCACGTCAATGTAAGGAAGCGGGAAGTTGTCTTTTGGGCTTGCTCTATTCAGATCCCTGTAATCAACGCACATCCTGACCTTCCCGTCCTTCTTAGGTACAGGTACAATATTAGCAACCCACGAAGGATAATTCGTTATAGCGAGAAACCCAGCATCTAACTGTTTCTGAACCTTTTCTTTAATCTTGACGGCCATTTCCGGTTTCGTCCTTCTCAGCTTCTGCTTAACCGGAGCATATCCTTCTTTGAGCGGCAGCCGGTGTACCACGATGTCAGTATCGAGCCCAGGCATGTCTTGATAAGACCAGGCGAAGATATCCACATACTCCCAGAGCATTTCAATCAATCTTCCCTTGACAGTGTCTTCCAAAGCAGCCCCAATCCGTACCTCTTTCTTTGCGTCCTCGGTTCCCAAGTTAACAACCTCGATTTCCTCCTGATGATGCAGAATGATCTTTTCCTCCTGTTTTAAAAGCCTGGCTAATTCCTCTAGTAAGGCACAGTCTTCATCAGTCCCCTCTTCAGCCTGATATATGGGATTATCGAAGTCGTATCGGGCCATAGCTGAATCATGAGGGATGGAATATGAACAAGAAAACCTGCATGATTGATGATATATGTTTATTATGAATGCATTAAACAGAAACACATTTCCATTTTGATGTGATTTTAATGTAAAAACAAAAAACAGGGATCTAAACATTTGAATGCGAAAACGTCCTTTATTAATGATAAAGAAAAGCATACAAAAGCATTCAAGCCCTACAAACAAGAATCACTACGTCTTGGGCAGGACGCAAGATTAACAGAGATGACAAACAGAAGCAATTACTCTGGTCCGATCACTTGAATGACTCTTTCCGACGACCAGTTGAGAAGGCTCTGACCTGGGACACATGGGCGGATCCAACTGTCCAAATCACAATCACTGTCCCCATCCTCCTCAATAGCATTGACTCTGTCGAAGAAAACACCGGCACTGGTGAAACGGACCAGACCATATAACCTAGGAGGCTCTTCAGGACACCTGGGTGGCTTATAACCCAGTCTATGAGTATTCCGCTTTTCCTGGATATCAATAATCTGACCCCACTTTCGTGAACCGCCGGCTTCAACCACGGCCCGAGCATCTTTGAAAGAAGACATAGAAATCTCCGACTGATGTACCACTGTAGGCTGAACCACTTCCGACTGGCTACCTTCCTTGAGAGGCTTCTCAGTGATCTTCACTGCGTCGAAACCCTGGCATAGAGTTTCATGAATTTCACCATCTACCTCTACATATTTGAAAGTAGATAGCTGGCTTATCATAATATCCTCTTCTCCACAAACCGTCACCACATGCCCGTCTACCATATACTTTAACTTCTGATGCAATGTAGACGTCACAACCCCAGCACTGTGAATCCATGGACGACCCAGCAGACAGCTGTAGGCAGGTTGGATGTCCATGATTTAGAAGGTAGCATCGAAAACTTCCGGCCCAACCTTAATTGGTAGCACAATCTCACCAAAAACAGACCTCTTCGAGTCATCGAAAACGCGCACCACCAAATCACTAGGTGTGCATATCAACCCTCGGGTGTCCAACTTCATCAAGGCTTTCTTAGGCAGAACATTTAAAGAGGACCCAGTATCCACCAGCACATGAGACATCAGCGAACCACGACATTCAATAGAAATATACAAGGCATTGTTATGGTTTCTCCCAGCTGGAGTCAAGTCAACATCAGTAAAACCCAGACCATTGCCTGCATTGACATGGGCCACTACCCCTTCTAACTGATTAACAGAGATCTCTCGAGGTACGTAAGCAGCATTCAGTACCTTCAGCAATGCATTTCGGTGTGCCTCGGAACACAATAACAGGGACAAGATGGATATCTTGGACGGAGTCTGATGCAACTGATCAACAATCTTGTAGTTGCTTTTCCTGATTAATCTCATAAATTCTTCTACGTTCTCGGAGAAAGAATTATTAACCGGCCCTGTCGTGGAGTCATTCACTACTGGTGCTTGCATAGAATTACCTACAACATGTTTCCCTTTGTCTTGTCTAGAACTACCAGCTTGATCATTAGAAGGGATAAAGACCCTACCACTTCTCGTGATAGCCCCTGCCTCAACACTGCTTTCAACACCAGAGTTCAATACAGAAGTTCCCATCAGTTCTTGTTTCTGTCCATTGACAAACACTTCGGCCCCGTAATTCCACGGAATAGCCTTGGTACTCTCATACGGCACTGGTCCGAGAGCTGTAATAATAACCGGTACTGGTCTTACCGGCCCTGAAATAGTGATTGTTTTGAAAGGGATGGTGATGGTAGCAACCTCATCTTTCCTGCTAACAAATTCTCTCTGTTGTTCACATCGGTCAAACTGCAATCGACCTTCATCTATCAGCTTTTGAATTCCTGACTTCAACAAATCACACCCATTCCCTTGCGTCATACACTCTGAACAATTCTCATCACATCCGGGGGACACCCCACCCCTCAATAACCTCTCCTTTACCACTAACAAAGGAGTCCTTAATTTATTAACATCCGTGACCAAATTCAAAGATTCATTCTCCTCTAACACAACGTTGACCCTTGGCCCTCCATGGTTCGGTATTGGGTTCTGGATGACGTTCGGCCCATCATTTGAAAAGTTAATGGCTTTCGAATCCACCAAGTCTTGGACTTTATGCTTAAAAGCTTTGCAGTCCTCGATGTGATGTCTGGGTGCCCCAGAATGAAAATCATAGTGGGCATTAGGATTATAACCCGGAGGTGGATTACCGGTAAGAGAGGCTAATGTCCTCTTCTGAACTAACTGTAGTTGTAGTAAATGCTGGAGCAATTGAGAATAAGGCATGAGAGGCATTTCAAAATGTCTATCAGCCGTTCTTTGTCTGGCCGGGTACTGGCGAGGAGCCTGATTCTGTTGTTGCTGTGGAAGCGTTGCCGGAATTTTCACTGAAGCTACCTGCTGGTTATAACTCTGATGTTGATTTCCTTTACCTCGGTGGGACGACACAGAATTTGCTTATTCCTTTTTCTTGTAATTAGCATAAGGTTTCTTCCCCTGACCAGAAGACGACCCATCACTACCTGCTACCTTCCCTACTTTGATTCCACTTTCTAACATCTCCCCAACCATGATCAAATCAACAAACTTTCCTGACGCGCAAGGTAATAGTTTCTCATAATAACGTCCCGGCAAAGTATCCATAAACAAATTCAGCATTTCCTTTTCCAACATGGGCGGCTGCACCCTCGCCGCTAATTCACGCCATCTCTGCGCGTATTCCTTGAAGCTTTCGTTATTCTTCTGAGACATATTCTGTAACTGGGTCCTGTTGGGAGCTATATCAGTGTTATATTGGTAGTGCTTGATAAAGGCCTCGACCAACTCTCTCCAATTACGGACATGGCATCTCTCTAGTTGCATATACCATTCCAAGGATGCCCCAGACAGGTTGTCCTGGAAAAAATGCATCAGTAATTTCTCATCTTTAGAATACGCGGCCATCTTCCTCACGTATGCCCTGACATGCGTCTTGGGACAGGTGGTACCATTGTATTTCGCAAAAGTGGGCACCTGAAATTTGTGCAGAATTACAACACCAGGAACCAGCCCCAAATCCTCCAGATCCATTCCTACAGAATTCTGATTCACCACTCCCTTTAGTTATTCTTCAATGATTCTGAACCTTTGATCATTGTCAGCCTGAGGACCAGCATCCCCGCCTGGCAGAGAGAAAATGTCATCTTGTTGGTCTTCGAAACGATGACCATGAACAACACAAACACTTCCTCCTCCCACAACGGAAGGAATCACAAGCTGCTCTCCTCCGCCCGGAGGGATCACAACACCAGGAATAGGGATCTCTACACCCACAGGGCCTCCCTGGGCACCGTTACCGACAGCGCCATTATGAACTCCACCATGAAGAACCCCGTCTTCATCCACCCTTACCACTAAGGGTTGGACCAAAGTCCTCAACTGCTCTTGCCCTTAGGCAACACCTTACATTAGCTCCATGAATTGGTCAATACGGGCCTGCACGGCAGGCATATCAGCTTGCATCTTCTCCATAATTCTCCTCTGATTTGATCTAGTAGAATACCGGTGAATCAGCTGGTTATCAATCCTGCCTACAACCAAATAAAGATTAGAACAAACCGAAACGAGCACCTGCGATGCAAAAAGGATGATTATGATTATGCAAATGCAAATGAACATGTTTGAATATTTGCAGGGCGATCCACCCCTTGATTCCAGTTTAAAGACAAGATATGATGAAACTGCTGCTCATATATAAATCAAAGAAAAATCACCGTCAGAGGTTACAACCCAAGATAACAATAATAAGTCTGAAAACAAAAGAAGCAAAGATCCTAGCCAACAATTCTGGTGGTGACCCGAGATACAAAGAAAAACAAACTACAGAGTATCACCCACTGCCTGAGCTAGAACCTTCACCCCTAGGCCTCTTCACCTCAACTCATATTTTCAGCTCTGCTATGGTCGCTATGGCCTCATTCAATCGCTCCTCAACTGCGTGTCTCTGGAACGTCCCTGATAAGATCTCCTCGTCTTTCTTCTTGAGCTTCGTCTTCAAACTCTTGATCTGATCCCAGAACTTATCTTCTTTCTGCTTGTTGGCTGTTATTGCAGTATCTCGGTAAGCGTTGAACTTGTGAATCTTTGACCAAGCTTTGGCTAGATCTTCCTTCTTGGATTTGAGGATCCTGCTAACACCTTTCAGAGCTTGCCCTACCTTTTGTCTGGCTATGACCTCTTCAGCCAGCTCCTTTTCTTTCTATTAAAGGTACGTTTGGGTAACCTCCACAGCTAATCAGGATCTCTTGGCCCAGCAAATCACGATTGACCCAAATCAAGTTGTCAGCCCTTAATCCCATCAAATCTCCTTGACCAGTTCAATGTTTATTTAGTGTCTTCGAATGCCCCAGATTTGGGAAGGCGATCGGCAAACCACTTGTAGAGTACTGGAGCACAAAAGTAAAGAGGTCCTCCTCTCCTCTTCTCATTCTTATAGTGCATCGAATAGTACAGATCTCCAAGCAAGGTAGGCACCGGATTCTTTGTGGTGAATATCCGGACAGCGTGCACGTCTACAAAATCCTTCACATTAGGGAACAATGTCGTTCCATAAACACACATAGCCAGAATTGCATTGAACACCGACCAACTTTTAGCCTTAGCACAAATAGCAGCCTGCTCGATCAAAAACTTCGTGTGAAAGCCTTTATAACCCCCTTTACTCGCAACATTCTTCTTTAGCAAAGACTGATCCAAGCGTAACGCAGCAGCAACCTTTTCCAGATCGGGAAACTCCTTAGAAGGATAAAAGGGAATTTCTTCTTTGACCGAAACATCCAGAATGAGAGCATACTCTTCCAATGTCGGGGCTAAAAGATAATCCGCAAATAGAAAACACCGCAGGTGAGGGTCATAGAACTGTGCCAGAGTGTGCAGAGCCCTGAACTCATAGTTGGTAACGTCTTGGGCGAAACTCAGAATCCTCCCATATTCTCCTCTAAAGTCGGCCAATACCCCAGGTTTCGCCATAGCGGAGATCTTGTGAACAACATCTAAATGAAGCACTGGGAACTTATACGAGATGATATTTTTTCTTTCTTCAGTGCTGGCATCCATCATGGACAGTCTTCGGACAACCGAAATCAAAGTTAGGATGCAACCCTACAAATAAACAAACATGTTAGAATGCAAAATGATGATGCAAATGCAAACATGGGATCAAGGTATCCATGATGCTCGAAACTGCTGTTATTTTGCTGACTGAATAAAACCCCAGATATCAGAAAACCAGAAGTCCAAAATAACAACCCATTTAAACTGCCAGAAAATCAGGATAATAACAGTACGCCGATGAGAAATCCAGAAAACCGGGTAGGTTGAAGGTTTTGGTTACCTGCAGACCTGCAAACACCCATCCCCTCTCACATGTGGGTTCTAGAAGACGGTATCCTCAGTCTCAGATTCTCGATTTGAGAAGCAATAGTACATTCATCCCTCGGGGTACAATACTATCGCCAAACAAAGAGGTCGTCCACTGATTCCCCCAAAAAAAAAGGGTCATCCTATGGTGAGTTCTCAGCATTGGGTCCTCGGATTGACAAGTGTAATGGGTTTTCCATTTCTGGATTACCATCATCACATGCCGGGAGGAGAGGCGTTGTTGAGTCCTCGGGAGACGGTCGCCAGAGTCGACAGTTTTCCAGGTTATATTCCATCGTCTGCCCCAAATGCGCAGGATAGAATATTACCAAGAAAACCTCGTCTGGATGCGGAGTTTTCATGTATACTAAGTCTGGCCAAATGCCAAACAAGTCACACTACTTTCCATTCTAATCATAGGTGTATGCTCAAGCTTGGGTATTGGGCTTTTCTCTCATGAATCCAACCCACCCTACAAACAGAAAATCCAAGCAGCAGAACAGTACAACATGAAATGTAATGCAATAAATGCGGGTAAAATACAGTAATACAGTAATATACAACAAAATAAAGCACGACAGATAAACACCCAATAAAAATAAACAAACAAGCGCTAGGAGTGACTCGCAAAAGGGGATGGACCAGTAAGAGGTCAACCAGGTCCCTAGCAGAGTCACCAGCTGTCACTCCCGAGGATTTGCATCCATGGTACAAGCGCGAAAGTGGCGCGGAAAACAGAGTCGCCAGCAATGTGTATTTATCCCCACGAGAGGGAAAGGAAACACTGCGTAAACCTGAGGGAAGGGGAAGAGCATGGTCTCACGACCAAGAGAAACGGGTAAGGGAGTCAGTTACGCGAAGGGAAGGTGTTAGCACCCCACACGTCCATCGTACTCGATGGGATCCACGCTTGTTGTCTCGGTCAAAGGGTGTTGTCATCTGGAGCTCCACTGCTACTGGACCGGAGAAGGAACGAGAACGGAAAAAGAATGAAGAAACAAAGAAGAAAAGAAAAAGAAGTGACTCGATAGGACATCGCTCGTCCTATGCCTACGTACTCCCTCGTGCAATGGGAAAGTCAGAGTCAACGTAGTTCGGACACGAACTAAGGGGGGAGGTTGCTCGCCAAGACATCGTCGTCTTGTGCATACGTATCCTCAATCGGACTAGAGAGAGGAAATCAGAACAGTCGTAGTTCGACCTAACAAGGTCGGTTAGTGTTTTTTTTATGAGCGACGTTAGATTCGCGTCCGGCAGTTAGGGTCGATGCCTGTTTGCGACGAGACGGAAGTAACGTGCCCTTTTCTGAAAATGATTTGAAATTAACGAACCCGAAGTGAATTGAAGTTAGTTCGTAACTTATATTGCACCAAAGTCTACCATGCGGGAACGAGTGAATCGCATGGTCGCCCCCAAATGGGACGTATGCTAAACACTCTAGAAGAGGAGGGGAGACCCCTCGTTCTTCACTTCCTACACTTAAGGCTCGAGCGCAATATTCGTTATATTTATTAAGTGTTTTAGAAGTGTTATGAGATGAGAAGAGAAAACACAAGGAAGAAGGGTGACTCTAAGGGAATCACTATCCTAGTGTTGTCATGCAAAAGGGTGGTCCTATGGTTAGTGAAGTTTAGGCGAGAAACAACTACCTAAGACCTAATGCTAATCCTACTCCAAGCTTAATCGAAAATTAAGTTGGACTAGGTAGCTCTAAGGGGAAAAGAACCCAAGACTTAAACAAGTCTTGAGATCCAAGGGAAGAAAAGAGTGAAAGAGACGAAAGAGGAAAAGAAGCGAATAAATAAAAACATCAGCTACCGCAACGTCCCTGCACCAAAACAGCGGTAAAAAGCAGTACACTAGCAAGGCAGCATACACAACATACAATTCAGCACAACAAAGAGTGTGAAAAGCAAAACAACCGTACATACAACACCGCACATACACATAGACAACTGTAGAAACAAGGCAGCATGCAATACATTTGAATACGAATCAAGCATGGCAAAGCAAACGCGCATCAAACATCATGCACTATGATTACAAACACATCATATATCATGGCAAACAACACTTGAAAACACCATGGAAGAAAGTGCATCATGAAGGTATTCATAACATCAAGCATGTGCACAAATCGGAACAAACATTCATCTCAAGGAATAGAAACAATTAGGCATGCATAACACAATTCCAGCAACATAAGCATCTAATCACAATCAACATGCTCAAAGAAGTGTGTGTATGGTGTTCATCGCATCAATTAATCAACAACATAAACATAAATATTTATTGACGAAAACCAAGACTCGCGTGTCAAAGAATCGTGTTCATGCAATAGTGCGAGGTGCAACAGCTCAAGAATAGTCCGCAAATCATCAATTCATTAATCCATGAAGTTTAGGTATGCATCAGATCTCAAACAACCAAGAAAATGCAAGAAAATATCACTCTGCAGCAGTGGTAATCGATTACTCACTTTCTTTGAGTAATCGGTTACTCAGTTGAAATTTGACCAAAAACGTGAAAATTAGACAGAGTAATCGGTTTACTCTGTTAGGGTAATCGATTACCACTGAAACAGAGGCAGAAAATCAACTTTGAAAAGCACTTTTCAGCATCCAATCACTTATGCAAACATCCAAATGATCATGCAATCAATTAATCACGAAATTCACATCAAATATCAGTAATCAAACACCAATTTCATCAATCAAACAACAAGATCACAAATCAAATCAAGCTAATGGATCAAATCACATCACAAACCAAGGATCTACATTGCATAAGTTGAAATTAAGCTAAATCAAACATAGATCTAAGGAAAACCAACCTACATTGCATAAGTTGAAATGAGGAATTAGAGTGGAAAAATGATGGAGATAATTTGAATTTTTGGGTGGAAAATGATGAGAATAGATCAATTCTAGATCCTTCCCACACATGCACAAGCCAAGCACATGACCACAAAATACCCCAAAATTCTGCAGTGCTGAAAATGCCACATTTTTGCAATTTCGCCCAGAGTAATCGGTTACTCACTTTGAGTAATCGATTACTCCATTCAAAAAATTCAAAATTGGCGCCAAAAGGAGGGAAACTTGGATATTCGCCCGGTTCCGCCTGTTCTGGACCATGATAGACCTCTGAAACTTGCCAACTGATATTACAACTGGAATATACTTGAAACATGCTGTGAAATGTTTTTTCACACTCGGATTGAACTGCTGATAACAACTGTCTAGTGCTGAATAACTGATCAAAAATTGACTGCCGGAGTTTCTGATCATCTAGTCGCTTAATGAGCAAAATAAATGCTCAAAAGACTTGGAAAGCTATCTGCTTGGCTCTGAACACTGTTAAAAATCGTACTGGGACTGATGATGCTGTGAGCTGCTAGAGAATACCTTGATCCCATGCTCAAAAGGACAATGCAAATGCAGGAGTGATAATGCAAATGAAAGAAAGCATAAACCAGTTAGGTTAGAAACAAAAGGGCAAATTTTGAGGTGTTACACAACTGTTTAATCATATTTGGTTTTGATACCTTTTGGATCCAAGTGAAAAATCCCCCTATGTTTGGAAAAAAGTGAAGGTAGATTCTGACTTAGTGAAAATTTCACCAAGTGTTGGGAAAAAAGTGACATTTTCACTTTTTGTGATTTTGATCATTCCATAACTCAAAATCCATGAGGAATTTGGAGGGAGGTCAGTTTTAAGCTTTTGTAGAGGGTAATGAGATCTATAAATCTAGCTTTGGATGGGGAAAATGGCCTTGTGGTTTAGGAGTTATGATCCTCCAAAGTTGGTACCCTTGCCACTTTGTTCATAACTTAGAAAATTTTCTAAGTTTTTTATGGTTACCCCTTTTACAAGTTATCCCACTTTTCTTGATTTTTCTTGATGAATGATGATTCCAATCATACATTAACATCATCTTAGGGTTAAAAAACCATTTTTGTGAAAAATCTCAAAAAGTCAAAGTTTGACTTTTGTGCAGAGTTGACTTTTTATCAGATGAATTCCAAACTGTGCGATCCTCTATGAAATCAAGTCCTTGACCTAAATCAAACTTAATGGATTGATTTCATAGGTGTTATAGGGTGTATTGAATCATGTCCTAGGGTTTGGGAGCATGTCCTGGTCAAAAGTCAAAGCTACAGTTGACTTTCTCTCTAATTGTGGCTCTGATGAAATTGAGACTTGTTGCTCAAGCTTCCTGGATCAATCCATTGTTGTAAATGGATCAATGTGGTTTATTAGAGACCCTCAAATCATGTCTTGAGGTCTTGGCTCATGATTTTCCCCAAAAGTCCACTAAGGGGTGAATTAGGTCAAGAAACCCTAATTCCTGATTTTTGATGAATGCATGACCTGAGGGCTAAATTGACTTGATGATTGGGTTCATGATGTCCCTTGGGGCATCATAGGTTATGCCTTGAAGCATTGGCTCGTGCCCAGAGGAGAATTTCCATCTGGAGGCCCTGGTCGACCAAAACCCTAATTTGGTGACACTGGCGATCTTGAGGCTTGATCCACCTAGAAGGGAGCAGCCTTGTGCTTAATCCTTGAAGTGGGAGTCCTCTTGATCCTTTGTGGAGGTTTGAGAGGTTTAGACAAGTTGAAGATCATGTCATTCCTTGATTGATCCTTTGTCTAAGAACTCAGAGAGGGCTTGAAACCCTAAGTTTGATTGTAGTAAGTGTTCACCCATCTTTGGGGAGACTGATGAGGCATGATAGTACATCCATATTGTGGTGATGATTTGCACAATGATGGGAAATCTTAGTGGTCAAAATTTGGGGTATGACAGCAAGTATTCGAACCAAAAGAAGGTTGCTAACTCACAAGGCGTTGGTTTTAACAGAAGGACTATGATTAACCAAAAAGAATGAGTGATTAACCAAGAGAAGGTGATTAACTCAAAAGGAGCTCAGTATATTATCAGATAGACTGTGGTTAACTGACAAATGGGTGATTAACCAAGAGAAGGTGATTAACCCAAGAGGCACTCAATATTAACAGATGGACTGTGATTAACTGAGAAGACGTGTAAATTGGTGTTTTAACTGACAGGCAGTGGTTAACCAAACAAAGGGAGAAGAACCAAAAGAAGGTTGCGAACTCCGCAAGGGTTTCAGTGTTTAACAGGAAGACTATGCTTAACGAAGAAAGAGTGTGATTGTAGGGGAAATAGAGAACTGGTTTTGACAGTACGACTATGATCAACCAAAGGCGTATCAAGAAAAAACACATGATTAGACGAACCAAAAAATGATCGAACTACATCGTAAATGATACGAAAACGTTCGAAACAGTAAAATGAGTTAGAAGGACCAACCTACAAGGCTGAGATGTGCCTTGGATGTTCTTGCAAATGAATCTTGATAAAAATAATCAAAGAAAACCAGAGGAATCTTCAATTATAGTCGAATCGTATCGAAATCGAGCAAATTGCGATAAAATCTCCAAAATATGAATTCGCACCGTTGAATCTTGAAGCAAACACTTGAAATGAATCCAAAAGCTTATAAAACTCCAGAAAATCAAGTATAATTGCAAGGTGATGAAGGTTAAGCTCAAGAAATAACCACTTCCAATGTAGAAGTGATTATTCTTCAATGGTGAAGAGCTATGGTGAGGTTTGGGAAGAAAATGTAGATGAAGATGAAGAAGTTGTAGAGAAATTCAGAGAGAATGTGAGAGAATTTAGAGTGAAGTGTGAGAAGTTGTGTGAAAAATGGTTGAGGGTCCTTTGTGCAATGGTGAAGCTTTGTTTATATAGAGTTTGGGTATGGAGTGTGATTGGTTTGGAATGTGCTTTGGAGCTAGGTTGGGAGCTAGGTTGGGAGTTAGTTACACTTGACTCACCGAGGTCAGCGGTTAACTCAGTTAGTTAGGTAGTTAACTCAGTGGAGCAATCCCAATGCAAGTCTAGATCAATGGCTCACATGCTTGGAAGCTAAGGAACATAGTGCACTTAATTCAAAGTGATGCATTGGAATAAATATAAGTGGAGTGTCTTGAATAGTCTTGAAATGTCTAGAGATGTCTAGAATGTTCCACACACTGCTAGAAACAAGTAGAAACCAAAAATGTGGAGTGGTAAGTTGTTGTCATGAAAAGTAGCAGAATCTGCCAAATTTACATGTGTTAATCGATTAACACTTTTTGCACTGTAAAGTGTTAATCGATTAACCAGGCCAAAATTTCCCCAATTTGCCTGAAAAATGGTGTTGTGGCCACGGTTCCGATTTCCAACCTCTTGCTTTGATGAATAACCATGGAAACCTTTATTTTATATTTGTTTTGATGATGTGATGACCTTGTGAGGATGCGATTTATCGGGCTTAGAAAACCTGAATATTCCTGCAACAAAATCAAAGAGAAAAAAATTGTGAGTGCGTATGACGGCGATGCGAATGCACATGCTTATGCAAAAAAAAAGAGGTCAAATTTTGGGTTACAACAGCGCAAAGGTTTCTGTATAGTCTATCCCTTCTTTCTGACTATAACCTTGTGCTACCAGTCGTGCTTTGTTTCTTACGACCTCACCTTTCTCATCTAACTTGTTTCTGAATACCCACTTTGTTCCAATGACGTGGACACCTTTGGGTCTCTGAACAAGATCCCAGACATCATTTCTAGTTAATTGATTCAGCTCTTCTTGCATGTCCAGAATCCACTCATTCTCCCTAAGAGCTTCATCAACTGATGTTGGCTCTATTAGAGACACCAAACCCATAAGTGTTTCTTCAGAAGGTTTGAATGATGAACGAGTTCTGACTGGATCAGCTTTGTTTCCCAGAATCAATTCTTCAGAATGAGAAATCTTTAGTCTATTCTTCTTCTGATGAGATGGACTATTTTCAATTTCTGGCAAGGTTGTGTCTGAATCTGGAGAATCTGCATCTTTGTCTCCTTCTTTTGAAACTTCTTCCTTGGATTCTGATAAGGTGATCTTCAGATCTGCAAACTTTTCAAACTAGCTTTGACTTTTCAGGGTCAAGCTTATCATTGAATCTAACATGAATTGATTCCTTAATAATTCGTGTTTATGTGTTATAGATTCTGTAGCCTTTAGAGCGTTCAGAGTATCCTAACAGTAAACACTTTTGAGCTTTGGAGTCAAACTTGCCAAGATTCTCTTTAGTGTTCAACATAAAACAAATATAGCCAAAAGGATGAAAATATGAAATGTTGGGTTTTCTATTCTTCCACCATTCATAAGGAGTCTTACCCATAATAGGTCTTATAGAAATCCTGTTCTGAATATAACTTGTATTTACTGCCTCTGCCCAGAAATGCTTAGCCATGTCAGTTTCTTAGATCATGGTACGAGCCATTTCTTGCAAAGTCCTATTCTTCCTTTCCACTACTCCATTTTGTTGTGGAGTTCTGGGACAGGAGAAATCATGGGAAATGCCATGGGAATAAAAAAGATTCTTAAAGTATATGTTCTCAAATTCACCTCCATGATCACTTCTGACTCTGACTATCTTGCAATCCTTCTCTGTTTGCACTTGAGAGCAAAAGGTAGAGAACACAGAATGTGACTCATCCTTGTGTTTCAAGAATTTTATCCATGTCCAACGACTATAATCATCAACGATAACTAATCCATACTTCTTTCCACTGATTGAAGCAGTTTTCACTAGTCCAAACAAATTAGCGTGTAGAAGTTCTAACGGTCTAGAGGTGGACACAACATTTTTTGCTTTGAAGGAAGTTTTAGAGAACTTTCCTTTCTGACATGCTTCATAAAGAGCATCTGAAGAATACTTCAGATTTGGTAAGCCTCTGACAAGTTTAAGCTTATTTAGCCGAGAAATCCTCCTCATGCTAATATGGCCTAAACGTCTATGCCATACCCATTGCTCCTCATTAACAGACATTAAGTATTTGAAATTCTGTTCACAGAGGTCTGAAAGTATAATTTTATAAATGTTGTTTTTCCTCTTTCCGATAAAAAGGATTGAGCCATCTTTCTGACTGACAGCCTTACAGTACTTTTGATTAAAGATGATATCATAACCATTGTCAGTAAGTTGACTAATTGACAATAAGTTATGCATTAAACCATCAACCAGAAAAACATCAGTAATAGAAGGAAGGTTACCATTACCAACAGTTCCAGAGCCAATGATTTTTCCTTTCTGGTTTCCTCCGAAACCAACGAAGCCTCCAGGCTTAAGTTCCAGACTTTGGAACATATGCCTTCTTCCTGTCATGTCTCGCGAGCAACCACTGTCCAGGTACCATGATTGGTGTTTCAACTGAGCTGCTAAGGATATCTGCAACATAGATTATCTTGTCCTTAGGTACCCACTTTCTGGGTCCTCTCTTGTTAGTTTTCCCAGAGTGTTTGACAACTTTGGGCTTATGTGCAACAGGATAATCAAGTGGAATTTGTGCATGATATTTGAATTTAGAAATAGATTTTTGTGTTGGTGGGGGTTTCTGTGCAAGCTCAGAGCAAACAAGCTCAGTGCCAGAAGGCACAAAATGGTCATAAAGAGGTTTTGGTTTAACAGGCTGACTTTCGTCAATTTCAAATGTTTCTGTACACCCCAAACCTTTCTTACCATTTCTGCTAACTCCATAGATCATGGAAGCTATTGTGCTTCTATCTATGCTTTTAGCTAGAAAATACTGGAATGCTCTATAATACTTGTTGATACAGCTTGTGTCAGAGACATTGGAGATTAATTCTTCTTCTAATTTAGAAATTTTGCTTTTCAAAGCATCATTACTATATTTTAAGGAAAAAGTGTTTTCATTTAGAGAAGAATTATTCTGCTCAAGCTTATCTTTTGCCTCAGAAGCAATTACATGTGATCTTTTAAGATCCTTGCACTACTACGGAAGACCCTTTTAACAACGGTTGAGAAAGATATATAATGACGCAGACACATGCGTTGTTATGTAGAGTGTTGTTATATATATGATACTTACAATGACGGTCCTATGACCGTTGTAATAAATTGGAAAGCGCGCGCCATATAACAACGGTTAAGAGTAATAACCATTGTGATATTGTGTATGAATAAAAAACAAAAGTATCATACCAGAATCAACAATACACAATTTGTAAATAGATATTAAAACCATTAATTACGAAGGAATATCAAAGGGTGAAAAATGAAATTTCAAAAGACAAAGAGATATAATCATTAATTCAACAGCTCGGAGGTTGGCAGAAACTTCTTCAACTTCCAAGAGAAGATGAAGAATCAGAAGAAACAATATAAAAGCGTAAAGGCTGAAGATGGTTGGATTATACCTGAGTGAATTACACACTCAAAGATATAACACAGTCGCCACCGAACTTTATTTAGTCCCAAAGGACAGGGAAAATATCAATAAAACCCAAGGGGAAGAGAAACGGGTAAGGGGGTCGGTTATGCGAAAGGAAGGTACTAGCACCTTACGCATCCGTCGTACTCGACGGGAAACCATTTCGCTTGCTTCTAGGCATGAATGGGTTATCTATCTAAAGGCTTCTAGCTAAAAGAAGATGAGAGATAAAAGAAAAAAGAAAAAAAGAAAGAAAGTGCTCGCGGAGGATTAGGGCCCTCGTGCCTACGTACCCTCATAGTGCAATGAGGAACAGAGCGCCGTAGTTCAAAGGAACCAGGGAAAAGAAAGGGGAAAGGAAGAAGGCGGAAAAGTGCTCGCCAAGATCATAGCGATCTCGTGCCTATGTATTATACATTCGAATGAATGCAGAATCAGAGCTTCCGTAGTTCGTGGAACTAAGACGAAAAAGGAAAAAGAGAGGGGTGTTAAAACCAAGAACAAAAAAAGAAGGAAACTCCGCTGGGGATTCCAAAGAAATGGTGTCAAAACCAAGAAATAAGTGTGAAGGAAAGACAATAACTGTGCTGAGGATAAAGTGCAAGAATGGTGTCGAAACCAAGAAGATAAAGGAGCAAAAGGAATAGTAAAGACTCCACTGGGGAGGTAAGAGAACAAAGAATTATGCTAGGGATCAGAGGGTTAACAACCCTACTGGGGAACAAACAAAGGAATGGTGTTCAAACCAAGAGAAAAAGGGTTCGGTATGTTAACTGACTGGTAGTGGTTAACCGAAGAGAAAGAGATTAAGACTCTGTGGGGAAAAGGGTTTGGTGTAAACAGGCAGGCTGTGATGAACCAAAAGAAGAGAGTATTGAACCAAGAGAAGGTGTTTGACTCTGAAGGGATTTTGGTATATTAATTGATAAACAGTGCTTAATCGAAGAAAATATTGCGAACGTGTGGGGAGAAAGGTTTTAACAGATAGACTGTGATCAACCAAAAGAATGGGTGTAGAACCAAGCGAAGGTTGTGACCCCAAAGGATGGGTGTGGGACCAAGCAAAGGTCGTGACCCAAAGGACGAGTGTGGGACCAAGCAAAGGTCGTGACCCAAAGGGGATGTTAGTACGGACTTAACAAACAGTACTCGACCAACGAAAGAGGGTAATGAACCAAAAGAGGTTGTTAACCGCTGAGGATTTGGTGTTAACAGAGGAATTGTGATTAACCGAAAAGAAACGAGTGATAAACCAAGAGAAGGTGATTAACTCAGAAGGGGCTCAGTGTTTTTAACAGACTGGTTGTGGTTAAATGAAAAATGGGTGATTAACCAAGAGAAGGTGATTAACCCAAGAGGAACTCAGTGTGTTGAAGAAGTGCAAATTGGTGTTTTAACTAACATGCAATGGTTAACTAATCAAAGGGAGAAGAATCAAAAGAAGGTTGTGAACTCCGCAAAAGTTTCAGTATTTAACAGGAAAACTGTGTTTAACCGAAGAAAAGGAATTGAGACTCTTCTGGGGAATCAAAAGACGATGATTGACCACAAGAAAAGGACATTGAGACAAGAGACGGGTGTTAACCCAAGATACAATGATCTTTAACCAAGCGAATGGTGGTTGATCAAAAGAGAGATTGAGAGAGGTAATAGTGATCGGGGACCGACTCAGATGGGGCGGGAGATACTCTACTGCCTGGAGATAGAGGTGACTAGGCACAGGGTCATTCATCCCCTACCTGAAGTAATCAGAATGAGAGTAGGAATTCTCCATTCTCATTCCTTCTCTAACACACAGGGTGTAGTGCAGAAGTTGAAACGGACAACGTAACCGCTCCAAGTTGTATAGTGCTCCAGTGTCGCGCGAAACTCCGACTCCGCGGGGGGGGGGGGGGGGGGGGGGGGAGAGAGAGAGAGAAAGCTCTAAAGGAAACCTAAAGAGAAACGCCAACGGGAAGATTAATAATCGAAACGAAGTTTCGATTAACTAATCAAAAGGGAGGAATATGCTAATAATTTTCCAAAATGAATTGAAAAATTATTAAAGCAAAGGGTACATTATTGATTATACAAGATTAAGCTTATCCTTTGAAGAACGAACTTAATTCAAACATGAATGGAAAGTGCAAAACAGTACCAAATGACACTCAAAATGCAACACAAAATCATGTTATTGTGTGAATAGAATTGTGCAAGAATGAACATGTTCATACAATGTCAAGAATGTGCACAATCATGAAATTGAAAGATCGATCATCGAAAAATTCACAATCATGCTTTAAACTGAAGTGAAACAGCACCTAAAACATCCATACAAATCAATCATATTAATCCATGGAAGTTAGATTAGGAAAGCATGGCAAACAAGCTTGAAAAACACCAAAAATGGCACTCTGTTACGGTGGTAATCGATTACCTTAAAGTAGGTAATTGGTTACTTGCTTGAAAAAGGCAAAACTGGTGAAAATTGTGCAGAGTAATCGGTTACTCTCTTTTGAGTAATCGATTACTTGGTTGAAAAAAGCAGCGCTAGTGTAAATTTGTGCAGAGTAACCTGTTACTCTCTTTGAGTAATCGATTACCACTGTAACAGTGGCAAAAATAGCTTTTCAAAAAGCACTTTGAGCCCCTAAATCACTTGTCCGAACTACCACATGCTAGAGTATAAATTTGTGCACGAAAATCAAGCTTAACGACAGTAAAAAAATCAGCAATGGAATCAATTAACTCATCAAAATCATGGATCAAGTCATGGCATAATCAATTCACACACAAAAAGCATCAAAACTACATCGCGAATGATACGAAAACGTTCGAAACAGTAAAATGTGCAAAGAAAGACCAACCTACAAAGCTGAGATGTACCTTGGATGTTGTTACAAATGAATCTTGATGAAGATAGTCAAAGAAAACCAGAGGAATCTTCAACTGTAGCCGAATCATACCGAAACCGAGCAAATTGCAACGAAACTCCGAAATACGTATTCGAACCATAGAATCTTGAAACAAACACTTGAGATGAATCCAAAAGCTAATAAAACTCATGAAAATCAAGTAGAATTGCAAAAGGATTAAGGTTAAGCTCAAAAAATAATCACTTCTAAGGTGAAAGTGATTAATCTTCAATGGTGAAGAGCTATGGTGAGGTTTAGGAAGAAAATATAGATGAATATGAAGAAGTTGCAGAAAAATTCAGAGAGAATGTGAGAGAATTGAGTGTGAAGTGTAAGAAATGTGTGAAATGGTTAAGGGTCTTTGAAAAATGATTGAAGGTTTATTTATATATAGTTTTGGTTTGGAGTTGATAGGTTTGGAATGTGCTTTGGACTTAGCTTTGGATCTAGGTTGGGAGTTAGTTACACTTGACTCACCAAGTTAGCGGTTAACTCAGTTAGTTAGGTAGTTAACTCGGTGGAGCAATCCCAATGTAAATCCACATCAATGGCTCACATACTTGGAAATTAAGGAACATGGTGCACTTAATTTAGAGTGATGTATTGGAATAAATGTAAGTGGAGTGTCTTGAATGGTCTTGAACTGTCTAGAATGTTCCACACAATGCTAGAACCATGTAGAATCCAAGAACAAAGAGAGTGCAGAGTTGCTATCCCAAAAATGCAACAGAATTTGCAAATCTGTATAGAGTAATCGATTACCCTGTTTTGAGTAATCGATTACTCTAGGCAAAATTTGTCCAGATTGCTTAGGAACAAGTGTTGAATCCCCGGTTTCGATTTTCCTCCTCTTGTTTTGATGAGTAGGCACGGAAACCCTTGTTTGTGCTTATTTTGATGATGTGATAACCTTGTGAGGACGCAATTAATCGGGCTTGGAAAAACCTGAAATATTCCTGCAACAAGAAACACAGAGGGAAAGAGATGTGAATGCTTATGCTAGCGATGCGGATGCACATGCTTATGCAAAAGAGGCAAAAAGGGAGGTCAAATTTTGGGTTACGACAAAGGCCAAAACATAAAAATAACTTAATCCAAAAGAATCAAAATGAGTTCTACCGCTCAAGCTACCAAAAATGTTGAGAATGAAATTGTTGCTGTAGAGGGGGATGTAGTTTAAAATCTTCCTCAGAATCAAAATGTTGCTGTAGAAGGGGTTGTCGTTTAAAACCTTCCTCAGAATCAACAAGTTGCTGCTGTAGATGGGGCTGCTGCGGAAAGAAGGAGAGCTCTGAGGGTGAGGAGAAGAAAGAGAAGAAGGAGAAGAATTTTGAGAAGGCAGATGGTTGTTGTCGATTCTAATGATGATGATGAGGCTGACTATGGTTAGTCAAACTTCCTCTCATCCAGAGCATTTAGATTTGATGATTGAGTTTATGTAATGAAAAGTTTATGCAATGAAACTTAATTTATCTAATGAAATTTTAATCTTTTTGCTTAATAGTTTAAACTAGAACTACAATATCTATTAACTAATATACTAACAAACAGAAAAATAATTGAAAATTAAAAGTTTGCGTTGAACTTACTCGTAAGAAACCGTTTTTTATTAGTTGCATTCCTGTCTTCATAATGTAATTCAAACATCAACAATGTAATTCACAATGCATCTGCAGTTTAAACATCAACAATGTAATTCAAACCCTAATTCAACTATTACATTTCATAACAAAGTAAACATTAAACATAAAGGAGACAAGAAAACATAAAAGCTTGAGATTTCCAAAAAATCTCTCTGATTTCAGTTTGTTCTTCAAATTCTTGTTCTTCTTCTTTAAATCCTCATACATAACCTTCAAATAGCCCACAACCTCCAACTCTGACTTCATAATGCTCTCATCTTCATTTCCACCTCTTTCTCCCACGTCTTCATCCCATATAAACAAATTACATATTTAATCGCTCCTCCAAAATGGACATCTCCAAAAAAGCCTTCCTTTATTTTGTCCTTTCTTGCATTGGTACGAAACCATATGACCAGCACAACCACAGAAATTTCCAAATCGAGATTTTACAGCAGAAGAAGACATAGAAACACCTTTGGATGAGTTTGTCTTCAAATGCGACATTGCAACAACTTAAAGTAGAACATTTTCTTGTTGTTGTTGTGTTCTTCCCGACGATGGTGACTGGTGTTAGGGTTGTTTCGTCTTGTTTTTTTTCCAGTGGATAAATGGATATATACTTGGTGTTTAAAATACATAAAAAGAAGCTTCAGTTTGTAACAACGGTTTTAAGAAATAACCGTAGTGATATCCTTATTTGTTTTTAGTTAAATATAAATAAAACTTAAAAAGGGCGCATTTACGTCAAAGGAATAAATTATTTGAGGGCGATGAGGTTCGAACCCATGAAAGCTTGATTATATCACCACAGTGTTCACAACAACCGTTATTATACCCTTGAAATTTCTAATTAAAATAATGTGCGCGCATCCAGTACGCACTATTACCACGATTGGAATTTTACCCGTCATCAGAGACCTTTTAATAAGACTTAAAACAATGCGTGCGCATCCAGTATGCACTATTACAACGGTGTATAGGATGTCGTTGTAAACCTGACGTTGTTGTTTGGGTGTTTTGTAGTAGTGTTGTATTTACTCTGAAGAGTTTGATATTTTTCTAGCATTTCTGAAAGACACGACTTTAATTCACAACGAGAGAGTTTACATAATACGTCTAAGTCAGAGTCTGATTTTGATTCTGGTTCTGATGATATTTTGTCTTCTGGTTCTCCAGAGACTTCGACGTCAATTGTTGTTGCCACTAACGCAACATTTGCTTGTTCTTCATCAGAATCTTCTTCTTTAGAATCAGAGTCATCCCAAGTTGCCTTGAGTCCCTTCTTCGCTTTGGAGAAGTTCTTCTTAGGCTTTTTGTCTTTCTTAAGCTTTGGACACTCGTTCTTGTAATGACCTGGCTCATTACACTCATAGCAGATGACTTTTTTTCCAGAGTTATGCTTATTTTGTCCAGATGATGACTAAGAACAACCTTTTTTTCTTCTTGATCCTCTGAAGTTTCCTTGCCTATGTTTCCAGAGTTTGTTGATCCTTCTAGAGATAAGTGACAACTCATCTTTTGATTCTTCATCAGAATCTTATGATTCTTCCTCAGCTTGATAAGCCTTGGCCTTTTCAGGTTTAGACTTAAGAGCAATAGATTTACTTTTCTTCTGAGGTTCATCTTCTTCTAACTCTATCTCATGACTTCTTAAATAACTAACAAGTTCTTTAAAACTTATGTTGTTAAGATCCTTGGATAGCTTTAGAGTTGTTACCATAGGTCTCCATTTCTTGGGAAAACTTCTAATGATCTTTTTAACATGATCAGCAGTTGAGTATCCTTTGTCCAGAAATTTAAGTCCTGCGACTAGCATTTGGAACCTTGAGAACATAGTCTCAACGATTTCATCATCCTCCATTCTGAATGCCTCATATTTCTGGATTAGGGCAAACGTCTTTGTCTCCTTAACTTGAGCATTTCCTTCATGAGTCATTCTCAGAGAATTAAAAATGGATTTGGCAGTTTCTCTATTTGTTATCTTCTCATACTCAGTATAAGAGATAGCATTTAACAATATGATTATTGCATTGTGATGATTCTTGTAATCTTTCTTTTGTTGGTTGGTCATAACACTTCTAGACACTTTAACTCCTGTAGCATCAACTGGGTGAGTGTAGCCATCGACTACAATATCCCAAAGATCTACATCATAACCAAGAAAGAAACTTTCAATTCTATCTTTCCAGTAGTCAAACTTTTCACCATCAAAGACTGGTGGTTTGGCACTGTAATGATCTTTCTCTTCTACAATAGGATTAACATTAGCTACAGCCATGATATCTCACACAAATACTGGATTGGTACTGAACACAGTGAAGTGTTGATAAATCTTTTTATCACAATCAGAACCGGAGCTCTGATGCCAATTGAAGGTGTGAGAAAACACAAGAAATTGGGGTTTGAATTGGGTTTTCAAAATGAAAGCTTTTTGTGAAACTCAAACAAATATCATAAATAAACTAGAAATAGAGAAAGACACACGATATATCCTGGTTCACTTGAAAACTATCAAGTTAATCCAATCCACCCGCCAAGGTGATTTCGCCTTATACACAAGGACTTAATCCACTATAACCAAACTGATTACACTGCACTAGCAACTGATAGTGACTAACATACAAAGACTAACCGTCTCTTCTTAAGATTTTTAACCCAACTGGTCCCTTAAGGAATACAAACAACTGTTTGAATAAATTTAATGTTTACAATGAATTGCTTCTACACAAGCTGATATAAACACTATGAAAAGCTCAAATAAAATCTATATAGTATGAACAATGTATTTTCTTTGAATTGTGGTGCTTTACTGTTCACGCATGTGTCTCTCTCATATATTTCCAGCGTCTCTTTGTTTCTTCAAGTAATCAAGTCCTTAAATAGCCAGAAAAAGATCCGTTGAAGGGCAGATCAGGAATATCAGTAAAATTGCTGGCGACTTGAAATAATGTCATTATGCTGGGATGAAAATCGTACACAAATGTTGTCCTTTGTACCACCAAATCAGGGTAGTGGAATGGTAGTGGAAAAGAACGTGTTTAAAATGTACTATGTACTATTTTCCCTCGCAAACGTTTCATCTTCTTCTGTTCATCAGAGGCTTCTGAATAGATATGGTTGAAGCATGATCAGAAGAATTGATCAATGGGTCTTCAGAGTCTTGAGTCATTAGAGTCTTCAAAACTTGTTCAGCAGAACCTTGTCTTCAAAGTCTTCAGCACTCTGTCTTCAGAACCCTTGGTTATCAGAAACTTAAGTCTTCAGAGTATTCAAAACGTTGTTCAGCAGAACCTTGTCTTCAGAGTCTTTAGCACTTAGTCTTCAGAAGATAATTATCAGAGTCATATTCAGAGCCAGAATCTAAGAGAACATTGCAGCAGTAACATATTGTCTTCTTAAAATCTTTCTGAAGTAGAGCAGATCAGAAACAAACAAGCTTCTTTGACGCAGAAACGACTTTTGATCAATTGAGATTGACATTCCACATGATCTCTATCAGAGTCAGAGCTTTCTTTATCAGATTCAGATCCTATTTGTCAATACTTTAGAAAACAAACGTTAGAGTACCAAAATTGTTCTCACATAAATACTACTTTGTTATTATCAAAACTTAGAGATATCTTGCAGAACCAAATCTTGTTCTAATAATCTCCCCCTTTTTGATAATGACAAAATAATGTTTTTTTTATAACACAATTTTGTACGAAGATAATTAATAAGAATTGACTCAGATAAGTTCAGAATAAACTTTCCTTTATCAAGCTCCCCCTGAATCTAAGACTTAAAAAAAATCTTATCAGATTAGGGATACCAGAGCCTGATTACAAGGATCTAGTCAGATCCAAAATATCAGAGCTTGATTAGTTAAATCAGAGCCTGATTAATATCAGAGTCATATTGCCAATATAAATATTGTTCTTGAAAAGCATTCTAAGAAAAATTTGCAATAAAAGTGTTAGAATGTTAGAGCTATGATTCAGAGACAAGATATTTATCAAAATAAATTTCCATTAAAATAACTAACTTGGAGTACAAGTAAACCAAAAAAGCAACCACCCACTTGTACTCATGAATCAGCTCCAAGTCAATGAAGTATTTGAGGTAAATTACATCCGCATGATCGGTACTTTTGTCCACAAATATGGGCATGTCAACCATATACACGAGGTATGGCCTCAATGCACATGCTCTATGATAGATAACATGTTCATCATCACCGTCGACCTGCACTTCCGCAACTAGACGGTGTGCATACACGCTCTCCAAGAATTCAAATATAGCATGACACCATATGGTATCTTCTATCTCGTTTAGGGTGTCCTTTGGCTCAACTCACTAACATGTCAACATCATCTCTAGTGCATCAGCTCTGGTAATCTTAAATTGGTGTAATAATCTTCCCCTGGTCAGAAGATGTAGGCACGACACATCATCTAGTGTGTACTTGATGTTGAATACTTTAATTGATTAAATGTTTACAATAGAAATTGACAAAACACTTGGATTTGCATGAAGTATAAATGAAATTTGGAAGTGGCTTTTTTTTTTTTATGAGCAGAACTTGAAAGTGATTCGAGAAGCGTTTATGTGTTTTACTGAAAATGAGGAATGAAAAGTGATTCGAGAAGATCTTGTGTGTTTTACTAAAAATGAAGAATGAATAAGATTTGATGAGTATTTGATTTAAACCTCGTTAAAGATGCACTTCTGTAAAATAATTTTTTATACGATTGCCACCATAATTTTTTTTATAAATCTTAGTATCCGTTATTGCGACCACAATATTTAAGGGATGAGAACTAAAATAAGTTTGGATGTGAAATCAACTACCTACCTATTAATGGAAGATACCACTAAACACTCTAAATTACCCTTTGATAAAAATTCCATTTACACTAATTGATACCCTTTTGTGTAATTTACTAAATAATAATTCATCACACAATTAGAGCAACCCATATTGCCAAATGGCATAACTTTTTTGAAATCGTCTTTCAAATTTGAAACATGCTTTTACCCGGTAGCAACACCTTCTCTTTTCGTCCAACATCTCTCCAACAATACCTTCTTTTTTTTCCTATCTCCTTTTTCAGACCTAACTCATTCCTCCTCTTTCTTCTTCTCCCTTTCATCAATCTTCAATCTCGTCACCGACCAAACTGAAGAACCCTCCGATCTCGTCGAAAACTATGGGAAAGAAACGAAAGTCCATCACAACAAGTTTCGACGAAGTGGGTTGAACCATGTATGCTTTCTTTTCGGTTTCTCTATGTTTCTGTTTCTGTTTTTTATGTATATAACTGTTATCTTCTTCCTCATTTTCGTTAACAAATAACATGGCCACAGTTTCTTCACCCAGATTATTAGCATATTCTTTTTAGATTAGACATGTTTTAGCATCATTAAAGTATATGATGTTTTTATAGATGGGACAGTTATTTCAAAATCTAGCAGGGTGGAGTTTACTGTCGAAGAGGGTGAGTTTCATAGTTCAAACCTATAATTTTTTAGGTATAAAAGATGTCTTCTGATTGCTGGTAACTGACTATGAAGCATATTTCATTAATACAGGTTATTTTTGTCCTTAGTCCTATTTTGGTCAGAATGTTAGTTAAATTTTTGTTATTATTAGAATTATGTAAATAATGTTTTGCTTGCCTGTGTAACTTTATTGAGTTTTATAAATTTTTCTGATGCATTTGATGAGAGTGGAAAACCTTTATCAGGAAATGATGGCGTCGTACCTCCAAATGCATCGCTTGAAATAGATCTAAAGTTAGTCTCGTGGAAGACCATATATGACATTATTAAGGATGGGAATATCCTTAAGAAGATCTTGAAGAAAAGAGAGGGGTGTGAACGACCAAATGATGGAGCTCTGGTTCAAGGTACTATTTTGTTAGTAAGAGTTTTTCTAAGGGTTAAACATTTTACCCTGCATCTGTAAGTGTTATATCCACATGTTAATGTTTTTAGACACTGTCCGCTTAAATATTGTACAACTGGATATATTTTAGAAAGAGATTGATGGATATATTTTAGAAAGAGATGGATGGAGATGTTGATTTAGTATGCTACCAGTGATATTTTTTATTCTGAAATCTAAACTTATTTGTTGTTAGGCCTAACTTTGTTTGCCATCACCTATTGTTTTAGAATGTCTTATATCATTGATATCTTCTGCAAGATCATTGAACAATGATGCTTTCGAAGGTCGCCGAAAAGTTTATATTCAAATAGAGAACTTACGTGTCTGTTGATAAAGTATTATTTGATTCTGGTGCTGGTAAGTTAAACCACACTTATAATGTATTTATTTATGAAATTGCTTGAAATTGCATCACTACCAAGTTACTTCATTGTTGTCTGTTTTATGGTAGTCATCTTTTGCATTTGGGCTTATACAATTTCTATTTTATGGGTGGATTAAGGAGGACATTGAGTTAATAGTTTAGATATACCTTTTCAATGAGCAGGTGAATGCAATGAGCAGGTGAATGCTGTCAAAGGATTGAGGTTGTATGAGGATGTTTTTTCTGAATCACAACTCTCCAAGGTGACTGATTTTGTGAAAGAGATCCATGCTGCTGGCCAGAACGGGGAACTTTCAGGTAAATTTTGCAGGTTTAATGTTTGGGATTTGGGACCTAAACAATGGCCAAAACTTCTTTCGATTTATTTTATAAATCAATTTAACTTTGTTTCCGACAAGACTAACTTTGGGATGATGATCAATAGAAACTAGCGCCCTACGGTTTACAATCTTTGACATACTAACAAAGGTTATTTCAATAAAATGCAGGTGAAACATTTATACTATTTAACAAACAGGTGAAGGGGGACAAAAGGGAGCTGATTCAGTTAGGTGTACCTATATTTGGACAGATAGAAGACAATGCCAAAAGTAAGAACTCAATAAATAGAAGATTTGATAGTATTCCTACACCTACCATTAACAAAACTGTAATTTGGTTTTTCTGATCACATATATTGCAAAAAGAAATTACTCTAAATAATAAGAGTATAAATTTCTGCTTTTTTCCTTCTGTTTTGGTATATAGGAAAAATTGGGCCAATTCCTTCACTTCTTCATGGTGTCATTGATCACCTTATTCAGTGGAAATTAATTCCATAGTACACACAGCTAAATGGTTGCATTATCAACTTCTTTGAAGAGGTAAGAAATTGTCCATGCTTCCTGCTTAGTCAAAACTCAGAAAATTACTGTGATTAGTTTTGTGAAAACAGTTGTTGTGATTATTTTTTTCTCCAATGGAGTGACCATCTGCCTATACAATTTTGTAATTTGCAGGGGGAGTTTTCTCAGTCCTTTCTGAAACCACCGCATTTGGATCAACTTCTATCTACCCTTCTTCTCTGTGACTCTACTATGGCTTTTGGGTGTATTCTTATGAGTGAAAATGATGAGAATTACAAAGGTCCACTCATGCTATCGTTGAAGCCTTATAGTTAGCAGAATGTAATGATTTAAATGACTCCTACTTGTGCCAAAATTGAATCATTCTAATTAATATATTCTTACACACTCTTAACAATGTTTTGTTTCATTTCAAATTTCATTCTAAGTCATTTCAATTAATTACCATGAAGTAAAAATACTATAATGTTCTTTGATTTATAAGTAATTTGGATTATTTAGTGGAACATTTTAATAAATTTTAGTACACCAGAGACTTGAATTTTTACTAGACATTTGAAGTACCACGGTAGACAATCCATTAGATTTAGGAAAAAAACATTCATAAATATTGTTCAATGTGCATTAGTATATGAATACGATAATAATATTGTTTCATTTTACAAATTACTATTAATACAATATCTATTTTATTTTAATAAATAATTATTTTTATTTGAGAGACAAAATTCTTATTTTAAAATATCAAAAACTACTATCACTACAATATAATTAAATTTCATAATCATTGTTATTTTTTATTAAGTAATTCATTTTAAAATCACATGTGTGTCAGAATATATTTTATATCACTGAAATTCATTATTTTCACGGGACACTATCACCATAATACCTTTTTTTTTTTTTTAATTTTAATCGACAAAGTATTTGTAAATATTTATAGTTATTAATGATATTTGTAAATATTTATAGTTATTAAGCATATTGAATTTATTATGTCGGTATTTATTTTAAATATTTGCAATTATTAATAATTTTATAAAAACAATTATATATCAGCATCTATCAAGCCTTGTCGAATGATTTAAAATATGAATGAAGTTATCCGTACTAGTATTTTTTTAAAAGAAAAAAATCTAGTAGTATATGGGACCCATCCAAAAGGCAATAAGGAAATGGCACGTATGGAGTAACTAGAAACACACGATTTTGTTTGGACATTCAAGTTGAACAAAACCTCATCTCTTCTCCTCTCCACTCTTCATACTTCATTCCCAGTTTTTTCTCTCTTTTCTTTAGCTATGGCTTATATGAAATCTTGTAGTTCTTATTCTGCTCTACCCTTCTTCCAACGGAGAGGTCTATCACCTTTTCATCACACAGGTCTGTTCTTTTCATTTCCTCATTCTTCACTCCTATTATCTTCTTCTAATTCTAATTCATTTCAGTTCATTGTTCAGGAACATTCATTCCCCAATGTTTAAATGGAAACACCACTTTTTCTTTAACACCAAAAAGATTAACTTCCAAGTTTTCAAAGAATAAGAGACTCTCTATCCCTAGAAGTACTACTTCTTCTTCAAACTCCACTGATGATGACACCTCTAATAAAACTAAGGCATGTAGTTCTATACCTTGTTGTGTTTTATCCTCATATATATGCTTTATTACTTGCTGTTCAATTTCTTTCTGATGTTACAGAAAACACCATTTGGATATTCAAGGAAAGATGTTATATTAATTGGACTTGGTGTTACTTTCCTTGGCATTGGCTTAAAATCCGGATTAGAGGTATATTTGGCCGAACTGCGTAAACAAATATCGTGTATAATGTTTTCGATTTGCGTTTCTATTTTCTCTTTTGTTATTAGTTGTTGTTCTAGGATGGAATAGGCACTTATGTATGTAATAGAAGTGAGATTAATGATGGAGCTATTGTGCAGTATGTTGGAGTTGATCCACTACAAGCTGGAAATGTGGTTCAACTTGTGCTGGTTTTGGGCCTCACAATTGGATGGATCTCAACATATATCTTTAGAGTTTCAAACAAGGAAATGACATATGCGCAGCAGCTTCGCGACTACGAAAGCAAAGTCATGGAGGTAAAATTGTTGCCTTTCTCTTGTTTTAAGCATAGGAATGACAAGTACATGTGTGATTTGTTGGTCAAATTTGTTCATTTTCTTCCATCTTGAAATTGGGCGGTAAAGAACAAACAAGAGAATAAATTAAGTGTAGCAGAGATGAGGATGTTGTTTTGTATATGTGGTAAGAGTAGACAAGATAAAATTAGAAATGATAATATTAGAGACTGATACCCGTGACTAATTAAAAGTTCTCAAATTGAAAGCATCTAAGAGACTGAGAAACATTCAGATATCATAAAGGAAATGCTTTAGACAGAAATATTTGAAACTTGAAACTTGGGTCTGCAGCATGATGTGTGTTTACATTGTTTCTCAATATATAATTTTGGCCGTATTGAATCTGCAGAAACGATTAGAGTCCCTGACAGAAGCCGAGCTAGAAGTACTGCTTCAAGAAGTTGAGGAAGAAAAGAGTCGTAAGCTATAGGCAGTGTGATGAAGAGGTGAATTGAAGTAGTTTGTTTGTATATAAACAACGAAGTTTTACATCAGTAATTAGACAGAAATGATAATCTCTCTCTTATGGGCTAGTTTAGAAAGGTTTCTGCTATGTTTGTTACAGTTCACTCTCTCAGACAAAATATAGAGAATTCCAAGACTATGGTGTTTGGTATCTTAGCAAAATGTAATATTATGCAAGATTATTTACAGAACACATAAACACAAGTTAATTCCATGGAATTCATAAATGATGAAATTTTGTTTTGAAATGAATTGTATTGATTGATAATTAACATCATCATACCAAAGTGACACATTTTATGTGTGAAGATGTAAAATCATAGACTACATAATTAGGTGTTTGTTTATCATTGCACTACGAGAAAATGAAGTTTGCCTTAATTATTGGTTATATACCAGCCAGAACCAGAACCAGAACCATTCACGTGCAGATGCGTCACAATTTTGTAGTGTATCATATGACAGAATCATTTGACGTGCATGTGCTGGTTTGAGGGGCACTTGGTTTGATCTTAGCTAAGAGGAGACCTTCCGGAACAAATTCAGGGTATTTTGTCCATATTGAAAGGCATACAAAATTAACACTAAGCCTTTGTTGTTTGCTCGAAAATTTTCTGAGACATTTAAGTTGATTGATGAAGCATCATCTTTTTTATTTGTGCTAGCAAACCTTGAAGAAATAGTAACTTTTGTGAAGGAGTAAATGGAAAATAATTTCTGCATTAAGACTGGTTCATGTTTCTTAACACAAATTCAACTGGTTGGTTTTATGCGCTGTATGAATTGTGAAGCTCTTCGGACTTGTAAATTCTAGACTGAGTTACTACCCTTTACTTATGTAAACATTACACTCTACTCTCTGTCTATTTGTTGCGAGTTTTTCTAATATTTAACTTGTCAACCCCATTTATATTAGACACCTTCTATTTAGATAAATTTTACCGATATACCATTGTATAAACTCTAGAAATTTTAGAATTTTATAGGGTTTTAACAGAAATTTTTAGTCCATATCGGAAATTTTGAAAATTTACAGGATTTTACAACAACCAAAGACACATGTATCGTGAATTTAGAATTAAAAAAAAAACATACCGGAAATTTCACAATTTGTAGTAAAAGTGTGAACTGTTTTTCGAAAATTATAAAATTGCTGGTAAAAAGGTATACCGAAAATTATGAATTTCAATGCAATGTCACAGTATTCCGGGAATTTTAAAATTTTATAACTTTCGGAATTTCGAAAATTTTAAAATTTCTGAAATTCCGAAAATTTTAAAGTTTTCGGTATGAGTCCAGAATTTCAAAAAATCTTAAATTTTTGGTATTTTCCACATAAACATGCATAACTGTTTCGATAAAAAAAAACACCACATATAATAGGTACACATTTTCCACAAGAATTGTGCTACATACAAAATTACAAAACAAATTAGGATAACTTCCAACCCCCGAGGGTTGGTCTAGTGGTGGAGGTTTGAGTCTTGAGAGTGTGCTCCTTTCAAGATCTTAGGTTCGAATCCTACTAGGTGTAATCAACTCTTGTGTGGGACGGTCCATATGGAGCTTTGCTTCGGCTTTAAACGGGCCCCCGCTAGTGGACGGTGGGATTGATCCCTCTTGGATTAGTTGGTCGCAAGGCCGGATACCAATATTTTCAAAAAAAAATTAGGATAACTTCCTCACTTCATCTTCCTCTTGCCTAATTTGTTCTGCATATGTTGATTCTCATGCTTTTGCATCTTCAGAACAGTTTTGTCTCCAACGGTAAGTGACGGGACACTACGCCAAACAAGGGAAAAGAGGGCGCTTTTTTTGGCCTATGGCAGCGCTTAAAAGCGCTGTCTAAGCCAGCGCTGTCATAGGTAAAGACAACGCTTTTTTATTTATGAAAAAGCGCTCTCTAAAAGGGAACTTTAGACAGCGCTTTTAAAAGCGCTGTCTAATGTATACGTTTAAAATTTTAAAGATTTTTTTTATATACTTTAGAGAGCGCCTTTTTCTTCAAAAACGCTCTATAAAGGGGGACTTTAGACAGCGTTTTTGAAAGCGCTGTCTAATGTATACGTATAATGATTTTTTTATATACCTTTAGAGAGCGTTTTTTTCTTAAAAGCGCTCTCTAAAGGGGGACTTTAGACAACGCTTTTAAAAGCGCTGTCTAATGTATAACTTTAGACAGCGCTTTTTTCTCAAAAGCGTTGTCTTTTGTCTACGTATAATTTTGAAGATTTTTTTAAAAAATCCCATTTTAACCATTTTTTTATGCAGAAACCTGTATAATTCACATTTCCATAAACCTGTATAATTCACATTTCAATAAACCAGTATGGATACGCATTTCCATCAACAAATTCTATTTCAAAACTAGAATTTACATTAATGTAGAATTCGCACAATTCCTTATATTGTATGGTTTCAAACCTGTATAGAATTTGTACATTTCAATAAACTAGAATTTACATGCAGAATTCGCACAAATTCTATTGTATGGTTTCAAACCTGTATAGAATTTACATTTCAATAAACTAGAATTTACATTCACAAAACTATACATTCAAGAAAGAATTCTTCTTGCAATAAAAAATTCGCACAATTCCTCCTTAGTATCTTGCAATTGTTTCCTCGTGTAATAAGGACACGCCATATCATCGAAATACTACATAACAAAACAAAATACGCATTATTTAGTTAAAAATAATAAATTATATGACATATCCGATAAATACTACATAACAAAACAAAATACGCATTATTTAGTAAACCACAGTAATTATTACACAATAACTATTACATGAATTCTATGTAACCACAGTAATTATTACACATACTTGATTTTTCACACTAAACCTTACATGAATTCTAAGTAACCACAGTAATTATTACACAGACTTGATTTTTCAAGATTTTTTTAAAGACTAAATTGATATTTTTCATTTTTCAAGGACCATGTAGCCTAGGTCTCTCGTTTTTTTCCCATTATTTTCACGGAGACTAATTGTGATGTTTACTCCTATTAATTAGTATTAGCATGTTTTAGAGGCAATAAAGATAGACCTTTGAGTTATCAAAATACTATATTGCATTACTTCCTTAAATCTAAACATGTATGTTTTATTCATAAAGTAAAGCCAATTTGCTAATAAGAATATAATAAAGTGAAGGTAGCTTACTAATAAATTCCAGGTCTTTAAAGCAAAAGAAATTCTTCATATGTGTGGTCAATCGCTGTCAAGAATACATCCCTCCCCAAAATATCATATCATCCACTAACCAAGCTCAATATCAACCTATCAAAATAAAAAATGAATTCAACCATAAACTAGAAAATTTGATAAAATGTTTAATTAGAAAATCAATACAAATTCAATTACCAAAAAGAGAATATCGACATATGTGTACCTTAGACACATCTAAGCAATATATGGCCATAACAATTCTGGTATCATTTTTCATTCACATATATGTAGTCTCTACAACCCCTCTCAAATATGCTAGCCTTTCTTTAAGAATATTGGTAAAGTCTGAGACAATTCCATCTTGTTTTTGTTTGACCATCAGCATCACTCATTCTGCATCCACTAACCATTTCCTACATAAATTGTTGCAAGAAAATAAATAAACATAAATAATTAGACATATACTAAAAACAAATATTGAATGCCATATAATGGTGATTTTGCACCAGTAAAAAACATTAGTTACAATATAAGTGTCATAGATGTACTGATACATCTACTCAACATATTTCAACTTATCCCTATAAGATACTAGTACACTCAAAGATAAAAGTGAAATATAGTCAAATACTAATAGCAGTTCTAGGATACAAGCAAACCCAAATAAACATTAAAATGCATTTGCACAACTTCTTTTCAAGTTCAACTTCAAAACATTGTTCACAGAGAATCTGCTTTACCACATGAGGCACCACAAATAGCAACAAGAGAAGATATTATAACTTAAAAAGAAACAGGTACAACATATGCAAAATTTCTAAGGTGTGCATAATCAATGGTAAAATACCTTTAGTGGATTATTATTGTCTTAGCACATTTTACAATTGTATATGCCACTGCATGTAGAAAATTATTTCGGTTCTTCATTTGTCTCCCTTTTAACCTGCATTTAAGGAAGCACAATCAGAAATGGAGAAGAACAAATTGAGATCTGAGAGGAAAGAATTGATACCCCATAAGAAACTGAGATGAAGCTGTAGGAATTAGATTCCAAAACAAATCTGAGACCGTCAAAACTGGTTCAGAACAATATCACCGCAACACATATTTGGGAGAAGCAGAGAACCAGAACCAAAATGAGATGAAGGGGTTTTGAGTGATTGAGAGATTTCGAGAGAAGAAGGGATATGGGGATTAAGGGATTCGAAGAGATGGGCTGAGAGATGAATGAAGGGTATCGATTCAAAGGGATTTTGAGAGATTAGGGTTTTTGTTTGGTGAAATTAGAAAGGGTGTGATTGAAAAATGGGGCTTTTGTTGAAACATGATGGAGGAAAAAGTTGGATGTTCTCAAATTTTAGAATTTTTCAGTGAAATTCAAGAGGGAAGAAAGAAAATTTGTGACCGAGTTAAAACGATGTGGAGAGAAGTTGGAGCGTTCTGAAAATTTTGGCCTTAATTATATTTCTAAACCACTTTTGATGAAGTAATGTTAATTATTAAAAAGATTGTAACCTTCTTCGGTCATTGTTTTGATACCTGTAACATTCATTTTTATTTTAATTAATTTTATTATTTTGAAACTAAATTTTAATATTCTTATGAGAAAAAATCTCAACTGACACTAGTCCCACATATATCTATTTTTTATTATTTTGTTGTTTTAAAATATATAAATTTTACAAATATTTTTGAAAATTTTAAATTCTTACAAAAACACAAAAGTAAAATTATTATTTAGAAAAATAATAAATTTAGGAATATTATTCTGAATTAATTTCAAACATTGAAACAAATACGCCTCATATTTATTTTAAACTTACAATAAAATTTTAAATAATCAATTTAGTATATAAAATTAAATATTATTTCAAATTTATGTAAAAAATTAGTTTTAAAAAAAATATATTTGTGTTTGACCTTAGAGGGCGCTTTTCAGAAAGCGCTTTCTTATGTGCTACCTATAAGAGCGCTTTGCTTAGAAAACGCTTTCTAAAGTGAAAAGAATTTAAGACCTATAAGAGCGCTTTTTTGAAAGCGCTTTCTAAGGTTACCTTTAGACAGCGCTTTTAATACCTATAGCAGCGCTTTCCAAAAAGCGCTTTCTAAGGTGGCATCCATTTATGGCATTTAACAGCGCTTTTTTAAAACCGCTTTCTAAAGTCTGTCTTTTACGGCGCTTTTTTTTAGCGAAATTTTTTTATTCTTTTTAGCAGCACTTTTTTTTAAAAGCGCTGTCTTTTTGGTGCTGTCTATTCCTATTTTTGGCGTAGTGGGAGGTAATGGACAATCAGGTTTCAACTTTACCTGAACCCAATGATTGTTGTTGACAAAACCAACATCAATGATTTTATGCTTGCTCGTATACATAAATAGAGTTAAGGTAAGAGGGAAAAAAGTAATGTTAAGTCTCTTTGACAGGGAGACAAATACGACATTGTATCTACAACCAATAGGGTAACTCATATCATGAATCATCATCCATTTTTCTTGATCCTACACACCCAAGTGTTCTACTCGTAAGGGATTCCTAAATTCAGAGACCGTGTCATAGAACAAATTGAAAAACAATTTAGAGTGTTGATGAACTTGAGTATCTAACAGTGTTCGAACCAACGTCCATGACTCTTCGCCCCATTCATGTAAAGCTGCAATAACCTAAAGACCACAATTTCTATCATCGCCCACATCAACAATGTCACCAATGTATGGATGCAGGAAAATAGGAAACTGAGACAAGTAAACATGCTTTGAAGATGCAGTGGACAGTTGACTTTAATCCGACAAACTTGATGGTTGACTTCCTGTTAGTTTTGTGCATGATCTATTTGTAGTCTGACTCCCCTGCGAGCCCTCACCATACTCCCACTATGAAGGATCACGATCCACATCACTCTCTTCACCCTTTATGTTATTTTTAACTCCCTTCTTTGGCTTGAACTTCACCGACGATGAACACATAAAAGTTGTGGATGAATGTGTTAGTTCTTGAACCTTTTTCTTCAACACCTTATGGCCTACGATATCCAAAGTATTGAAATATCTCTTTCAACTCTTCACATTCTACTTCTAAATCCAACTAGGTACCACTTGCTTCATGACCGACATCATGCTCTTCAATGTATAAATTCTTCCAAAAACATGAATTTAATCTAAAGGAACAAGATTGCATTGTATTTGGAAACCGACAAGTTGACACGGACAAGGTAACTCATGTGTTGTTCTAATGAAGTATCCACGAGCATCTTTGTTTGCACTAACAAATTTTATCTTTTATAGTTCATTTTCAATGTGTTGTATACACTTCCTTGAAACAAAACTGTGCAAGTTGGTATATAAGGGAGTGTTATACAAATGCTCAATGTTGACAATACTTTTTTGAAACGATACCCTGATTTAACCTAGCTGTAACTTCAACAGGGTGTTCACAGCATCCCAACTTTGTCATAAATCTCCCTAACTTGTAGTAAACATGTTTTTTAGTCTCTAATGAGCATACTTCACCCTAAAAAACATAATTAGAAATATATGTTAAATTATGTTTAGTAATGTAATAAATTCAAAATAACGTCTGTGTACCTGTTCGTTGTTGTGTTTCCTAAATGAGTGACTCTGTTAGTCCAAGCAGGAACAAACATTTCTTGATTTGGTGTCAACCATGTTTCACTCACATACTTAACAAACAAAGGAATATCAGAACAAACAGTCTCAAAGTGCTTCAAGTGTGCGACAAACTCAATTTCTCTATTACCATACATGATGTTATTCCATAGATCCATGACATGTTCATGTCTTTCTGATTTAGCATACTCTTTACATTCCATGCTAATGTTTTTTGAAATATAGAACAAACACAACAGATGAGTTGGATTTGGAAACACAACTTCCATGGCATTCATTAACGCAAGCTCCCAGTTCGTCACCAAAACCTTTGGTAGAAATTTCTCAGAAGAGAAGAAATTTCCCAGTTCGTCATTAACGCAAGCCCATTTGAAGTTCTCCTCCCTTTCATGTTCTGAATAGGCAAAACCTACCGAAAACGTCAATTTTGTTGGCGTAACATGTAACACCCTAAACCCTGACTTTTAATATAATAGAGAAAATAGTATATGTTTAGGGATGTTACTTCACACAAATCATTTATTTCATGAAAATAGTTTCAAACTCGCAGCGGAAAATAAATAATTCTCATAGCATCAATAATATAATAAGTCACCAAATAAAGAAAATAAATTTCAGCAGGAAACTCCAAAATAAATAACGCGCCCTTCCCCAGTGTTACAGATTAGAGCAGATAAATACCAACTAAAAGCGATAAATAAATTAAACGAAGACAACCTCCAAGGTCATCTTCCAACTCACAAGCAACTACTCCTGCTGAGTACCTGATTGTCTGTACTCCCGAAGAGTACAGACGCCACAATAACAAACAGGGGGTGAGAATACACTTACGAGTAGTAATGGTAATATTTAGTAATAGGATGACAGACGGATATAACAATAAGATTAATACACATTACATACACCAATAAAAACACACATATCATTCTTAACATATGCAAGTCTATAATGCACCAACTCCATCACATATATGCATGTGGTACCAAGTTTTTGTGGATAACAGAGGTATGTTACTGATTTTTTCCACAGTCTCCGGTCCCTCACCTGAACCGACGATCCCCACCAAATAGATCTGAGACCTGCCTCTGGTCCCTCAACTAGACCAACGATCCCACCAAATAGATCTGAGGCCACCAAATGGACCGAATTCTCACCTAACTCCAATGTATACGCGTGCATGAAAATGCTAGTAGTCAGACAAAATAGTTCACCCAAACAAATATAAATCACCCATAGTTATTTACCAAAATTAGGTTCCGAGTATGAACCATATATCACCAATAAAAGGCCACCAAAAATAATCACCATTCTCAATAATATTTCAATTTCATTACTCCCAAATATCACTCATTATTCTCTTTCTATTTTATTTTCAAATAAAATCTATAAATGTTATATTTTATTCAGAAAAAGAATTTAATTAATAAAATATATAATTATCTCCAGTATTACACGAAGGTCAAAGAAAAGGCTCCCGAACTCGAAAAATAATAAAACGATCGAAAAACGTCTAAAATTTTCTAGACTCGCCAGACCGCCGCCGCCACCCACCGGACTGTCGTCGCTGCCCCGCCTTTGCCCGTGTCGCCGCCAATGATGCATATTAACAATTATAAGAATAAATAGGTAAAAGTTACAGTACAAAAATAAAGTAAAATTGTGTGTTCTTATTGAATTTCAGGATAAAACTATTAGAACACTATAATACTAATTATTTTCTAAAAAGTAATATAAAATAAAATATTTAATGTAAATAGCAAAGTATTAGAACATCTTCAATTAAGCTCTATGAGATTTATAGAAATGATAAAATATTCATAATTTTTATTTTAGAAATTGTAATGTGATACAATGATTAGCAAAGAAATTATTGAAGTAACTTAAATAAATTATTTTATCATAAATTTAATAGTTTTTTTAATAAGAATAAAAAAAAAGTATAGATATTTAGAAATTATATATTTTAATATTATTACAGTAAAATATATACATTGAATAAATATGAAATGTTATTATAGAAATTACATTTTTCAACTTTTTTTGGAATATTACGGTTTCTGATAAAAACTTGAAATTTTACAGTAATTACCAAAATTCGTATATTACATGTAATTTCTACATTAACCAATGTGATTTTCTCAAATCTCATTTGATCGCCCAACCTATCTATATATTTTATCGATCATCAAACAGTGGCCAAATGGGATTATCCCATTTGAAACGTGTAACACCCCAATCTATCCCCCAATTAAATAAAGCAATAACAAATAAATCAGAGTATAATTAAAACATTCATGGCATAGACGGAGGCGTCACATCAATTGAAACAAAATACAACAACGCGCTCATATAGATATGTAACAATCAGGTAGCACACAACAGAGGAACTCAGTTCCTAATACCCACAATTTAGATACAGAATAAAAGCGGAAAATCTGCAACTGAAATCTCATATATATATAACATAAAAGTTTGTCTGTCATATACAGAGCCATACATATACAATCCAAAAAATAAGAAAAAAACATATACATATACACATAACCACAAACGATCTCCCCGACTACCCGGTGCTACATATCAGAGCCGACCGACAAAAGAATGAAGACCTAAGCTTCACAAAAAGTCCTCCAGCATCTAATCTGCAATGCCTCAAAGAGCATTCAAAACAGCAGAAGGGTGAGAAACACAATCATAATATAATTGCATACAAATATATAATAACACAAAAATACACATGTAAAATATTCTCACCATAACTCACACCAGAATTCAAATACAAAACAACACAATGCATATCTCTTATATCCTTCACCAAGGCATATCAATCATGCTCAATGCATTTATCACCAACATATATATATATATATATATATGTATCTCAACTCATCAATTCCATTCACCATTCCACACAAAATCAATCCATTCATGATTTATGCAAATGCAAAGACACCGACACAACGACTCTATGCAAATGCAATGCGGTACCGTTCCATCCATCATTCTCATCATTAGTTCACTCAGGAACTATTGGAATCATCGCTTGTTACTTAGTGTAACTCCCCGTCGGGCAAACGATGTTCCCCGTCGCTCACACCTCTTTGTATAAGGCACACGACGTTTATGGATCGCTTTAGGTCCTCTTTGTATAAGGCACACGATCCGATCGCTTTAGGTCCTCTTTGTATAAGGCACACGATCGTCTATAATCATCGCTTTAGGTCCTCTTTGTATAAGTGTTCGCTCCTAATTTCGACGCTACATGATTTCAGACAATTTGGCTTTAAAAGAAGTTATTCTTTAAAATAATAAAGCTAAAAAAAATAAGGCTTCGACTAGAAGGCCTTCGACCATGTTTGTGCAATGCCTGAGTCGAAGAGAATGATTTTAGGACTTCAAATGTTGCTAAGTCCAAGGAGTCAATTCGACACAGTGAAGTGGATATGGATAATGCACTGCAGTTACAACTGAATAGTGGAGGGAAGTTCCACTATTTGAATTTGAAAAGAGGATAGGTGGCAAAGATCCAGATCGTGAAGACATGCGAAGTGCCAAGTGGCGTAATCTAAGAATAAAACCGTCAAAGGGTGGTTACATTAAAGTATTATAAATAGGTTAGTCTTAGAGTTAGAATAGTGTGAAAAAATCAAATTCTACAAGTAACTCTACATTCACTCAAAGTATCCAGTGTGTCGAGAAACCAATGAAGTGAGAATGTACGTGATTGTAATCACCATTATCCTTTATTGCAATGCAATTTACTTTGAAGTTTCTGTATTAGATTCTTTACTTTGAAATCTTTTTCCACGGACTTTTACCTTTCAAGTCGTTTACATTACCAAGTCTTTACTCTGCAGTTTTTATTAAAAGCCTTTACTTTCAAGCATTTACCTTTTTGCATTTTAAGATCTTTATGCATTTCTTTCCAGCATTTAACTTCAGTTTTTCTTTATCAAACCTTTTACATTCAGCCTTTTCTTTTCTTTGATGCATTGTTCGACTTAGTTATTTCTTTGATCTTTATCGCTTTCCTTTATATTTCAAACACCCCTTTTTATTTATAAGCATTGTCGAAAGGCATACTTTACCAAATTGTGAAATATCCCAAATACACATACAACACATGTCCTAGGATCAATCTGATCGATCTTGTAAGTTACTAGAGCTTTATAGTTTTAGAAGATCAGCGGTTGTTTACCAATTTTCAAGGTAAAAAAATTGGCACGCCCAGTGGGACCGTGCTAAATGTGGATTTGGAAGTTTGTAACTTTTTAAATAACCGCCAAAAGGAAGTTTTATAACTGCCTTCTTAAGTATTTTTGTTTCATTGGTCGAAATTGTGGTAAACTATCGTATGCACTTGAGAAGTGGAAAGGTAGCCAATTCAAACGAATACAGACCAAAGAGAAGAAACGTGAGGAGAATGACATCTGGCCAAGGAAATTCAAATCCCAGTTCTGCTGGGACCAATACTCAACCAAGCAGTTCAAGTGTTCAGAACAACACCATCAATCCTCAAGAATTACCAAGAAGTACTGTGGCGCCAACTCCAGTTCCTTCGACAAGAGGGTTGACATCGTTAACCACGGTGACAGAGCCAGCGTCTTCGACAGCGGGACCAGGGGAGACATACGTGAGGCCTTACACTCAGCCAGTCTTAGAGTACATTGGCCCATCGGTGACAAATCCTCAGACTCCTCCAGGAGGAGGTTCGACGTACAGGCAGTTTCCTCCCCCAGGATTTTCACAGTCTTTGCCTAGGAACCCAATTTATGGCATGCCAACGACAATGATGCAGAATCTGCGTACTGCACCCCCAGTATATTCAGAAAATGTGATATCTTCCCCTTTGCAGGGAGTCAGTGTAGCGAGCGATTTTGGACGCGGTTCTTAAGCGCTGGTCGCTCTCTGCGGTTTGAGCTTTGACTACAGGTCGATTCATTTTTTATCCTATTGTGAGCTGAATAAGGAAGGGAAATAGATGTCTCCAATTAACCCTGCTTTGCATACTGAGTTTAAACAGCGGTCTGTTAGGTTACGAATGCTATCAATGTGGGGGGCCTTTGTACTGGTTATTTGTATTTTTGCCAATACTGTTTTCTTTCTTTTTTACCTGGGCAGAAGGTTTCTGGCGGGGAACAAGGATTAGGATGTTAGGACTGATGCTTTTGAATTACTGCTTTTGATTGATGGAGATATGGGATTTGGTTTTTTTGTTGATTGCGCTCGCTAAGATCTTTTCTTTCGATCTTATGCCTACGTATTCCCGTTTACCGAAACAGGGAAATCAGAGCGTTCGTAGTCCCTCCTATTCTATGGGAGGAAATGGGTGTTTTGGTGTCTTGTTCAAAGCCCAAGACGTGAAGCGAAAGGTGGTTTGTATCTTGTTCAAAGCCCAAGATGTGAAGCTGAAAGGTCTATTTGTGTCTTGTTCAAAGCCCAAGACGTGAAGCTGAAAGACTTTGACTTTAGAGAGAATTTGTCATCTCTAAAGAGGGGAGAAGGAGAATTACTTTAACTGGGATACGCGGATCCGAGCAATGCCATAATTTCTGAAGAAAGGGTTTTAACCTGAAGGAGAAAACTTTAACTCAGTGTAGAGCAATGCCATCTTTCCTTAGGAATTTCTCATGCTAAAAGAGGGACAGTGGCGTGGATATAGATGATCCAGAGGCTTGCCGCTTACAGCGATTAGATGAAGGGAAAGGAGTTGTTGATGTTTGTGTATTGTGAACGAGGCACAGCTTTGATGCTAAAAGGTTGATTGGATCAACCAGTGGTTTTCTTATACAAAGCCTAAGAGGAGGCTAATTTCCGCTAGGAAAATCATTATACAAAGCCTAAGAGGAGGTTATTTTGTGTCTCGTACAAATCCCGAGAGAGAGGCTAAAAGTTCTTGACCCGACGATAGAGTCTTTGTGTCTCGTACGAAGCCCGAGATGGAGGCTATTGTTTGTTTGACTCAACGAGGGAGTCTTTTTGTGTCTCGTACAAAGCCCGAGAGAGAGGCTAAAACGTTGTTTAACTCCGCTAGGGAGAGTCATTGTACAAAGCCCAAGAGGAGGCTATGTCAGTTAAGTGACAGGTCCAGTATACTGATTTTGAAAGAGAAAATCAGTTCTTATATGAGCATCACTGTACTCGTGGGTTAGATCTGAGGATCGGGGTTGTTTCCTCTTCTTTGGGGAAACTGGAAATCCAAAGGGTATTGAGACTGTCCGAGTCTGCGGGTTTCCTTCCTATTTAACGAAGGGGTCACTTGAAAATGTCGTTTGAGACTCAAGGAAGTTAGACTGTCCGTGTCTAGAGTTTTATCTTTTGTACTATGTTTTGAGAAACAGTAGTAGACTCTATGAAAGGACTGTTCTATGAGGATGACTAGGTTCTGTTCCTATACCTCTAGGAGGTCGTCGGGACAATTTGTACGAAGGCCAAGAGGAGGCTGGAAACTTTTAAGAAGCCGACGGGTCCTTGTACGAAGCCCAAGAGGAGGCTATCATTCCCAGAGGAAGAGATCATTATACGAAGCCTAAGAGGAGGTTGTGAATACTTCTAAGAAGCCGTAATGTCCTTTAATAATGCCCAAGAGGAGGCCGATGCTTTTAAGAAGCCCGTGGGTCTATCATCTCCTTTCCATTAGGAGAGATAACTCTTTTAAAGATAAAAACCACTGGTAAACGTGCGAGGTTTACTATCCAGCGACTTTTAGCTTTTAAAGAGGGTTCCTTAGTTAAGGTCCAAGATTATGACCGTAGTGGGTACCCCAAACTCTGAGACATTCAAGGCAAGCTATCCACAAAGAATAGATCAAGTCAGGAAAGTTCGAGAATTTGGAAGAAACTCAAAGATGCCATTCACGGAGAATACATTCATCTTGGGGAGTAGAACTTCTTGACGATTCCTAAGGAGGACAGCCGAAGAGAAGACTGTATCTGGTGCTCCTATTGGGGATCTAGGCGTCTATTTCTACGAATAAATGAAACGACGTCACCTAGTTCTAGACGTAGTTGCCGGGGAAACTCGAAATATCTATACTATTATTACACAGTAGATATGAGTTTATGAAAGAAGACTTACAGCGAAACAGCCCCACAATACAGTTATATATATATGAAAGCGGTAAATGAAAGCATATAAACACTTACTCGGTTGTAGAGCTTCCATGCTGTTTGGTTAGTTGTTCAACAAAGACAGATTGAAAACAACAGTATATTCAAAATCAAAGGAGAAAGTGCTTTGAAAAAGAAAGATTTGGGGCTTACAGCTCAAGGAGAGGCCCAGGGTTTTATCAGTGAGCCCACAGTTTGAATTTGTACAGAGGGACTTATACAAGTGACTGGGGCCCAAAAAAGGTTTTCTGTACAAAGGGATGGGTCTTACACTCTCTCAAGAGGCCCAAAAAGGTTTAAAGAAAAGAGTGGGGCTTATAACACGAGGGTAGGCCCAAATGATTTTTCGTTTAAAAATGGCGATCGCGCCGAGGTTTTCTTTTAACGCAGAGGGACTTATACAATAAGTGAGGCCCAAGATGTTTTGGTTAAAAGGGGGATTGGGTCTTACACTCTAATAAAGGCCCAAAGTGTTTTGAATGGGTCTTATAGCTCAAGGAGAGGCCCAGATGATTTTTATTTTTAAAACGGGCGACGATCGCGCCGTTTACTTGTACAGAGGGACTTATACAATGAGTGAGGCCCAAAAGGTTTTTGTACAAGGGGGGATGGGTCTTACACTCTCTCAAGAGGCCCAAAAAGGTTTGAAAATGATTTATGAGGGTTGAATTAATCCAAAACCCTAATTTGTTTTTCAAAATGTATTTAATTGAATAAAAATTCAATTAAAATGATCAAAAATTGTTTAACACATGGAAAACAAATTGTGATCTTGGATTAATGCTTCAAAAATTAGGTATTGACCTACAAAATAATTAGAAAGCATTAAAAGTTGCAAAATCAATGTAGAAAAAATATTTAAAATGCCAAAAACAATCAAAATATTAATTCTTTACAAAAATATCAATTATATGAAATAAATAATATTTTTTGGATTTTTTGTGAAAATAAAATATTTTAACATTTTTGTGAATTATTAAAAAAAGAATCAACTCAAAATCATTAAAACTCAGAGAGAAATTAATTTTTGAATCAATTAAACAAAATCACAAAATTCAAATATTTGAATATCTAAAAATGGCGCCAAGAACAAGCTGAAGAACACGCGCGTGTTCTTGGTTTCTCAGATTTGCATTTTCTATCCAATCTCCATGAATACGTAATCATATCATGCAATCCACATATCATTATGCTCGCCTCAACCTCACGATCATGTCTATGTATTTTAATTTCATTTAAATTAAACATACAACAAGAAATCACGAAGAGACCTCAAGAACCCTAATTTCTGCATGAAGGCTAGGATTTTTGATACACGATTCAAACAATGCAATTAATTGAGGGAAAACATTCCATGTATGATTATGAACATATGGCCAAATTATTGTGCGAGGAAATATGCATAGATTGAGAGATGACTAAGTATGTGCTTACCTCCAAGTCGTGACAGCAAGTTCAAAGTGATTTTTGATTTGGAGGTGTTACAGATGAGTGGTGATGATCTGAACAGCGTCCCTACACCCTATGGATTGTGTTTGGATGGTTGGACTTGATTGAAATTGGTTGGATCATTTTGTGGCACCTCAGCTGCACTTTGGTTAAAACTTTGAGCAACCAGCTGGTGATTTTGTGAAATTGATGTTTCAGAAGTAATCTAAGTGTTTGATCAGCTCATATGTGATGTATGTGAGGTGTGTGAGTGATTGGTTTGATTGGAATTGCTCTCAAACTCAAAACCCGATAGTGACTTGCCTTAGAAGGCAAAATTGGAGTGAAAGAAGAGATTTTGAGGAAAGCATCTGTTAGATGGCTTTGGTGTACTCAAACTGACCAAAATTGAGCTCTATTTATAGTAGAGCAAGTTTGTTTTGCAAGGAATAGTGCATGGCAGCTGGTAAGTAGGTTTGGCCAATGTTGGCAAATGAAAATCCAAGTCTCCTCTAGCCATTGACTAGAGGTTAGGCCACAGAGCTTTGGTTCCCTTGGTCTTGGATAAGTATTGACTTATTTCAGATGAGAATGGCTCAGTCCATGCCACCTTGATGGTTCCATTGAATGCCTCATTCCAAATTTGAAGTCTTGTCCCTATTTTGGCCATTCTATGTTCAACATGCTATTTCTTGTTCCATGGACTTTGGAGGCTTGGCTCAGTGATTGTCCCCTTTAGATTCAATCCTCTGAGGTGTCCAAGTGGATAGGAGCAATTGAATTTGGCTGATTTTGGCAAATCGACCAAAGTTGCAAATTCTGCCTTGCCTTGACAGATTTCAGCAAGGCAACTTGGCAATGTTGTATCTCATGGTGTAGGTTGAATTTGGCAATGTTCTTGGCCATTTTGGAAAGCTCTTACATGATACAACAACTGTTTGAACAAGTTTGGTTTTTGATCTCTTTTGATTCCAAGTGAAAAATCCCCCTACATTTGGCAAAAAGTGAGGCAGAATCTGACTTAGTGAAAATTTCACTAAGTGTTGGAAAAAGTGACATTTTCACTTTTCAGCCACTTTGATCACTCCATAACTCAAAATCCTTAATGAATTGGAATGACTTGTAGTTGAAGTTTTTGTAGGTGATAATGAGGGCTACAAATCCATCTTTGGATGAGAAAAAATGGCCTTGTGGTTTA